>OZ024924.1:21720605-22320605 GCA_964017225.1 Netelia inedita
TATGCAGGACTCTCCCGCTGAGAGTGAGCCCTTAGTTTGTCGAGGAACGCCTGTTCGACTTTGTCAAATAATGCCGAAAATTCCGCTGCCGTTTCGGGAGTCTTAGGCTCTAGACCCCGAGACGTTTCCTTTTCAGTTCCCGTTTGGGAGTTCGGCGCGATGTTCTCCTTGTTTCGTCGGACAAGTCTTCGAGTATAAGCAGGAGGCCGTTGCATCCAAGAAGGAATTTATTTTCCTGAGACCCGTTTATTATAAACAAAACAGTCTTTATTGTCGTAAGAATGTATGTGTACAGTCTTAAGTTTCTCTCTTAGGCTAACTTTGGTCAATATCACAGCGGATAATCTTAATTAGAATTATATCTGGAGTAGGTTGCGGAAGTAGCTGCTTTCAGCAACTATTAGGAGTAATTACTGCTTGTTCAGCAGAAAAAGTTGAAGGAACTGCTTGTTCAGCAGAAAGGATGAGGAAACTGCTTGTTCAGCGGTGGGTAAGGTAGGGAGCGCTAGGAGTGTCTCGTAGCTGGGCTATCACTGCCGCTCTCGCTTGGGCCCCGAGCTTATATACCCCGTGGCTACGCCGCATGTACGTTCTCGAACGTCTGAGAGTCCACCGTCTAGAATTTTCTATAGTTCTCGGCGTTTCTGACAGTTCTTATAACCTGTTTGTTTTTCTTGGTGGATAGTGTTTCTGTTTTTGTGTATAATATGTATTGTGTATAATGCGTCTAAGCGGTAAGTATTTTTCCTTAATCTATATTATTTAGGATTAATTTATTAGTTTCTGTTTTTTTGTTTCAGGTTGGGAAAACGGACTGAGTAAGATGTGTACAACAACATATGTCATCATTGCACGCCTGTCTCATTCACGGAAAGACCCGATCGGCGTATACGGACCGCCAGATTATATATATATGTTGGGGTGGGTACAAAAGTACCCACAGTTCGATATTTTGTTACGTCCCAAGTGGGTAAGACAGTGGAGCTCCGTCGATAATTCGATGTGCGCGCGATATTTGAATTGGCTTGCGCTATTCGGCTGGACGTGAGCTCGCCACCTGAGACTTACTTGTGCTCAATATACCAATTCAACGATTTAGGATAAATCGTCGAGGTTGATTCCTCTTCGAAGACGTTCTATGTTGATGATGTTTTCCCAAACTTCTCGGTATTGACCCGTAGAAATGAGTTTGTTGGGAAAAATATTGATTACAACACTCACAGCTCTCATAAAGTTTAACAAAACTGATACTTTATTTGGATTTGAAGTTTTAACACAAAAACTAAGATTATACTTAGAGAATATCGACAAAAATAGTTTAAGATTTTTTTGTTTGTTGTAGATGTTCTCGCTTTGGAAGTCGAGAGAGTTCTGACTCGAAGTCGAATTTGTTCAGAGTCTGTTCTTAGAGTAAATTAACTATTTCGTCTCTGCTTGGTGGGAGTTACAAAAATTCGGGTATTTTGATTGGTTATATTTCTAACGAGACGCTTAGTTTTTCTATGGAGGGGATTATCTTGAGCTCGCAGGGGTGGCGTGAGATCGTCATTTTATGGACCACTTTTTCGTGGAAAAGGCAATGTGTTTTCGAGTTTATGGTTCTAGGAAAAAGATGCAGAGTTCGTGTTTTTGAAATTAGGTCTTTTTGAGTGGTGATATTGAGTAGGGCGTTCGTCGTAATGTGATGCGAATAAGGGTGGTGAAGGAAACTTTCTCGGATTTGGTATTTGGAATTTAGTGTGCGGTCCGCTTGAGATTGAGAGTGAATTATAGCATTTTCTGGCTGGAATTTGTCGATCCTAGAGTGTGTATAGGATAAAATGTTTGGTCTTTGGAGAAATGTTTGTCAGAGTGGAAAACATTCTTTATCGCGTTGCGCAGCTGTTCGTCGAGTTTGGTATTTCGAATGTTTGAAAAATGATATGGGATTATTCTGAGAAACCGTGGTTTGCATCTGGAACGGAAACATTAATTGTTCCTTAGGTGTAGTTTGTAAATGAAAATATAAAGTGATAATAATAGTTAAGAATATGTATAATATTTGAATTTTGCCGGCAGGCTGCATTGTTTCAGAGGTAGTCAAGGTAGTGATTTAATTTATCGACCGAAGGTGTGCATCACCCATGTTGGGCCGTAACACCTCCCCACCTTGAAGATTGAGCGACCCGCTCAATTTTAAAAGAAAAGAGACAACGAATGTGGCGTGCCAGCTAACATGATTTTTTTTAACAAATGGTGTTGTCTTAACGTATTACGCATTATGCTAGTTACGATTATCCTATTTATTACTTATCTTTTTTATTTATATTTCCTCTTTTTCTTCTTATCATTTTTCATTGTGTATTCGTACCATATCCTTACATCGTAATTTTGAGTATTTGTAGCATATTATCATTAGTATTATTTTTAACGTAGTATATTTTGAGTACTTGTATCGTACTATGGTTCATATTATTTTATTATAATAGTTTTCATGAGTATTTGCATTATATTGTCGTTAATACTATTTATCTTAGTAATTTTTTGAATATTTATGAGAAAACGAGATGCACATCGATACAAATTCATAGTTTTGCATGTTTGTCTGGTACCTAAAATTTATTTCGGCCTATTAGTGAGCTATTTTTGCACGATCGCAGTGAATAATTCACGCTTCTTATTTTCGAGTTCGATTTCGATGTCGTTTTTGTCTGCGAATACTTCAGTAATAATATAAGGTCCTTTGTAGTTGTCATCGAATTTGCCTGCTCTTTGATTCTTTACCAGGTGCCTGTCTGGAATTTTACTGGGTTGATTCTTTTATCATAATGTTCTTTTGATTTCTGTTTAGCATGTTCTAGGTTCTTTCTAGCTTGTTCGCGAATTCCTTGCATTTCTTTGGCTACATTTTCTACGTGATCATCATATGTTATTAATTCATCGAGATATGAGAATTGTGAGGGTAGTCGGGCTTCTCTTCCATAGACTACTTGATAAGGGGTGTATTTTGTCCCTTCGTATACGCTCGTGTTGTATGCGAACGTGGCTGATCGTAAGAATTTATGCCAATCTTTCCTATTGGTGTAGTGTTTTAGATAATCCGTTAGGACTTGATGACTTCGTTCGAGAGAGCCGTTTGACTGAGGGTGGAAAGCCGTTGTCTTAATTTGTTCGATCTTTAGAGTTTTCGTGAGATATTTCATTACTTTTCCGATAAAAGCTGCGCCTTGATCGGTCAGAATAGCCTTCGGGCAACCGAAGCAACAAATGAATTCAGTGACAAGAGCTTCCGCAATTTCTTTGGCTGTCGCGTGAACTAATGGAATCGCGAGTGAAAATTTCGACAAATTGTCTTGAATGGTGAGAATAAATCTGTGTCCGAGTTCGGATTCTGGGTTGATTGGTCCAACGATATCTATGGAGATTTTATCGAACACATTGAGAGGGGTATCTGTGATGACCATTGGCTGTTTAGTTTTTACCCTTACTAATTTTCTCCTCTGACAACTTTCGCATTGCCTGATATAGTCTGCAACATGTTTTTTCATGTTTCCCCAGAAATATTTTTGTCTGATTCTATTGTATGTTTTGGTTACTCCCTTATGACCTGCGATTGGGGATTCGTGGTTTTCGCGAATTATTCGTGACCTATCTTCTTGTGGAGGGGTGATAATTTCGTCCCTACAGATTTGAATGATGATATCTGTTCCTTCCAAGATTTCCTGGAGGATTTTCTTTATTTTTGGCCAGGGTGCGTTTTTAAGACCACTTCGTTTTTTTGAGATGGCCGCCGATTTAATGTTCGACACCAACATTTCTTTCTTCAAATTTTGTATGGCGAGAACGAAGTTTTCCTGAATTAAGGGGTCGGAGTCGTGTTTTCGAACGACTAGCGCAAAGACTTTCTTTTGTGGATTTCCGGAAACGATTACGCTTCCAAGTTCATAATTTTGATCTGGTGTCAGATTGTTTAAGAGACCAATTTCGATCATTCTTTTCCCGAATTCGTTTGTTACCGTCCCGTCAGCTGAGATTAGGCAAATATAATGATTTCGCGTCATTTCAATATCGTCTCTTGTTTCTATTACGTTTGTCGTGTTTTCGAAATTCTCATTCTCGTCCGGTGAACTTTGAACACCCGATGCGCGCGAGTATGGAGTAGGTGCTCCCCAGGGGGCATTACCCGGAGGGTTTGGTGCAGTTGTAACCTGAGTCACGTCGAGTGGTTGTACGTTTTCTGTTGCTGGGATTTCGTCGCGTATCGGTGTGAATGGAATGGGTGTATTGGGCATTTGAACGAGTATTCGGTCGTCGGGAATTTTTACTGTCGGGGTTTGTGTAGCATAATTTGAGAGATCTTGAATTGTCGAGAGTCGATTTGCTGATTGAGACAGAGATCTTTGAATTGTCGCGCTACTTCTTTTCTTTTTCAACAATGGGTTTGCTAATTTGTTAATTTTACCCGTTTTACTCGGATTTGTACGTTTCTTCTTTTGCTTTTTTTGTTCGTGAGTTCCTTCGTCCGGACAGCAGAAGCATTTTTTTCGTCTCGTTTCTCGGGATGAGCGTCTGACTGTCGGTTCTGTTTTTGTCAAAGTGTTTGACTGTGGATTTACGAGTATATTTTCGTTTTCGGTCCGCAATGAATGTTCGCTTTTTGTCTGAGTCTGGGGTAGATCATTCACTGTTTCCTTCGGACCTTCAGAGGTATTCATTTCTTCCGTGAAACTTTCTCTCATGATTATGGTATTTTGACCACATGGTATGGTTGGTTCGTCGACTACGATCTCGTCAAGTGTCGTGTCACGTTCCGTGTTAAGGGTAGTCGGCTGTGTTTGTTTAGGGATTTCGGTTTCAGTTCCCGTAAATGTTTTCTTTCGTAACCGCCTGGCGGGTGAGGGAGTGAAATGAGCTAGATTTTTGTTTCTTTTCTTATGAATTTCCCTCGAGAGTTGACGTTGAAAATTATTTTCTCTTTGTACTCGCATAGGCGTTTGCGTGAGGGGGATTAACGAATGATTTAAGTGTTGCGCGCTTGATTTAGATTCATCGTTTTCCGGGATCCGCTCATCGTCTGCGTCACTATCATAAGAATTTGGTTCCGGTTCGAGAATTATGACCCGTGGTTCGATATGAATTTGTTTTTCGTCTGAAGATGACGAGGAATTGGATTGATTGTCTGATGATTTTGTGAGGTTTTGGTTCCTCTTTGCTCGAGATTTTCTGCTTGTTTTCTTCTTGTGAAGAAAGAGTTTTGATTTTTCGGATAAGCTAGAATTTTCGCTTTCCTGACTCAGGTGATCAAGCCGAATTTTTGGATTTAGATTTAGATTGTTTAATACAAGAGGTTCTGGATTTGAATCGATAAATTCCTGGATCGTTTCTCTCGGAACTTCCGACCTGAAGGAATTTTGCGATTGATTTTTATCTGCATTAGAAGCAGGAGATTCCTCGGAGCCAGTTCGAGCTAGCCTGGGCCTCCGTGGGATTTGGCGTATATCGCTTTCGGATGACGTAAACGTCCTTGCCACTCCGGGCACAGGGTTTACGTATGTTTCGCCGCTTGGAGTTTGTTCGACTCTCCACTTGAGTTTAATGGGGAGTACGACTGGATTTCGAGAGAGAGCATCGGCGTTAGTATTTATTTTACCGGGCTTATATTGTATCGTGAATTCAAATTCTTTTAATGGCTCTCTCCACCTGAGTACTCGGGAGGTAGGGTCGTTCATTGAGTTTACCCAAACTAAGGGTCGATGGTCTGTGAGCAAAGTGAATTCACGGCCATAAAGATAAGGCCTGAAAGTTTTTAATCCGAAGACTACTGCGACCATTTCTTTTTCTAAAGTTGAATAATTTTGTTCAGCTTTATTAAGTACCCTTGATGCTGCAGAAATTATATGGTCTTCTCCGATTTTACCTTGTGAGAGGATTGCTCCGACCGCGTAATTTGACGCATCGGTCGTTACAATAAAAGGTTTATCGAAGTCGGGATATTGGAGGATTGGCGCTGAACAAAGCTTTTCGCGGAGGGTTGTGAATGCAGTTTGATGTTGGTTAGTCCAATGAAAAGCTACATTCTTGCTTGTAAGTTCATTCAATGGTTTGGCGATCTTCGCGAAGTCTTTAATAAAACGTCGATAATATCCTGCTAAACCGAGGAATTCTCGAACGTTTTTCGAGGTTTTTGGCGTGTGAAAGTGTTCTATTGCCTCGATGTTTTTGGAATCGGGTTTTAGTCCGTCGGAAGATATAAGGTGTCCCAAATATCTCACTTCTGTTCTTAAAAATTCACATTTGTCTGTTTGTAACGTAAGGTTTGCTTTTCTAAGCTTGTCTGCGAGTTTTTTGAATTTTGTTTTATGCTCGTCGATTGATCGTGCGTAGATTACTATATCGTCCAAATATACGAATAATTCGTTTCCCTGTAGACCTTTTAACACGACATCCATTAAGCGCTGGAAAGTGGCCGGTGCATTCTTTAATCCGAAGGGCATTCGGTTGAATTCATAATGACCGTGGGGTGTCGTGAAAGCTGTTTTATGTTTGTCTGCGGGATCCATGCAAATTTGGTGGAATCCGGACGCTAAGTCAAAGATGGAAAAATATTTCGCTCCGCCGAGTTGGTCGAGAATGTCCGTTATAAGGGGCAGAGGATAGGGGAGACCGAGGAGGGTTGTGACAAATTTTGCTTAAAAGAACATATCTCAACAAAGAAACATATGACGATTATGAATCTATGCCTCAATGTAGCTTAATCCTTCCTCTTTTTAAAAGTGTTATCGAAATCAATGAAAGTTATAGGGTTTCTGAGAAAATCCACGAAAACTGAAACTACTCCTTTTGTCACAACTCTCCTACCACCGAGGTAAGTTGTGACTGGTACTAAGGTAAGTTGTGACAGCTGTGTATCTGGACTATATTTGATAGATAAAAATACTTTTATATGTGTTTTAAACAAAATACACGTTTTTTGCATAAAAGTACTCGAATTATTATTTTGCACAAGTGTAGGCAATAGAATAACACATGAATAATATAATAAGTATTAAATCTTATAAAAGTATTTGTGGCAACATTACGAGATCAGTCGTTTTAAAATCAGTCACAAATCTTAATCTAGTCTGATAAACAATTATGACAGACATATTGGAGCTCGCCGCCAGTGCAATCTTCGTGAGACCAGCCTTTGCATTCCAGGCACTGAACCCACTTCTCATTTGATCTGCTACTGACATAGGATTCAAGGCAGCACAAGCAAAAACAATCATTTTCTTTATCTTCTTTGGGATCATGTGCAATTTTTTTATCAGTCTTCTTCTTGGCTTTTTTAGGTTTCTTCTTTTCATCGCTTAAAATACGCTTTTTCACACGTTTTATTTTTCTGTTGGCCTCAATGGCAGCTATTTCATTTTTTGTTGGTGTATCGGTAAGAACAGCAGATTTAATCTTGCGTTTATTTCTCGATTGATTCATTTTCCTCGGCGAAGCTTTTGGCAACGGCCTTACTGATTCTGGCAAGAATGTAGATGTGGAGGCAACGGGTTTATTATTTGGCAAATATGGGTTGCTAGAAAATGTCGTGGCTTGATCTGTGGATATAGTTGGAGTAAAGACTCTTGTCTCATCGTTTTCAACTGGTCTGATCGTTAGATTTGGCGGAAGAACCCTGGTTTCATTGTTTACCACTGTATCAATAATATTTGGAGTAAGGGATCTGTTTTCTACATTGGCCGTTGTTTCTTGAACACTTGACAATTGCTCTGGTTCTGGATTGGGAAAAATACGATCGGTGACTCGACTAGGCAGGAAATCGGCTTCTCCAAGTATATCTGTATTAACAGGCCATGTTCCGGTTGCAGCAAAACCAGCACTGATATTCTTTGCAGTGATCGCCACGGCAAATGCTGTTTTTGTTATAGATGCAATATCATAGATATTCATAACTTTCCCCGCATTAGAGCGCATCCAATTATCGCATGCTGTATTGATTGCTTTCTTTAGAGGCCCAAATATAGCACGATCTAACGGTTGCAGCTTATGTGTGCAGTGTGGGGGGAATGTCAGCAAGATAATCCCATTGTCTCTGCAGAATTCAATATTTTTCAGAGCTGTGTGCGAAGCATGGTTGTCCAAGAGCAAAAGAGCTCTTTTATCTTTTGATGGTCTAACGTGATTTTTAAAATGCTCAAGGAAAAAGTGAAAATCATCCTCCTGCATCCAGCCTGATCCGTTAGCTGTTCCTACAGAACCAATTGGGCCATCACGAATGAAGTGGTCTTGGAATCTCTTACGTGGAAATATAAACATAGGCGGTATATAATTGCCTATAGCGTTTCCAGCCAGAGCCAGAGTAACCAAGGTTCCTCTTTCCGCCGATGTCATTGCACTGACTTGTTTTTCTCCACGTCGTGCTATTATTCTATCAGGCTTTTGGACGGTTGTTATTCCTGTCTCATCGACGTTCCAAATGTCTTTTGCCCCAAGATTATGTTTGCTTAAAACGCCAGTGTAGTTCTCAAAGAAAGCAGCCACATTAGTTTTATTAAAGCTCGTTGCACGAGCTAGACTTGTGGCTTGTGGCAATCTTAAAGATAAATTATGATGTCGTTGCATAAATAACTTTAGCCACACTTCCCCTGCCTTCTCATTTTGTTCCCATGACGCAGGAATTTTTTTATTATATTTTTTTGCTAACTCAAATGCAATGCTTCTTGTTTCTTTTGTTGTCAGCCCATAATTGGATGCTGCACAGGTCAACAAATAATCGCATAGAATATTTTCTTCCTCTTCGGTAAATACCGTTAGACTAGCATAACCCATGGACGGAGCCACATCAGTTATTTTATCTTGAAAAGCTTGTTTCTTCTTGATATATCTATGCAACGACATGTAGTTGACATTGTACGAGGATGCGGCATTTCGAAGACTTTGACCTCTTAATGTAACTTCTTCAGCTGCCAATTCATAAATGTCGTTACCGGCCATGCCCCTATCAGTCTTTCGGATATACTTATTCGGCATTCTGAAACCCAATAATAGCAATTCAACGTGCAACACCAAATCACATGCCCAAATAAGTTTCTGACAAAAATATTATTTTTTAAGACAGACTCAATTTACCGAATATTTTTTATATGAAGGTTAGGTTGCAAGAATTTACTAAAATAAACGATCATTCATATAAACAGGAAAAAAACATTTCACAAGCATGTAAAATAAGCTAACCAGATAATAATCTTAAATAGGAGAGTTGTGACAACGTGTCACAACTCTCCTAGGTGCCAAGCAATGTGACTTGGTCGGTATAATAATTCGTAGCCTCGAAAAAAGATGCAAACACAGCAAGACAATGCCACGTTTTAAACTTCAAAAACCATATAATGTAAGAAAAAATAACATAACCACGTAAATGTAATATATCACGATATAAATACAATCAAAATTTTGATAAAAAACTTACTTTTCGTTGTTTTTTTCATACAGACGTCGTAGTTACGCAAACGCTTATTATGCATTAATGACGCGTACTGCGTTGAGTAACGCATCACTAAGGAAACGTCCGTGCGCTGTTTCCAGCTCGCTAACGGTCATAGGTTCCAAGAAATCGCCTTTGTCACAACTCTCCTCTGTCACAACCCTACTCGGTCTCCCCTACGCGTCGCCGATTGTTTTTTCATTTAATTTTCGGAAATCAATCACGAGTCTCCAACGTTTATTTCCCTTAGAGTCTTCTCGTTTGGGAACAATGCAAACAGGTGAATTGTACGGAGAGACAGACGGTTGGATTATATCTAGTGTTAGTAAATCGTTTATTTGTTTATCGATTTCGGGTTTTTGGTGAGGCGGATGTCGGAATTGTCTCGTGTGTATTGGTAGATCGTCGATCGTCGGTATGCGGTGCGTGCATACGTTTGTGGATCTAAGGGGCTCACCCGGTATATGAAAGAGGTCTACGTACTCTTCGATAAGCTCATGAGTCGCATTACGCTCTTCGACGTTGAGATGGTCCAGGCGCAGGAGACTCATTACATCGCTGATACGGTTTTCTCGCGTCCGAGTCACGTTATCATTATCACGAGTCTGAATTCTCACGTCGCACTCTGGATTTTTTTCGCTCTCGTCTGTACTCATATCGAAGGGATATAGAGTAATCGCGGGAACGTCCACTTTAACGTCTTTATCTAGGGTGTTGATCGCGTACAGGCATGCCTTGCCGTTTATATTCTTGACAAGTGCTTCGCCTGCATAGACGCCGTTGGGGAGAGGTAGGCGGGGCACGTAGCCTGTCTCGAGCGTGTTCCCTATTCTTACGAACATAATCGTTTTCTGTCGGGCCCTGAGCAGAAAAGATTCTGAATTCGCGAATGGAATATGTACTCCTTTGAGACGTACCATCCTACTTTCCCAATCAATTGCTCCTTGATTCGATCCTATCATTTCCTGACCTATGATCGCGTCATATTCTATTGGGAAATTATTGGGAACAACGTGGAAATTTTCTGTTTTGTCACGGATTTTTAATTCAATCTGTCCGATAGTCCGTGGTATGTCTATGTCTGAGATTCCGTGTAATTCGTAAGTCGTAGTCTGGTCGATGAAGTCGGGGTATTTGACGTTTTTTAGTTTTATCAGATTCAATTCGGAGCCAGAATCTACGTAGTATAATATGTCGGGTGTAGTCGTGTCAGGTGATTCGAGTAATATAGAGGCTGAAAAATAGTTTCGACCAGTATGACCGAGATCACATCTGGCTTTGCGCGCCTCGATATTTTTCTCTCTTATTCCTGGCGTTCTTGTGTCACCGGACCCGTCGCTACGCCCGTACGAGGGGTCGTTTTGGAGTTTCCCTGATTCTGTTCTGGGCTTTGGTTTTTCTACGCATTATTGAACGCGCGTTTTCGGCAGTCGTTAATTACGTGACCGGGTTTTTTGCAATATCTGCATGAGACTGGGGAGTTTGTATTTGATGTTCGCGTCGTTTTTTGCGCGAAACATTCGTCGGTGTTGTGGTTGTTTCTCTTGCAAAACGTGCAAAATTTGTTATTTGTGTGTTGGAACTGGTTTTTCTTATTGAAACACTGTTCTACCGTGTGATTCGACTTTTTACAAAAGGAGCAGAATCTATTGGGTGTTTCGTTATTTTTATCGAGTTGTTTTGGCCATGTTGCGAGGCACGTTTTCTGTGGAGGTTCATGGTGGGGGTGCGTTCTTTTCATGGCCGTTTCGACCTCTTTGGCTTCTTCGTACATCTGTTCGAGACTCTCGTATGTTTTGAATGGCAAAGTGTAATAGAGGCGAGGGTGGAGTCCGTCCCTAAACGCGTCAGCTGCGACGTCTTTCAGCAAACCTAACGCAAGATCCTTTATTGTTTGTTTACCGCGTTTGATATCGTCTACGGCCATAGCTTTGAACTGAAGGAAATTATCGTAATAGCACGTGACTGACTCGTTGGGTTGTTGTTTCATTTTTCTGAGATCGTTAATCCATTCATTGATTTGTTTTGAGGTCACAAATTTGTCTCGAATTCTGATTATTAATTGTTCGATTGTTCTGATTGAGTCAATATCTATCTGAGCTTTGCCGATACATTTTTCCGTTATATCTGCGACAATATCTGCTTCATCAATATACGTTACAAATTTTCGCGCGGCTTCACATTTCGCAATAAATTTTAATAATCCGCACGTTTTATCAGTGCCGTCGAATTCTGGCAAGCTTTTCTTGAAATCGCGGTATCTCTGTTCATTGTATGTTCGAACGTTATCTATCGCAACTATTCTAGATGTTTCCATTGCATTTGGATCGTGGGGGAGCGCACCCGCTTGGTTCATTTTAATATTTTTAAAGACTTACTCGGTGATGACTAATTAAAGATTACTGCTGGAACTGTGTGTGAGTTGCTGCCGTCGTCTCTGGTTTCGGTTGTGGTTGTGTGGTCCCGCGCTGGGAAGTCGCCTCAGTGTTGTGTCGGTGAGCTCGTGCCGTGAAGAAACTTGAGTCGTCTCGTTGAGATCTCGTGTTGCTGGGTCGCTGAACTTCGTCTTGTTGAATCGGGGAGTCCCGTGTTGTTGGATTGGAGAATCTCGTACCGTCAGATGAATGAAGATGAAGATTTCGATTTGATTGTTGAGTTTTGGAGTTTGTCGTTTTTGTTGAAATTCTTCTGGCTTTGTTTTCAGTTTTATTGGTGTATGGAGCGTGTTGCTGTGGTGTTGTTGATTTGAGTTTTCCGCTGCCACCAGTTTTATTGGTATATAGAGCTGTTACGTCCCAAGTGGGTAAGACAGTGGAGCTCCGTCGATAATTCGATGTGCGCGCGATATTTGAATTGGCTTGCGCTATTCGGCTGGACGTGAGCTCGCCACCTGAGACTTACTTGTGCTCAATATACCAATTCAACGATTTAGGATAAATCGTCGAGGTTGATTCCTCTTCGAAGACGTTCTATGTTGATGATGTTTTCCCAAACTTCTCGGTATTGACCCATAGAAATGAGTTTGTTGGGAAAAATATTGATTACAACACTCACAGCTCTCATAAAGTTTAACAAAACTGATACTTTATTTGGATTTGAAGTTTTAACACAAAAACTAAGATTATACTTAGAGAATATCGACAAAAATAGTTTAAGATTTTTTTGTTTGTTGTAGATGTTCTCGATTTGGAAGTCGAGAGAGTTCTGACTCGAAGTCGAATTCGTTCAGAGTCTGTTCTTAGAGTAAATTAACTATTTCGTCTCTGCTTGGTGGGAGTTACAAAAATTCGGGTATTTTGATTGGTTATATTTCTAACGAGACGCTTAGTTTTTCTATGGAGGGGATTATCTTGAGCTCGCAGGGGTGGCGTGAGATCGTCATTTTATGGACCACTTTTTCGTGGAAAAGGCAATGTGTTTTCGAGTTTATGGTTCTAGGAAAAAGATGCAGAGTTCGTGTTTTTGAAATTAGGTCTTTTTGAGTGGTGATATTGAGTAGGGCGTTCGTCGTAATGTGATGCGAGTAAGGGTGGTGAAGGAAACTTTCTCGGATTTGGTATTTCGAATTTAGTGTGCGGTCCGCTTGAGATTGAGAGTGAATTATAGCATTTTCTGGCTGGAATTTGTCGATCCTAGAGTGTGTATAGGATAAAATGTTTGGTCTTTGGAGAAATGTTTGTCAGAGTGGAAAACATTCTTTATCGCGTTGCGCAGCTGTTCGTCGAGTTTGGTATTTCGAATGTTTGAAAAATGATATGGGATTATTCTGAGAAACCGTGGTTTGCATCTGAAACGGAAACATTAATTGTTTCTTAGGTGTAGTTTGTAAATGAAAATATAAAGTGATAATAATAGTTAAGAATATGTATAATATTTGAATTTTGCCGGCAGGCTGCATTGTTTCAGAGGTAGTCAAGGTAGTGATTTAATTTATCGACCGAAGGTGTGCATCACCCATGTTGGGACGTAACATTTGGCCGCTCAGATGTCGCCCCGCCGGACCAGCTCTCCAGGTTTCAACTTTTGTCGAGCGTTGCTGATCTCCCCCCTAATCTCTGATAATATTTCAGTAATTATATTTCGCGCCTCGTTCTCGAGATTACAGTGTAGTTACCCTTGTGTACGCTAGATGTCACAACGTTCAGAGTACAAAAGTAAAACAAAAACATCCCTTGGAGTAGATGCCCGCTCCACCGCTCGCCCCTCCTGCTTCATATTCTTTCGTTGTGCGCTAGAGACAACATCGTCAACGAAAGTAGAGTTCAGAAATAGGTGAAAAAGGTGAAGAGGCGATAATGTCAAAGAGAAAGCAAGAGGCAATTGAGGAGATGAGCAAGAGATTGAAATTATTGCAAGAAGCGAGGATATTTCGTCAGACGATGGCGACGAGCAAGATGGCCAACAAATCGATCTAGACGGCAAGAGTTATGTTGACACGAACAAATAGATGGCGACAATATAGCACGATGAGTTTGCACGGGAGGCAAAACATATCGTAGCTTGATCCTGATGAGCTTATATGAAAGATAAGACAAATCAGAGATTTCGCTGATGAGTAGGTACGGGAGGCCTAACAGATCAGACGATGGACAGCACGAGATGCAAGATGGCGGATCTCCGTACGAAGTGACAGAGAGAGACAGCCACATATATCGATATACATAATATACATATACAACAAAAAACGTAGCGCCCCCAGTTTACTTTTGTTTTTAGCTTTGATTATGATGTGTCCAATTTAGATTTAATAGTCACAGAGGACAAAGAAAATGTCAGCCCAGAAGAGGCTAATGCAAGTAAGAACGCGACAAGCCACGAAGACGAGGAGGAAAACCTCGATGTGTCAATCCTCGAAGTACTCGGAGAAGATCCTTCGGTTTCAAGGGCGTTGGATTTTGATCTACATGCGTCGCTGGCCAATAGGTGGAAGCACTTCGTGAGCAATGGTATCTCCAGAGAGGAGAAGGACAAACTTCTCGAAAAATTTGCGAGAAAGGAGGGTTTCGAAGCTCCAGAGCTCAACCCAGAAATACTGGCGGTATTGAGAGAGTCAGGACAGAAAATAGACGGTTTCTTCACTGAAACTCAGAAGCTGGTCGGATCAGCCCTAATGTCCTTAGGAGCGACAATTTCATCGCTCTTAGACGAGCAGGAGAGTATCGATAAATTGTCCTTCTTGGAAAATTTGAATGATGCGGCCAAATTGGTAACGGAAATACATTTTAGACAAAATGAATCCAGAAAAACATTCAGGGTGCGATCGACTTGGGCGCTTACACGCTTTCGCCGCTCATGCTCTCAAGCGCTATTGTAGCGCGTTCGGCTTGAAAAGTGCATGCTGGCGCGCGCTTTATGATTACCATTCGACTTGCGAAGCTAAGTGGAAAATGGACGTCAAGACTGTTGTAATGTGTGCTCAAGCTGTATGCGAGATTTACGAAATGTTCAACGATGAGTCAAGCGACGATGAACTTCTTCTTGAGAGTAGTGATGACGAAGTAAAATAACAGTTCTATTGTGCTGTGATAGACATGATCCCTCAAAAAAGGATATTGCTTCCGCGGCTTAAAAATTACGTCGAGAAAGTAATTCCCCTTTACACGGAGGAGATGTTTCGTTCACATTTCAGGTATTTAAATTATTCCGTTTATTTATGAACTTTACTTTATTGAAAAAATATTCATGTCTATTATTTGTAGAATGAGGAGATCGACATTTGATTTCATTGCACAAATGTTAAAACCATCGCTCACTCGGCGTTCATCAGGATGTCCGATGGTTGATTCCCGGAAGCAATGGCTAATTGCTATCTGGAAAATGGCAACTCCGGATTCTTATCGGTATATAAATAATTATTACAAATTCGACTAAAAAGGATTTTTTTAAAGTTGCAAATTAACTGAAGAAAAATATACTTATACTTATACCTATAAAATAGGAAGATCATTACTGACGTATTTATTGCACAAAACCGCAACTTATCTTACAATTAGTAAGAAGCTACCTCATCGTTCTGAAATCTTCACATGACTTTTTAGAGATGTTATTTAATAATATATAAGAATGTTATCAAAGATTGCACATAATTTTTTTTAACGCAACCTCCTTTTAAAAGGAATACAGTTTTTACAAACCACTTTCTTATTTGCAGATCGATTTGTGAGAAATTTGGTGTAGGACGCGGAACTGCTGTGGCGATTATCAGACGAGTCGTGGCAGCTTTAAATTCATTGGCACCAACATTCATTGTTTGGCCGAAAGACGAAAAAGTGAATGAAGTGTCAGCTCAATTTGCTGCAACAAGCAGGTTCCCCAATGTCATCGGGGCAATTGACGGAACCCACGTAAATATTCCCGCACCAAACGTCGACCCGGAGTCTCACGTAAATAGGAAAGACATATACAATTTTGTGAAAACGAAGGTTAAAGCAATGTTCAATTTCTGGCGAAATTTTTCAACGATTTACCGTCTAGAAATTGAGATATTTAATTTCAAAATAATAATTTTTTTATACACAAAACAATGTGTCTACGTATGATCTACGTATAAAAAAATTATTATTTTGAAATTAAATATCTCAATTTCTAGACAGTAAATCGTTGAAAAAATTCGCCAGTAGCTGAACATTGCTTTAAACTTCGTGTTCACGAAATTGTATGTACCTCAGTTGTAAAATAATTTTCACGTGAGAAACGATAGAACCTCCTTAAGCGATGAACTTATCAACGAACAACATAAATATTATTTTTATGTACATAGAAGAATACTGACTTCATTATTAAAATTTTTTTTATTATCTTTTGTTCTAAGGCCGTGAGTGATGCCAAAGGTAAATTTTTACATTGTTACGCTGGGCATGTGGGCTCTGTTCATGACCAGCGTGTATTACGGCTGTCCGAGATCAGTCAATATTTGGCCGATCCTCACAAATTCCCGAACGGCACTCATCTTGTTGGAGACGCGGCGTATGCAGTACATCAAAATTTACTTAGTCCATATCGGGATAACGGGCATCTCACTGAAAGACAGAAAAATTTTAATTTCTGTCATTCCTCAGCACGGATCGCGATCGAACGAGCATTCGGGCTGTTAAAAGGGCGATTTCGTAGTCTGCTGACTGTGCTCAGCATAAATAAAGTTAAACATGTGCCTGACTTTATTATAGCATGCTGCGTCTTGCATAATATATGCCTAATTAAAAATGACGAGTTTCCCGTGAACATATAGTCGAAACAATAGAAGAAGATGTCTGCAACCGAAATAATAATGTATGTGATTCACATTTGGGTGTGCAGAAACGGGATCGCATCTGCGCTGAGTTGCCGATGAGAATCGTCTGAATGGAAAATATTATTTTTTGAGAAATAAATAAATAAATATATAAACAAAGAAATATGTATTTCGAAACACTTTAAAAAGCACTTCTAGAGATTTCATTCGTTCACAGAGATGAACCAGAAGTCTTACGGGTACGTCCGTTGAAGACAACGAGCTTTCTCATTCACAGCACAATTATCAAGCTGAAAATTCGGAAATAGGCGGATAGGGTGAAGGATATAAAAATATTACCAAATATTAGATTATGAACTTATTTAATATGCTAATATTGCATCTATTAAGAAAAATAACACTTTCATATTGAAAGAATAACATTTTGTGTGCAAAAAAGCTTCTCTGCTAACGATGAACAAACAAATATTTTTTTCTACAGAAAACAGAACTGTTTCTAAACTAATTATCATAACAGTTATTACAACAGTCAAAGGAACGTTTGGTTTGTTGCATTAAAATGCATATCACATAAGGTAAGTATGTCTTAGTATGATAATGAAATAGAGCACACAAATAAAGTGTTACTACTAGACATTAAGGGGCTTCTATCGTTTCTCACGTGAAAATTATTTTCCAACTTGGCTAGATACAATTTTGTTGTATCTAGCAATTCTAGAACATTGTAAAGCAATGTTCAACTACTGGCGAGATTTTTCAACGATTTACCGTCTAGAAACTGAGATATTTAATTTAAAAATTATAATTCTTTTATACACAAAACAATGTGTCTACATATGATCTACGTATAAAAAAATTATTATTTTGAAATTAAATATCTCAATTTACAGACGATAAATCGTTGAAAATTTTTGCCAGTAGTTGATTATTGCTTTAAACTTCATGTTCACAAAATTGTATGTAGCTTGTTGGAAAACAATTTTCACGTGAGAAACTATAGAACCTCCTTAAATAGAGATTATATATTATATATAAACATCTTCTTCGTGTTATTTTAAGACTTCTTCTGATTCAAAGTGTCCAACAACTGATTTAAAATATGTAAAGCTTTTTCTTTCTGCTCTAAGTTTTCCTGGCGTTTTTGAGCTTTCTCTTTTAATAATGTGTTAAATCGCCTTTCTTTATTTGCTTCAGAGATTGCTGCAGTGTCCTTTATAAGGTCTACTACTGTTTGCACGACCGATCCTTGCTTAATTTTTTCTACAAAAATACACAATAAAATACACAAATACATAATAAAATACTGCAAAACTGCAAAAAAACATAATAAAATAATTTTATGAATTTATTAACTCTTACTAACTCGTCGGTGGAGCGACGTTTTCTTTACAGCTGTAGCGTTCGTTGTTCAAACTGCTGTCACTGCTGTTGCTGTTACATTCGGAGGTGGGATAAAACCTTTTGCCTATGGACGACGTCGTAGCAACGGGGTCCATGAAAGGCTTATCCTTTAAGAGATCATTCATTACCTGTAATAACAAAAAAAGAAATATATCTATAAAATCATCAATTACATAAGAGAACCTAGTACACAGAGAGAAAATACTATCGTAGATTTTACGATACAAAAGTGGCGATTATACTGATTATTAAAGAAATAATTATATTTTATATAAATCCTCTTCTAAATATATTTCGTTTAACTTTAAAATATATTTAGTTCTAAAATAATTAGATCATGATTTCTCTTAAGGAGGTTCTATCGTTTCTCAGGTGACAATTATTTTCCAACTTGGCTACATACAATTTTGTGAACACGAAGTTTAAAGCAATGTTCAACTACTGGCGAAATTTTTCAACGATTTACTGTCTAGAAATTGGGATATTTAATTTCAAAATAATAATTTTTTTATACGTAGAGCATACGTAGACACATTGTTTTGTGTATAAAAAAATTATTATTTTGAAATTAAATATCTCAATTTCTAGACGGTAAATCGTTGAAAAATTTCGCCAGAAATTGAACATTGCTTTAACCTTCGTTTTCACAAAATTGTATATAGCTAAGTTGGAAAATAATTTTCACGTGAGAAACGATAGAACCTTCTTAATGCATACTTACCGAAAGGTACGGCCATTTTCTCGCTGAAGCCCCGGATTTGGCATTATTGTCTTTAATGCTTTTATATGTCCTTTTCATACCGGCGAATTTGGACATGCACTGCGGTCCGGTCGCACTGTGACTATTTGTGCATAGGATACTGCTAATTTGCGCCCATAATTTTTTTTGGGACAATCTCCCATTTGCGAAATCATCTGCTCTCAAGCGGTATTCCTCAATTAGCAGCAGAATCGCCGCATGTGGCCATTTGAAACCTGTGAACACATGGCATATATTAAAGCACATCAGGTAAGTTTTAGGTAAGTATATTTATTAGGTTAATAAAGTATGAGGTAAGTAAGTAATAATAAATATATAATAGTATATAGTGGGTAATATTATTACCGTCTGTTCCATCTTGGATGGAATTCGTTGGCGATTGAAAATTTTCCAAGCTTGGAGATTTTCCTTCAGTTTCATCTGCAACTAGAAAACAAAATCATTAATAAAATATGCTAATTTAACAAGTATTTCCAATCTGATAAACACTATGAATGAAATATGCAAGAAAATTGAAAAAGAGAAAAAAATGTATGTGCCGCATTGTATCATAGATTTACTTGACGATTGTGCCATTCGTTTCTTCGCCTCGTCAAGTGTGTCTTGAAAAAGACTGCATCTGTAACAAATAAAACCACATGCATCAAAATTAATAAAAAAATATAACAATGATAAAATATCAAATTATATCTGAGTTTAAGGTGCTCTAAATTTCATCACAAAATCTTGTATAGTCAAATACATGATTTTGTGATGAAATTTGGTGTATTATAAAGATTGATATGTTACTTGACTTTATCCAACTTTTAATATCATAAGCTTTCTAGAAATCGAGATATTAGTTCTTAAAAATCAGCAATTTTTGCTATCTCTCATAAGACTTATGTTCAATGTTGGGATTTTTGGCGATAAATATGTCGATTTCTAGATAGTGAAGCATCTTTCAAATCTTACACACTTTCCAATACGATACTATCGAACGTTGATGCAATTTTTCAAGGAATTATCTTGGAAAAATTTTCAATTAATAACTTTACCTTTACATTGCATGCTTATCCTAAAAATCTGAACTCGCCCATCATCAGACCATCTTACAATTAAATTCTTACCTGTATTTAATCGTTCCACGTCACTGGCTGTGACCACCACTGCATACGTCTCGTTCGAGTATGGGTCCTTGAGCCTAATTTGAAACGAACCGGAATCCATTTCTTAATTAATGATCTTTGCAGTTTAGCCGGTGACACTACTCTTTCCCGCCGTTCGGTTTG
Source organism: Netelia inedita (assembly GCA_964017225.1). NCBI lineage: Eukaryota > Metazoa > Arthropoda > Insecta > Hymenoptera > Ichneumonidae > Netelia > Netelia inedita. The sequence goes on from OZ024924.1 coordinate 21,740,723, forward strand.
GAGATAGCGTGCTTGAAACGCTCACGCTTTTGCTGCCCTACCTCTTCAACCGTAGCGCCATGGAGCCTAAAGTAAAGGAGGCTACACGCTGTACGATTTTTGTGGACCCTAAAACCGACGAAAAAGTTATGTAGTCTGTGGTGGCGCTGCTGTTGCTAGTTTCTGATGACAGAGAAAGACTGAGAAAAGAGAGAGAGGAGGGAGAGGAGCGTATTGCAGATCGTACGGTTATATACACTGGGTGGGATGCGACATAAGTGTGCAAATTTGAACTCTCGACGAAGAATAACGAGACTATTGTTATCAATAATATTAGTGCCTGCTTGATTAGGCGTGTACGATTATTTATATTAGGCGTGTACGATAATAGTATAATAAAATATATAGAAGTAAGGAGAAAAGAAGAAATAATGCGAGGTGGGTTCACAAGTTAAATAAATTCAAATTACTAAATTGTTGATTTAATAAATATTTATTATCAGCAGAGTTTCATCATTTCTCACAATTCTTATTTTTTATTAAAAATCCTACTTTTCCTCCCGTTATACGACATAAAGAGTGAGATCTCGAGTACAAACAGATCATTTTCAAGCCAACGGCGCATGAGGATTTTCCAGGCTAATTTGAACGGTTGTTCAGCAAGGTTTGTGCACATTTAATTTGCAGCAAGAACCAAGTTAGCAGTAGCCAATTTTGGAAAGAAACAAACTTTAAAAAACAATTCTTGAACTTTGTCTTTTTCTTTCGAAAAAAATTCGCGCGCATAGTGCTTCCAGCTAATTTTCCCTCAATGTCAGTTTCTGGATTGACGGTCACGCTTTGGACGCTAACGATCGCCTCGTTCATTCTGGCCTGAAGGTTTCGAAGATCCTGTATGTGCCAAAAGTGCAGAGTCTTCGCAACGTTGTTCAGCATCTGATCACCCATTATCGGATTGGGCTTGCCCTTGACGATCATCGAGCTGGGATTCGCGATCGCCGAGGGGTTGATCCTTTCGCAGACGAGTTTGTTGTACGCCGCCAGCGTCACGAGGTGGTTCGAGTGCCGGCTGATTTTCAACAGCTTTGCTACGTTGTTTACGCCGGCTTTCAATTTTTCGCTCTCGACTGCAAGAAATTATTGCAAATTACGACACTTTTTGTAGTTTATTCATCTTTAGTTTTATATATTATTCTTTATTATCATATTTTCATTATATTATTTATCTTTTTTTCTCGTGATACTTACAGTCGAGATTATCCAGTGGATTTGTAGATTTTACGCTGGGAGCAATCGCGTCCTTCTTCTCAGATTGACCCGTTATTTCTTGATATTTTATACTGAAATTTATCGAAGAAACAATTTTATTTGAGTAAATATAACCCTTTATTCTATTCTTTAGTAGCAAGACATAAAAACTAAGAATTGTTTAAAAATAAGATTTGTTCCCGACAAACTGGTTTTCTGAGTTTTCACTTCTCAAAAATTCCCCCAGGCACTTACAAACGCAAGGAAATAATGGGATATTCATGGAAAAAAAAGGAAAATCGGAATAATGCGCGAAAAAGAGACTTCAGGAAAATCTGCCTATTCTAAAATTATAATATTTCCCATTTTTTTCTTGATGTTCTCAGAATTGAGAGAAACGGCCAAATGCGAAAAGCGAAAATGATAATTTTTCTAAAAAACTCGATTCAAACATTTTCCTCTTGAATTACAAAATTGTACCAACGTACTTTAAAAGGCTTGGATATAATCGGCAATCCTCTGGGGGGAAAAGGAGAAAATTGAAATAATGCGTAAAAAAAGGAATGTTGAGAAAAATCGGCCAACTATAAGATTATAATATTTCGCATTTTGTTCCCGATTTTCTCTGAATTGGGAGATAACGGAGAAATTCGAAAAATAAAATTCAGAATTGTACGGAAAAACTCGATTCCTACATTTTTTTCATTTCTGCGAAATTCTCCCAAAGTACTTAAAAAGGCTAGAAAATAATAGGAAGTTTTCGGGGAAAAAGAAGTAAATGGAAATAATACGTAACAAACGTAATTTTGTGGAAAATGGACCTACTTTCATATCGTAATATTTCGCATTCTTTTCTCGATTGTTTCGATATCCCATAAAAATCATAAATATTTGTTATTTTTTAATCACGTAGAATCTTACCTCTTTCGGAGTCACATCTCGAGAGCGTGTGGCCGTTTGTGTCACTGTACCGCAGGTGACGAGTGCACGTTCGCCAGACGGTCAAGGTACTCCATTACTGGGAACGTTCTCCTTCAAATGGTCCACGTTTTCCTGTTGGAATAAACAGTTTTTAATTTAATTTTATTTTATTACAAGATTCAAAGGATAACTGATCAGTTCTTATATTTGAAATATGAAAAATATTTGTAATATAGAACTGGCTACGGAGGGGCAGCGCAGTAGATCTACATCATTGGAATAACATTTATCAAAAAAGTGGGATTTATTTGTACTATATTTTGACTACAGACTGTATATGAACTATATATCGGGACATTATATAAAAATGAATGATTATGGAATTATTATTACTGTTACCTGGTTGTGAGCTGTGATGGGTACAGCGCCTGCAACGAGGGAATGCCGGATTCGAGGAATTACCTGGAGCGTACCGTCAGCCATTTTAATGCGGTCTTCTTTGATGATCATATCATCGGAAAAGTGTAGCTCACACACTGAGTCAGTCTGCGAGAGACACTGTCCAATGGCTTCGCTCCTTCATTGCAGCAAATCCTGTGAACAAAACAAAATTAAATACGTAACAAAACATTTAAAAGAAACAGGTTTAAAATATACATAAGTGTGCATTATTGAAAATAGTTACATATAAAATCATGCTTGCTTGAAGAAAAAAAATTGTCGTGGAAGATTTACCTTTGGAACCTTGAACACCGCCAACTGTTGTAAACCCAAACGTTTAGATTTGGCCCTGTCGGAGTCGAGTCCACTTCGACACCCTCTGTACGAACAGTATTTGCCCATACTGATTAAACGCTGTGTAAACAAAATTCAGTTATTGTAATTTCTGTTATAGCATGTGACAGTTTGAACGGTAACCTCACTTTACACAATCCCCGAATGACAACCGCAATACTTCACAATATTATTAATCACCCTAAAAATTCTACGTACTTTTAACAGAATACCGTTTTTTCTTACCTGTTCGTTACAAAATGTTGAACAATTAGCTTGACACTTTTTCGCACGTAAGAAAATCAAATGATATGTCGCGGCATGTAAACACTAACAGACATAAACATAACTATTATTATTATTACAGCAATGGCAGGGCGTCGATACCGAATACTCCTCACTTCATGCCATCACCAATGCCATACTTCATATCAGAAACTAGCAACACAAGCGCGCTCGTGGCTGAATTTCCAACTACAACCAACATATATCTTTTTCGTCGATTTCAGGGTCCAAATTTATCGTGATTCTCCCATGGAGCCTAGACAGGAGGAGACCACACTTCATTGACAAAATGCTGAAAATATGGAACAGAAACGGTGGAGAGTAAAACTTTCGTTTTTAGCCGTGAGTGGCGCTGAACACAGCAATATCTATCGCAGGAATACGACTCTCCCGAAATTTAATTAATGACGCTTCTATTCCCGGGTAATTCAATAATTTATTATTTACGCTATTGTTTGTGGGCGCTGACAAACTATTTATGTGGAGGTTGTCGACTGCATAGAGTCGCGACTACGTACATAACGGGATTCGCAAATAAGCCGAATATTTCTGAAATGGGCAAGCGGTGAGCGGTTCCGGGTGCTCGACAGGGGACCCAGCAGAGGTCAAAAGAAGAAAATTGGCGAATGAAAAACAAGTGGCATCATTCGGTGTACCAAAAGTAAATACATTCGTTACTTATAATGAAACTGAATCTTATAATAATATTTTTTCATTTCAAAGTGTCCACAGCTTGCCCATTTCAGGAATATTCGGATTATCTGCAAATCCCGTTATGTATGTAGTCGCGACTCCATGCAGTCGATAACCTCCAAATAAATAGTTTGTCAGCGTCCACTAACAATAACTAATCGAATTACCCGGGAAAAGAAGCGTCATTAATTAAATTTCGGGAGACTCTTATTCCCGCGATAGATATTGCTGTGTTCAGCGCTACTCGCGGCTGAAAACGACAGTTTTAACTCTCCACCGTTTCTGTCCCATGCCCCTAACCCACAGTTTGGTCTCCTCCTGTCTAACCTCCATGGATTCTCCTATGGCCGTGTAGCCTCCTTTACTCTAGTCTCCATGCGTAGCGTTTGTAAGCGCAAGATGGCGGATATCCATGACGTTATAAAAGCCATAAAAGCTATATCAAGCGCTTACAGCGCCAAGTCGAACAACGCAAAGAGCGCTAAAAGCGTGTAAGCGCCCAAGTCGATCGCACCCTCAAGCTAAGACTCCATGCACGCGGTACTGCGCGATACGCTGCCGCAAATGCATGCGGAAAGCGACTCCATGAACGCGGTAAACTTCAGCGCCACGCTACGAGTAAAATCGAAGATGCGTGATGTACACATATAAAACAATAGCTACATAACCTAAAAAAAGGAGTACTCCATTTATGGAAATGATGGATAAAAATTATAATTTATCTCTTCGATAAACATTTACATTGAGTGACAATAGTACAAATAAATTAATGTTGTTTCAAAAAAAAAAGGAAATCGCTCACATGAAGTTCTTTAGCGACTTCACACCACAATTTTTGTTTTAAATTATTGTCTTTATATTTTTTATTATTGAAGTCCCATAATTCCGGGCGATTCCGAACATAATGAATAATAAGTTCATTGATATCATCGCAGTTATATTCGACACTTGAATTTCCGTCATCAATCAGTTCCATGATTATTGGCCTATAATCATCGACATAACCAACAACGTCAACTTCGGTAGATTCCGAATTTCTCCGAAAGTAGACGACTTTAACCGAATGACGCGCGGCACGACGGCAAAATTAAAATTTTTTAATCTGAACGCTGTGCGACGCGGCATGCCGCGGCTTGCCGTCGCGTCACACGCGCGTGACTTCTGATTGGTCAACGCCACATTTGCCGCAGTGCACCGCGTCTATGGAGTCTTAGCTTCATTCTGCCAGGAGTGAGCAAGCAAGTGAAGGAGTTGCTTACAAAGACCAGATCAGGCACACTCCTATTCGGAACGGGCTTGAGCGAAAAAATCAAGGAGTTTAAGGCCTTGGAAAGAATCGGACCAAAGAATGCCTATGCCCAGAGAGGCGTTACTCGTAATCAGGGAAATTTAAACTCCAGAGGCCCGCAGGGAAGAAGACCGTTCCAGAATTATGCGGGCAATTCTCATTGTCAGTCAGGCAGTCAGGGCCGACCAAGGTTGTCTTGCAGAGGCAGACAACCGTTCAACCCTCGGGGACAGAACACGAGATCCAGACCGAGAAGAGGAAAATAGAGAAGAAAGTAGGTAGAGTAGGGGGTAGATTGAAATCTTTTAAAGAAAACTGGAGATCTATCACAAAAGACCAGTTTATTCTAAATTGCATCGACGGATACCAAATTCCTTTCAAATATCAAGTGTACCAAGACAAAGAACCGCGAGTATCTATACCAAACAATCAAGTAAAAAATTATCAACAAGCAATAGATATTTTATTGGAAAAAGGGGCAATTGAAGAATGTAATGAGAGCAAAGACCAGTTCATCTCAACATATTTTTTAATACCAAAATCAGACGGTACTCACAGATTTATTTTGAATTTGAAGAAGCTAAATAACTTTATCGAAACAAAACATTTAAAAATGGAAAATATACAAACGGTCAAATGTGCAATATTTACTGTGGGGATACGAGGAATTGTCGTTGACTCTAAACAACTACACTGTAATCTCGAGAACGAGGCGCGACATATAATTAACCGATCGAACGAGCCCGCTCGTTCGATCGCAATTATATGAGTCGCCTCGTTCGAAGAGATTACAGCCCACAAAAAAAAAATTACACTAACCCAACCCGAATTCAAACGACAATCCTGCATTACTCTGAAATATATGAAGCAGGAGGGGCGAGCGGTGGAGCGGGCATCCACTCCAAGGGATGTTTTTGTTTTACTTTTGAACTCTGAACGTTGTGACATCTAGCGTACACGGGTGTAACTACACTGTAATCTCTTCGAACGAGGCGACTCATATAATTGCGATCGAATTTCGCCCGCTTCGCGGGCTCGTTCGATCGGTTAATTTTTAGCCTTGGAGGCGATCGATACTGCAAATGTTTTATTTTTTGTTCGGTGACATGTACGATTAAGCAACCATAATGTGAATATTGCATTATCGATTTCCAAGAGTATTTTTTTTCAAGTCGCTATAAACAAACATTAAAAAATTGCATTAAAAAACTGCTTATTAAAAAACAAACATTAATAAACTGCCCTGTACAAAATATTGTTTACGCGTCAGATGGAATGACAGATACAAATTTCGCCGGTCTATATCCGGCTCACTTCATTTCGTCACCAACGCCACACTTCACAGTTAGCTCAGAGCGACGAGAGCGCTCACCGTGGCTCATTTCGAACTAACATCGCTCATCGCTTTTTCGGGTCACGTTTGGGACGATTCGGCCATATGCGTTTGGGCTCCTTTACTCTAGTCTCCAGGGAGACTAGGCCTTTCACATCACCTTAACTGAACTGCAGACAACTGCAGAACTGTTTGTGCTTTGTGCATAGTTGATGTTTTTGCCGTTTTGGCATCTTATTTCCGAGTTCTTTTCCGAATCATTATCGGATTTACTCACAACGTGTGCGTAATTGCGTATGTTGCGCAAAGTGAATGTGCAGAGTTATTATGTTTGTGCGATCTGATAGATTGTGGTGATTTAGTGGGGAATAGGTAATACTTAATGAACATTTTGTGTCCAGTACAATGCACATCAAAGCGAGTTCGATCCAGCCCAAAAATTCTGAGCTTTCACTTTCGTCAATCTTATAAATTCCTAGGGCGAGTTTAATTAAGTTTCGTTGTCATACTTTCGCTACAATCTGTTGACATCGAGGTTCCGTTGATTCGTTGGTTGTGCTATCGCTTAACGGATTTAGTGAGTTATGTTGACGGGCGTGGCGAAAGTTGCTGACGATTTGTTAAACAATTCGCTAATTTCACTTTGTATATAAGATTAAAACGAGAATGTGATTAAGCCACGGGCTAGACATTAATTGCAATAAACGTATGCACATTGGTGTATTCGTTACAAGTGTATCCGGAAGTACTTAATCTGTGGTTTCACTACGTTCGGTAGTGAAATTAAGTAGGTAATAAAATAATATTACAATGCCAGCCATAATTGTGGATCCGCCGCAAAGGAGCGAGCACATGTGGCAAGCTCTGAAGACTCATATAACTACGGAACGAGAACGAAAGAAACAGGGTAAGTATATGCCAAATGCCAAACATTGGAATATCTAAACACGCTCATTAATTTCTAGCTACCTCTTTTGCAATGAAAAAAAATATCTTTTCTCTTCAGAACAAGAAGCAGATGCCGAGGAGGAACGACAGCGAAAAGAGCGCGAGAGGCAGCAGAAACAGGATGTTATGACATTGGGCGAGACGCGTGAACAGATATCCAATCTGGAAAACGAACTTTCTCAACTTAAGGATGAGAAACACCAGTTGTTTCTACAATTAAAGAAAGTTCTCAACGAAGATGATAATAGACGAAGACAGCTAATAAAAGAAACAAGGTATTTCTCATTGGTCATCATTCATAAGGGCCTCGAATATTAGTTCTTCGTCAAAGGATTGTAAAAACTAAGACATAAACATCGAGGTTTTTTCCTAGAACATTGGACAACCCGCTCGATCTAACATTCATTCTGACACCAATTAATTTCTCGTTATAATATTGAAATTGGATTTTCGAACAAATTCAAATCCATTCGTTGTTTAATTATTGTCACTTATATTTGTGGTAGTCGACCAAATATTATATAAAAAGATTTCAAATTGATACAAATGTTGATGGCGAGACTATACGGGTTTAACATTAAGAGGATTAAGTATCACCTGTGAGTGGCTTGTCCTTGACTCGTAACTGAATGCTAAAGATTTCACAAGTCTCGCACCTGAGCCTTATGGCAATATTATGAATCATTCATTCGGTTGAAATTTCTTCATATATAATTCACATTCTATTTGGCCTCTAATATAGCACAGCATGACACTTTTTAGTCTTGAAACATTAATCCTGAAGAAGATAGGGAAAAGCAAAATTAGCGATATTACTTGCACTTGTGGCTTTTCAAACGGTGTTCAAATGTATCATTTGATGATACACCGCCACATTGAGCAAGAAAATTTCAAGATTTGCCGGTCAAGTTTACATAAAACTAGTATTGATCCCAGTTGAGCATCCAATTTACCTAATTTTAACATTGCAGTGCTAAAATTTACTCACAGGAGCTATCGGTTACTACAGACATTAAGGAGTTTCTATAGGACGTTTAAATCAATGACATTGCAATGAATTTTGTTTCACATAGAGATTCAATTATTCGGAATGTCCCCTAAAAATTTGGAAATGATCATCTGATTAGTTTCAGAGATACAATTTTTTGAAAATAGCACGTAAAAGAATCATTGCGTCTGAAATATCATTGAAAAATTCACAAAAAATTGAGGAATAACTAACAAAATATTAACAATTATACACGCCAAGTTTGAACATGATCGTCTGATTCATTTCGAGGATAATGAAAAAAATAACTGAATAAATCATGACTGTGATTGTAAATCTCACGCAAAATGACGTACAAGAGTAGGTTACGAGTGGGAATAATGTGAAATAACGACATTAATAATTTTAAAAAAAAAAGAAATTTGTATGTCACGTATTAATCAATTGAAAATAATTTTTATTTTTACATCTTTTTTTCCGTAAGAATAACATTCCATTCCACAAATGGCACCTTTTATCACAGCGTTTTTATACCTTGAGTTCTTTTTGTTTAATTCAAATAATTATAGTTTAATCAACTCATAGTTGCGCTGTTATACGGTTTGTGAATATAAAAAATGTAATGTATCGTCTAGATGTTTTTTCAATTTTATGACTGTTGCTTTTCCATTTTTTGGTTGTGTCAGAAGTTCTCTAACTTTTTTCTCTACATCTTTCTCAAGTACTTCTGGCAATCTATCTACCGAAATGCGAAATGCCAGCATTTGCTAGTCTTTTCCTGATGGCGTGTGAAATTATGTGAGCTAAAGGATCCAGGCTAGACATGACATCATCAGCGTCGAATCTCTTTTTATTTCCTTCAAATTGTGACAACGATAGATGGTGCAAAGATAGTATCTTCCCAGATAGTATCTACACACATCGACAAGAGCGTCATGTGCACCACTGACGTCAAATGCCTATGTTTCAGTTGACAAAGTAGTCAATGTTAACGAATCTTTCGTTCCCTTACGTTCTGGAAATTTCGTTTGAAATAAAGGATAAGTGTCACAAAATCCAGATATGACATCTTCGAATTGATCTGTCAAATGTTCCATTTTTATAATTCGAAGCAGTCACGGAGAATCAAATGGGCACTTGTGCGCTATCAAAAGGCATGGCTTTTCGGACTTTTGAACGCACTCCTTAAGGGATTGCAGTAAATCGAGTAAAACTTGTTTCCTAGAGAAACAGAAAACTTCGTGACCATAACGGTACAATTTTCCTTTTTGATCATTCAAGCCATGAACTTCAGTTGCTTGAGTTGGAATGGACCCACGAGGTTTGATGTACTGATTGAAGACAGATTTTTGGCACTTGATTGCAATTTGCAATACATCAGCATTCGTTGCATAATCCTGATATTTCCAGATCGAAGAAAACTGGAGTTGATTGGATCTCAGAATAATCCACATCATGTTCCAAGTTTCGAAATTGTTCCGGTGGCTCTATATCAGGTTTCAGCAGTGATAATAAACCCATATTGCTTTCGTAGGTATTTTCTTCATTCACTTTCTTTCTGAATTTTATGCCAATCGCCTGCGATTGAGTTTAAATTCTTACGTGTTTCTCTTGTCGATCCTTTTTGCTTTTAAATCGTCATCTCGTTTTATAATTTTCGCCAAGATTCAGCGAGGGTTCATACCGAGGGATTCTATCGTTTGAATAACGTAACTGTAGCTCCATTCTGTAACTCGTTGATTTCAGAACGCTATCTTAATGATAACGAATTTCACTGCGTGTAAAAAAAATTATTTAACAAGTTTTTCGAAAATTAATTTTTATAGGATAATTGTTAATTAGTACGAAATCGAACTTACTTACTTAGTTGTTATTTCAACCGTCCTAATTATTTGTTAGTTTTTTGAGCGCATATTAAAGGTTAATAATTTACGAGGTTCTGTCATAATGGTCCTTATCGCATATCGAGGGGGTCGCCAAGGCTCGCTATCCGCTCGAGCCATATCGATACCTTACCGACGAATTTGAATATGGATAACCAAATAACTCGCTAAACGTAGTGTACAAAATGACAGTTGTCATAATAACGTCTCGGTAAATAACGAAACGAAACTTGTCGTTATAAGTTCATAACGACAGCATAGCGAGTTATACAATATCACGTCGCTTACTATTCGTAGTTGCAGAATCGTACCGCGGTAACGTCGAAGCATCGCTATTCGTAGTTACAGAATCGCACAGTCGTTATGGGAGTGTCATTACACGTAACGAAATTCGTTATCGTAACGATAGCGTTCTGAATCGTTATTCTCACAACGAGTTACAGAATAGAGCTATTGAGAATAACGATTCAGAACGCTATCGTTACGATAACGAATTTCGTTACGTGTAATGACACTCCCATAACGACTGTGCGATTCTGTAACTACGAATAGCGATGCTTCGACGTTACCGCGGTACGATTCTGCAACTACGAATAGTAAGCGACGTGATATTGTATAACTCGCTATGCTGTCGTTATGAACTTATAACGACAAGTTTCGTTTCGTTATTTACCGAGACGTTATTATGACAACACTACGTTTAGCGAGTTATTTGGTTATCCATATTCAAATTCGTCGGTAAAGTATCGATATGGCTCGAGCGGATAGCGAGGCTTGGCGACCCCCTCGATATGCCATAACGACCATTGTAAATTATTAACTTTTAATACGTGCTAAAAAAATGACAAATAATTTCGACGTTCGAAATAACAGGTAAGTTCGACTCCGTATTAATTAAGAATTACCTTATAAAAGTTTATTTTAGAAAAACTTGTTAAATAATTCTTTTTATTTTCTATAGAAAACGAACATAATCTATATTTTAGTTTTGCTCCGAAGAAAAACTCCAAAGTTGTTTAGATAGAATAACTAATTTCTTTTTTAAATAGCTATCATCAAGTAGCATTATAATTACGTCTTTTAGTTAACTCGTATTTTTATTAAGAAGTATGACTAGAGTTGTTTGCAATTTAGGACCATGGCTCTTGACTATCTTGTTTGGGAGTTGAATTTTCTTGAGGAAAGGGTACGTCGACTCGAACGCCGTTTCGAAATAGGGAGGCATGCCCAAAATCCTTTCGACTTTCCACGACAAGAATTTATAATTTTTTTTCGCCTCGTGAAGACGCTATAATGAATCTTGTGAATGTATTGCGAGCCGACTTACAGAGTGAGCGAATAATTGGTTTAAGCCCAGAAATTAAAGTAACCTTGAAAATATTGTATTTTCTTATCTTAAGGGGTTACCCGCAGTCAGATAGTACTCAAACAAGGTGTTCGTTAACAATCTTGTATGGGGTCATTTTTAAATATTTTGTAATCAATATTTCTTAATTCAATGGGTATGCGGTTTGAGACATTACAATATTTTCTGCATTGAAAAATAATCATTAACAAGCGAGATATGAGTATCACTGCAAATACGTAAATATACACCGAAAATTGTGTATCACCGCAAAATATCTTTTTTCTTTTGGATGTTAACGGAATCGCTCATATCTCACTTGTTAATGACTATTTTTCAATACAAAAAGTATTGGAATGTCTTACTGTAAGCAGTAAGTATAACTAGTAGAAATAGTTTTCCAGATTGTTGTTATTTCCATTTTTTGTCAAATAATTGCTTAGGATAAGTCCGGGGGAGATGGCCCTATTAACTTTGAGAACTTATTGTGGAGAAACTCTGATAAATAAAACAACAACTTTAATCGGAAATACAACTTTTAATATATTTCTTCTGCAATTTAATTATAATCAGTCTCAAAATCAACAAAACTTAGATTTATTAAACAAACAAAAAAAGTTACGACTGGCCATCTGGCCATCTCTATCGAGTGGCCATCTGTCCCGTACGGCCATCTCCCCCGGACTTACCCTATAGTTTTACCATTTTTCTTGAAATCTTATAATTATGAATTTTTTAAAATGGTAAAAAAAATTGAAAACGAGAATTTGAAGCTAAATTATAAGAAAATACCATACAGTGTATCATCTTCGGATGAACATTTTTTATAACTTATCGTCGAATTTTTGTCATTTCGCACATCACTAAATTAAAGTATTTCTGACAAATTAAAAAAATATACGATTATTTCCAAAATCCGTAGTAAGTATATGGTATATCACTAATGGAATATTTAAACTATTCAATATCAACCCCCGGCATTCAGGTGCTCGAAATGATGCGTATGCTTCGAGCGTGTCGCGTATTCGAAGAGCCATTGAATTCCATTAGAAACGAGGAGAACGAAGAACTTGGTTAATCGGTAAGTTGCGATTTACTCTAATAAGAGAGTAAGTAACAAAAATTATGATTCTACACAAATGCTATAGATATTCAAAAAATAAAATGAAGAAAAATAACGAGTACAATTGCCAATAGTTACAGTTAATGTTGCCTCAATCTGTATATTGCATTAACGCATTTGAAAATGAGGAAAAACTATTTTTAAGAACTGCGCTTGGTTAAAACCTGAAGCACAGTCATAAATAGTAAATTTCTTTTCTTGCCAATTTCGTTTAGACTGCCTACAGACTAGTGTTACAGTTACATATAATAATTGTTAAGTGTAGTTGAACTAAACAAATTTTGTAGCTTGGACTGCGCTTAGGGTTTTGACCAAGCGTTATCATAAATGGTACATTTTTCTTACTGAGCATAGGATATGTACATAGGATATATATTTAGCGCATTTTTAAAAATCAATACATTTTCCATTAGGTGACGCTGGATACCCGTTTAAACCTTAGATACTAACCCCTTTTACAAATTATACCGAAGGTCCGCGACAATATCAATATACGAAAAATTTGTGCAAAGCAAGAAACGTTGTCGAACGATTTTTTGGAGTGTTTAAATCTGGAGGTGTTTGTCGTACCAACGTGTTTTGACATACGAGCCAGCATTTGCAGCCAAAATCGCAAATGCGCGTGCAGTATTGCACAATATGAGAGTGCAATTGCCATTGAATAACGAAGGTGGCTAGCGGCGATCGTTGCTGATCCACAATTTCAGTTGTGTTTATAAAATATTACTTTATTTAATAACAAATAAGTATATGAATTTTCATATTTTAAAAATAAGAAGAGTCAAAGTCTTGATACACCTTGTCGCAAATCTTAATGTCCCCTTCGAACGCTCAACATCGTTTATGCCGCTGTGAAAAACAATAATATCGGGATTATATACAATTTTCTGGAGGGTTTCACCGGGTTGGATCGAGTAATCTCGTCCGGGATACTGATTTTTCACTTATGGATATACATATGTACATATTTTGATATATGTATATGCATGAAAAAATAAATAGCAGTGATTATATGAATGTTATCAAACCATAATCAATACGACACTCTTGCAAGCATTTAACTTGGAAATATAGGATCGTAAAAATGAACAAATAAAAGAATTCTTAAAATAATATAGGTATAGCAACATTAACAATTTTGATTTTACAGTACCTTTATTTTTTTAAATGTTCCACAAAATCTTGAATTGTCGATGCTAATTTTTCGAGCACTGTGTCTCGCGATTTTTGCGATTCAACGAAGGTTCGCAAAATCTCGTTCCTCTGTCTTTCGTTCTCTACCATTTTGTCCATGGATTTTACAAACATTTGCGTAACAGAATTTTTGTTGTCATTTAATTTCGTCCCCGAGCTGATTGTACAAAGTGCAATGTGTACGATGAAGACATATTTTAAATAAATTTAGATGATAAATACCTCCATGCATGCAATTTGGCGCTCAGCTAGGATTGCAAAATCATTACACGCATTCTCCATATGGGTCCTAACCTTTCGCAACCTGAAAGATGAAGCCAATATTTCATACATGCTTTTTTATTTTGTAAAAAAGAAATTAGTAACGGTTTGCTCATACTTACTTAATTTTTTTATTCTTTGAGCTTTTCTAGGGACTTGCCGAGGCGCACCACTCGGGCTAGCTTCCGATGAAGAAGTTGTGGCCGGTGGTGATATTTCTTCTTGTTGCCTCTCAAGGATGACTACCGAACTTTCCTTCAATGGGTCTATGCCATTAAAGTTTTCGAGTACATCTATGTTAACAAAACAAAGGTTAATTTTCGCGTTGCAACGCGTTATTAATAATCAATTAATAAGTAACGACTGGCATATTTAGGAACAGTTACTTACTGACATCGTCGATGGCACTGATTTCTAGGCTGTCTCGCACTGTTACATTGCGACTATTGACAGGTAAAATAGCTTTCTTTCCCTCTACCAACTATTCGAAAGCGTTTGATTGAAATTATTATTGCACAAACAAATCACGTGCTATGATTTAATAACTTCCGATACTTCGCTTGATCGATGCAAAAAAATATTACTTATTCTTCTGGAAGTGCATTCGGGCATTCCTCCCCTTCGACATAATCGAAGCCCATAATTCCCAAAATTTTCTCGTCGCGATTAGTCAATTCAACCGGAGGACCACCACAATTTCCAGTCGCTGTCCAATTTGCTCGAATTTTGGCGACTTTTTGTGACACATGGGTCTTATTGTCTCGCCACGTCTATAAAGGAAGTTGAAATATTTATAATAAAAAATCACATAAGTTTCTTCTTGAGGTAGAATAATTAAAATATAATATTTGTATATAACACATTGTTTTTGAGATAAAATAATATTCATTAACTTATTTATTTCCACGACTTCACATCTTTCGTTCTTTCATCTTTCCCTATCCTATTCAATTCGTTTACAAGATGCTCTCATGATGCCGTTAAATTTGGTCTCCCATGTAACGAGTTAAAATTCCTGGTACACACATGGGGATTTTGAATAAAATAATCAACCATGTAATCTATTTGACTTTGCGTTGCCTTTGGCTGTCTTTTTTGTTTCTTGCTAAAAAAAATTAATTAAACCTAGTAAACCAACATATATTATGTATATCGTTTGACTGCTAGAAAATATACTTACTTTACAATTGAGGCCATGACGAGGATGTATATAAAGATGCTTTGAAAAATATGTTTGAAAATATTTGATTCCATCGTAAAATATCACCACGAATGAATCAAACTGATTTTCGTGCGGTATTACACCTATCTTAAAAACTGTAATTTACTAGAATTCTTTTCAAATCTTCGGAGATTTCGAAATTCCCGCCACTGTGGCGTGCATGGAGACTCGAGGAACTCTCAAGTCTCCATGGTGACGCGCGAACATCAGTTTGATTTATTCGTGGTGACATTTTACGATTGAATCAAATATTTTCAAACATATTTTTCAAAGCGTCTTTATATAGATCCTCGCCATGGCCTCAATTGTAAAGTAAGTATATTTTCTAGCAGTCAAACAATATACATAATATATGTTGGTTTACTAGGTTTAATTAATTTTTTTTAGCAAGAAACAAAAAAGACAGCCAAAGGCAACGCAAAGTCAAATTGATTACATGGTTGATTACTTTATTCAAAATCCCCATGTGGCCACCGGGAAATTTAAATCGTTACATGGGAGATCCGATTTAATGGCATCGTGGGAGCATCTCGCAAACGAATTAAATAGGATGGGGAAAGATGGAAGAACGAAAGACGTTAAGTCGTGGAAATCGGTAAGTTAATAAATATTATTTTATCTAAAAAAAATGTGTTATATACAAATATTATATTTTAATTATTCCACCTTAAGAAACTTGTATGATTTTTTATTATTAATAATTCAACTTCCTTTGTAGACGTGGCGAGACAATAAGACGCACGTGTCCCAAAAAGTCGCCAAAATTAGACTTAATAGAACAGCGACTGGAAATTGTAGTGGTCCTCCGGTACAATTGACTAATCGCGACGAGAAAATTTTGGGAATTATGGGCTTCGATTATGTCGAAGGGGTGGAATGCCCCGATGCATTTCCAGAAGAACAGGTAATATTTGTTTGCATCGATCAAGCGAAATATCGAAAGTTATATCATAGGACGTGATTTATTTGTGCAATAATGATTTCAGTCAAACGTTTTGGAACAGTTGGCAGAGGGAAACGAGGCTGTTTTACATATCGAATGCGGCAATGTAACAGTGCGAGACAGCCCAGCAGGAATCCGTGTCATCGACGATGTTAGTAAGTAACTGTTTCTAAATATGCCAGTCGTTACTCATTAATTGATTAGTAATAACGCGAAAATTAACTTTTGTTTTTTAACATAGATATACTCGAAAATTTTAATGGCATAGACCCATTGGAGGAAAGTTCGGTGATCATCCTCGAGAATCAACAAGAAGAAATATCACCACCGGCCACAACTTCTTCATCGGAAGCTGGCCCGAGTGGCGCGCCTCGGCAAGCCCCTAGTAGAAAAGCTCAGAGAGTAAAAAAACCAAGTAAGTATGAGCAAATCGTTACTCATTTCTTTTTTACAAAATAAGAAAGCATGTATGAAATATTGGTTTCATCTTTCAGGTTGCGAAAGGTTGAGCACACGCATGGAGAATGCGCGTAATGATTTTACAATCCTAGCTGAGCGCCAAATTGCATGCATGGAGGTATTTATCATCTAAATTTATTTAAAATATGTCTTCATCGTACACATTGCACTTTGTACAATCAGCTCTACGACGAAATTAAATAACAACAAAAATTCCTTCACGTAGATGTTTGCAAAATCCATGGAAAAAATGACAGAGAACGAAAGACAGAGGAACGAGATTTTGCGAACGTTCGTTGAATCTCAGAAATCGCGAGACACAGTGCTCGAAAAATTAGCATCGTCTATTCAAGATTGTGTGGAACATTTAAAAAATAAAGGTACTGTAAAATCAAAATTGTTAATGTTGCTATATATTATTTTAAGAATTCTTTTATTTGTTAATTTTTATGTTCCTATATTTCCAAATTAAATGCATGCGAGAGTGTTAAATTGATTATATTTTAATGACATTCATAGAAACCTATAGAAAATTGTATATAATCCCGATATTATTCTTCTTCACAGCGCGATAAACGATGTTGATCGTTCGAAGAGGACATGAAGATATGCGAGAAAATGCTTCATCACTTTGATTGTTCTTATCTTTAAAATATAAAAATTCATATGTTTGTTATTCAATAAAGTAATATTTTATAAACACAACTGAAATTATGTACATTTTATACAAATCAGTGAATTATATTGTTATGGTCTAACTAGGAATAACAGGCAATGATTCTTTCGCTCCGTTCGTTCGTCCTCCAGGATGTTCAACCGATCGGCGGAGCCAGTCGCAGCGCCCTTTTGTTCATATTGTGCATCCGCCGATCGGTTGAATGTCCCGGAGGACGACCGAACAGGGCGACATCGGGAATGAACAAAATTAGATAGAAATAAAATGTTTTTCACAGGTACTGGTCGCCACACGGTTTTACGCGTCAAGTTGTTATCAACTGAGTGTCGGGAACCAGCAACCATTTAATATAAGCCAACCATCAACAAGTCGTTGCCTGCATGCAGTGACGGAAGCAATGAATCGACGCTTGCTCCGTCGATGGGTAAAGTTTCCGATGACTGTCATCGATCGACAGCGAGCCAAAGAAAAGTTTGCAACTGCTCCGCAGCCATTTCATGGTGCTATGGGCGCAATTGATTGTACATTTGTACACGTCATTGCCCCATCACAACACGAGGAGGCATTCCTCAATCATCATTACAAGATGATTAGAAGATAAACAAAATTAACAATATGGTTAATGTTGTTCATCTTCTGCATCACGGAAGTTGGGAAATCTTTCCCGCATAATATTTCGTTGGACTCGCTGACCCACAGCGCGTAGTCCTCGTTGATCTAACTGTTGATTTTGATCAATTGGATGAATATTATGCGGATCGTGATTAGCAGCACCTATCGCCGCTGGTTGCTCGCCACCTTCGTCACCCAATCGCAGTTGCACCCTCATATTGTGCAATACTGCACACGCATTTATAATTTTTGCCGAAAATGCTGGCTCGTACATCAGTACGCGCTGGTACGACAAACACCTCCAAACAGATTTAAACACACCAAAAAATCGTTCAACAACGTTTCGTGCTCTGCACAATTGTTCGGTGTATTCGTACTGCCGCGTGCGTTCGGGAAAATTTGGCAAAGGTGTTAGTAGCCAAGGCTCCAATGGGTATCCAGCGTCACCTGGTCGAAAATATATAGATTTTTCAAAATGCGCTAAGTATATATCCTATGTACATATCCTATGCTACATATCCTATATAAGCTTAAGATATATGCAGTAAGAGAAATGTGCTGTTTATGATTACGCTTGGTCAAGACCCGAAGCGCAGTCCAAGCGACCACATCTTTTTAGTTCGACTGCGCTTATAAATTATTATATGTAATTGTAACCCAAGTCTGTAAGCAGCGTAAACGCAATTGGAGAGAAAAGAAATTTATTATTCATGACTGCGCCTCAGGTTTCAACCAAGCGCAGAAAAAATAATTTTTCATCATTTTCAAGTGCGTTAATGCAGTATGCAGATTCAAGCAACATCAACTATAGTTATTGACGGTCGCGGTTGTTATTTATCTCCATTTTATTTTTTCAATATTTACAGCATTTGAGTAGAATCAGAATTTTTCTACTCCTTTCCGACTATTCTCTTATTAGAGTAAATCGCAACTCACCGATTAGCCAAGTTCTTCGTTCTCCTCGGTTATAATGAAACTGCATAGCTCTCCGAATAGGCGAAACACTCCAAACATATGCATCATTTCGTGCACCTGGATACCTTGGGTTTATATTTAATATTTTCAGGTCGGGGTCAACAATCTGAAACACAAATAGGATAATGAAAAACTTGATTGTAAATATTACATTAGTAATATAATATAATACTTGTTAAGGGTTTTCGAGATAATTATATTTTTTGAATTCGTCAGAAACACTTCAATTAAGCGATGTGAGAAACGACATAAAAATTCGAAGAAAAATTATAACAAATTTTCATGCGATGGTGATACATTGTACGGCCTTTTCTTATAATTTAGCTTAAAAATTCGGTTTTTATTTTTCTTAGGACTTTTTCAAACTCATAATTATAAGATTTCAAAAAAAAAAGGTAAAATTATAATAAACTATTTTAACAAAAATGGAAATAAAAACAATTTGGTAAAATATTTCTACTACTTATACTTACTGCTTGCACATTCAAGGAATGGCGCCCATGATGATTGAGGAATGCCTCCTCGTGTTGTGATGGGGCAATGATGTGTACAAATGTACAATCAATTGCGCCCATAGCACCATGAAATGGCTGCGGAGCAGTTGCAAACTTTTCTTTGGCTCGCTGTCGATCGATGACAGTCATCGGAAACTTTACCCATCGACGGAGCAAGCGCCGATTGATTGCTTCCGTCACTGCATGCAGGCAACGACTTGTTGATGGTTGGCTTATATTGAATTGTTGCTGGTTCCCGACACTCAGTTGATAAGAACCTTGCGCGTAAAACCGTATAGCGACCAGTACCTGGGAAAAACATTTTATCATTGAGAGAATGATGGTAAGAAAATGTACTCAATGACACGATATCTTTAAGGGGTACCCACAGTCAGATGGTACTTAAACGAGGGGCTTTTTTATGAATTTTTTCTGAAGTCTTATTTAAATATGTTATTGTCAATATTTGTTCATCCAATTAGTATATGTTTCGAGATATTACAATATTGTTTGTATTAAAAAATATTCATTAACAAGCGAGATATGAGTGATTCCTTTAACATCCGAAAGAAAAAACATATTTTGTGGTCATTAAAAATTTTTCGGCCAGGATCATCAGAAACAGAAAAAGTCGAGGGGGTTCGCTCATATCTCGCTCGTTAATGATTATTTTTAAATACAGAAAATACTGTAATATCTGAAACCATATACTTATTGAATAAAGAAATATAGATTACAACATATTGAGTACAATCTGAATGCGATTAACCGCTGAAATTGCAATATTTTCAAGGTTACCTTAATTTCTGCGCTTAACCCAATTATTCGGTCGCTCCGTAAGTCGGCGCGCAATACATCGACAAGATGCATTATAGTTTCTTGAGGCAGGCGAAAAAGATTTACGAATTCTTGCCTTGGAATGTCGGAAGGAATTTGGGCATCTCTCAGCCTCCTTGTTTCGATACGGCGTTCGAGTCGACGTATCCTTTCATCCATAAAATTTAACTCCCAAATGAGAAATTCAAGGGCCATGGTCCTAAATTGCAAACAACTCTTATACTTCTTAATTAAAATACGAAATAAATAAAAGAAGTAATTATAATACTACTTGATGATAGCTACTTAAAAAAGCTTTTCTTATGAGCGCATATTAAAGGTTAATAATTTACGAGGTTCTGTCATAATGGTCCTTATCGCATATCGAGGGGGTCGCCAAGGCTCGCTATCCGCTCGAGCCATATCGATACCTTACCGACGAATTTGAATATGGATAACCAAATAACTCGCTAAACGTAGTGTACAAAATGACAGTTGTCATAATAACGTCTCGGTAAATAACGAAACGAAACTTGTCGTTATAAGTTCATAACGACAGCATAGCGAGTTATACAATATCACGTCGCTTACTATTCGTAGTTGCAGAATCGTACCGCGGTAACGTCGAAGCATCGCTATTCGTAGTTACAGAATCGCACAGTCGTTATGGGAGTGTCATTACACGTAACGAAATTCGTTATCGTAACGATAGCGTTCTGAATCGTTATTCTCACAACGAGTTACAGAATAGAGCTACAGGTTACGCAGTCTAGACATTCGGGGTTTCTAATATTTGGAGACTATGCAGGCGTTGTTCTGTAAGGGCGCATGGCATTTCTTTGTATGCTTTTATACTATCGATAGACGAGTATGGCATTTCTTATACAGGGTGAATCGTAATGGGTGGACACCACTTTTTGATGGTATTTACCATGCGTCGTAAATTACCGACTACCTACAACTGGATTGCTTGACCGCTCCAGAGATGGCAGTTGCTTAGTGACAGGCAACTATATTCACGCATCTTCGCCGATTTCGATGAAATTTGGTATGCTTATAGAATGGATAAAAATACAAGATATGAAAAAATTTCAAATTGCATCAACGTTTATTTTTTCACGTTCTATACACTGGATATCAGAATGGTGCAGATAGCAACAAATCTCTTATTATTTATTGCAAATTTGTAATTTTTTCATACGTATCTCCTAGAGTTTTTAACCGATTGGGGTGCAAATTAGCATAAAGGTAGAGGATGGAAAAATAAAGTTGACGGGTTTATTATTTTTTCGATATCTCATAATTAAGGGGTTGCAACTGCCCCTCGATTTTTTAGTCAATTGCATCGTATGATTGGGTAGCTTTTTGCCATTCCGGGATAAATTTACGTTAATATAAGTTCGTTTGAATACACGAATACATATTTGTAAATTTCACTCATCCCCTCCCCCAACCATCCCCCTCACGAACGTTCAAAGTTCTTACCGTGTGGCATGGACGAAAATTTGTAGAAATAAAATTGGGATGAAATGAAAATGCAATGAGTCGAAATAGTCTAAAAATATTTTGGTGCAGATGGGATCATTACAAACAAAAGTTGCAAATATACATCAGGAATATTTTTAATAGTTTACGAGATATGAATATTTAAAGTCGATCCAATCAGAGCGCGCCGAGAAGCGTTGGAGCCGCCCACTCCCCGCCCTATCCGTAGATATAGCTCAGTGTAGGGCGTTACATTTGGGATTGCAAAATTCAGAGCAGTCAATTATTATTATTTTATTACGCAGTCATCTTTATTTGTCGGGCATTGACTGCTCTGAATTTTGCCGAGCGCGCCAAATAAAAATGACTACGTAATAAAATAATAATAATTGATTGCTCTGTATTTTGCGATCCCTTACAATCACTCTAGAAACTCCTTAAGGGGTATGCATAACCTTGGAATTAAAAAAAATCGATTTTTGGATTATTTCACTTTCTCAGTGCCTAGCGTCTCAACTTTTATTTGGCATAAAGATTTTGTGAAAATTATAACAATTGGCCGAGTTATTACGATTTTAGTGAAACGCGCTAATTTTAGTTGGTCGCGGAACGTTTCGTTGCGCATTCGTCATCTACGGCTTAGGCTCTAGCGTTCCGCGGAGCGCTAAAGCCTAAGGAAAAAGAAGGATTGTTATATGACGCAGGAATCGCAGATTGAAAGTACAAAAAATAATTGTGATATTGAAGAATCCCCAAAGATATTGAGCAGACGGACAAATTTCTACGAAAACTATATACGAAAAAAGTGGATTTTGTATGTTTTTTTCTTTCGCGTTTATCTCGAAACTATATTTTGCGACATGACGTACATCATATCTCATAATCTATTAGTTCGATTTACTTCAAATTTGGAGTGGACATGGTTTATAATATATTCCGTCGAGTGACCGGATGATTTTTTGATATGATCCTCCATTTGTTAATAAGAAATGTTTAAAGCTTCAATTTTGTGACGAAAATCGATTTTTTTCTTCAAAACGTTGCCATTTTCGCAATTATCAAAATTAGGAAAAATCATCCGGTTACATTGTAGCTTTATCATATTACTCGAAGTAGGTTCTTCCATTTTTTATTTCGGATTAATCCAACTGCCGGAATCATGTACGGGACCAAGCCGTGCGGCGATTTGTTCAAATAACGATAGCTATGTTGTTTATGTATGTTTCGCAATGAAAAAAAAACTGTAACTTTCCGAGACTATGCACTAACTGTATGTGGAAACTCGATCTCACCATCCTAATACCTGAGTCATAAAAAATATTGAAAATCGACCTGATTTTTCAACTCCAAGGTTACGCATACCCCTTAATTCAAATATGTCAATTGTTAATGGTTTAGAAGTACTCTTGAGTACAGAATTTTCCGATTGGGTAGTATCCTGATTGTATGATTGTTAAGGTTCGTTGAAGGTCCCAAGCATCAGTCTATTTATTTTCATGAATATTCAGAATCTTCAGATGATCCAGTTTGACAATGAGTAGTAAGTAAATCGAGTCCAAGTGGTATTTTTATCCAGACGGAGCAATATTTCGAATGTTCGTCTCTTTGACCGACGAATAATACAAAATTTGACAAGCCAGAGGCACAGTGTCCGAAAGGAACCATTGGACGATCACATCGATATAAGTGCAATTATACTCAATCCTTGGCAAATCAACATCGATATGTGCGGCAGAAATGCTTTATGATTAGCTTTATACCGCCATATTAATCTTGTAGTAGTAGCCAGTTTTATTTGCATAATTTTTACATAAAGTTTTTTACTAAATCAACATAAAAATCCCGCCATTATTCTTAAATCTCTAATATTTCTCTATAGTACTCGCAGACATCCTCTTTTATTCTTCCCCCTAACATGTTTATTATTTCCCCCCTTATCGCCAATCCTTCCAACCACCCCTTTGCCGTCTTTCTCCCTTTTTCCGTAACCCTTTCCCAGCCTTTCTTGCGTGTCATTAGATGCTCCAGTGTCTCATTTTTTTCTTCACAAATCCTACATAGCCACTCCTTTTCCCCTTTTTTCCCGCTCTTCCTATGTTTCCACACCTCATTCTCGCCTACACCTCCTTATTCTTTCCCTTCACCCCCTCCTCCGACCAATAACGCCACGATGTCTCCTTATCCTTGCAGATATATTTATAACATATTAATCTTGTATTTTTCATACATTCCAGACAGGCTCTTATATCTATAATTCTTATAACTATCACATCAATATTTATTTTGATTACTGTTTACTTAAAGAATTAGGGGTATTCCAAAGAGCAGTGACACGATAAGTGGTAATAAATTTATAATACTTATATCTATTTATCAGTTAATGCAAACATTCAATTCGTTCAATAAAATACTTTTTTTTGTAATTTTGAATTGTTTTTAAGAACGTTCCCAAAAAATTAGTTTTCTTACAATTCTTCTCTAACTTTGTAGATATTGACGATTAAAATGTATGTATTTAAGGTATTACTATCGCTCATGTCACCACTAAGAGTGGGGGCAAGAGAGGTAAGAGAAAAATGATCCCGAACAACCCAGAAGAGATGGAAATTGTTTGATTTAAAATGCTATGCAATCTTAATAGTTCTGAGTCTCCAATGAAAATATGACCCGTGTATAGTAAAATTAAAACAAAAATGTTTACAAATTAGTTAATTTTTTTTAAAAGAATTGGGCAGCAAAAGTTTTGATACGTTCCTAACTGCACAGATTGATATCGGACGTATACGTATGCTCGTAAAGTAATGTCCGACACTCAGTGGCATAAACGTGGCAACATTACTGGTCACTGGCGCTACTTTGTCGGGTTGTATACATACACACTGCGTGAGCCTACTGCATCGACATTTCCAGAAGGCAGAGCGGTGTTGTTACACGTTATAATTGCTGACTTCTCCCCGATGGACTCTTATAATTTGTATTAATAATTTATTTATTTTCGTGAAAACTAGATGTCAGAAATATTCCATTGTGGTATCATAAAATTCTAAAAATTCCTGACTATGAGTTCAATTTTTTTTTGAGAAAAATCCTAAATCCATTTTTCTTCTAATTTATGATGAATGAAACGTAACTTCAATTTACGAGGGTTTAGATGGAGAAAATGAAAAATTGGACATTAATTTTTTTTTTACTTTATCTATTTTTTACAACATTGGTCATATTCTTTCGTATATATTACAACTCAAACGTAATACAATGAACAAAATACGTGTATTTGTATGAATATTTATTGAATTGCCGTTGTTATTTGGCTGTTTACTCAATTTTATTATTAGAACAAATATCATTGAGACAGGCTTTTTTTCCACTTCTGTTTTATTCGCAAAATTCTCTTTTATTTACCTCAAATTAATAATATGGCTCGACATATGTACTTTTCTCTGTTATAATTCCTTTTGTTAAAGCCTTCACCCGGCGCGGCTTGGGTCAGAGCTGCCGGGGCTCAAGAATCGATTCAACTAATAAATTCTAACAATTTCACATTCCACAGAATGTTTGGGCGCCAGTTGTTTTAACGATAAACAACAACGATCGATTAAATCTCAGGGAGTGAGAGTGAGTTGGAAGACCCAGAGTATAGAGAGAATGAAGAAGGAAAATATCATAGACAGGATAAAATAGTTTTACTTACAGTTTCGATTCCCTAAGACGTTTCTCGTATCTTTATTTCTTAACCAGGGCTTCTCGGGGATCGACTCTTTCGACGTTGTTACATCCCAGTAATCGATTAACAATGATTATTTAGACGCACACAAATGTTCTAAGACAGAACATATTAATACAATATAAATCGAACCTCGCTCTTCGAGGGCACGGCGCAGAGTGTTCGAGCGAGTCGTGCCGGTTATCGCGTGGCTTGCCGCCTCGTATATTCGATTCGATCTCCTAATTGGTCTAGGGTTTTCCCTACCAGAATTTGAGCGCGTAAATTCAAACTTATACTCGATCCTTATTTTCTAAGATGCCCGAGGAGCCCCGGGCAATGTACTCCGGCGGTAAGGCCAATAATCGACATCTCCTGTCACATCATATTTATTATTATCGAGAAGTAAACGACCAAACGCATAGAGTTTTCTTGAAAACGAGAAATCTCTTCCAAACCAGGTTTGGAAATACACGTATTTTTTCATTATATTGCCTTTGAATTTGAATATGTATAAAAAAAATATGACCAGTGTGGAAAAGAAGATAAATTTGACAAAAAAATGATCGGAACTCGATCCAACAATTGCGAAACAACTCGACCACCACCATCTAAGCCTGCTTTACACATTGGCCGAGACGTCTCGCCGAATGTATAGGGAGGGACTCGCCTCTCACGAGACATGAAACATATACCCCTCCACACTCTCGTGTTGCTCAGTTGATTCCTCATTTTTTGTTATTCGTTATAAGTTTCCGTCTTCAAGTATCCACGGTTTGCGCATGACTGCCCGAATGTATGGAGAGCGATCTCGTCTACGGGCATGAAACTACCCGAGATCCCTTTGACTCGTGTCAAAAAAACCGACAACGGACTGAGACGACACGAGACGGCGAGAGGCGAGACGAGACAGCCCTCACACTTTCGTATTGGCCAACATTCATTATGTCTCGGCGAGTGTGCAGAGCCGGCTTTACACTTGCAACACACCGGTATATATTCGACGCTTAAGATTTCTCTTGCTATTTTTCCGAAAACGCCTAACAATAAGTACGCATTACCGCTTGCACACCATGTTGTCCTAATCAACTTCTGAAAGTATACAAAGTTTGCAGAACATCCGTAATCCGTACGTCGTGGCCCCGTTTAATTTAAGTTTCATATGTTCGACTAAGAATCGATAAGTCTCGATCGAGTCTCGACTCGGCTAGTTGCATTCGTGAAGCGCCTCCCTTCAGTCAAATGCTCATGTGTCAAAACGTGTACATGATGATACGGGGTGAAATTTGCGACCGCGTGGTGCATCTCATATACATCCCATAGTTTCGCTCGGCACGGAGAAGCGCTATTAGCGCTCGAAGCTTCGCGAGGGAGAAGCGGGATATGCGCGAACTACGCACACAATCCCGCTCTCCTATACCAATTACTATTATCGGCCTTCCCCATGTTATTTGCTTACAAATGCCATTTATGTAATATTGCACGTGTAGCAACGTGCGGGTACTCATTGTGACGCCTTTTTTCGTCTAGTGCGTAAATACCACAGTTTTTTTATTCGAACCATTAATAAGTCAATAAATGCAAATCTGCAGCCAAAATTACCGCGTGGTAACAAAATCCGTAAATTTTTGAGCGATTTTCGAAATTCTGCGACCTTTAGGACTATCCTACCTACGCAGGACTATCAACTGTATAACATACTCAAATTTCAAGTCATTCCGTTCATTAGTTCAGGAATGGCATTTGTCCGCAAAATGCATGGGCCGCAGGGACGGTAAAGAAGAGCTTTCACATCACCTTAATAGAAATATAATCAGAGCTGCGTGGGGAGACGCCATGCCGACGTCATAGGGCGCGCTCGTATCGCTAGTTGAGGTTGGTAAGTAGGATCTCTAACAAAAAGAGATTTGCAATTTTAGAAAAAGATTGATGTTTTCATTGCATTCTGAAGCTATTTGTTGGCTCTGTTTTATTGAATCCTACCCATAATGGAGTATTTGGCAATTTAATCAAATGAGAAAGTACCGAAGCCAGATCAAGATGTTTCAATGATCGACGATTTTCAGGAATACATAATCAGCCATTGACTTTTAACAGCCATTGACTTTTGACAGGCTCTAAAGTTTTATGTAATTTTGGATTTTTGTTGTACGATCCGAATTCAAATGTTATATCATCAAAAGTGCGCCGTTTCTAATTTGAACCCTCGGAACTTCCAGTATTTAGTGCAATACTTCTTAAATCCGCGATATTTTCGAGATCTTGAGGGGGATTGTTTGTGCAATCATGCTGAGCGGTATCAAGAATATCTTGAAATATGATGCCAACAGTGGCATACAATGGGTATTTGCCTGTGGAGTATCTATAAACCGATCAAAATTATAATAAGCTAATCCTGCGCATAATCTTCCGGAGCGAATGATATCTTCAGGACAAATATCTGATCGAACAGTAGAGGAAAATGTTGCTTCGGTTTCTAATCCTTCTAAAACGGTGTATCCACAGCAGTTCCCGTACTTACTTACGATGTTAATAATTTGCTTACTATTTGCCAAGCTTTTCAATGCTAGACCAAGATTAATGTTTCGAACGTTTAATTTGACCGTTCAATACAACATAAATTAAACCTTCGGAAAACGATCTGACCACTTTATCTATGTACGAATTAGGCTTGCGCTGAAAAGTAGAACATATTTATTTCGAATAGAAATCAAGTAATACTTTTGGAATGTCGCATTCTCCTCTTATTAAATCTTTTTTCGTTAATTTGTCTGGTAGTGATTTTCATTTAATATTGCGCATTTCTGATAGCAAAATTAGTACAGCTTTATCCAAAATATCTTGATTTTGTAAATTGTCCAAATTATTTTTAATTAAAAATTCCGGTGTAGGGTTCAATAACTTTGTTGGTGTACATACAGACCACAGCAATTTAAAAAAAAATGTTTCTAGTGATCTTGTTTCCAAATTATATTATACGATTCCACGTCCACAGATAAGTCACTATTTCCATCTCTCGCACAATCGACATAAAATGGTTTTAGCGAAGATAAAAAGAAGCAATGCTTTTTTTTACAATTTTTTCCGGAACAAAACGACACAATTGTTCAAAACCGTTTTTGTGATTATCTCGGGATTTATGCCACTTTTTTCTCTTTCTTTGGGGCAAACCGCAACTTTATTACATTTCGACAATTCGATCGGTAGAATTTGTGGTAGAAACCGATTTTGGTTTTGAATATTATTTGATAGTTCTATCCAATGAATGTACATCACCTATTTCGCTCACGTTACGTTTCAGGTTACCAATACTATCATCTGTTGTACATGTCTGCAACTGTTGTTCGCGATCTTGATATATTTTGCGCCTGTTATTACAAAAAATGGTATATCCCGTGGTGATACTTCTTCGCCTTTAGTTTCAGGTGCTTTCTCGATTATAGCAACATTGAAAACATCAGATTGATCGCCGTTACTGGTAGAAACGTGTGTGAAAATGTCTTGGTTTTAGCAGATTATTCGCTAGGATTCGCGGAAACGTCGATGTTATTATTTTCATCTTCAGCGCATTTATCTGGAGTTTGGGCATCTCTTTCCGAGCTGAACGGAAATCTATCGTTTATTATGAAACAATATAAATCAAACTACACTTAAATCAAAATAACTGTCAAAAAATAATGAAGTAAAACTTACCTCGACGCTGTAGATGTTGAAGGAGTTTCATCAAGTATTCTGTATTTTGGTGGTAATGCGGTGAATAATCGGTAACATTTCAAATGCTATTTCTAAACATCGTTCAATTGTTACGGCACTTTAGCACATTTCAGAGATAAATTATTTTTGTGTCGAATCTCCAATATAGCAGTACATTTTTGTACAGTTTTTCCGTAAAGGATATTAATATTTTTTTTTGTCACAGAATACGCAACTGTTGAATCTTCGATATGTTTGGACTTGCGCGTCCTAGTTTTATCGACGTCAACCGTATACCTACTGAAGTAAAACTAGTCGCGTATATCAAACGAACACGATAAGCGAGGATTGCTACATTGTAATCCTCCTCTAATAGTATTTGCTTTTACTGCACGAGTTGACGGTCTTTCCACCACTACACATTCAGTTGCTTGTTGTTTTTATACTCTTAATTATATAAACAATCACCTAGTTAAATATCGTCCGGCTTACTATTACTTTATTTTACGTGTTTTTTTTACAAGTTCGTGCGAGCAGCTAACGCGTAATTCTCCCTCTACGATGTAGCTGACGATTTTTTTAAACTCACTATAACGTCAACTAATTATAGACAAAATATCCGCCGGCGTACTATTACTTAATTTTTTTGTTTCCCCTTTTGCAGCCTCTCACACCCACACCCACTGCGGTTGCATCAACCGACTTTTGGTTCAGTTATTAGTTATACCAGATCTATCGAAAAATATAACAGTCGATCGGCGTAAAAATTCTACCAACAATGCAACGCTACCTGCCGGACTAGTCGTTCAAATTCTTCATCCACTGCTCGATTTCAGAATATGTAAATTCTTGATATTCAAAAATGAAAAAAACGTACGATCGGATTAACATCAGGTATCTCCATCGAGGAATTACGATCCACGTTTGCTTGTTCCGTGTTTTCTTCGATTTTCCTCGAGCTGCAACTGAAAAGGCATATAATGAAACAATTTATTTATGATGTACTAGCGGTACCCGGCATGCGTTGCAACGCCGTTTTGGTGTCATAATTTATTTGACACACAATATTTTTTGTTTTACTGTCCATGTACGAAGCATGGACTTTTCAAATATAATCTATACTATACACACTTGTACCGATTATCCCTGTGCTTCGTTGATGGACATTGCAAATGGGAGTCGCACTGGAAACTGCGAACGTTTAAAATCGAATGGTATATAATTTGGTATCATTGGGATACGTGGTAACAGTGCATCTTCTCCTTTAAATTATTCATTTTTAATGGTAGTTTCGTTCATATTGTTCATCACATTTTTCCCGAAAACCATAGTACCGTTGCAAAATCGTGGTGGATTGATATTTCAACGATTCGATAAAATAATTATAGGCACGCCCATTTTTAATGTTACAACGTCCGGCGGTATCCTGGCAAATTAAGAGAATTTAAGAATTGAGTTAGCTAATTAATAACTTGTTCTTGATTAATAAAAGCAGCAATCGACTTGTACATTTCAGCTTCTCATGATATTCTGTTCTGAGTCGTGAAATTTGTATAATTGATATTGATGTTTTTCTACTAATATAGCACGTTCCTTTAACCCATTGCCGGATCGTCGAGAGTCCCCATTCAGCAGCTAGGCGCTGAGCGACGAGAGTGGGGATGGCGCGCTCAGGCCCGTGCATCGTCTTGGTCAAAAATTGTAGGCGCTTCGATTTAAAAAGGAATGTGCGGGAATAATTTGTTCAATTTTTTTTTATTGAAAGGTTTTCCTATGCTACATAAATTGAATGAAAACGATAACAAGACATACTTTCTTATAACAAATTATCACATTTT
The DNA here is from genome assembly GCA_964017225.1 of Netelia inedita. NCBI lineage: Eukaryota > Metazoa > Arthropoda > Insecta > Hymenoptera > Ichneumonidae > Netelia > Netelia inedita. Next base: position 21,771,902 of record OZ024924.1, read on the forward strand.
TAGGCACTAGATAATGATTATCCCTTTTGCGACTTCGATTTCTCTCAGATCTTATCGAAACTGTGGACGTGTTGGAAGCTGGGGTCTTTGCACAAAGGTATTTGGCAACACAAACATTGCCAAGTTGTCCGTACTGCCAAGTTATTTTTCGTCGTTCGTCTTCCTCCCCACTTGGACACACTCAGTGCAGTTTGTCGTACTTATGCGCTCCAACTGATGCGATACCTGGACGGATGCACTCGAAATGGACCGTTTTCGCGACGAGAAGCCTCTAATCAATTGCCTAACCAAATTTTCTTGAAAAGCGAGTTGGCCAGGCGGTTTACTATGTTGATGAGGTCTTGTCGTAATTTCGTGTAGAGTGGAGGCGTTAGTGATGCACACGTTGATAACGAAGAAAAGCACGTACTTCCACCACTTTAAAGTTTTGCGACCAATTGGGTAGTACGACAGTTTTTGATCGCATAGATCGACTCCACCCATACCGTTATTGTACGTAACAATAGGAAGAGGACACTGTATGGACTCTTGACCTTTATCTTTGTTATTCCAACGTTTCTCAATACGTATCAGTGGGTCACAGTTGTTGGAGATTATCGACACATCCCGTTTATCATGCCAAACCGTTGCAGTTGTGTCATCTCTCTGCATTTGGATGCAGTCCCCCGGCTTAAGCTTCAGTGCAGCAGGTTTGCGAAGTTCCGCTGGCCAGTCTTTCCTGTTCGTTCGGATTGTACCGCAAGTATACATTCCACACGATTTTAGCAACCCCACAAGACGAACAGAAGTGAAAAAATTGTCAGAGAAGATATGGTGATTTCCCCAGAAAAAGGCTTGGACATGTCCAGCACCACCTGTTCACCCAGAAGACGACCTTTGTTCTGTGTCGGCTTTTCTTTCCCAAATAAATCTTCATTCCCAGCATGTAGCCGGCCTCTGCTTCTGCGATTGTCCATCCTTTTATTCCCCACTTTGTCGGTTTGGCAGGCATACACTGCTTAATCTTCAATCTTCCATTGAAGGCAATCATCGACTCATCCACTGAAAGATCTCGACCAGGTTGGAAATACTTCCGGAAATTTTGTGACACGTCCAACGCTGGTCTCATCTTCAACAAGTGGTCACACTTATCTCGAGTTTCCTCGTCTACTAAGTGGAGGTATCGGCCGATGTGTTGGAAGCGTTTGAAGGTCATTGAATTAGAGACGAGAGGACACGAGACAAAATCCCGCAAAAAATAATGCTCGACAGTCGGCGCTTTTATAATTCCCATATATATTAGTATCCCAATGTACGCCTTTATTTCTGGTGCTGTGACGGGAACCCATTTGTGATCTGGAGAGTGTTTCACTTGCTGTGAATATTCCGCATACCTGTTTGTCTCCTGTGCAACCGTTTCTTAGAATACTTCGTTGAGGAAGAGGCCCAAATAATCGAGTTGATGAGCATCTACGGGTAAATTATACCGGGGCCCTCGACACAATAAAAATTCCTCGACAGGGTGCTTGACGGACCTCGTTGATCACTGCTGTGAACTGTGCTCTTCAGCATCAGAATATCCGGAGTCGGAAGGATAATCTCAAGGAAGTTCCGATACATCGCTATCGTAAATTGCATCCTCTGAACGATTTGTGGGTTTTTCTGATTCTGAAATGGCTGATTTTTGACGCTTTGATGTTTTGTCCTCTCCTTATTTTCGTCTTAATATTTTTGCCCGTTTTACTGCCGCTGGTTTCGGAGATTCTTTCTGAGCGTTTTTCCTGCTAGATGATCTAGTGGCAGTCTTCTTCGTACTCATAACTTCAAGACAAAGTCTAAAATCATACGTATTTACGTTCGTTTTTGAGGATGATGTTTTATCGGTTTTCAAGGCGATTTTCCATCGAAAAAAGAGAAAAAGAGGAATAAAGCTCTAAACATTTCATCTGACTTACCTTTCACAACCTAACTCGATATTTTAAATATTGTGTCGCCTTTTTTGAGGCTGGTTTTGTGGCGGAATCTACATTTTCGGATTAAAACAAATGCAACGCGGCAAATACGGCCCTGGCGCATGGTAAAGTGGGAGATCCACACACGCACTAACATACAGTCACAGTCGCACACAGCGCTGTCTAGCGCACCCATTGGTTAGTCCCTCTCTCCACGCTCACTGATACTTCTCGTGAGCTTAGTCCGACAATGGGTTAACCACTTATGACTTTTGCAATTATGTGCAATATTTTCAAAAAGTTTCTTAATCAATTCGTCTATTGTTGCTGTTATTTTACGAAAGTTTGTACGTCGTCGTACGTACTCTAACTGTTACCTGTCTTGCTTCTCGTTGCTTGCTCGTCCGCTTTTGAAGCTAGTAATGTATTTTTCATTTTTGACTGAGGTGTGGAACTTCCAATCGCTTCCCGATTTAATGTCACGATTAAGGAGGATTATCTGGTCAACGAATTAACAAACAGATATTGATGAAAAAATCAGAATATAGTTATCAGTATCTATAAAGTCATGTCCTTAAAATTCGATGACTTGAGGATACCTTGTTCGCGAGAAATAAATAAAAACATTTCCTAAATTAACACGTACCTTTACGGGTTTCAGTGGGTTTTCCGTCTATAAACATTAACCCGGCGGGAATGTGGCAGGGTGTGACATACCCTAGCAACACACAATGTGCATATAACATTTCGTGACCACACTCCCGCCGGGTTAAATTCCCAACCATTGACAAACAGTTTTTGACCGAAATTGAAGATTTAATAAAAAAATACCCAAGGAATATTTGTAGAGCTTCATAAAATCGATCGAGTACTCATGAGATTCATAATAAATTAATTGGTCTTGAATAGTGTTAATTTCTGCGAGATTAATCATTCCCGGCGCAAATATGCTGAATTGACTACGCTAGTCACACACATTTTTCTTTTGACTTACTCGGTGCCAGATAAACCTCCTTAATTTGACATTCGCTGTCAAATGAATTATGCAATCGATATCAGAGATTAGGGGGGAGATCAGCAACGCTCGATAAAAGTTTAAACCTGGAGCGCTAGTCCTGCGGGGCGACATCTGAGCGGCCAAATATCGAACTGTGGGTACTTTTGTACCCATGACCCGAAGTCGGCACAGCTATCCGAGTCGTATACAGGGTGGTCCATTTATCCTGAGACATTGAATTATTACGAAAACCAGTGGGAGTATGAAAAAATAGTTTATATATAATATTCTTCATATGAAGGGGCGCATTTAATGGCACCATGCACATTTTTCCATATTGGCCCTTTAAGGGTCAGATGAAGGGTAACTTCATTTTTTCAAATGGAAACCTATATTTGTTATTATATATTCTTATTCTACATCGAAAAATAATAATATTTCGTATAAAACATTTCTTTCCCAAACTTGCCATTTTTTAACTATACCGTGATAAATGTTGCAACCTTGCACGAAGGTATACGGCATGTATTGTGAATCTTCATCTAGTAGGCGGCAATAAGAAGTACGTGCTTTGTCAAATAATTTATTACTCGTAACACAAAAATTGCGGAAACTTGTGAGTAATTAATGTACTGAATGTTCAAACTGATGTCCTTCCATATCAACACATTGTGCAGTTCTTCTTATAAACGAGTCATGTGCGCGCACAAGCATTTCCTCTGGAATTGAGGCGCACACACCGCGTATTCGTCCTCGCATATCTTCGCGGGTTTTCGGGACATTTTGAAAGACTTTGTTTTTTATGTAGCTCCAAAGAAAAAAGTTGGGAGACGTTAGATCTGGCGATCTGGCAGGCCAGTGCACTGGCCCTCCGCGACCTATCCATCGTCCTTGAAAATTCACGTTTAAAACATTTCTCACAAAGTGGGAGTAATGAGCAGGGCAACCATTATGCTGATACAACATCTGCAACCTTCGCTCTAGAGGTACATCTTCTAGCAGAATCTGTAATTCTTGTCTCAAAAAATCAGCATACCTCGCTCCTGTTAATGTGCCCTCGAAAAAACATGGTCCGATTATTTTTGTTCCCATAATGCCGCACCATACATTAATAGACCACTGTCTTTGGTGTTTCACTTTTCGCAACCAGTGAGGAGTTTCTTTCGACCAATAGTGCATGTTGTGACGATTTTCTTGACCACGATTCGAAAACGAACACTCATGAGTAAATAAAACTGATCGGAAAAACTCATAATTTTGCATAATTTAATTCCTCGCCCAGGTACAAAAAGCCAAACGCTGATTGAAGTCATGTACATGAAATATAGTACATTGATATTGCTTGTTAACCCTTTAACGTCAGAAAGACACTTTCCACAAGTCCTCTATTCGACGGGATTATTCACTATGATATAGATGAGGAAAAAATTCGTAAAGTACCTTACCAACTATTTTCGACATCGCTCTTTCGAATGGCGCTACTTAAATGGCGTTCAAACATTTTTTTATATCATATTTTTACAAAATAATGTAAAAAAACACGAATTTTTGAGTGACAATTTTTTTTCATTCGATATTTCGGAAGCCTTATCGTATTATTTTTGGACAATAACGGCGTCCAGAGGTGTCCTCGATTGTTAAACTTTCCAAAAATCTATATGTTTTTATTTTTCTCTTGCGTCATACCTGCAAAATAACGGAAAAAAGAATAACAAATTTTCTCCATTTTTAGAGGATTCATATGTTGTGCTGGGAACGAGTCTTTTGCCGTCAATTCGTAAATTGGGTATGATTTCCGATGTTTTTTGCGTCACTGATCAAGAATTCGACATTATTGTTCGAAAATTAATTAATTTAAACAAATTGTTTAAACAATTAATCTCAATATGACTAGTCGCATATGCTTTTTGATGTTTTTGAAGCCGCTGATTAAGCATTTGACATTATTTTTGCAAAATTAATTTGTTTAAACAATTAATCTTAATATGACAAGTCGCATATGATTTTCGATATTTTTTAAGTTGCTGATTAAGCATTTGACATTATTTTTGCAAAATTAATTTGTTTAAACAATTTGTTTAAATTGATTAATTTTGCAAAAATAATGTCGAATTCTTGATCGGCGACCCAAAAAACATTGAAAATCATATGCAACTTGCCATATTAAGATTGATTGTTTAAACAATTCGTTTAAATTAATTAATTTTGCAAAAATAATGTCAAATTCTTGATCAACGACGCAAAAAACATCGGAAATCATACCCAATTTACGAATTGGCGGTAAAAGACTCGTTCCCAGCACAACATATGAATGCTCTAAAAATGGAGAAAATTTGTTATTCTTTTTTCCGTTATTTTGCAGGTATGACGCATGAGAAAAATAAAAACATATAGAGTTTTGGAAAGTTCAACAATCGAGGACACCTCTGGACGCCGTTATTGACCGAAAATAATACGATAAGGCTTCCGAAATATCGAATGAAAAAAAATTGTCACTCAAAAATTCGTGTTTTTTTACATTAGTTTGTAAACATATGATATAAAAAAATGTTTGAACGCAATTTAAGTAGCGCCATTCGAAAGAGCGATGTCGAAAATAGTTGGTAAGGTATTTTACGAATTTTTTCCTCATCTATTTCATAGTGAATAATCCCGTCGAATAGAGGACTTGTGGAAAGTGTTTTTCTGACGTTAAAGGGTTAATATTAAAAAAACACAAAATAAAATTTTAAAAACTTCGTTTTAATGCCTCTATTAGTTCTCTCGTAATAAGATTCCGTTGTAATTATTTGGCCGTGGACGTGCGCCCAGTGTAATTCTTCCTTTAATACACTATTGATTGCGACAGATTTTTAGTAATTTATTTATGATAGTTTCCAGCAAGAATCCGATCAAACACGACAAGACTTTACATATTTTATTATAACTTTTACGATTAAATATTGTTCTTATAGGAGATACTAGAGAATGATATCATTTCTTTCGGATTCGATAGAAAGAAGTGATGGATTGCAATGGAAAACAAACATCCCATTGTATCGTTTTCTCTATTTCAATTTTTTTTATATTACTTAATCTTATTGCGATTTCAGATATTTTTGATGTATTAATTAATTTCTAATTGGAATTGTTGTATTTAGTACTGGATAGTTAGATCAAAAAGTGGAAAATATCTACAAAACGGATGGGCAAGACGAATGTTTGTGTCTTTTCTCCGCCATTTTTAAGTTGAACTATCCTGTACGAATTCACGAGTTTGGTGGCCATAGAGACGAAATTCTTGGCGCGGTACGGCGCGGCGCGGGGAGACGCGCGCGTGCGGCGACGATCAAGCGGCGAGCCCGGGCAGCGACGGGCACCCCCTCCTTCCTCGCCTTCGCGCCGGCAGCGAATGATTGATAGACTGCGCTGTCTCTACGGCTAGGGCGGAAAGCGGGCGGCTCCTACGCTTCTCCGCGCGCTCTGATTAGTCCAACTTTAAAAATTGATATCTCGTAAACTATTGAAAATATCCCTAATGTTTATTTGCAACTTTTGTTTGTAATGGTCCCATCTACAAATAATACAATAAATGGTGCTATACCTTAGGAAATTCGCACTGTATAGACATATGTCATCATTGCACGCATGTCTCATTCACGGAAAGACCCGATCAGCGTATACGGATCGCCAGATTATATATACAGGGTGTCCCATTTTAATCTTACACCTGATTTTTCTCGGAAAATACTGCTCCGATCAAAAATTGTGTATAATGAAACTTTTAGGGTTCGAAGGGGGACGTTCAAAAAAATTTTTTTTTTGTATCATAATTCAAAATGGCGGCTGTAAGATGGCCGACATATTTTTTTTAAATAGAAACCGGCCATTTCTTTGTTACTAAAAAATTTATCGGATCAAAACTAACAACTTTTATAGGAACATTTTTTTGATAAAGTCCATAATTTTTGGAGTAGAACACCATTTTTGACTATTTTAGCGTTATCCAGGATGTACCACGAGGAGGTAAAGTCTTTAACATCCCAAGTGTAAGTGTGTGTGTGTGTGTGTGTGTGTGTATGTGTGTGTTTGCGCGCGTGTGAGTGTGAGTGTGTGAAACACTCACAAGGATTAGGTCTCTGCGGCTCGTCACTTCCGCAGTATTTACCGACTCCAAAACCACCTCCTTATGAGTGTTCTCTGAACTCTTAAAGGTGTTCGGAGATTCCCCCATTCATGTTTAAGCATGCCCGAACTCTCCTCTCAAAACCATCGACTGTTCGCAAGAGAACAACTCTCGGGATTGCACGGCAGGCAGCTCAAATGATATGGGGTACCATGAAAATTTTCTCTGGAATGTGTCGCTGTTGAAATTTTTCTGTTAACTGGATACGGCAGGACAATACGAATTTTCATGGTACCCCATATCATTTGAGCGTTCCAAGTTCGATTCGCTTCTGATCGAAATAAGAAAACGAAATCTCACGTTGAACGCCTACAATAGACGCGGATTTGTTAACCGTTTACTGACGGCAATTCAACAATGGCTGATTTCAGTCCCAACGAAATCGTTGATATGCTCCTTATTTTAGGGAGATGCCGGGGCAATTATTTACGAGCAGAAAATTTGTATCGACGCGAATATCCTGATCGTCGTCATCCATCGCGGCAGACAATCCGAACCCTCGAGAGGAGAGCGAGGGCAGGCCGAATAACCCGCCACCGCCAACGTCGCCAAAACGTGAACAATGATTTTGGTGGCCCGCATGAGGCTCGAAACATGGCTATTTTAGCGATGATAGCAATCGATCCTCATTTGAGTGTTCGAGTGATCTCGGAGCGACTGGGGTTTCCCGGATCCACAGTGCACCGAGTACTGAGAGGTGCAAGGCTCCACCCGTACAGGATACAATTCCACCAAGATACGCCTAATCCTGATCCGTTGCGAAGGATGGAGTTTTGTCGGTGGGCATTGAGACGAATCGAGCAATTCCCAGATTTTTTTAGGTTTGTTATGTTCAGTGATGAATCCACATTCAACAACCGAGGTCAGGTAAATCGATGGAACTTTCGGTATTGGACTGATCAGAATCCACGATGGGTGCGACAGATCGATCACCAGCATCGGTGGAGTTTGAATGTTTGGTGTGGAATCATTAACGGGCAATTAATAGGTCCTCACTTCTTCGAGGGAACTGTGATGGGAGCCCGTTATTTTGACTTTCTGCAAAATGAATTGCCGCTTTTGATGGAAGACATTGATTTGGTTACACGTCAACAGATGTGGTTTCAGCAAGACGGTGCACCCGCTCACTGGGCTCGTGTTGTTCGAAATCACCTGGACGCAACATTCGGTCAAAGGTGGATCGGACGAGATGGACCTGTCCATTGGCCTCCAAGATCACCTGATCTTACCTCTCCCGACTTTTTCTTGTGGGGTTATCTTAAAGACGCTGTCTACCGTCAAGCTCCAACCACACAAGAGGATATGAGGGTGCGGATAAGAGCTGCCTGCCGTGCAATCCCGAGAGTTGTTCTCTTGCGAACAGTCGATGGTTTTGAGAGGAGAGTTCGGGCATGCTTAAACATGAATGGGGGCATCTTCGAACACCTTTAAGAGTTCAGAGAACACTCATAAGGAGGTGGTTTTGAAGTCGAAAAATACTGCGGATGTGACGAGCCGCAGAGACCTAATCCTTGTGAGTGTTTCTCACACTCACACTCACACTTACACTCACACTCACAAGGAGGGTTTGGAGTCGGTAAATACTGCGGAAGTGACGAGTCGCAGAGACCTAATCCTTGTGAGTGTTTCACACACTCACTCACACTCACACTCACACTCACACGCGCGCAAACACACACATACACACACACACACACACACTTACACTTGGGATGTTAAAGACTTTACCTCCTCGTGGTACATCCTGGAAAACGCTAAAATAGTCAAAAATGGTGTTCTACTCCAAAAATTATGGACTTTATCAAAAAAATGTTCCTATAAAAGTTGTTAGTTTTGATCCGACAAATTTTTTAGTAACAAAGAAATGGCCTGTTTCTATTTAAAAAAAACATGTCGGCCATCTTACAGCCGCCATTTTGAATTATGATACAAAAAAAAAAATTTTTTTGAACGTCCCCCTTCGAACCCTAAAAGTTTCATTATACACAATTTTTGATCGGAGCAGTATTTTCCGAGAAAAATCAGGTGTAAGATTAAAATGGGACACCCTGTATATTAATTTTTAATAATGTTTTATTTTCAGAATTATAATAAGTTTCGTTAATAAATACGTTAATTTATAAACGCCGCTCTGCTAAAAAGCGAGATGCCAACGGCGTTTGCCGTTGTTCACTTCCGCCTGCTAAAATGGGCGGAGATGTTATTAATTAACATATTCAGAATTATTATAATTCTGTTGCTCTTATTGCAGCAAAACCAAACGTGAATGTTTGTCATGCTCGGCTGTACATTGTAGCGAGAAATAAATTCTCGCAGTGTACGTACACGAGTGTACGTTATATATACGTGGCCGAGCGTTAGCATAAGATTTCCGAACGGGGCGGGTCACGGCTGGTCCTGCTACGACGCCTCGGCCTTCGGCCCGCCTTGATGTGCCGGGGCTTCGTAGCATACGCACGCCGTGACATCTAGCGGTAGTCCGCAGCGGCTCGTAGTCAGATGCTGCGAGCTCTACACTACCGCTGGGATAGCGAAGCCGTTGAAATTTAACAGTGACTAACATTGCCTCTTAAAGGGAATATACTGTGTGAACTTGTGTGCCCACGATAAGGATAAAGCTGCTCATCAATCGTTAAATTTCCCGTCGGTTTATACATCTTACTCAAATTCAAATTCAACATTACCCATACATCGCGTATGGAATGCCTGTGGAATCCCCGAAATCCCCTTCTCGATCGCTTTTTATGGCAGCGACGCGCCACTTTGTGATCCATTGCAATAAAATTTATAATAAAATTATACCTAAATATAGCTTAATTACTTTTTAAATATGATAATTTAATTATGTAAATCGATTTATAATGATTTTGTTCACATGTGAACTCAAAAAGTAATTAAAACTGCAGGTGGCTCACCGCCGGTCGCACATCGACGTAGGAAAATTTGGTTGTACACGTAAGGGTTAAGAGGGGGTTTGACTAGGTCGGCACCGTCATCTCTTTTTGACTAGTCCGATGGTCAATCTTGACATATAAGAAAGAGTGTATGAGGAAAGTTCGACTCACTCTTTCGTTGGTCGTGTAGTGCTGGCGATCTGATGAAGCTCGATACGATGCAACGGTGGTTCTCGAAAACTCGGTGAGGAGTGAAAAGACTACGTTCGATGCGAGGTCGGTTATCAAACGTTTATTTTTACGAGCAAATTACTATTGACTCTAAGATTTCCTTTACAATTTTACAATTTACAACCTTGGTCTCGGTGAGTTTACAACTTTATACTCAAACGGACAACGAGCTGGAATGTTCCGCAGGTTCTTGTTGCGCTAGGCGATTGCGTTGCTGGTCTCCATTGAAGTCGTAACGGACTCCTTAGTGGAAAGATGACCCTTTTATACTCATTTTTAGCGGTTGCTTAAGACTACTAAATCTTCTGATTGGCTGGTTACATTTTCGATTCGTCCTATGATTGGTTATTTGCAATAATTTGGTAACCTAATTAATAAGTAGGGGATTCTTGGAAAGAGCACTTAGGCTCGCTTAGGTTTGGACACTTCGTGAATTATTGTTTCGTCTTAAAAGGGGTGATTTGTACAGGTATTGCGTATGCTCATCTCACCCTTGGGTCACGGTTCATTTATTAAGGGGGGAAATCGGTTTAGGAGGCCGAAATTTTTGTGTTTTTCGTGAATTTTTTAAACCGGGAAGGAATAATCAGAAATTGTTTAAACTTGGAGGGTATTTTATTCATGTTTTAAAGTACACTTTAGAATTTTTTCAAGTAGTTTCCGCCGGAAATAGTGGCGTTAGAACGTGCTGTCCATGGACGATTGCCATCCGAGTATTTTGCTGGTGGGCATTCCCGAAGTCGCAATTTTTATCTGTAATCATCACAATTTTTTTTTTAGTTAATAACATATTTTCTAAGAATATGAACCTAACTGTGATAAAAAAAATTCAAAATTGCATGTTTTTGAGGTGTTTGAACACAATGTCATGTTTTTATACCATATTTTTTCACCTTTTCTGCATAAAAAAATATTTTTAATAATAATATAATCTCAGAATTAGGTTCATATGAATTGGAATCGAGTAAAGAATATTCACAACAAATTTCAGAACGATTGGTCAATATCTTTTTGAGCTAGAATGCCCACCAGTTGAAAAAAAGTCGTTTCGAGAAAAGCGCGTTTGAAATAAAATGAAGCGAAAACGAGAAATGCAAGGCAGTATTTAATTATATAAACTGCTTACCGGTTATTCAGCTATTCCAGCACCATATAGCAATCCCTCTTCTTGTTCATACGCGTGATTTCGGGCTTGCATCTCCTCTTGACGAGCTATACGAGCTTCCTTCGTCTCCACCGAGCTGCGCCTGTTCTGTCTCGTCACGCGCTGACTATCCATGTTCTTGGCAAAATTGAAGCTCTGCGAGCCAACTACGAGTTGTAATCCGTTCATCGCCATTAGAAGGGCTGAATTTCCTTCATTAAATAATGCAGTAGCCAAGAATGCTGTAACCTCGACTATTTTTCGGCCAGCATGAAGGTGCTTTGGAGCCAATCGCCAAACGGTCGAATTAAAACTTTCATTCGCGTTCTGCGTATGACCGCCTAAACATCTCGTCAGCAAATCGTCTCTCGATAAATCTTCGTATATAGGAAGAATTTCTTTTTGAACGTCGAGGTGTAATGGAGCAGGGTGCGGTTCAGGCTGTGTTCCAAGTGCTGTAGCTTGCTGCCACTTGCACCAGCTGTCTTCTCCCTCTGGACAGTTGTCGTGTTGTGGATTGTCATCTGTGGATATCATGTGGTGAAAAGTTGCCATTATAGCCTTCTTCATGTATTTGGCGCTGTTTATATTTCTTCGAATCGCTAAGCCATAATACGTGCTGAGCTTTTTCACCAAAGCCTCTGTCAACTTTCCTTTTCCGCCCAGTTTTTTAGTTTTCCTGATGTTTCGGAGCCGAGTTTCCATCCTTTTCTGAACATGGCCTATGCATTCACTTTTGACAACTGTCAGTTCATCACCGTAGGGATTAAAATTAACGATTGCTGTGAACGTTTTCGAATCTCCATCACCGATATAATTGCCGTATTTTACACCATGTAGTTCCTCCGATCTCAAGAACATTATTTTCACAGATTCCACCTCCATGCTTCCCGCGGAGCCTTCATGTGTTTTCATGCAATTTTCTTCGTCATCGTCGTCTTTCCATGCTAGACATTCTGCTGAATTTTTCGGTTTGTCTTTCCAATATACAGGGTGTCCAGATTTAATCTTACACCTAAATTATCTCGAAAAATATTGCTCTGATCAAATTTTGTTTGGAACAAAAGTTTTAGAGTTCGAAGGGGGACGTTCCAAAAAAATATTGTTGAAGGTCGCAAATTCAAAATGGCGACGTTACGATGGCTGACATGTTTTTTTTAAAGGAAACCTAACTTTTTTTATAACAAAACAATGCATTGCATTAAAACTAACAAATTTTGTAGGAAACATTTTTCGATTCAGATTGTAGTTTTCATGTTGGAACTCCATTTTTGACTATTTAGCGCTGTCCGGAAGGTACCATAAAAAGTGTACATGTATCTGTGTGTGCGTGTCTTAGGTTGCGCGATTATGGGCATGTTCGTTTTTTTCGCGAAGACGGAAGAGCTTATCGCACGATAAGAAAGTCGGACTTCCCCGGAATAGTCATGACTCCACGACTGTTTCGTGCAGTTTGCCTCGCGGGTCACTGTCTTCTACCAGGAGAAATTCACGTCAGCTATTACTCTTGGTCTTCTTTATGGCTTTATTAAGTCTCAGCCGAATTCCCTTGTGCGCTATTTTCTGCATAACATACCCAATCGTCGTCACCCATCCCGGCAAACAATTCGTACACTCGAACGGAGAGCGAGAGCAGGTCGGATTACCCGTTATCGCCAACGTCGTCCGAACGTCATGGAAGATTTTGATGGGCCGCATGAGGCTCGAAACATGGCAATCCTAATCGCGCAACCTAAGACACGCACACACAGATACATGCACACTTTTTTATGGTACCTTCCGAACAGCGCTAAATAGTCTAAAAATGGAGTTCCAACATGAAAACTACAATCTGAATCGAAAAATGTTTCCTACAAAAGTTGTTAGTTTTAACGCAATGCATTGTTTTGTCATAAAAAAAGTTAGGTTTCCTTAAAAAAAAACATGTCAGCCATCGTAGCGTCGCCATTTTGAATTTGCGACCTTCAACAATATTTTTTTGGAACGTCCCCCTTCGAACTCTAAAACTTTTGTTTTAAACAAAATTTGATCAGAGCAATATTTTTCGAGATAATTTAGGTGTAAGATTAAATCTGGACACCCAGTATACATGATTGGCAGTAAGAGTTTCGTACAACCAGATCGATGACTTTTCCGGAGTAATATCCGATGAGCGTTGTAACACCAAAAAGTGATTTGAATCCTCGTTTTTTCCACGTTCCATCACCAGATATTTTCAAATTCAGAATAGGTCTCCCGCGTTTCTCGTTCTCTTTCTTTTCTTCTTCAACAGCTTTTTTACAGCAGAATTCATACACTTTTCTCGCAGCGGCGTGGATGTGAGTGCAAATTCCGTTGTAAGTTTCTTCAGCCATACCACTGCCGATGTCCATGTAATTACAAAATAAATTCAGTCCCTGTCTGCCAACACCTAAGAGCCGCATGACAAATACAATCCTACGATTTATCTCAAATCCAGTGTTGAGTAAAGGACCTGAATTGATTTGTTTCGACCCGCAGTGGCAATTGACAACAAACTTCAAACCAAGGCCACGTTTTCCAGCTTCTTGAAATTTCACTTTCTGTTTACAATCTCGACAAATAAGAATTTCCGACAAACCAGTGAATACTGTGAAACACTCGATGAGCCTATAGCAATGTATAGGATTCACAGTCACATTCTCACTCGTAGCAATCGAAAGTTTTTTTGCGCTCGCACTTCCATCGTCTTCACTGACACTCGACTCACTCCTGGTGTGTTGATTTCCATAAAAAGATCTCTTACGTGGTCTACCACGTCGTTCGTTAGACTCACGAGAACCTTTCGGATACGCTGACATTTTGACAACACTCGGTAGGAAAGCCGGAGCTGAACTAGCCAAACTCGACGCTCTGTCGAAATATCGCAAAAGTTCGAAAAAGTTCTACCCAAGGTCAAACAAGAACATCTGCCGAAACCCCCCTCTCTCTATTATTCCGTAGTACAGCGGTATTGAGGCAGGTAACCGAAAAAGGGCCCCCGAGCGACCGCTCCGCTTTAATTACCGCGCGCTTCGGTGCCGAACCGAAGGGCGGTCACTTAAGTGCTCATAGCATCGGAACTAATGCGAATTCTGCATTCAAATTTTGACCACATATTCTTGAGTAGTTATACTAACAATTTATGCAATAAAAATGTAGATTTTTTTATCGGTCTAAACTGGTTTCCCCCCTTAAACGGAAGTGGCTTCTCAACTAAGTGTCAAGGGGTCAGCTAATGAATATATTTGAGAGTGTTGACTCCGATATTTCTTCTCGTGCGTGCAGGTGGGGAATTTCGGTTACAAAATCAATATCGAATAGAGTTATATGCATTAGATTGGTACGCACGGCAGCTGGTGTGTCGTTTGAAAACTTTCGTTTCGTGCGGTTTTCTCGAATTATACAAAGTACGTTACGCGACGATACTTGGGTTGCGGCAGGTGGTAAGTGAAGCCTGCTAGATGCGATGTCGTAGATGAAGATTGAAATTGTTTCAAATTATTTTAAGTAACGATCCTTGGATCTTAACACGGTGGAGTACACCCAGCTCTCACGTCACATGATCGCCAGTTCATAGTTGCGTCTTGAATTAGTATTGTAATTTCACAGGGTTTCCTTTGGTTGGTGGTAAATAGCAGTAGGGTGAGTTGGCACAGGTGTTCGTGGCGGTGTAATTTACACTGATCGAGATATTTCGGGGTTGATAGGATGTGATATTGTTTGTCGGAAGTTAGGGTAATGTGGAACGTTGTTTGTTGGATAAAAAGTCGAGATGGAAGTGTTTCCAAATTTCTGTTGGACGGGCCAATGATGGCCCGTATACAGTTCGAAAGGTTCTCTGTCAAGCAAGGGGATCTCGATTTTTATAATGTGTCTTCCCTTGCTGAAGGCTAGCCAGTTTGTACCGGCGTCATTTAAAGACTCGGTTTGCAGTTCCGTTTCCGTTAGTGGGAACTCGTAAGGCGTACTCGTTTTGATCTTGTTTGCTGCTGTTATGAGCTGTTGCGGCGAGAAGATGGCAAGGTGGATGGTACCTTTTTTGCAAATAGTACGGCCGTCGTGAGGGTTGTGATGGATATCCGGTAATCTGCTACCTGGTGTTCCATCTCAATCGTCCATCTAGTTACAAGTTCTTGATATTCTATAGCTCGTGTAAATTTCTGTTGATCGAGCATCTCCTTCGCCATTTGCTTGGCTTGTGTGGCCAATGCCGAAGTACGGTTGGTAATGGCTGAGAGGTCCCTATCGATATCGTGGAACTTGGTTGCGAGGATGTGGATTTGATTTCCAACGATTTCCGCTAGACGGTGTTAAGCTGCGTGCACTTTGTCGATCCGTGACCTCGGGCTTCTGCTCGAGAAACTGGGTGATCTCGACAGATGTTACCAATTTCCAGGTAGTATGATCGATCCGGATTCTTCCGATGTTCTCGAAGAATATGCCCGGATTGTGATTGATTGGTGTGAGCCAATAATTCGTTGGCGCGGGGTCGATCGCTTGCGGTTGTACTCAGGTCACTCCTGTGATGGCCGTGAAGAATGACCAGGCGTATCCTGCCTGCGTTTTGTTTCTTTAGTCAGACACTGGCCCGGATCAAATTTCGTACGGATCAAGTTCCTGCGCTGGGACCTCGACGTCTACTGCATCGGTATGGGTATTGGTGGCAATTGCGAAACAGAAGCCATTCTAATTCTTCACTACAGCTTCACCGACCTGTATGTGCGAACCGAGGTTGTTTGCGTTTTAAGTACTCGTCGTAGACATTGCAATTTCGCAATTTTAACGCCATGAATTTTCGACTGCGCCCTTTAAAATGTATCTTCATGGTCTCTTGCTCTTGTAAGGCGGGTTCGATTTCTTCGCGATTGCAAAAGGGAATTGTGAGCCAATAATTTGTTGGCGCGGGGTCGATCGCTTGCGGTTGTACCCAGGTCACTCCTGTGATGGCCGTGAAGAATGACCAGACGTATCCTGCCCGCGTCTTGTTCCTTTAGTCAGAGACTGGCCCGGATCCAATTTCGTATGGATCAAGTTCCTGCGCTGGGACCTCGACGTCTGCTGCATCGGTGTGGGTATTGGTGGCAATTGCGAAACAGAACCATTCTAATTCTTCACAACAGGTTCACCGACGTGTATCCGATCAAGCCAATTGGCTTGATCGGCTCACTTGAAGTGACGAGCGTTCCGTGATTGTACGATATTTCAGACTTTTGTTCGTGAAGAAATGGTGCGCCGAAGAGTCCATCTGCTTGTGGCAACTGGTCTCCGTTGAAAACGTGGAAAACGGTGTCTGCCTCCCTGATAGTAAGCGCGATGGTCTCCAGGGTCCGGATGGTCGTGGGAGCGATGCCTTCTATTTTTCGAGAACGGGCCAATGCGCTGATGTGAATAAAATTCAGAGACGAGCCGCCGTCTATAACGAACGCCGCATGTCCCTCTCGGAAGTCTGGCGATTGGATCTTGATTCTTGCGGGCGGTAGGGGAGACCGGGGCTAGTTGACGAACTTTCAGTTAAAACGCTTGTATTTTTATTGTTTTAGTGTATATTATCATAAAAACCGATAGATCTGATACGTAGACTATTAAACTTTGGAAGAAAACCAGAAAAAGTTCATAATCAATTATGATATAGTGTATTAACTTAATTTAAAAATTTTAAGGGAGCTTTCCAGTGTGACAGCCCGAAAAATCGCTGTTTTTCGCGATTTTCTTTTTTAAAGAAAAAATAATCTAATCGGTCTGGTTTTTTTGTATATTAATTGGGTATTGAAGAATACAAAACAATTTTTTAAAGGTCGATTTATTTATTAATTAATATCTATAAAAATGATGAAACAATTGTTGCAGAAAATGCACTTGGATGTGGTGTCCACGTTGGGGGTCACAATTTTGATCTGAAACAAAAAACACAAAAAGATTATTAATCGGTATATAATTGGCTTTCGTGCTATGGAGGCTTTTTTTTGCAAAAATGGCGCCGGTTTGAACAAAAAGTATCGATTTTAGCATTTTTTTTTGGCAGTTTTTTTTTTACAAAAAAATAGGAAGATGTCAAAAAAAAGCTTCCATAGCACGATAAACAATGACGTTAAGAATATTGTGTAAAAAATTCAACTCGATAGCTTTAAAACTCTGCCCTCCAAGTTGGACACCGTTTTGAAAAATGCTGTTTCGAGAAAAACGCGTTCAAAGTTTCAAGTGAGGAAATTTTAGGTAAATCGTTTACTTACGGTCAATCAGCGATGCCAGGTCCATACAATATCCCTTCTGCTTCTTCGAAAAGATCGTGCTCAATGGATTGATCAGTCCGACGAGCTGTCCTCGCCTCTTTGCTATCCAGGGACGCCCGGCGGTTTGCTAGGGTGATGCGCGCATTCTTGTACTTAGCGGCGAAATCTGCGGCGCTCGGCCCTATCGTGCATCCCATCGTCTCCAAAATTTTTAAAATTGGGTCGTAACCTTCATTGAAGGTGCACACAGCACACTGCGTAGCGATTTCTACTATCTGCTTGCCGCAGAATACGTGCTTTGGGGCTAGTTGCCACACACAGTGATTGAAGCTCTCGTTATTGTTTTGAGTGTTCGCGCCCGTACATCGTTCTAAGAGATCCTCCGTTGTTAGATCATCGTAAATCGGCTTTAAAACTTGTTGTACGTCTTCGTCGAGTGCTGGTGGATGGGTGTACTCCTCTCCTGTGGCCTCGGCCTTGCGCCATTCGCACCACGAATCTTCTCCCGGAGGGCAATACTCATGCTGAGGATTTTCATCAGTTGAGCTTTTGTGATGAAATGTAGCCCATATGGCTTTCCTCATATTTTCCACGGAATTGGAATTTCGACGAACTGCCAAGCCATAATATTCGGAGAGATTTGTCAATAATTTTAACGTCAATTGCGCTCTTTTCGGTTCAACAGCAGTTTTTTTTGTTTGATTTTTTTTAGTTTTCGGGGTACTCGAACGAGATCCTTTTTTTTCGGTTCACTCTCCATTGCTTTGTCTTCGATTTGCTTTTTGGCCTTTTTTAGTTGAACTAACCTTTTTCTTGCTTCGTTTCCCCTTTTATATACTCGCTTTTTCACGTGCAAAACGCATTCCTTTTTTTTACCGTCAAATCGTCACCGTACGGCTTGGCTTCTAATAACATCTTGAATGTTTTTGTATCGCCGTCTCCTATATAGAAACCGTATTCCGCGTTGTGCAATTCTTCTGATCTCTTGAATATTTCGATTATACCGTCGACTTCCTTTTTTCCCGCGCTGCCTTCGTGATTGACGTTGCATTCGGATTCATGCGTCTCAAACCACGCCTCGTACTCGGGTGTTCCCTCTTGTCCTTTCCAGAATGCACAAGCCTTGCAGAAGCTTGATTTGACAGCAACATCCAAAACTTTGTTGGTATATTTTCCAATCACGGACACGATACCCATGCGCGACGTGAAACCGCGTTTCGACCACGATCCATCACCGGACGCCGTCAGAATATCGCCCCGATTTTCTGCTTCCAAAGTTTTTTCCTTCTCTTCGGTACCTGCTTTTTTCACGACGGCCTCGTATATTGATTTCGCTGCAATCTGCAGGATTTTCACGATTCCATAGTAGGTGTTATTATTGAAGTTTGCAGTTAAATCCATCAAGGCGATAAAATTTCTAATGCCATTTATGCCGATGCCGACCAATCGCATGGCAAAGCAGAAACGACGATTGATTTCATAAGCATTTTTTATCAAAGGACAAGAATCTATCTCGGCCGGATCTGGACACGAACACTGAACACAAATTTTAAAGCCCAATCCGCGAATCGATTTTTTTTTAAAACTTCACGTCGCTATTACACTTTTTGCACTTCAACAGTTCCTGAAGAGCGCCGAAAACCAAAAAGAACTCCAAAATCACATAGCTAAACGTTTGATCGATTCGGACTTCAAACTCTGGACTCTTTTTCAAGATTTTTGCTGCCGAAGTACTCGCAAATGTTAGATCCGTTTCGATATCGTGTCGATTTGTTCCCTTGAAACCCGCGGATCTTTTTCGTTCATTTCGCGGATGTCCGCTTCTCGAGCCTTTTCGATCCTGCCACGCACATTTCTCTTTCGTAGATCTATCCATTTTGAATGTCGAAACCGAACTGAAAGACGAACCGGACTCACGTTGGAAGGTACACGAGCAGGTAGGAACGAGACAATAGAAATAACGGTTGCACGGGCAGACGGCCGACGCGGCAGCTGTAGCGCTCCGTTGCCTTCTTCCAAGAAATGCTGTACAGTAACCGAAATAATCTGAATTTCGGCATGAAAATTTCAGGGAATATTCGGAAAAGTGTATACTATTCGATAAAGCAAAAAAAATCGATTTTTTGAAAATTTCACACTGGAAAGCTCCCTTAACTTGAAGTTTGACGGGCAGGTTTTCAAATTGGACAAGTACATTAACAATCTGCTCGTAAAACTTCAAGTTAAACATTTGTTGCGATTCGTTTTGCCACTTGTCCGTTGCGATTCGTTTTTCCACTTATCCGTTGCCATTCGTTTTTCCACTTGTCCGTTGCGATTCGTTTTTCCACTTGTCCGTTGAAGTTTCACTTCTACTGTGTGTCCCAGCACACATTTCGATTTTTTCGCAGGTTTACTGCAAATTATGATTTGGTTAGGTTAGGTACATTTTAATCAATACATTTTTTATTTAAACATATTTTATTTTATCAAACAAAAAAACTGAATTCAATCCGGAACCAAAAAAAACATCCATAGTCTACTCTAAAATTATACACATACAAAGAAACGTTAACAAATGCACATCTTTCGTCATCAATCTTCATTCGGCTCATCTGCATTATAATCAATGAAAGATACAATCGGCTTATGGTAACTAAAATATGATATAAAAACTTGAGATTCCAATCTATTAATAAATCTTGCAAAAACGGCATCGAGTGTTGTCCCGTGTCGAGTTGTAGGTTCTCGTGGGTCGTTGCTTAAATCTAACAATAGTTTTTCTTTTAAAAAATCTACTAACACTCTTGACTCCTCCGAAGCAAAGTTAACATTAAAATCTCCACTCAAAAGCATTGGGAGATCGTGTAATTTTTTCCCTAACGCAGCTGAACCCATCGGAGTATAGGCTAGCAACGACTGATGTATAAAATCTATGATGTCCGGCACTCTAGAGTGAGGTGGAAAGTAAACTACTATTAACACTAATTCTTTTCCATTTTCTAGTCTGTATTGAGCTGCACATATATCGCCTACTGCTCCATGTGAGACCGTATCAGTGTTCAAATTACGTAATGTTATGTCCAAGTTGTTTGTAAAAACGTTCGCAGTATCATTACGTTGCTGATATATTGCTGTACCCCCTGCTCGACTATTTTCACGCTTTAAATGAACAATGCAATTAAAATTGAGAATATCCAATGGTTCTCGGTTATTCATCCAAGTTTCAGATAATAGGAGAACATTTGAGTTTTGAGCAACCGGATCATTGAAATCTGCATGTGCTCGTAAGCTTTGACAATTTAAAGAGAAAAGCGAGAATCCCTTTCGTTTTCCCATGACCTCCCTTACAACTTGCGTCACCGTTTCTAACCGATTTAGAGCTAATCTTCTAAATTCTCTTTGTAAATCTTCCATGCTAGCTGATGTGTCACGTCCATGTTTCGCTGGTCCTTGGCCTTTTTTTCGAGCCCGATAGTCTCGCTTCCTCTCAGCGGGCGTCTTCCCCATTTTAAACTCTAGTCAGTTTAATTTACTGTTAAAAAAAAACAGATTAAAAAAGAACGTTAAATAAAAAATATTTCAATATAATTATGTTAACAAAAAAATATTTCAAAAAAATTATTTAAAAAAAATATTTAAACAAAATTATGTTAACAATAAATATATATGTACTTACACACCGCGGAGAATACCAACAGAGCAGATGTAACACCTCTATACATATATATTATATATGTTGTGTCTGTATAGTGTAATACGCTACACACGCACCGACCATTTTTTTCCGTCAACGCTTTTGACGTTCGTTGTCGTTCAGTTTTGTTGTGGCTTTCAAAAAACTGAACCGTCGGCAAAGTTTTCTTGTTATTAATTTGTTTCCTTAACAAACTGTCTATTTATTCACTAATACGTTTTTTACACAGAACGCAAATAGAGGCAATGATGCCCAGCCACGTGAGAGCGGAAGTAAGAAAACAACAGCTGAGCACACGCCGCCGGGACTCTAGCGGAGACATATTACATGTAGAGCATCTGCTCAGCTGTCCCTCCTATCCCCGCTCTCCGCGCGGCTGCGCATTATATCCATCTAAAACAGCCGTTGCCCTCTCTCCGCCGCCGCCAGCCTTTCTCTCCCTCCGCCGATGCCGCCTCTCGCCGCGCGATATATCGTCTACCCCCTCCACGCGGCCGTAACGCTTTTTCGTGACAGAAAAAATCCTAATAACCCCCGTCTATATAGAAGTTTCACTTCAAAAAAATGATATGTAATAAATAGATTAACAATCAAACTCTTACTTTCAATCATTTGAAAGTAAATAATACCGAGTATATATGAGGCATTCCGCATGAAGTCATCCATCCTGAAAAGTGAAATTCGGCCAATCGTCATGAAATTTTTATGGTCGATAGTCCTGTTGATAGTGAAGCTTCAGCAAAAATTTTAAGGCTCTAGCTCAAATAGTTCCCTAACAATAGGGGCTCAAATTTGTACCATGTTGGCCGTCGTGGCTACATTCCCAGGTTTTTATCTTCCCGAGAAATATAGCGATTTTAAAAAGTCAGGAGTGATTTTTGAAGCATTTTCTACGTACTTTAAGAATATATTTTTTATTTTTGATAAAATTAATAAGTTCATAAAATTTTTTTAAGGTTAATGTTAAAAATGACTTTTTCTCAAAGATCGACACCTTCGATTTTTATAATTTTTTTTATAAAATAGTAGGGTTCTTTCTGAACAAAAAAGTATAGAATGTCCAAGATGGGCCGGACCTTAGTTTCGGAGATACAGTAGGATTTATCAGCGAGCGGGCGCGCTCCGCTCGAATGTAGCCGGGAAGGTCCCCGCGCGACCCCGCGCGGAGCGGCCGCTCGTTTGATAAATCGTTCTGTAACTCGAAAACTAAGGCTCGGCCCATCTTGGTCGTTCTATACTTTTTTTTATTCATAAAGATTCCTACTATTTAAAAAATTTTTTTATGAAAATCGAAGTGGTGGATCCCTGGGAAAAAGTCGTTTTTAACATTAATCTTAAAACTTGTTTATGAACTTATTAATTTTGTTAAAAATTAATAATATATTCTTAAAGTACGCAAAAAATGCTTTCAAAATCAGTCCTGAATTTTTTTAATTGGAATATTTCTCGGCTACATTCGAGCTCAAGCCCGAACGTAGCCTGGAGGGTTGCCGCGCGACACTGCGCGGAGCGCCCGCTCGCTGATAAATCCTACTGTATCTCCGAAACTAAGGTTCGGCCCATCTTAGTCATTCTATCTTCTATAGATAATAGATACTGTATATAGATAGATAGATCGATGATAGATAATATTTAGATTCGCATGTAGTCATCCACCCTGCAAAGTGAAAGCCTTTCAATCGTGTCGAAATTTTTATGGTCGATAGTTCTACTGATAGTGAAGCCTCAGTAAAAATTTAAAAATTCTAGCTCAAGTGGTTGCCTAGCCACAAATTTCAAATTTCTACCATGTTGGCCGTCGTGATTACATTCCTAGGTCTTTATCTTCCCGGGAAATACACCAATTTGAAAAAAAGCAGGTGTGCTTTCAAAATCACTCCTGACTTGTAAAGAAATTTCAAGACGATTGAAAGACTTTCACTTTGCAGGGTGGATGACTTCATGGGAAATGTGGAATTATTAATTTCTATTAACTGCTGTTTCCTCCTCCATACACCGTATGGAAAGAAGGGGAGGGGGCGGGTCGATGAATTTAAAAGGAGGGGTCTGGAAGGTTTGGGCGAGCGCGCCGAGGTGAGATTCCCGAGGTGGTTATGGGAGGGACCATGGGCTCTCCAGCTCCCTCCGCTCAGTCCAAATCTAAACTTTCTGCCATGTTAGAGGCTCTACCAGGGAGTCCGTATATACCGTCTAGTATACGTCGGACCCTCGCATCGATCCTCACCACTCCGCTCGATGCCGCCCATTCTCGATCCCACACAAAATTTCGACTCGGGTGTGCAGTAATCGATCACCGCCCATCGCCTGATCAGTGGCATGATACTGTCCGAGATCATTGTCACATCGGTTATTGAGGAGCCCACTCCCTTATGCACGTCGGTTTTATGTGTGTCGGTGCGTATCCAGTATTTGCCATATCCAGGTTAAGCCTTGCTGTCATTTCTAGCAGCAGATGTCCACGCGCCTGTCCGTCCTGGTCATTCCCCACTCAATCGCTCTTGAGTTGAGCTCACCCGCGACTATTAAGCTCGCCGTCAGTTCCCTCAATTCACCCCTCAAACCCACCTTGGCACCTAAAAGGTGCAGGTCAGCGGCGTGCTTATATCAAGTGAACAGTATAGGGATATGACTGCTCCGACGTGGTTCCCAAGCGGTACTAGTACTTCGGCCATTCGAGTCAGAAGCTCCCGGACGCGAGTACACGACAGCGGAGCGGGTGACGATTACATCTGGGCAAGGTTGGGTGCTCTAACTTCCGTCGGCGTCTACTTGACCCCGAACTCTCTGGCGTAGCAGTTCGGGGTCAGCAAGCCCGGCTGCCTCCGTCGGTCTTTTGGCCGGCCTGAGACCTGGGATCGAGCCCGTGGTTTCCTGCTTCCGTTTTGGTTGTGGAACCACTAGTCTGTCCGTGCCACGTTCTCCGTTGGCAGTCCCCTAACACATGCATTCTATCGCATCGTGCATTGCCCAGTCCGCAGCCTCCCGGATCGTAGCCATGTTCATCGTAATAACGAAGCCAATGTTTCGTTGGATCCGGAAGAATCACAGCGCCTTCTACCGGTATGAAGTGTGCGTGTTGATGACGATCCGAGTTAGTGATATTTACCGGTTCATTCATTCCCATTCGCTTTTCGGGGGCGCACGTTTATAGGGGATCCCAATCACTCGCTTTTTCAGGGTGATCTGTTCATAGAGTCCCTGATCGTTGGCATCATCGGTATGTCGCTCGGACTAATTTCTGTAGTTGTTTGGTTCGTGTCGTTGAGCATGTGTTGTTTTCTCCTTTTAGTCCACACCGGATGTAGTAGCGTTGCCACTTCACCCGGTATCTTTCATGTTGTAGGTATCACAGACATGAATGACTCCCCCTATCCGCCACCCGAGGAGGCGCTCGATGGGGGAGCAGCAACCCTGCACGGATCCATCGTTTTTGTTAAGATCGGCGAGTAAATCGTGAATTACTGCTACTGAAGATATATCTGAAGATTTTAGTTTATTGTGCGGGATTCAAATAAAATTTGACATAGCAAACGATGATTGAAGTTCAGAATTCATTTGATTAATGTGCTTCGAATTATCATTTTTACCCATGGTATCGAAGACACCAAAGACAACGGGGATTTATAATTTTTATGAGTCTCTTTAATGTCTTAATTCTGAAAATAAGTCGGTAATTACTGGAAATGGATCCAACTCTGTGTATCAACTCGTAATGGCCGATACAAATGTTGGTCTTCTGAAGCACACGCATTTTATTCTCATTTAAAAATATAATAACAAAAATGGAATTCAAATTGCTGTAACAGGATTTTGTAGATAGCAACCTCAATAATACGAATCATTTGTTAGTTTTATCATTTTCTTAAATATACATTTAATGACTAATATTTTCTGACTAGTTCCGAGTATACTATGCACTTTTCAATATTTCCGAGTACTCCTACTTTATGTTATTTTTTGTTGAAGAAATAAGTAAACTGACATCTTATGTAGAGTAGTAATCGGGGGCGAGGAGGGAAACTAAAGTAGTCGAAGCTTGTAGCGTGGTGAGATGTGTGGACAGTAAAAATTGTAGAGTCTCGATAAATTAGCGCAAGAAAAAAAAAACCTGTTTGTATTGTGCAGACACGTAAGAAGTGAATACTTCTGGTATCCAGCCTTCCGCGTGAATGAAAAATAAAAAATATAATCATTAAAATAATTGTTAAAATGATTAAAAACCATCAGTTAAAAAATTGGAAAATTGAAAAAAATGTGTTGCGAAGCCGGATGAGGCTGATGCAGAGACCTGCGGAGCCTATTGAAGGCACTCGGACAGCCTACAGAGTCTTTCAGAGACCCTGCGGAGACCTACACAAGAACAACAAATAATGTTCATGGAAATAATTACAATTTCAAAGAATTATTAAAATAACAATTTAAAACAATTATCTAAATAATAATTTACTTTATCCGAAGGACTGCACAGGGCTTTACAAAGCCTCCGACAGCCTCTGCAGGCCTTCTACAACTCTGCGCAGTGCTTTCGAAGGCATCCTACAGCCTCCGCAGGCCTTCTAGAACCCTGCACAGCACTTTCGAACGACTGCGCAGGGCTGTAGAAGGCCTGTGGGAGCTGTAGGAGGCTTTGTAAAGCCCTGTGCAGTCCTTTGGATAAAATAAATGATTATTTAGATAATTGTTTTAAATTGTTATTTTAATAATTCTTTGAAATTGTAATTATTTCCATGTAAATTATTTTTGTTGGTTTTGTGTAGATCTCCGCAGGGCCTCTCACAAAGCCTCTGTAGGCTATTGGAGGGCCTTTAACAGGCTCCGCAGGTCTCTGCGTTAGCCTCGTCAGGCTCCGCAATACAGTTTTTTCAATTTGTTTAAATGATTGTTTTTAATGATCTTAACGATTATTTTAATGATTATATTTTTAATTTTTTATTCAGGCGGAAAGCTGATTACCAGAAGTATTCACGTCTTACGTGTGTGAAGAACCCACACACAGGTTTTTTATTTTTTGAGTATGAATTTTTTACACATTAAAAAAATTAGTTCATCATAAAAATTAAGCACTCTCATTTTGTTATATTATTATTTATCAAACACGAGCGCTCACACAGAGCTTTTTACATACAAAGGTACGTAAAAATATAGCTTTATTGTTTAAAACACTCGATATTTTCGAAGCCTCGAACCCCCGCCCGAGCATGTACTCGTACCGGCGAGGGACAGGAAGATACTCTCTGCCGCTCGCTCGAGCGAGAGCCAATGCGACGGAGGTGTGAGCGAGAGAGAGCGACGCTCTCACTCTCTCACACAGTATCCCGCTATCTTCTTCAATTCTCTTCTTCATTCTCTTGTCCGGTTTAACATATATCCGCAGTGAGAGAGAAAGAGAATATCACTCTCTCGCTTACACCTCCGTCTTTTTCTATCTTCTTCGATCCTCCATTCTCTTGTCCGGTTTAACTTACGCACGGTTCTCCAGCGTCGCATAAGAAGTATTCACTTCAATAATCGTCCAGTTCTTTAAGGGAGCTTTCCAGTGTGAAATTTTCAAAAAATCGATTTTTTTGCTTTATCGAATAGTATACACTTTTCCGAATATTCCCTGAAATTTTCATGCCGAAATTCAGATTATTTCGGTTACTGTACAGCATTTCTTGGAAGAAGGCAACGGAGCGCTACAGCTGCCGCGTCGGCCGTCTGCCCGTGCGACCGTTATTTCTATTGTCTCGTTCCTACCTGCTCGTGTACCTTCCAACGTGAGTCCGGTTCGTCTTTCAGTTCGGTTTCGACATTCAAAATGGATAGATCTACGAAAGAGAAATGTGCGTGGCAGGATAGAAAAGGCTCGAGAAGCGGACATCCGCGAAATGAACGAAAAAGATCCGCGGGTTTCAAGGGAACAAATCGACACGATATCGAAACGGATCTAACGTTTGCGAGCACTTCGGCAGCAAAAATCTTGAAAAAGAGTCCAGAGTTTGAAGTCCGAATCGATCAAACGTTTAGCTATGTGATTTTGGAGTTCTTTTTGGTTTTCGGCGCTCTTCAGGAACTGTTGAAGTGCAAAAAGTGTAATAGCGACGTGGAGTTTTTAAAAAAAATCGATTCGCGGATTGGGCTTTAAAATTTGTGTTCAGTGTTCGTGTTCAGATCCGGCCGAGATAGATTCTTGTCCTTTGATAAAAAATGCTTATGAAATCAATCGTCGTTTCTGCTTTGCCATGCGATTGGTCGGCATCGGCATAAATGGCATTAGAAATTTTATCGCCTTGATGGATTTAACTGCAAACTTCAATAATAACACCTATTATGGAATCGTGAAAATCCTGCAGATTGCAGCGAAATCAATATACGAGGCCGTCGTGAAAAAAGCAGGTACCGAAGAGAAGGAAAAAACTTTGGAAGCAGAAAATCGGGGCGATATTCTGACGGCGTCCGGTGATGGATCGTGGTCGAAACGCGGTTTCACGTCGCGCATGGGTATCGTGTCCGTGATTGGAAAATATACCAACAAAGTTTTGGATGTTGCTGTCAAATCAAGCTTCTGCAAGGCTTGTGCATTCTGGAAAGGACAAGAGGGAACACCCGAGTACGAGGCGTGGTTTGAGACGCATGAATCCGAATGCAACGTCAATCACGAAGGCAGCGCGGGAAAAAAGGAAGTCGACGGTATAATCGAAATATTCAAGAGATCAGAAGAATTGCACAACGCGAAATACGGTTTCTATATAGGAGACGGCGATACAAAAACATTCAAGATGTTATTAGAAGCCAAGCCGTACGGTGACGATTTGACGGTACAAAAAAGGAATGCGTTTTGCACGTGAAAAAGCGAGTATATAAAAGGGGAAACGAAGCAAGAAAAAGGTTAGTTCAACTAAAAAAGGCCAAAAAGCAAATCGAAGACAAAGCAATGGAGAGTGAACCGAAAAAAAAGGATCTCGTTCGAGTACCTCGAAAACTAAAAAAAAATCAAACAAAAAAACTGCTGTTGAACCGAAAAGAGCGCAATTGACGTTAAAATTATTGACAAATCTCTCCGAATATTATGGCTTGGCAGTTCGTCGAAATTCCAATTCCGTGGAAAATATGAGGAAAGCCATATGGGCTACATTTTATCACAAAAGCTCAACTGATGAAAATCCTCAGCATGAGTATTGCCCTCCGGGAGAAGATTCGTGGTGCGAATGGCGCAAGGCCGAGGCCACAGGAGAGGAGTACACCCATCCACCAGCACTCGACGAAGACGTACAACAAGTTTTAAAGCCGATTTACGATGATCTAACAACGGAGGATCTCTTAGAACGATGTACGGGCGCGAACACTCAAAACAATAACGAGAGCTTCAATCACTGTGTGTGGCAACTAGCCCCAAAGCACGTATTCTGCGGCAAGCAGATAGTAGAAATCGCTACGCAGTGTGCTGTGTGCACCTTCAATGAAGGTTACGACCCAATTTTAAAAATTTTGGAGACGATGGGATGCACGATAGGGCCGAGCGCCGCAGATTTCGCCGCTAAGTACAAGAATGCGCGCATCACCCTAGCAAACCGCCGGGCGTCCCTGGATAGCAAAGAGGCGAGGACAGCTCGTCGGACTGATCAATCCATTGAGCACGATCTTTTCGAAGAAGCAGAAGGGATATTGTATGGACCTGGCATCGCTGATTGACCGTAAGTAAACGATTTACCTAAAATTTCCTCACTTGAAACTTTGAACGCGTTTTTCTCGAAACAGCATTTTTCAAAACGGTGTCCAACTTGGAGGGCAGAGTTTTAAAGCTATCGAGTTGAATTTTTTACACAATATTCTTAACGTCATTGTTTATCGCGCTATGGAAGCTTTTTTTTGGACATCTTCCTATTTTTTTGTAAAAAAACTGCCAAAAAAGATGCTAAAATCGATACTTTTTGTTCAAACCGGCGCCATTTTTGCAAAAAAAAAAGCCTCCATAGCACGAAAGCCAATTATATACCGATCAATAATCTTTTTGTGTTTTTTGTTTCAGATCAAAATTGTGACCCCCAACGTGGACACCACATCCAAGTGCATTTTCTGCAACAATTGTTTCATCATTTTTATAGATATTAATTAATAAATAAATCGATCTTTAAAAAATTGTTTTGTATTCTTCAATACCCAATTAATATACAAAAAAAACCAGACCGATTAGATTATTTTTTCTTTAAAAAAAAATCGCGAAAAACAGCGATTTTTCGGGCTGTCACACTGGAAAGCTCCCTTAATGTATAGATCATTGTGTACAAAGTACAGCATAATTATAGTTTTTCATTTGAACAAACCTTGCTTTTTTAATATCTAAAATAAAGTTAGAAATCTCTTTAGTCATTTTAATCAATGGTATAGGCACACTATTTCTCAATGTCTTAAATCGAACAATAATACGCTGTATAGTGTAATATTCAAATCTCATATCCTATCTGAGGACTGGGTAGTAGGTATTATTACATCTTGGTTAGTTGTACGATTTTGGGCTTGAAGTGTTTACCGAATATTTTAAAGCGTATAGACTTTAAGAATATGTAATCAGAACGATATTTTGTGCCAACAATGTAGAATACGTTATAATAGTTAACAAACTTGATCAATATTTTACATCATAAATATATACAAACTTTCATTATTCAAAGAATGTTTATGTGGATGAAAGAATAATATTACTATCGGCGATGTTACTAACAACAAGTATATTTAACTGCCATTTTTTCGTATTTTTGCCTTTCAGCGTTTGTTCGGAAGTCTTATCGGCTGTTGGAGGATATCCTGCTACGGGTATGAATGTCGTTCATCCTCAACTGTTTCTTCCTCTGCCTACTCGAAGTCCGCTGTACAAAGTAACCGCGGCGACCCCAACGCACACTCTGATACCAAACGTTAATGTATTAATGTTTAATTGATTAGTTTTATAAGCCGTGATTAGTATATTTGTATTGACAAGTTAAACCACTATGTATAATCTTCACTTTGGCAGGGTCCCATGAAAAGGACTCACAGTCCATCGCCTCCACCATCTGCATCACCGTATCATGCTACTTACGGCTACAAACCACTGCCGTCAATGCCGAATTACAATCCACCACCACCAAGTAAGTTAAACAAACTTACTTATTCAAAACCTCTCAGGAAAAAATAGAGGTGGTATTTCCGCCACCTATTCATTAATATTTTATTTATACATCCATTAATTATAAATAATACTTATCATTTGCAAGATAAGATAATGAATATTGAAGATGGTATGCTCAACTCATATTGCACGTGCTGAGCATGTGCCAACGATAGGTCTATCACTATAGTGTGAACTCTCATTTGAGAATTTAGGATTAAAACAATTAGAAAGTAACAAACGGTCATTACGGAAACATTCTAAAATAATTGGACATTGTTTATCGCGTAGATCCAAAACTAATCCATGAACGACATGAAAATTCGCAGTGTGGATGCGATATCGCCCGTCACTCACTGTTTCACTTACAACCCATCTCACATTCAATAGATATGTTTTAATTGCAAATTTTCGAAGAGAGTTTATATTTGGTAAAAGTCTTAAGTATGGAATGTTTTCGATATTCTGACTTTTCGACCTCGATACAATGCCGGATGCGCCACTATCTTGAAAACATTATACATTTACTTTTTATATCTCGGATATCTCGTTTTGGGTACAAGCTAAGTGAAAATAGTTATTATAAAGGTTATAGGAAGTAATATTCTGTATATTTTTTGTAGAAATTATTCTTTTCAGAGACGAATGTTTTTTGAGATATAAGGAGATAAAGGGTACATTACGAGGGTCGCTTGAAAAATCCGTGCAAAGTCGGAGAGATGGCACTACTCGTGAGTATCGCGATTATTTTCAGCTAGTAGCATCTTATGCTGGCTGTACACTCTCGTCGAGGGACGGCGAGCCTGGACGAGTACGAGAGTGTACGGGGTACACTCGCTCCGTCTCGCAATGCCTCGCAGTCACTCGTGGGCTTTCCATTTCGAGTCGGTTTTTTGAGCGCGAGTCAAAGGGCCTCGCTTAGCCTCGCGAGGCGGCGCAAGTGTATCACTGTACACTCTCGCGTCATTCAGTTGATGGCAAGCTTTCTAACCGTCCATCTTCTTGGCGTTCGCAAAGCGTACTGAATAAACGAGAGTGTACAGGGTCACGCTCGTCCCTCGACCTCTCGCGCGAGAGTTCTCGACGAGACATCGTGAGAGCACTCGCGCGAGAGTGTACAGCCGGCATTAGAAGAAAACACACCAAGTTTCAGCCAGATCGGTCTGTTTCTTTGCGTTTGGCATTCGTTTGAATCGAGGAAGTCGCATGATTCTCAAGAAATGGACGAAAAATAATGTCCTGTGTTGATTAAACATTATTTTATGAAAGGCAAAATGCCTCAGGCGACTAAAGAAAAGCTTAATAAACATTATGATGACTGTGGACCTTTCGATTAGAACAGTTTATAAGTAATTTAAAAAATTTCGGAGTGGCTATATGGGCACAAGAGATGCTGGACGTTCTAGACGACCTATTGAGGTCACTACTCCAGAAATCATTGATAAAATCCATGATATGGTGATGGATGACAGAAGAGTGGAAGATGTGTAAGATTGCTAATGTTGTAGGCATCTCGAATGAACGAGTACATAATATTTTGTACCAACATTTGGACATGAAAAAGCTATCCGCAATATGGATGCCGCGATTGCTCACGATTGACTAAAAACAAAATCTTGTCAAGTGCTGCAAAGACGATTTGCAGCTGTTCCAACGGGATCCGCAACACTTTAAGCGTCGTTCTGTCACTGTGGATGAAACATGAATACACCAATACACTCCTGAGACCAAAGAACAATTTAAACAATGAGTTGGCAAGGGGAAATCAGCACCAAAACGGCGAAGACCGTTCCTTCAACCAGGAAGGTTATGACGACTATCTTTCAGGATTTACAAGGCATAATCCTCATCGACTAGCTGAAAAAAGATAAAAATATTACAGGTACATATTATTCATCGTTATTGGACCGTTTGAAAACCGAGCTGCAAAAAACGTCCACGATTGGCCCACAAAAAAGTCCTTTTCCATCACGACAACGCCTCAGCAGTTGTGGCCACACAATTAATAGAAAAATAGTTCCAACTCGTTTCACATCGCCCCTATTCTGCAGATTTGGCTCTCTCGGACTATTATTTGTTTCCCAATATGGAGAAATGGCTGGTGGGAAAAATATTTTATTCAAACGAGAAAGTGATTGCAGAAACGAATGGCTATTTTTCAGACTCGGACAAATCCTATTATTCGGAAGAGATCGTTGGATGAAGGCAGCGTTGGATGAAGTGTATTGGCTTAAACGGAGACTATATTGAAAAATAAAAAAAGGTTTTCAACGTGTGTCAACGTGTTTTCAACGGAATTCTGTGCATAAATTATAGTCGAAAGATCATTGAGACCCCTTCCAGACTACTACGCTTTCAGATCTATTGGATACATTCCAGTCATGATGTATCCAATAGATCCTATGAAGGATATTAACGAGTGATAACCTCCAAGTTTCACATCAATATTGTAAGACTTGTTATATACTATTTACGCATATGTATAGTGATAAACTTGCATATTTAAGACGAGTGAATTTCGACATTGTGTTCATCGAAATTTCTCGCAAGTGAGTGTAACGTATTGGTCGAATGATCGAGATAAATTAAGAGCGCATACAGACTTTGAAAGATGCCAAGGTTCACGCGGGCCGATCGGTCGTCCATCTAGACACCATAATTTCAATCAATGAAGCCTGGCAATAGAGCCCCAAAGACAATTACTTACATTTAGTATAATAACATGTTTATTTTACACAATCAATTTTTGGCTTAAGAAAATAAGTAATTATTTTCGTAATTGTAATGATGCATGATTGTGAAAAATTTCATCGCGAACAATTTTTCCTTGATGTGTTTTTGGTCTAAATTTATTATTTAACGAGATAATCACGAAAAAAATTTAAAAGCTCATGATTTGCTCTGTTTTCGAATTTTAACTTGCTTAATTGCTCAACAATTTTATCGCGTGCGCCACTCCAGCACTTTTTCTTATATTATTACGGCATGATGTCACTACAAAATTAATTCGTCAAACACACAACCGGTTTTAAATCCCCAGGGTTTGGACTGCATGCGTATCTTCAGATACATCTCTTATATGTATTTATCGCAATCTGGACGCTGTATTCTTTTAGAAACCCTTTCTCTTAAGCCAGTCGTCCGTAGTTCGTGTTCGAGTGCAGTTTAAAAAATATTCCTTTAATAATACGTATTAAAATTTTTGTTGGTAGGGGAAAGTGGTTACCCTTCGTACACTTTTTGGTTTTTATTTTGTAAATTTATTATGAATTGTCGAATTTATCTTGTTTATGTACCTAAGTGTAACAAACATATCGTAGTTTGTTACAAAAAAGTCCTAAACTATTATGTCAAAAGGGTAAAGAGCTATAGTCATTTTTCTAAGATGAGATATTTGTATGAATGTACCCCTCGTATGGGGTACTTTCGTACAGTAGGTGGAGTACTTTCATACGCCATGGGGTAGATTCATACAGGGTAATTAAAAAGCCTATTAAAGTGGTAATTTTTTTTATTAATCATTACAAAAATATTTATTTATCAAAGAACTAAACTAATCTTATTTGACTTGACTAATAGTCGATAAATATTTCTTTAGAAAAATAACAAAAATTAAATCGTAATCTCTAGGTTACTTATTGATAATTCTAAGCTTTAAAATCAGTCTAAATGAGATCTTTACAATCATTTTGTATAAGATTGTTGCACAGTCTTCGACAATTTACATATAAAGTAGCTAGTAATCATACGTTTAGTTCGTACTTTGGAAGTTATTGCACATTATAATTATTTAAATTAACTCGAAAAGTAAAAAGTCTAGCCATTCTAGCTGTACAGCCCGCTCGTGGTTGTGGATCAGGGAGGATCATGGCAACATCGCTGATATACAGCGTGTGTATATCTTCTATAGCAGGGAAAAAGAAAAACCATGATGATCCCGGTTTCTTACGAAGATAAGATACTTTCAGCTCTGTACCCGAATAATGACTGACAATGAGAAGTTTTCCGACGTAATAAACAACAGAAGTCTTTGTTTCAAACTTTACCAAAACAAAAGAATTATCTTTGATTTTCTCTGGTGTCACATTTAAATTATTATTGATACTACGATCATCAGTCTCTTCGTCCGTTTCGAAATCGATTGGCGATGTTGAACTCTCCCGCAAGCTAAATTTCGATCCTTCAGATTCCTCTGAATCTCCATCACTTTCTACTTGCCTAGCTTTCTTTTTCTTTTCTTTTGAATTAAATTCCTTCAAACTACGTTTCACTGCTTTGGCTCTAGCTTTCCTTTCTTGTTCTATTTTTTCAATTCTTTCTGTCTATGTCTCTCTTCTAGTTCAGTTTTTCTGTTTCTAACAGCTGTAAGATATGGTCTTACGATTTCTGGTGTTACGGGAAGATAAGTAATCGGTTCAGATTGTGTCTCAGCCGCAGAGGTAGAAGGTTCATCCGTTCCAGTAAAAATGTCTTGAAGATTTTGGAGCAAAGAATGCGACTGCTCACGAATATCTGCCTCATTCATATCATTCGATGGCACGCTGGTGGAAGGTAGTGGTTCTAGAGGGATAGTGTTTGTTTCCGGATTAGGTGTCACATTTACCGAATTATTTGAAGCATACACGTCAATGGGAGCGAAATCTTCATCACTGAATGCCATTTCATTGAACGGCCATATACCTGGCTTTTCAAATCCACTTGTGATGTTTTTATCGGTAAAAGATTCGAAATATGCAAGTTTTACCAGTTTAGGTATATTATAAATGTTGATTGTTTTGCCAGGATTCGACATATGCCAATTGTTGAACGCTATTTTCAACTTTGCCTTGAATGGGCCGAATACTCCAACGTCTAAAGGTTGCAATCGATGACTTGTGTGCGGGGGAAAAGACACAAAAACGATGCCATTATCTCGAGCATATGTTATAGCTTGTAAGCTGATATGGCTTTCGTGATTATCACATAATAGTAAAATCGGATGTTCTTTAGAGCTCAGTGTGTGCTTCTGAATGTGCTTTAAGGGGGGAAGCTGGTTTAGAATTTTGAAGAAACCGAAATTTTTTTTTGTCTTAAAAGGTACTTTAGGGTCTTAAAAATAACACACCAAAGGATGGATGCCGGCAAAAATGTCTAAATGCCCAAACTTTCCATTCTGCGGCAGCGCCTCTCAGGTATGCCCCGAGCGCCCTTTATGATCCCGGCGCACGCTGGAATTTTTGAGTACGGGAGCAGGTATAACGGCAGTTGATAGAGAAGGGACTGCCCTCCGATGAATTTAGAATATTAGGAATGTCCCGGAATGCGTATAGGGGTCTCTAATAATAATATATATGTGTAGAAAATGTGTGAAGCGTTAGTAAAGCGAAAGCCGACCGTTGAAAAGGACGCTCTTTTCACGGCGCTATTTTTTCTCGTGCATACGTTTTAATATTCCAATAATAGTTCGTGGAAATCAGTGTTAATTTGAATTAATTTTTATCATGAGTGATAAAAATGTTGGTCGTTACAAGAAAGGATCAAAATCTGATACTGCCTGCAATGATAGACCGAAAGCGTCGCGTAGACGACCGCTGAATCGGCACGAAATGGAAAAGCCCGACGATTTAAATGTTAGTGCATCGACCAAGAAATTGAAGAACAATGATATTGACGATATCGAAGTGGATTTTACGTTTGGATATCATCTGGTGAACTTCGTAGCAGTTTTTGCCGCCATTTCAAGCGTTGTTGTTTGCAAAGTGTGCCATTCGGAAGTAAAATTCACCGAAACAAGTAAACGTGGCTTGGGCTTCAAAATTGTTGTGTCCTGCGATAATCGTGACAAGAAATATATACCGAACAGCCCGTACGTCAATAAAGGTTACGAAATCAATCGCAGAATTATTCTTGCCATGCGATTGTTCGGAATTGGCCTACAAGGCATAACAAAATTTTGCGCGTTTATGGAATTGCCCTGTCCGGTTGTTCACTCGGTTTATGATTCGATAATCAAACACATTTCTAGTGCTGCAGAAGTTGTTTGTAAGAGAAGTTTATCTCGTGCAGCGGATGAAGAAAATCGA
Organism: Netelia inedita; assembly: GCA_964017225.1. Lineage (NCBI taxonomy): Eukaryota > Metazoa > Arthropoda > Insecta > Hymenoptera > Ichneumonidae > Netelia > Netelia inedita. Next base: position 21,808,359 of record OZ024924.1, read on the forward strand.
ATTTCGGCCAAGAATGGAGAAAAAAACGGAATCACGATATCGGGCGACGGATCTTGGCGAAAACGCGGATTCACATCTTTATATGGTTTAGTTTCCTTTATCGGATGGCACACTGGCAAAATTGTTGATTTTATAGTAAAATTAAAGTACTGCAAATCTTGTGAATATTGGAGTAAAAAACAAGAGACAGAAGAATACGCGGAATGGGCAGAACAACACGCAAGCGAATGCCAGGCAAACCACGAGGGATCGGCGGGAAAAATGGAGGTCGACGCGGAAATTGAAATGTTCCAGCGCTCCGAAACATTACATGGTGTAAAGTACGTGAGTTATATCGGCGATGGCGATTCTAAAACATTTAAAGGCATTACTGAAGCGAAACCCTACGAAAATACTACAGTAACGAAAAAAGAATGTGTTGATCACGTTCAGAAACGAATGAATACCAACCTCCGAAACTTGAAAAAAAATACAAAAGGCTTGGGAGGGAAAGGTAAATTGACAGGCAAAGTCATCGATGAACTGTCAATTTATTACGGGTTAGCCATTCGTCGGAATTGTGATTCAACTGAAGAAATGAAGAAGGCTATCTGGGCAACGCTTGATCACAAAATGTCTACAGATGAAAATCCGCAACACGACCGCTACCCGACTGGTGAAGATTCTTGGTGCTCGTGGCAAAAAGCGAAAGCTACGAACACTTTGGACGAATATCAACACAAACCACCTATGCGCGATAATGTGTTCGAAGCTATAAAGCCGATCTACGAAAGACTTACATCGGACGATCTTCTCACTCGTTGTAACGGAGGCTACACACAAAATAACAACGAGAGTTTCAACTCAACTGTGTGGGCGATGACTCCGAAAACTATGAATTCGAGTAAAGTGATCGTGGATATTGCTACCAGTATTGCATCATGTGTCTTCAACGATGGACTAAGATCAGTTCTACACGTATTCGATGTCATGGGGATGAAAATTGGACCAAACAGCTATAACGTGTGCACGGAGATTGATGCGAACCGTATCAAGAAAGCGGAGCAGTCACTCAGTGTCGGCGCAAAAGAAGCCCGCATGCAATTAAAAGCGTTCCGAAAGGAAAAAGAAGCCGAAGAGATTGATACAGAAGGGCAATTGTACGGCGCAGGCATCGCAGATTAAAGGTATATACGCATTTAATATGATTTTATAGTACTTAAAACTTTAAACGCGTTTTTCTCGAAAACACTTTTTTTGAACTGGCCGAAGACATAACTCGAGCAAATCTTCACCGATCTATACGAAATTTTTTACAGTACATTCGAAATACCTTTCTCCGGAGACGTACGTAGGATTTTTTTTTATATTGCATAGTTTTTTTGTAATCAACAATTTTGTCGTTTTTTTATAGTGAAAATTTTAATGTTTTGTTCAAACGTGCACCATTTCGCGAAAAAACAAAATATCGAAAAAATCCTACGTACGTCTCTTGCTGTTGTTATATAGAAACTAAAACGTTTCGGGATTTTGTTCCAGGACCAAAATTAAGGAGGTTACATCTTCGGCCATGGACCCGTCTAAAAAATGAGGCGCCTCCGAAGAAATGCTGGACAGCAGCCATTTTGAATTTAATTGACACGAAAAAATTTGTATTTGTATATTAAAACCTAAATTATAAAACCTCTTTCACAGAATTTCGATTGATCTTTTTGTTGAGTCACAAACAATTCATAAATTATGCCCATTTTTTCACGCTCTAGACCAGCTTCCCCCCTTAATACTGAAACAAATATGTCAGCATTTATCCACCCACTTCTATTAGCAGCTCCGAGGCTTCCTTCAGGTGCCCCTTCAAGAAAATGGTCCTTGTAGTGTACACGTGGAAATACAAATAGCGGAGGGATAGTATTTCCGCTTGCAGAAATAATTGCACCAAATGTCATCAATTCACCTCTTTCCGCTGATACGATTTGTCCCACTTGTTTCTGTGATTTAGGAGCCAAAACTGTAGACACGCCGGACTCGTCAAAGTTAAATATCCTGTCGGGAGCAAAATTATATCGCTGTAACACATCAGCCAAATTATTATAGAACTCTTGGACTGCAGTCTTATTGAAGGCGAACGATCTAGCTGCGCTTGTATTCTCCGGTTTTCGTAGACTGAGGTTGTCGTTTCTTTCTCTATACTTACGCACCCACTCTAACCCGGCCATTTGGTTTTCATCCCATTTCGTGGGATATTTTAAATTTAACGCTTTGGCGTACTCGTAAGCAAGTTTACGAATTTGTATTAATGTTAGCCCGTAATGCATTTTGCAGCAAGTAATAATGTAGTCATTTAAGCGTGTCTCTTCTTCCAAGGAGAAGACTTGTAGACTCGTGAACTTAGAATGAAATGTTCGTGAGGGTCCATCGGTGCAATCTTTGAATTTCTTGACTCTACTTTCCAACGTCGATGTCTTGATGTTATATTTCAACGCGGCTTTCCTATACGACAACCGTCCTTGAATTACGTCATCAATTGCTAATTTCATGGACTCTTCATCCACCTCTTCAGTACGCGTACCCTTCTTTTTATATTTTCGCACCATGATTCTGCAATTAAATATTAATTATTAGGTTTACCTAATAAAAATATTTCTTTTTTGTTAGAAGTGGAATACTTCATAACAGAAAATATGTTATTGTGCTGTCTGCACGATCCTTTTAAAATGGTAAGTAATATTTAATTTCATAAAAATCTAATTTTGACGTTTTGGTGGTTAATAAAATCTAAAGGGGAGCATTCGTACGCGTACGAATGTGCCCCCTGTTTGGCTGTCCGAATGCACCCCATGCCTTACACAAAATTAAAAATACAACTTTATAAAAATTCTAATTTAGTATGAGAAATATAGCAGCTCAAAATTATATAGTTAATGCTCAAAATAAACAATGTTAGCATTAATTAATCATCAACACCATGTCAAAAACATAACAATTCTACACACAATTGCGAAATAAAACTTAGGTAAACAATTTACTCACCGCGCGCGAAAACACGTTACGTCTTGTCAGCCGATACACCGTGTTCCGACTGGCGCGACACTCCCCTAGCAACATGGCGGCCGGTATGTATATGCACACAAGCAATGGCGTGTTTGTGTGCCTTTTAGTTTTTCTGTTATACGAACTGTACGAATGTGCCCCGCGTACGAATGGTGAACACTTTCCCCTAATAAGTAATGTTTTGGTACATAGTTTTATGAACTTCAAACTATAAAAAAATTATCCATAAAAGACTATAATTTTTTATAGGTAAATCATCAGTCAATATAATTATACGACTTAAACGAAAAGTATATTGTCACTCACCGGCGAGTGAAGCGGGAGTAATGGAAATTATAGTGCTGACTTTTACTGATACCATTCGGGTAAGAAAAGGGATAACTTCGTTTAAGTCTTTAGTATAAAAGATATTCTCTCATATAATTGAGAAAATGCGTCTATTAGACTAATACACGGAGAGAATTTCTTATTAATTTTTACTGTGAAATCTCGGTAAAAATTACATTAAAAACTTGAACCCGGTGACAAATGTGCAAGCAGTTAAAAATTCACACTAGTTTCAGATATTTTACTTTCAGGCATGTAAAAATTGTAGCACGTAGCATAATTTTTACATTCCTCTCAGTAGAAATTCTGAAAAATTCTCATATCGATTTTTTAAATAAATATAAATTTTCAAGGCAAACACGCAAATTTCTCAATGTGCACCGTACACCTTCATTTGTATCAGCACTTTTTTCAACTTATTGTAGTAATGTTTACGTTTCACGAAAATTTACTGTTAATTTCAGTAAAAATTCTAGAAAATATTTTAAATTTCTGCCACGCAACAGTAAATTTTTACGCATTTCCATTAAAATGTACAATTTATTTCCTAATAACCTGAAGAATTGCACAGTTGTCACTAAGTTACTGTGATTTCACAGTAAAAATTACTGAAAAATTCTCTCCGTGTAGTGATTCCCTGACGCATGACTGCAACTATTTAATAATTGATTGATTCACTGTAAGAAAATGAAATTTCAAGCGATGCCAAGATATCTGATAGTTTCTGGGAACCGGTTTGCTTTGTAGAGAAGTACGCCAGCTCCGAGTTGTATGCGTGATAAAAAACGACCGTTACGAAACCGCCGATATTATGGAATGCCATATTACCTTGTGTTACCTTTTCATTTCTCCAGTGAGCCACGTTTATTTTTGAGTATGATATCAATCTAAAACATTTTTAATGTTTACGGTTTAACATTGTTTATATCTTCTACAAAATCATCCGATGGTTCGTACTTCTTAATATCATGTACTTCCGATCTTATGTTCTACAGAATAATTTTAGCCTTTGCTCGCACATTTGGCATGCGGTCTTCTTAACTATTTTATTTTCTAAAAGTATACCATGTATCGGTAAGCAATTGATAATTTTTATTACAAATGCAGCTTCTCTTCGTAGATAATTTATGTCCATTCCAAGTCACGGTCGCTCAATCGAGTTTTCCTCTGCTTCAGTAACAAAGCTTTATGAATTTTCTTTTTTCATAAGACACAGTAATCTTTAAGACTAATGGATGGTGTAATAGATCTTGAAAATAACGTGGACAACGGTGGCGGAGGAACCTCGGTTCGTCATCTTTCTTTCTTCATCTCGCTGTGTTTGCTTTTTTTAGATAATGTTTATTAATATTTATTTCAAATATAAATGTTATAAACACGTCGTAATAAGCAAAAAAAATCGCAAACGATTGGTTATTCGGATTTAGATGGAGGATTGGCAATAGGATTATAGCAAAAACAAGAAAGCAGATTCAAATGACTGACAAGCATACAAAATTTAGAGTAAATGTTCCTTTAACCAACCATCTATGTATTAGTAACTACATGCACCCAATTGTTTATATTATCTGTAGCGTAAAGATATGATAAGAATTAGTCATTTCAATCATGCAAAACATCAATTTATGTGAAAACCATTTATGTATAATCCGTTATGACAAAACATATGATGAAAAAAATGATTTTTTATGGCTTATTAAATGATTGTTTATGGCTTCATAATTAAAATATTAAAAACAATACCTTTTTTGCAAATATATGAAATAAATTATATTATGCGGTAATTAACGTTCTTAGGATTATTATTATATGTATATCTCGAATCAGTGGGGTACGGCCGTGGCAGCTCAGAAAAAAAAGAGTCGGAACGTGTATCCGACTCTATACTTTGCATTAGAAAAACTGAGATGGGCTGGTTTTCTAATACAAGGCGCGCTTGCTCGAACGTGATCGGTGAGAGAGGTGGCGGAGCTATGCCATGAAGTTGTGTGAAGTATATGGGAATGTATCCGTGTGGCCTAACACAAGAATGTGTTCGGTCAGACATGTGCCCCGGCCAGCGACGCAAGCAACTGAGGTCCGAAACTACAGTGGCTTAAAAATTTCTCGCTTCAATCCGAAGCATAAGCAAATCCCTTCTATAGGCGTTTGATTTCGTTAGTCGTTTCAAACAAGAAGTAGCCCTTAACAAAATTACTATGGGAGCAAAATCCAACTTTCCACGCATAAACTAATTATGATCATGATTTCCAACAGTATAACGCTAATATCATACATTTTTAACATGTGTAAACGGATTCAAATTACATTATTTGGAATTTCTTGCAACTCAGTGGATTAACCCTGAAATTATGCAGAATGATGAAAAATATCATAAAGAGCACGTGGTATCTAAATGGCCGCAATACATTTGAAATCATATAACCCCAAATATAATTAATATTCACAGTAAAAAAAATTAGGTACGTAGTTTGAATATTCTGAAAAGAGTTTTACCCATACTGAGCGAGATATTTTGTTGTGATCACATTGCACAAAATTGTCGACGGACTAAATTGCAATAATTGACTTCTTTCAGTACAAAATTCATAACATTGGTAATTTTTAATATTCCTACGTAAAAGTTGAGTTGGATACTTTTACGATGTAGTACCACAATGAATAAATCAGATCTATAGTGGGTGTTCCAAAAAAAGTATTTCTTTAAAGCTTGATGAATATATTTTTCCTTTGAATCGTTTTTTGTAAAAATTTGCCTACAAAGGATTTTTCGATTGTTGGGTACGGGTTTGAGGTCGGAGTTAAAAGATTCCTCCTCAAAAATGGCGGCTTTGAAACGGCGGATGTGAAATTCTAAGAACAATCAATTCTGCCCTCGGATTCTTAATCAGTATAACGCCTCTGTAAGAAGTTTTAAGAAATAATTTCAAAAAATCGTGTCAAAAATGAACCGTTTTAAAAAAAACGTCATTTTTTCATATTTCTTTATCTATAAAACTTATACAAGAGACGATAGTCTGCTGAGTTTTTGTTTTATGTTCGATTATTGCTAATATACCCAAAAAGTTAGAACAATCTAAGCTAAATGTGTTGACTTAAAACTGAATAGCCAAAAAGTCGAGAAGCCGAGGTGGTAACACGGGTTACCACGGTGTTTCAAAGGGTTAAAGGAGCGAATGTGACCCATGCGTTGCCTTCAAATATACGCTTCATGATACGGATAATGGGCATTTTGATAACGTACATGTTTGAAAATAATCATAAATAAGTAAGCAATGATAAGAAATAAGAAATAAATAGTAAACAAATGATTTACTTTAATTAAAGAAAAAAGGTCTTTCAATTTAGGACTGTAAAGAAGGAGTGTAAAGAATAGAATACCAAAAAATAATAAATAGTCCGAAACACAACTCGACTAATGGGCCATGGCCAAAACGTTCGGCGCCGCTTCAAAGTTGAATATCATTTTTAAGTAGGAATATATGATTTTTGGGCGTAAGCTTTGCTTGGATCCAATAGACCCCATAATAGATAAGTAATTTAAGAGTTAATTTTTTGATGACATTGATGTGGAGGAACGTCCTTCAAATATTTGTACATAATATTGCGTCATTATCGTCCCCAGAACGACTAAAGGAGATAATCCCTGTTGTTCTTTCTTTGAGAATAACACAGATTTTCTTCTGTTCTAATATTGAGAATATGCGATTTGAGAGCACATTGTTTTTTTTTTGCAGAATCAGAGGACGCTGCCAGACGATCTGGCGATAATCGAGCTGTCCTCTGGAATAGTGAGTTGATTATTATTAATAAAGGCGATTTTGGCCACGATTCAATTTTTCGTCTGTTTATCAGTCACGGCTAGCGATAATATTGCGTGTAATCGTTATCGTACAATTATGTTCACGCCTTATATAATGTTATAGAAAACAATCAGTATCCACCATCGAGTTTCTACTCGACACCGACTCAGAGTGTGTACAGCTATTCAACACCAACGTCACAAACGTCTCGAGAACCGGAACCGGGTAAACCAGTATATTTGTCTGGAAACAGAGCCACTATATCTGGTCACCAGGCGGGCACGATAACACCATTTTCGAGATACGACAGCATCCACTCAATCGATCATAAAAATGCATATCCCGAGGACAAGTTCTATCTGCGACCCAGCAGCCACGTGACCGTACACGGCGGTGCCATACCGATACAGCAACCTCCTCAGGTATTTCCATTTTCATCCGGGGAAAACGCATTTATGGCGGCTTTGTTCCTTACATTTTTGTTCTTTTACTAGAAACTGATATGCAATTCAATCCACTCGTAACAAACACTGTATTGCAATATGTCCGTACATTATTATTCGTTGAGAAATGAAAATTAAAGCGCGAGCATCTTTATATGCAAATACTGCATTTCACTGTCCGCATAGCTGCTTTGGAAATATCAGCCGTTTAGAAGAAATAGAAAAAGTGCATATATCTTCTCTATATATTAAACTCTTGTTTACGGAGAAAAATTTGTTTACGAAAGCTTTATAGGAACTTTGTCTTAAGGGGTTCTGAAACCTACATGAATGTTCTCAAGATAGCTGTCGTTTTTAAAACCATTTCCCTTTAGTGTTCTTAAACAAAACAAATTTTCTTAAACAAAACAAATTTCAAGAAGATCCGAAATTGATAGTTCGCATCTTGTCTCAATTTGGTTTGTCTGGTTAAGATCATCTCAAGTTGCTTTTCAACGAAATCTCAATGAACCTATGAAAAATAAGATTAACAGTTTTTGTTATTGCCTGAGGGGGTTACATACAGTGGCTATACAACGTACAATAGATCTAGTTGTTAATCAAAACCACCACGGAATTTGCATTAAACGGTTGATCTTCCTGACAAGGATATAAAAAGAAGAGTTGGCTTTAACGATTATGCCATTAGCTTTTGATTTCTTTCGTTTCGAAAGTTAACCACTTAGTAGAAAAATAAATCGTAAAAATTCCGTAATCTGTATTGCAAATCGTTATAAAATGAATATAAATAAATCATTATAAAAAAATCTAAAATTCATACGTGTCGAAGATAGATGATGATGGTAATTATTCACATGTCGGTTCTCGCATACTGTTGGAATTCTGTACAAACGAAGATCAGCTCACATGTTCAACGTCCGGATATATCGACCTCCTGAGAATGGCATTGTTAACAGCTTTTTTGATCGACTCCACGATTTTTCCATTGATTGACAGTGCTATAAGAGCATGCTCAGGTTTAATTCTATAACTCGCACAATGAATTTTGTCCATTACAGATTGAAACTTCCAGCCTCTTTTTATTTACAAAAACAAACCAATTTTAACTGAAAATATGCTGTTAAATGTCAGTTACATGCGAGTCTGGGCGCACGTTAATTGAATTTCATTGATCTAGACTTCGTTATACAAATATTTAATCGCAACTTATGATGACCGAGACTTCTTGATACCCACATTCTGAATCAATTTGCGTTGCAGTTGATTTTAGATTCACCACAATCGTTCAGGGTAAATCGTTCACTGTGATTTGAAGAGTATCGTTTGGTAAGCGGCATTGCACATTTGTGGTCTCAATTCTCAGGGTGCGAAGACGGGTGGGATTACTTCCGGATATCCGGTCCGCGCGCCACAACCTCCAGCCGTACCGTATCCTCCACCGCCACCGGGATCCTACGTTAGTACATCAGGTGCCAATGTATCCGGACGATTATTGTATTCGCAACCAGGTGCTCGTTATCTACAGCGCGAAGCGTGAATCTCGTACCTTCGATTACAATATTCGCATTCTTTTCCGATCGACGATATGCGTTATTTTATGGCTGTCTCCATTTCGCCGACCGCCAGTACTTTCATTTTCGATTTTCGTCTATTATCAGTTATGATATTCTATTCATACACTCTAGAACGTTAGGAAAATATACTTTTTCGGCTGAAATACAGAAATATAAAGAGAAACTTAATGGTGTTTTCGAGGGAATGTTTGAAAAAATACTTTCCTGCGTGTAATAGATATTTGTAATAAATATTCAAAGTTATATAATACATTGACTACACCCATGCGTATATAGGTAATAATGTAATTAGACAAAAGAATCTTATATGTGAGCCGTAAAAAATAAAATACTTATTCTTTCATCGCGCGTAAACTGGTCCTTAGTTATTTGTCTATTCCTATGCTTCTGATGTAATTAATTGAACAACGTCCTCCATCTTGGGCAATGATCAGGAATATATACCAGTATTTATTTATATGGAATAAACCTTTCTTCCATTATTTGTGCAATTCAACTGCCACAGTGTTATTCTATATAAATTAATTGCACTGCTCGTGATAACATTTTGTATGCTTTACTCTTTGTATGGTTTCTACTAATAATAATTTCATCAATTCTCGTAATTAGCGCTGACTCTAAACTGCCTGACAACTCCTCCGAGACCACCCAGTGACTCAATATTAATACCATTTGCTCCTTTAATTGTTTACTTTAAAGCCATTTTTAAATAGCATATTACTATAAATGTAATCCGATTAAATGACGTTTTTCAACAGTGGATTTGGAAAGAATACCCTCATATAATAGATCATATAATATATAATTGCGGACATAACGGTATGCAATAAATATCATTTCCATTTTGATGTTCTACACAACCACTAGAATTATTTTTATTTCAATATACTTGTAATTCATATTCTCCTTTCGCTTTCTCTAAGGCGAGGTATACAGTGGGGTACTCATGCCGACTCTCTCGTTTCCCAAGCTGCTACTGCCGTACCCCACTGATCCAACGTATATAATATCGACCCTAAAAATGCTAATAGTATAATATAAGTTTAGATAATTGTAAAAAATAGATTATCTTTTGAATTGAATTTGTAGTATAAAGTAATAAGCCGTAAAAATTCATTTTCTACGTCATAGAAAATAAAAAAGAGGATAGTACAGGAGAAAAAATAAGAAAAAATACTAGGAATTTCAATCTACTTATTCGTGTCCGCTCTTAGCTAATTTCAGTTCACGCCTTGCAATTAATTTATAATATTGTCCTATAGCAATAGTAATTTAAAACTATCGCTATAGGACAATATTATAAATTAATTGCAAGACGTGAACTAAAATTAGCTAAGAGTGGGCACGAATAAGTAGATTGAAATTCCTAGTATTTTTCTTATTTTTTCTTGTTAACATTTATCGAATATAAAATATCTCTGTAAGCCTGAAGTAAAGAAGTAATAAAAAAAAATAATGAAAAAATAAACAATCACTCGAAGGGGATTCGATCGTCCGACCGTCAAAGCTTTTAGCGATTTACAAACAGCAGAGCGAGCAGAGCGTTCGCGTTTTCGTGGCTCCGCCTACGGGGCGTATACAATCTCGAGTGACGTCACGGTCGACCGCTGCGACGCCAAGTGGCAGTTTCTGGCGGAAAAAACTTGGTGTCACTCGCGCCCACGGTCTTATACACAGGTCTTGCAACTCGGCAAGAATTCAATAGGAGGCCGTGGTACCAGTATTGAAGCAATATCTAGGTGGCGTTGCGATCGAGGGATGTATAATCATAATCATAACTTTCTTTGATGTTTGCTGGTATGTAATGAATTTTGGAAAGTTTTACCGAGCAGAAGTTCAGATATTTATTGGTAAAAATCTCAATTTTTGGTAGTCTTTCATAAAAGCTTGTGTTAAAAGTTGCGTGAGAACCACTCAAAAATAATGTTTAATTTGAATCTCAAGATAGAACTATCTTAATATTCTCTGTTCCACTAGCTAAGTAGGAAAGATACCGAGGAGATACCAAAATATTATTTATTTATTATATTATTATTTGAAAACCTCCAAATAATTGTAAGTATACGTTTATAAAAATATTTAGTCGTTAAATACATGCTGTACGACGCACTAATATTATTATATGCAGGATGGCTCAGTTGTTTGTACGGAAAGTTTGAAGAATCATATAATTTCGGAATAATTCAATTAAAACAAATTTCAATAATTATATAATTAGATTAATTATTTTGATTCGCCAAGAGACTCGAAAAAAAATAATAATAGGAATTTGAACCCAAAATAACCGAGCTACACTTCATGCCTCTTCGAACTTATCTATAGCCAACAACGCATTACGAATTGTTAATTCAAAAATTCGTTCATTGTTTTCATGACCGCTTGATGTTTAGGGAGAAGTTTGGATATCGACTAACATAAAATCTATTGATTTTAGATTTGTTAGTCATCATATATCTTTGTTTTTCAAGAAACAAAATTTATAGAAAATATTATGTATCAACGAGATTCTTGGGTTTGGATTCAAAGCTCGTGTAAAACGCATGCGTGACTATCGCCATCTCTCTCGCACCGGACATCCCTCGATCGCAGCGACCCTAGCGGCATGGCACGTCAAGGGAACCACGTCAAAACCCCGAGTTGCAAGACCTGTGTATAAGACCGTGCTCGCGCCATAAGCAAGTTCCTTCTATAGTCGTCTGAATTCGTTGTCAGAACCAAGGAGAGCTTAGGCGATAACTCAGGAAGCAAAACCGGACACTCTAAATAAGAGGGTTAAGTTGCGCAAATCAGAGGATGCAGGCTGGAGATCTTTAGAGGGGAAGATCGGTAAAGAAAAGAAATCTAGGAAAATTTTCCTCACTTCGACAATTGAGGAGAGCTTAGGCAGGAATCGAGAAGGCAAGACCGGACACTCTAAATAAGAGGGTTAAGTTGCGTCAACGAGAGGAAAGGCTGGAGATTTCCGCAAGGAAGATCGTTCAAGGGGAAAATCACCAAAGAAATAATAGAACGTTCGGGATAAAAGGGGAAAGGAGCACAAGATACGCACGTTCACAAAGAACCCGTCACGGGAGCACAACAACTTACGGGATCACGATTCAAACGTATCCGGTGCCAGTGAACTGCATCCCGGTGAAAACGCGCACAAAAATCGTGAACACGCACGAAACCTGGCAATCACGGCAGCCATCTTCGAAGTTTGACAGCAGATCATCGGTAATCGAGGCGTGAGACCGGCGACTCAGTGGCAGCACGGCGACAGCGGCGCTTCGATCGGCGCGCTCAGCGGTGAACTACGCCGCACTGGCCTATCAGCGGGCAGCGAGATCGGCAACTAGGGAGTAGTAGCGTAGTAGCGGCGCGGCGATCGGCGCGCTGAGCGGCGAACTAGAAGCAGCGGTTAACGAAATCGACATACGCCGCGGCACGGAGACGGCGGCGCTACCGGCGAGACGAGGCGATTAAACGATCAATCGCGAAGCACGATTCCACGATTATAAGAGAAATATTGTACACAAGACGAAAATAAATCTACTTATCCTTTACATTGAGGGTTTACCTGCCTAAATTTGTTTCGAGCCAGAACCCTGAACAAAATCTTTATTGAAAAGGCTCTGCCGTTTCAAGTTCAATGTGTATATATTGTCTATTGTCCCTACCCCTCTCCTGAACCCCGTCTGGTTTGCTGGAACTATCCTTTTCCTCTCTATTTCCTCTTTTAGTCTCCTTCCCAATATCATCGTGTAAATTTTATATTACGTCGGCATCAAAGTCACCCCCCTGTAATCTTCCGCCTTCGTCCCTTCTCCTTTTTTCTCTATCGGTACGATTATCCCTTCCTTCCATCGCTCTGGCCATCCTTCCCCCCCCCCCCCCACACTCTTCTGCATTCTTCCCACGCCATTTCTACCGCCGTCTCTCCCCCGTACTTCCATGCCTCGTTTGGGATGCCGTCGCTGTCTGTTGCTTTTTCTTCTCTCAGTTTTTTAATTGCCTCCCGTGCTTCCTCCTTATTTATTTCCTCTTCGTTGTCTTGTGTGCTCTCTGTCTCCCCCTCTGTCTTTACTCTCCCTTCCACTCCTCCCAGTAACGTCATAAAGTGTTCTTTCGATTCCTCCTTTTCTATACCATCGTTGACCCTCTTTCTACTTTTCCTGCCTCTGTTCACTATCTTCCACACCTGGTTTTCCGTCGTTGCTTCCGCTATCTCCCTTATCATCCTCTCTCGTTCTTCCTCTTTCTTTCTTTCGCACCATGCCTTGTACTCTCTTTTTTTTCTTCCTGTTCCTTTTCCTCTTGTTCCTTTCTCTTTCCTCCATCTTCTTAGTTCCTTCCTTACTTCTTCTTTTTTCTTTTTCCCCTCTTCGTGGTCCCACCATCCTACCCTCTGCCGTCTCTTGTCTCTTCCTCCGTTTTCCTCTCCTCTTTTCATTGCATTTTTTATCGTTTCTTCTATGTTCCGTGTTATCTGTCCGTTTCCTTCCTCCGTTTGTTCTTCTATCCACTTTTTATATTCCTCCTTCATCCTGTCCGTCCATTTTCCGCTCCCTATCTTCCTTTCTCTTCTTTTCTCTGTCTTTTTCTCTACCTTTCCTCTTCTCATCATCACAATCAGTGGGTAACGGTCCGAGTCCACTGTCCCCTATTTTCAGCTTTTCCACTCCTTCCCTTGTTTTCTCGTCCCCTATTACGTAATCTATCACCGTTACTCCTATTCCTCCGGTGAACGTAAACTCCCCTTGTCTGTCTCCTTCTATATTTCCGTTCATGATCTCCCATCCTACTTCTTCTAGCATCTTTATTAGTTTCTTTTCCTTCCCCGTTTATCCTCTTATCCTTTGACTTCCTTTCTTCTTCCTCCTCTCCCTCCGTTACCGTTACTCGTCCCCCTTTCGTGCCTGTTCTCGCATTAAAGACCCCTCCTATAATTGCCCTTCCCTCCTTACTTTGTTTCTCCATCCAGCTTCTTGCTACTTCTAGCTTCTTGTCTATATCTTTATTCACGTATATCCCCGCTACCTCCCATATGGTTTTACCTACTCGTATTCTCTTTATCATCATCCCTTCTACCTCCTTTTCTTTCTCCCTCTGTTTCACTTCTATTCCTTCTCTTATTTCCATTATCATACCTTCTATGGCTCTCCCTTTCTTATTTTTCCTTTCTGCCCACTGTTTTTCCCTTTTGGTAAGCTCGCTTTTATACTTTCCCAGTTTTTTTCCTGAAACCATGTCTCCATTAAAATTACTACGTCCCATTCTTCTATTGCCCTCCAGAATACCGTATCTTTATTTGTTAGTCCTGCCACATCCCAATATGCAATTTCCCATTGCTTGTCTTCCTCTTTTTCTTGTTTCTTTGCTTATTTTCCCCTTTTTCCTTTCTTCTTCTCTTTCTCCTCCTGTCCTCCTTTCTCGTTCTCCCTGCCCCTCGTCCCTCCTCTTCTTATCTCCCCCCTCCTTCCCCTTTCTCCTCGTTTTTGGCTCTCTCCTGTCGTTGTGCTGCCTTCCCTCTCTCTCCTCCTCTTCTCTTATCCCCGTTCTCGTCTCCTTTGGTCTCCATCTTGCTCTTCCTCTTTCATCTCTCAGCTCTTTTATCTCCTCATCCCATCTCCACCATACCCCCTGTAACATAATCCTCCCCTGCTCTACCCTTTCTGTCACCTTTTTCCCTTTCTCTGCCGCGATTTCTCTTAGCTTCCTTTGCTTTTTCTATTCCTCATTTCCTCATTTGCCTTTTCATTTCATTTTCTATTATTTCCTTTCTTCCTCTTAGCCTTTTCTTCTTTTCCATTGCTTCTCTTTTTCCTTCCATGCTTTCCATCTCTATCTTTCTCGTTCCCTCCTTTCCTTGCTCCCAGTTCCTTTTCGCCTTTATCTTCTCCATCCTTGCTTTTATCCCCAACTGTCCTATCATTTTTCTTGCCGTTTCTCCTGGTTCCTCTCTCCCTACAGTTATTCTTTTCATTATTATGTTCTTTTTTATCCCTTCTCTTTTTTTCGCCTCTAGATTCCTTTCCATCTCTTTTATCCTCTTTTCTGCGCCCTCTGCATCCATCCCTCTCTTCTGCCTTCCTTCCTCTCTTCTCTCTTCTTTTTCTTCTATTTTCTCTATGCTTTTCTCTACTTCCAGCTTTTCCCTGTCCTTCTCCATAATTCTTTCTTCCAGTTTCTTTATTTTCTCCCTTATCTCCATTTTTCCTTTTTCCATCTTTCTTCTCCTATCTCTAGTTGTCCCCTCACTTATTTTATTTCCTGTTCCATTCTTTCTCCTTGTTTCTTAGCTTTCTCTCTTCCCCTCCTCATCTCTTCGCTCATTCCTTTTATCATCTCTTGTAATGTCCCTTCCTCCTGCCCCTCTCCTCCCTGTGCCTTGTCGGTTCTCCTGTTTTTATTCCCTGCCTCTCTCTCTTCTTTCTCCCTGTCCCTTTCCTCCCCCTCCGCCCTTTTCCTTTTTCACATCTCTGTCAAGTCTCCTTGACTACCTATGCTTCCCGTGCTGTCTCTTCTCTCTCTTCCTAGCCTTTCCACGTTTGTGTTCCATCCTCGCTTGGCTGCCTTTTGCCCACTTTCTCCTACTGTGTCGCTTTTCTCCATCTTTCCCCTTTTTTCTGCCGTCTGTTCCTCATCACTCACTATTTTCCTTGTTTACCTCCCGTGCTCTATCGTCTTACTCTCTATCCGTCGATGTCAGCACCTTCTTCGCCTTTGCTCTATTCTCCTCTCCTTTCACCTGTCTTGTCGTTCTCTCTCCCTCTATCGTCCCGCTCTTTCTCACCGATCTTCCTAACCTCTCTTTCTGCCTTTTCTTTCCTACCTGTTTTCTACTTTTATCCCTTCTTCCGTTCCTCTCCCCACTCTTCCCCTTATTCCTGTCACTCCGCACTACCCTTCTGTCGCCCCCCCCCCCCTGTTTGTTTCCTCACTATTTTTCTCTTTTCCTTCCGTCACACCACGCACACGTTCACTCTCTACCGCGCCGGAAACGAAAGTCCCTAAAATTTTAAGTAGTTGTGTTTAAAAAAAATTTAATTGTGTGTGACTGTATAATTTTATTTCCTTGTATGGGTTATGGACTTTCTGTTTGTATTATTTTCCTTCCTTTCTTGTTGATTGTTCCTGTTGAAATTCCTATAGAGGTTTTTGCGGAAGTTGCTGTTTTGTCCTGTAACTAGAAAGATAGATCATTCTTGGTGTTAGTAGGCAATGCTTTGTTATGGTTAGAGAGGTAGGGTTATTTGGTTGTGTATATGAAATATAAATGCGTATGTATATTTATATACAGGGTGATTCACGCAACCTGGAATTCTGTAATGTCTCGAAAACTGCGCGTCGTACAGACAAATTCGCTTAATGGAAACTTAAATATCTTCGAAGGGGGCATCCGTTGGTACTAAATTATGTTCACCCCCGCACCCTCTGTGGGCGGGGTGGGAGGCAAATTTGAAATCGTAAATGGGAACACCGATTCAGATTCGCATTGTACGTCGAAAACTACGTATGATTTGTCCAAAACATTTTTCTCGCTTCGCGACAGATGGCGCTGTAATCGTAAGAAATGAAATAGAAATCAAAGGCATCAAAAAACAGAGAAACACGTATTTAATATTTTTGGCCGGTTATATAACATCAACTTTTTTCTCAAATGGCAACAACATCTTTGACTTTGAGATAGTTGTGCATCACGACTAGACGAATTTAACCATACCACATTTTATGATAACGTCATCGATTTATCATGAAATATCGTACAAAAATATAATAATTTAAATCGAAGCTTAATGGAAGCATTTGAAAAAAGAATTATGTTCGCAACATAAAAACATAAGATGTGGGAACCTAGACTTCATCAGCATCGAGTTTCCCTCTTCGAACCCTGCAACTTTTATATAAACTATTTTGTTTTTCCTTGCTTCCATCAAGAGTTATTCAGCCATACTCTTTCAAATGGGACGCCCTGTATATCCGAATACTCGTTCACTCATATATTTGTCATAACTTCTCATACACATCTTTTATTAGAAGCATCGCTCATAGTTATCTCTCCTCATCCACATCCTTTCATCAGTCTAATTTCGTGCTTCGGAAGCAACTGGATTACTATGGTATTTTTACGAAGAAATTCTCCTTGGCTCGTACTGCGTTTGGAGATTACAATATGATCACAACGTCAATCTGCACTCCAAAGACAATATGCTTAAGTTGTAATCTCTTACATATAACCAGTTTCATGATTCACAGTTTACGAACCTCTTTAAATATGCGTGGTACAAAAGCGGTGACGTAAAAGAAAGATCACCAAAGATCGAAAATCCGATACAATTGTGCTTTTCACAAAATGCACTGGAACGGTCCCACATTCCTTTCTCACCACTATTAGTCCAGGTAACCATGGTATTAGTTCACCATGAAAAAGTGGTTTCCACCCATTACAATTCGCCCTGTATATTATAACTGAACATACATAAACTTGAAAATATTTCTGACATCATCTATGATTCGTGTTGTTATGCTTTTTTGAAAGAAACACTCGCCTTCTCTATCGTATTCGTGATCAAAAACTAAAATTAAATTAAATATTGTTACGGACCGATCAGCCTAGCAACAACTTGGCTGAACAATCCCTCGATGCACGTAGCTTCATCATCGAATTCCCCAAAATACATCGACCTGTGATGCGATTCCACGGATGCCACGCGCTGCATGATCAGCACTGGCATGTCAACGACACCGGCGCAAAAGAAACACCTACGGAGGAATCGACACAATCGATTTACCAATCGACTTCCCAATCGGTAACCCGTCACTTCCTAGTTGCCCCCACGAGACTCTTCCAGCGCCTTCGCCCCAGGGTAACGTGGATACCGATCGACCAAACTCTCATCAGTCTTAATTGATTGCTCTGTCCTGACAGACATAGCCCTCGGTCGACCGGTGCTCATACCCTAGCGGCAAGTACATCTCGCGTACTTAGAGTCTCGCGAGTGTAACTTCGAGTTCGGGAAATAAAACCGAGTACAACGATTAAGAACTCTATACGTGTAAGCAAACCCTAGCGGCGCTTCACGTCTCTCGTAATATTTTTGTATCGCGATAATTACCTTAGCGGCATTACGCGTCGGAATATTTCGAGTATAAAAGATCTCTCAAATATTATTTTACCATACGAAACAAAGTGTAAGAGTCCGGTGAGTCGTACCGAGTTCTGAACGCCCGCCTTTTTGCCGACTCAGCGAAACCGCGACACCGTAGTGGCAGCGTCGAATACGAACGCGCCTGTGTAAGCCACTACGATCGCCCTGTGCAACCGTACGAAATAAACAACTCGCCTCCAGCTGACGAGACTTATCTCTACGGCCTAGACAGCCGTCTCGACCGACCTTTCCGACGACTCCAGCAATTCGCCAACGTCAGCAGGTCAAAGAACGAGCAACGCACACACACATTACACACACGGAATAAGGTGAGGTGCGTTACGTCGCTTTAAAACGGACAGAATCCACGCGTCGAGTCTCCTGACAAACTCGACCAATAACAATAATAATTATAAATCTAAACGTAATTACGACGGAACCCGTACGCAACACCCGCGGAATCCGAACGTAACAATATCTACATTCGTTCATTTACGACGTTGAACATCGCTTTAAATTTTTGTGTGAAATATTTTGAAGCACGGCGCGGGGTACAGTCCATAATGACATTCAACACACCAATGTCTAGATTCCTTCCATTTTCCATTCTCATAGCAGCATACAACGCATTGCTTCGTAGGATTTTGTTTTGTACTCGGAGGAATAATGTCGGGGAAGTAGCGATCTGTCAGCCTCGAAGGTTTTGGAGTTTTAGATTTTCGATCTTCTACATTCCATGGGACTGCATATTTTTCAATCAGTTTCTCTTCAAGTCCCATGCCGAAATTTAACCCTTCGAGTGTATAGTGGGCTCATTTTGACCAAAAAAATGTTCTATTATTGATTGTATCGCAAAGACCAGGGACCTATTCGCCCAAATTTCGACGCGACAATTTCCCCCCACTCCTACTCTATAGGTAGGCGCTCTTAGCCTCTTATCAGATCCTGCCAGTATCCTGAGAACAGCGATTGAAAAAGGACGTTCGGTCATTTTGACCCAGTGTGTGCACTAGTGCGTTAAAAAGTGAAATGTTTTTTATTGTGAAATTTCGTGTTGCATATGGAAGAGTAAGTGCGTTATAATAGAAAAGGCTAAAAGAAATTTTTTATTTTGCGCCATTATAATAAATTATGCATTTAGAATGGCACGCGAGCGTTCTATGGGACGTATTTTGGACATATTGGAAGAGTTGGAGGATGACGAATTCGGTGGTAATGCATCCAATGAAGACAAAGATTATGTTGAAGAAATGGAAGAAGAGTCCACCGATCGTGATGGTGCCGAATATGAAGAATTAGGTGCGGAAACAAGCTGCCCGCATAAGCGCGCGCTGAATGTTCGCTCTCGAAACGATGGCCGACGCGATTATTTTTTGGCATTCTCGACCAGGCAGTAGCAAACAGCCGCATTTTGCATACGTGTGCAAAAATCAATGCAAGTAAAGAAAAAGAAAAGCTGTCGGATCGTGAAGGCCAAAAAAGAATTGCTCACCATTTACTGCGGCCTTTTCTTCGTAGAAGGTTGCAACAAACACCGAGTTTGAGATCCGGAATAACAGCAAGTCTAAAATGATATTAAACGAAGATCTCCCAAGATTTGGATGAAAGGCCAGAATTCCAAAAACGCGCCAGATGTGGTCTGTGTAACACCAGTGATGACCATAAAACAAAACATCAGTGCCCGACATGTACGAGGGCAATGTGCGACCAGCACCGGATGTATTTATGTATTGATTGTGGCAAATCCCAATAATATAATGTTATTGAAGCAAAAAATAAATTTTTCAACGAATAATCTGCTGTAGGAGTAGTTTTTTTCCATTTTTCATTGCTCCGAAAATGCTTAAATTCAAACCTCCGAATAAACATACTTTTCGGAAAGTTGGTCGACACTATTTTTTTTCGCATTTATAAACCTTCCTCTTGAAAACCCCCAAAGGGTTTTTTTACTGAAAGGAAAAAAAATAGGATTTTTTTCGTGTTAGCGCGTATGTTTCAACGCACACCCAACTTTGAACGAATATTTTGGTATTTAATTTTTGTTTTCGCCAAAAAGTAACTCTAGGGCCATACAATATGGATATTGTTGATATTATTGATAATCTCGTATTCATTCCACTAACAATAAATTTCTTATAGATAAGAAAGAAATTCAACGCAGTCAAGTTTAAGAAGTGGCGAAATATTTTCATACATTTCTTCATTCGGCTTCTGGCTGTTGAGTAGAAATATAGTTGGTTATCTGCTAGATCTACTTCACCCATATTTTTATTGTAATGCAATATAACTTTGGGTTTTTTCACCTCTTTAACTCCTCGTACTTTTATCAGTTGCATGGTGTTGGCATGAATTGAGCTGACCATTGTAATATCTTTCTTATCGCGCTACTTCAAGACCAGGAGCTTTTTTCTAACGATGGCGTAATATTCTCCTTTCTTCAGCTGTGTTTTCTTTATTTCTAGAGGTATGCCCTTTCTGTTTAGTCTCAATGTTTCGATACTATCTGTGCGATGTTTAGCCAATGTATTCGAAAGGTTGATGGTATTGTAATAATTATCTAAAAAGATGCAATAGCCCTGATTCAAAAGAGGATGCATCAGCACAACAACCCGACATGATACGGGTTCGTCTTGATAATTGCAGTCGCTATAAACAGTAGCGGATCCAGTATAAATTATGAAATCGTACATGTATCCAGATTCACTTTCACATAAAGCAAATATTTTTATGCCGAACCTCTTTCTTTTTGAGGGTATGTACTGTTTCCAGCCCAGATGACCTTTCCATCTAATGAGAGATTTATCCACGCTCACGTTTCTCTGTGGTACATAGCTCGTCATGAATCATGATGATTCATGACGAGCTCTCAAATGATTCAAAATAGGATTAATTTTGAACAATTTATGGTTCAATCCCCCGGACCGATGATCTTCCTCATTAGCACAGTGTAGAAACTTTAGGATGAGATGGAACCGCTTTTCAGAGATAATACGTGAGTTGAACGGCGTAGAAATGCATTCGCGTTTAGAGAAATTGTTTGAGAACTGGCCACGTCAACGACTGGCCGCTACGCTCACAGGACAGCACTTGCCGGGCGCCCTCACATACACACACTCACACACTCTGGTTGTCCACGCTGGCCGATCACACGCATGCGCTCACACGCTCTTGTCGTCCACGCTGGCCGATCACACGCATGCGCTCACACACTCTTGTCGTCCACGCTGGCCGTTCACATGCACGCACTAAGGCAATCTTGTCGTCCGTGGACGTGAACCCGTAGATTCGACAATGCGATCACGAGACAAATTACCGTTACTCGTGTCTGGATATTCGGACAGCGCACATTATACGTTCCCTCGTCATAAGTTTTCTCTTCTCCCCACAACGTGGTTTAATGTAAAATAAGTGCAACGCACATCTCGTTCTTACCGGGTACATTAGCAATCACTCGATAATTAATTAATATAATTAATTATCGGCCAATTGTGCAACGCACATTGGTGAAAATCGTGTTCTCGCGAAAAGTACACCGGCGGCCACGTGCATTAATATAATCGCGTGTTACCTTCTCTCAATCTACAAATCTCAATAGCACAAATAATTATCTCTGATCAACGATCATTTAATTGTGCGGTATTTCCTCAAAGTGACGTGCATTAACTCTCTTCTCAAAACTCATCAACCATTTTTCATTTGCACAACATTATTTTCTTTACCTCGTGTATAAGGCCTGCCGGCAATTCTCAAACTCTCGAATTCTCGAACTGAAATACATTTTTGTCTTCGCCTTGGAACAGAGACCTTGTAAAATCAGTAATCCGAGGAACGTTTTCATCTGATTGAAATTGGTATCCATCCACTCGCGAACTCGTCAGTTATTTTTCATCGCTCGATGGCGTTTGATTTTGAACTGATTGGCATAACGGTTCGTTTCCGTTACAATTTAATATATTTATCAATCATCAGAAAAAAATCTTTCAAATAGTTCCAGAACGTTCTTGGAAGTCACATTCTGTAATTTGATACACAAATTTCCGGTGAAGGGAAACGGTGATCGAGGACTACCATTATTAGTCCAGGGAATATCAGCAAACAGGTCGTTGTCATCTGAATCGGATTCTGCACTCGTACTACATCTGCCGATGTCGGATTCATCTTCTGCTTCGTGCTCTTCAGAGCTCTCATGCATCTTTCGTTTCTCCATAACTGATAAAAATATACTCTCAGGAAGATGTTTGCCAGACTGATCCGATTAAACAGATGACAACGCACATATACAACGCCGCAAGCGAACAAATACGGCATGGCCATTATGTTTCCCTCACTTCTCTACGATGCGGATATACACGTAATAAGCGCTAGGGTAATTAAATGATCATGACGGAATGTATCAAAAGGCAAAATGACCCAAACAAAAGTTTTATGGTTCATAAAGTTCTGTTTTTTGTGACCTCAAATTTGACCTTGATCTTGACATTAAAGGTGTTTCGAAAGTTAATTTGCGTTTTTTAAATGGGAATTGCTATTTTTTACCCCGGATTTGGAAAGAGCGGGAAATTTTACGTTCAGATATCTAATCTTGTGATAGTAAAAATGGGATCCAAATCCTGCTTTTATCGCTATCCAGGAACAACGACGTGGACGTAGTACAATTCTGTCCCCTTTGGGGCGCTTGATTAACGCGAGTCCCTCGCCTCTCACGAATCGGGGTGTTTTGTTAATGTGATCTCCCTTGCCTCTCACGATTTGAGGTGCTTCTCGCGACTCATTATTTGGATTGATCTTACAACAAATGTTCGGATTGTTACCCTTGAACAGCTTGGCAATGTGCTAACCTATGATAAAGCCCTGAAACCGAATTCCTGTAAGTTTCCTCTGGTATGGCGGCTATTTCACGGGTTATCCTATTCCGCAAATCATCTAAATCTTCAGGCTTCGTAGTGCAGAGTTTCTCTTTCAAATACCCCAAAAAGAAATAATTTAGAGGATACAGGTCTGGAGATCTAGCTAGCCATTCAATGGCACCCCGACGCCCGATCCATCTGTCAGGAAAAGTTTCGTCCAAATATCGACGAACGTTAAGAGGCAGTGTAACAGCCGACGAGCGCTTCGAAAACGGCATCCCTATTTATACGAGCACTGAGCAACCGACCGGGTTAAAATTTGGCCAGTACATAGATAATTATGGCACACGGTACATGAGAGTCGTGTTTTTCGAAATTTTGAAAAAAAATTGCAGATTCGACTTATCATTGGAGAAATGAGATAATTCTTTATAATGCACCGATTCGATCGAAATTTCCCGACTCTCACGCACTAAAGCATCGACAAACGCACATTTTGAGCTTGGCTGCATTCAATTTGATGCAAACTTGGCTTCATAAATAGGGATGCCGTTTTATGAACGAAAACAGCGAGATTTTTGTCAGCGTAACGAAAAAATAGTGTGACGAAATTCCGCGCGGAGCGCTGACGCAATATTCTCACGAGATGGTACGCGGGTCTATCGTCGGTAAGTGCGATGGCCCGCGCGACGGAAGAGGCAGCCGCGAGAGTCCAAGGCATAGCCGCGCCTCGTGTACACGTTGGACTTTGCCCTGCACGGAGACCTAATGCGTCGCGCGTAGGCGTGAGGCATAGGCACGACTCGTGCCTATGCCTTCGACTCTCGTAGCTACCCCTGCCAGCTCTCTCAGCCGCCACCGTTCTCTTGAAATGAGTACAGTGCGAATCGTAGGTAAGGCCCTCGCTGCGCACTGTAGAGTGTTCGCTCCATGCTCGCCGAGACCGAAAAACTCAGCGGCAACTCGAAAACGAAATCCCTAATTACTCCGGCACTAATCATCCGATCGCATTGAAATTTGGAGGTGAGCTAGAGAATGATGGCACGGGGTACCTGAGACTCGTTTTTTTTTTAATGGCGAAAGCGGAACCGCTTTTTTTTTATAAACATGATACAATTTTCGTAGTAGCACGATGTTTCTCGTCGCGTTGATGTTACAATTTCGTGCTCCATGGAAATATGCACATTTTCGACTTTGTTTTATATCATTTGATAAAAAAATGACCGAAATATAGCAATTTGAGTTTTTATGCAACGCGGGTCTAGCGACGGCAAGTTCGGAGGCCCGCGCGGCGGGAGGGGTAGCCACGAGAGGCGAAGGCATAGGCAGTCCTCGTGTACACGTTGGCCTCTGCACGGAAACCTAACGCGTCGCGCGTATATATGTAGATCAGTCAGCTCTGAGAAATCAGTCAAATTTTGTATATCGTTAGTTCCTGACGAGATAACATATCGTGTCAAATATTTTTTTTATTGGCAAAATTTTTCGTGTTATGAATATTGGAACTTTTTCCGACTTTTTAATCAATAAGCAATTACATACCTTCTTTCCTTTAATTTTTTTTATTTTAATTAAGGTGTGACCAAAGGACTATATTTTATCATACAAATATTTACAACATAAAAAAAATTATTTGGTACTATTTATTTAACAAATGATTTTTTAATAATTTGTTTAACTGTCAGGGATACGATGAACAAATTAAAAAAAAACCTGTGTGTGTGTTTGTTACGTACTGGCCGACATTAGAGGCGCAGTCAATTTTCAAAACTAAGCAATGACCAAACGTCGGTACCATATGTCCTCTAGTCGGTAAAAGGGCGCTCTGCGTAGTTACCTCTAATATCGACATAGTAGAGTATACCTAATTTTCCTTTCCAATAGCTAAATAGTAAGATGATAGGGAAAACCCAGCCTATCACAAAAACCTTCCGACCCTCTCCAAAGGGAAAACCAAACTCCACCCCAAACTAAATCCCCTCCACCCAAAACTAGAGCAACTATAAAAATACATGCTCCGACCCAATTTCGAGCTTTTTGCCTTTGACATAACTCGAGTTAACAGTTACAGAAACTTAGCTACAGCGTCTATATAATATGTTAGTTGTATATTCTAACATTATCTTTTCATAAGAAATCATCCAAGTTATTTTAACAGAAGTGTTTAAACGACAACCATTTACAAACTTTGTACACCGACGCTAAATTCGGACCATCTCAAAAGTCCGAACTAATCTGTAACTCATTATCAAATAATATCTACGAATAAACTCAACATTTGTAGGCGCTAGAGCGTAGTGGACGTAGCAGGCAGCGGTCACATTGTCCAAGTAAACACGAACCGAGCGATATTCAACCGTTATTCTCCCCTGCTCCCTTCCCCTACGCCGAGCAAGGAGAAGACGCGCTCTGCGAGAGTCGAGAGTAAGGCAGTTAGTCAGCCAATCCTAGGCTAAGGAGACGCACATATTTTCTCGAAAGAGCGTTAGGCCTCGAGAAGGTATAAACGCTTATAAAATAAAAGCTGTTCAAAATATCTCCTACCGTCTTGTCTATTTAATTGCCTACACATTGAATAATTATTCATCGTGTTGATCTCTTCAACTGCGCATAGCAGGAGTCGAATTTCATAACGAATCTCCGAACCTCCGAATCTCCGAATTTCCGAATCTCAGAACAATCAGAATATTCATATACTCTGATTTTCACTGAGCGTACGTCCAAATTTCGCACCAATTACAAGTATCGGTCGAGCCAACGGAAACGACCTATCATGCGGTTCCAATCCAATATCGGGGACGTAACATGTTCTTCACACACGTAAGAAGTGAATACTTCTGGTATCCAGCCTTTTGCCTGAATGAAAAATTAAAAATATATTCATTAAAATAATCGTTAAGATCATTAAAAACAATCATTTTAAAAAATTGATAAAACTGTGTTGCGGAGCCTGATGAGGCTAACTCAGAGTCCTGCGGAGCCTATTGAAGGCGCTCGGATAGCCTACAGAGTCTTTCAGAGGCCCTGTGGAGACCTACACAAGAACAACAAAAATAATTTTCATGGAAATAATTACAATTTCAAAGAATAATTAATATAACAATTTAAAACAATTATCTAAATAATAATCTATTCTATCTGAAGGCCCCGCAGCGCTTTCGAAGGACTCCGCAGAGTTGTAGAAGGCCTGCGGGAGCTGTAGGAGGCCTTCTAAAGCCCTGCGCAGTCGTTCGAAAGCACTGCGCAGGGTTGCAGAAGGCCTGCGGAGGCTGTAGGAGGCCTTCTAAAGCCCTGCACAGTCCTTCGAAAGTGCTGCAGGGCCTCCTACAGCCTTCTACAACCCTGCGCAGCACTTTCGAAGGACTGCGCAGAGCTTTAGAAGGCCTGCGGGGGATGTGGGAGGCCCTTGAAAGCGCTGCGCAGAGTTGTAGAAGGCCTGCAGAGGCTGTAGGGGGCTTTGTAAAGCCCTGCGCAGTCCTTCGGATAAAATAAATTATTATTTAGATAATTGTTTAAATTGTTATTTTAATAATTCTTTGAAATTGTAATTATTTCCATGATAATTATTTTTGTTGTTTTTGTGCAGGTCTCCGCAGGGCCTCTGAAAGACTCTGTAGGCTAACCGAGCGCCTTCAATATAGTCCATTGAAATGTTACATTGACCCTGCATTTATCAAAGTCAGCAATTTTTTTTTCTGGTGCATAGGGGGGGGGGGGGGGTTATGAAAAGCTTAAGTCCAAGTTTGTGGGGGTGTAACCCTTGAAGAAAATCCGCCATCTTGAAAAAAGGGGTGAAATAGTTTTTGCAAAATAACTATGAAACTATCCACCGCGCAAGAAAATTGTTTAGTTGTTTTTTGTAGGAAATTGAATTCTCTACAAATTTACTCTCTTGAGTTTTTGTCATAAAATCAAAAATAACAAAGTTATTAATAAAAAACGACAAAAAATGAAGGAGTAATTTCCTTTAAGTCGCTCTAACTTTTATTCTTTGCATTTTTCAGAAAAATATGTTCAGAGCTTTTTGATAGAGGATTTTTAGACGAACAAATTTCACACCTCATTTTTTCAATTTTGTTCATTTTTAAGGATTTTACAGCGCCTCAAAGTTAACAATATCACGTCGTACGTAATATTTCGGATAAACGGTTACAACCATTTTATTGATATAACAGAAAAACTATCCACCGTGCAAGAAAATTGTCAAGTTATTTTTTGTAGGAAATGAAATTCTCTACGAATTTGCTTTCTTGACTTTTTGTCGTAAAATCAAAAATAACAAAGTTATTAACAAAGAACGACAAAAATTAAAGAAGAAATTACTTAAACTTGCTGTAACTTTTTTCTTTTCAGTGTACAGAAAAATATGTTGAATTTATTTCGATAGAACACCTTCTGACGAATAAATTTCACTGTAAATGTCTTCAATTTTGTTTATTTATGAGCATTTTACAGCGCTGTAAAGGTAAGTGTCGGAGTACTCGAAAATAGACATAAAAATGAACGATTATGCGTCGTTTCTTTGCAAATGTTACGGACCGATCAGCCTAACAACAACTTGGCTTTACAATCCATCGATGCACGCGCAGCCTTATCATCAAATCCTCCAAAGGCCATCGCACCGCGACTCGGCCTTCCAAACGCAGCCTTATCATCAAATTCCCCAAAGGCCACCGCACCGCGACTCGGCCTTCCACGATGCCACGCGATGATCAGCACTGTCATACCAACGACCCCGGCGCAATAGAAACACCTATACATGATGCCACGCGCTGCATGATCAGCGATGGCATGTCAACGACCCCGGTGACAAAGAAACACCTACACAGGAATCGACACAATCAATTTCCAAACCGATTTCCCAATCGGTACCCGACACTTCCTAGTTACCCCCACGAGACTCTTCCAATACCTTCGCCCCAGGGTAACGAGGATACCGATCGACCAAACTCTCATCAGTCTTAATTGATTGCTCTGCCCTGACAGACATAGCCCTCGGTCGACCGGTGCTCATACCCTAGCGGCAAGTACATCTCGCGTACTTAGAGTCTCACGAGTGTAACTTCGAGTTCGGGAAATAAAACCGAGTACAACGATTAAGAACTCTATACGTGTTAGCAAACCCTAGCGGCGCTTTACGTCCCTCGTAATATTTTTGTACCGCGATAATTACCTTAGCGGCATTACGCGTTGGAATATTTCGAGTATAAACTGAGACCGATATTTCTCTTTTGGCCAAATTTTAAGAAATATCCACCCGACGCGGCCGCGGTCCGTCGGCTGTCGGGGCTCTTAGCACAAAATTTTTACTCGTAAATTTTCACAATTACGGGCGCCAGTCAGTTTTGTCGATACTGACAAACGTTAGACTTTTGACAAATAAATTATGAGCTGAGACAACTCAAGGGGGATTCAGTTGGAGGACCGGATATATGAAAAGTCTCGGGAATCGTTAAAGACTAGCGACTGGCCGAAATAGATAAGTTTATTCGTACTTACAAAACGTTGACAAATTGTTTGACAATTAACGGTGGTTCGTCTCTCGCAATTTTGCCTCCACCAATGGTTGGATAACTGAGATACTGAGGTGCTTGTAGACCGAAGTCACCTCAGTTCTTTTCACTAGACAATATTCGTACACGGTAGCACAATAAGGCATACCCTACAAGACGAACACAATATACGTCCGTACAATTCTACGGTTAGGGTGTTAGTGCTGTCGATCGGCATCGATCGACGATGAGAGCGAAGAGCGTCGGGAGACTCTCTCGGCCCTTTCGACGGAAATCGCCGAAAAGCGACGGAGCATGACGAATTCGTCAAACTACGACGTCGGAGACTCTTTTCATATATAGGGCGCTCCGACGACACCCGACTTCGCGGTATTTGATGTCGAGCGAGAATCTCCGATCACACCCCTCTTCCCCAAACCTTGACATCACATCCAAAAGTCGATGTTGGAGTTGGAGCGGTTAGTAATTTTCATATTACCAACAAACTTACCACTGCGGCCAGTCACAGAGCTATATTATTGAAAGTTGAAAGTGATTAGTCTTCACTGATATCTCGAGACTCTTCAGGAAAGTCATTCGTAGGAGGTATAGACAACAAGTTTTGGAGCCGGCACCTTTACCAAACACAAAATTACTAGTTTTATTTACTTAATCAAAGTAGTGAGAACAGACAAAGAAAATGGTAACTAAAAAGTATAATAAGCATGACGTTATCGACTCGCTCAACGCTTCTTGAATTTGGTGGGGATGATCACGCTAATCTCCTCGCCGTCCTTCAGCTCTGGTCGTTCCTCCATCAACTCGTCCAGAGATTGCTCGTTGCGTGGCGAGCACAACGCTTGGATGGCCAGGCGCCGTTTCTCCTCCGGTAGAGCGATGGCAGTTTTTCGGTCGGGTTGCCAAGCGTGGTGGTCGCAAGCAACGCGTTCTCGCGGATGAGAAACGCGCGGACTCGGTTTGGATAGTCCTGCGGATCGTCAAATTTGGCTTTTGCCTTCCGCTTCAGGACTTCCTCTCCCTCATTCACCAAATACCGGTGGTCCTTTGGTATCAGCGCAGTGGGCCAGGCCGCGTAGTTCAGCCTTAGCCAGTCAACCAGGTCGCCATATCGAACATTGCAGTCCGGACATTCGGGGCAGTACAGGCTGAGATCTCTGGAACAGCCTGCGCATCTGCTTAGGGCGAACTCATGCTCGATTCCGTGAGGATAAATGCAGTCGGCAGTGTCGAATCCATCAGCCCCACAGATCTCACAGAAGCCGGGCCGGTAGGGAAGGCCACAGTTTTTAAAATGGTGTTCCCGTGAACGACAGTTTACACATGCGGCGACGTGTTGTTTGCCCACGTAGCTGACAAAAGTTTGCGTACCACGGTCTACCTTCTTCGCCTCCAGCTTGGTCACGAGGATCTCCGCCCGCTTCTTTATAATGTCCTTCAGTAATTCCTGACTGACAATTCGACAATCGGCCATATAGACTGGTTGTTTCTGGTTTGTTGGGTTCACCAGTCCTGGGACACCCAAGTCGTTCAATACATTGACAAAGATGGAATTTTGTCAAATGATAGCGGCTTCACCGCGACTGAAGGGGCAACCACCGCCTTCGGACCGTCTGTTGTTTTCAATGGCTTCCCAGTCTTCTTTGACAAAACTTTGGCATGTTCAGTGCCGGGTATGCGATTGTGTATGGTGCTTTCGGCGTACATCTGTGCCTCTGTCACTCGAGTTGGTTTTGTCAACTTCAGTTTTGGCGGAGGAAGGTCGCGAATTTCACTTATCAAGCTAAGTGCCTCCTGGCTGGGTGCAGCCCATTGAAGTTACCGATTTCCTGTAGGAGCGGCAAGGTCATCGGTATGAATTGTCAAACTTGATCGTTCGACGGATTTTGGTCTACGTAGGACCGTAGCCTGGCTGAACAGCGAGCTGCTGGTCGAGGCTTCGGATCTGCCACTCGATGACCCGTTAGGTGACGAAGTTTCACCCTCAGCGAGAGTGAGACGTTGCGCCTCGATCTTCTCCTGCAGAGCCTTGTACCGATTGTCAATTTCCAGCTTCTCTCTCAGAAGCTCCTCGAGTTGACTGCTGTCGATGTTGGCTGCAGTGTTGCCACTTTTTGAAGTCGTGTTCCCACGCCGATCTATTTTAGATCGTGCTGGATGCTTCCGTTGACCTATCAAGATTTGATTAAATTTTGCGTAAGTTTCGCCGTGGGAATTTCAAATCTGTTACATAGTATTTTCCTACGATTTTATCCTGTTTGTCGGCTAGTTCTACGATCATTGGTCCGATTACTTTCTTTATGACGGCTGGCCCTAAATAGCGATGTCCTAGACTAGCGGAATATCCCGCAGCTTTGTTACTTAGCTTTTTATTTGGATAATAGACTTCCATGCCGACTTTCAATTCGACCGATTTCGTGACGTTAGAATTAGCCCTCGTGAGTTTTCTATCGGAATATGACTTCATTTGATTTTCTACTTTGTGTCGCAATTCGTCAAATTTGGCTAATCGTTTTATCCATTCTGAGACTAATTCGTCAGTTATTGATTCGGGTTTGTCGATCAAGTTTTCCCGCGGAATGACTCTAGCTTCACGCGCATAGTTCAAATAGAATGGCGTAATTCGGCTACCTGCATGGGGTACGGTGTTATATGCCAACTGCAGTTTTGACAAATTCTCATCCCATCTATCTTGTTGGTCTTTTATTGTGGCCACGATCATGGGCTTTATGGTTCAGTTTACCCTCTCTACTGGATTTGCTTGGGGGTGCGCTAAAGGCGTAGTGATATGGTTCACTCCTTTTGCTGTTAAAAACGCTTTGACATCTTTATTTATAAATATATAAATAAAGATGTCAAAGCGTTTTTAATAGGACGGAATACCGTCCCATTGTCAGAAATAATGGATTCCGGAATCGATCCCCATTTGTCAAATACTGTGTCTAAAATTTTGACGACTCCTTTACCGGTTTGGTCACGTACCGGAAAAAGTTCGACAAATTTTGTATACAAATCCTGTACGACGATTATGGACCGATTACCCTTCTTAGATCGTATGAAGGGTCCCACTGTGTCTATTGACAATTGAGCCCATGGATGTAATAATGGTCTTGTTGACAATGGTCCTTTCAGTGGATTTTGATTGAATTTCACTTTAGCACATATTTCGCACTCTTCGACATATTTCTGTATGTCTTTGGTCATTCCCGGCCAGTAATAATTTTGGCGTATGCGTTCCCAGGTATTATCTCGTCCAAGATGTCCTGCTTGTGTGCTATTATGGTTTTCGTTCAATACTTCCAAAATCTCATCCGGTTTGACCACCTTCTTCCACGGATTTTCATCGTCAATCACCATTTCGGCATGATCTGGCCGATGGTAATATAATCGTTCATTTTCAACTTTCCATTCCGGAAACCTCTCCGGTTGTTTTCTGACGAGCTCTTGTTTCGTTTCATACCAATTGTCGCCCAATATTGTCCTCAATTGTGTTCGTTGTTCGACGGTTTCTTGTACAACTTTCTCCCATCCCTGAGGATCAATGTCAATATCGTGCATACGCGATAGTGCGTCTGCCGCTTCATTCGGTGTCCCACGCCTGTATTCGACGGTCATAGAATGCTGTAAAAGGTAGATGGCCCATCGTGTCAGACGACCTACTGGATTTCGTAGTCCGTACAGCCATTGCAATGCCTGATGATCGGTGACAACTTTAAATGGCATGCCCTCTAAATAGCACCGTAGCTTTTCGACGGCCCATACTACTGCTAAGCACTCTTTTTCTGTCGTAGTGTAATATATTTCCGCTCCTCTTAGCGGTCGGCTAAGGACTTCGAGTAGATTTTCTTCCTTTGTTTCAGGATCTTGTTGCACCAGAAGAGCGCCGAGTCCGTAATCACTTGCGTCGGTGTATAGAACGAAAGGTTTTCCTGGTATTGGCGTATAGAGCCTTGGTGCATTGGACAGGGCTGTTTTTATTTCGTCAAAAGATTGCTATTCGACCTCTGTCCATTTCCATGCTACCTTTGGACTTGTCAACTTATTCAGAGGCCCTTGTACTCGCGCGACTCCCTTTAAATGTCGATGGTACCAATTAACCAATCCATTAAATTGTCGAAGTTGTGTTCGGTCTTTTGGAACTGGAAAGTCGAGGATTGGCTGTATCTTTGCTGGATTCGGCCTTATTCCGAGTTCGTCGACAATATAGCCGAGGAATTGCACCTCTCGGCAGGCAAAACTGCTCTTCTCTCGATTGACAATCAGTTTGGCCGCTCGTAACACTTCAAAAAGCAAGGCCAATATGGCTGGTTGAGGCCTGTTGGCGCATATGAAAGTAGTAAGTAGGAGAAATGAGGGTACGGCCCTGGGCCTCGTGTATCCCTCCGCGCCAGAGAGATGGCGCTGGCGAAACCCACGCGCGGGCGCTTAGTGGCAGGGGACAATGGAAAGTCAGTTGGCAAGAGAGCGCCGACGGAGTCGCATGTTGCGTGGTCTAAGGCGAAATGTATCATACCGATAGTTCATATTACACACGTTTCATATTAAATATCTAGTTTTTGTGACCTGTATCGTGTTTATAAAAAATAAAAGAGCATCATCTTACACATACAAAACAAAAATAAGTGGTTCGAGGTTAAAATCTCAATCGCTATTCTTGCGGACGTGGTCGACGTGCCGTACGAAACATTGGTCCTTCGAGCCGGATTGTTGGGAAACAAGCGAGTAAAAGAAGTAAAAGAAGAGTAAAATTACTATCGAACACGTGAAAAGTACAAAGGCCTCTCAGGCAAGACAAAGGCTGTACGTGCCAAGTGAAGACGCATCTACAGTGCGGAGAGAGAGAGAGACTCAACGCTTAGACGAGACGTTCAAACCGCGTCTCGAAGACGCTACACCGGGGAGAGAGAGAGGCTCAACGCTTAGACGAGACGTTCAAACGCGTCTCGAAGACGCTACACCGGGGAGAGAGAGAGACTCAACGCTTAGACGAGACGTTCAAACGCGTCTCGAAGACGCTACACCGGAGGGAGAGAGAGACGAGAGTGCAGCAGCGTTTCGGCGGTCAGCAGAGGACGAACGCCACAACAGACGAAGGCTGCGACACAGGCAATCCTCGAGATTCAACTTTCATAGCAGCAGCGTAACGTCCGCCGCACCCCGAGCTGTATCGGTATTATTATTATTAGCATTATTATTATATGTGTCCAAGTCTCGCATAATACACAATGGCAGAGAATATGCGCCTGCTTATTCAAAGGCGAGGTGCTATAAAATCGCAACTGACGCATTTTAGAGCGTATTTAGAAAGATGGGGAGAGAACCCTGACGAGCAACAACTAGTAGAGCGCGTGCATAAAATCAAAGAGACTTGGAATATTTTCAACGAAATTCAATCTCAAATCGAGTGTTATGGGGAAGAGGAGGGGGCAGGCGTAACATCGGCCAGTACGACTGCCGCCACCAATGAACGATGTTTGTACGAAGAGTCGTATTTCGAATTGACGGCGCGCGCCGAGCGCCGACTCGCGGCCTATAGGCAGGCCAGCGGTCGGGAGAGTGTACAGGCTATCCAACCGCAACCCGTAACTGCATATAAAAATGCGAGAACGAATATTCAGCTTCCAACAATTAACTTGCCGGTTTTTTGCGGAAAATACGATGCGTGGCTCGGTTTTTATGATAATTTCAAGTCGATGGTGCACGATAACGCGAATCTGACACCTGTTAAAAAATTGCAATATTTGAGATCGTCTTTGAAAGATGATGCCGCGCAAGTAATTCAATCTCTTGAAACATCGGCGCAAAATTATGAGGTCGCATGGACCCTTTTGATAGAACGATACGAAAATAAGCGAATAATAGTTCAGACTCACATCCGGGCGCTTTTCGATATCCAGACGCTTTCGAAGGAATCCGCTACAAACTTGCGATCATTGGTTGATACAGCTTTAAGGCATACACGAGCATTACAAGCTCTCGGACAGCCAACTGATTCTTGGGGCGCGATCCTTATGCATTTGCTAACTTCAAAGCTAGATCGAAACACTCATAAATAATGGGAGCGCTCCCTTAACGGAACAGAAATCCCGTCTATCGCGGAATTCTGGAGGTTCCTCAAAAACCGTTGTCACGTTCTCGAAAGCGTAGCTCAAGAAACTTCGTTTCAACCGACAAGGGTACAATCGCGTCATGCAAACTCGGCTCGCGGTTCGACTCAAAAGCCTCAAAACGCCTTAGTCGCCACGCAGGCAAACATAGAATGCGCGCTCTGCAAGGAGGGGCACAATATTTACCACTGCGAAAAATTCCTCAGATCAGGCAGGGATTCGAAATCCGCCACGATCAAATCTCTAGGTCTCTGTTGGAACTGTCTGAAGCCGGGTCATAGAATAAACAATTGCAAATCCGGGGGATGCCGCAAATGTAACCGCAAGCATCACACGGTGCTTCATTCTGACTCCGAGAGTCGCGCGCAAGAGTCCGACAACTCGAAGTCAATAGAGACGAAGCCTAGCACTAGCCTTAAGGTTGTTGTCTCAGATCAAGTGATTTTATCAACTGTAACGGCATTCATTTTAAATGCAGCGGGGCAGGCTGTCCAGTATAAAATTCTTTTGGATAGCGCGTCACAAGCTAATTTCATTACCGATCGGCTCTGTAAGCTTTTGGAACTCCCCAAATCTGAAATTAAAGTACCGGTTTCCGGATTTGGTCAAATTCTTACCTATCTCAAGCACTCGGTCACGGCGACCGTGTCTTCGCGTGACAAGCGTTTCGAGGCCGAGTTGGCGTTTCTAGTTACTGCGCAAATCTCAGAAATGCTCCCCATTGAATCCATCAAGCGATGCGAATTAAACTTGCCTCAAAACATTACCCTAGCAGATCCAAGCTTTGATACTCCATCTGAAATTGATGCGCTCATTGGGGCCGAACAGTTCTATCGTCTATTATGCCAAGGTCAAATCGAGCTAAAGAACACTGCCATAATACTGCAGAAAACGCGCTTCGGTTGGATAGTCTCCGGTAGGGTGCACGGTCGGCCCTCGATTCCGAGGCAAATACCGTGCAATTTAGCTGTAGAATCGCTGGATACGCAAGTCACTAGATTTTGGGAAATGGAAGAGCTTCCAAGAGCAAAGCATTTATCGAAAGAGGAAAAAGTATGCGAGGAGCATTTCCTAAAATCATTTACACGGGATGCGAGCGGCCGGTATGTAGTTAGACTACCTTTCAATGATAAGATTAGCGGGCTAGGTGACTCCTATAAGACGGCGAAGAAACGATTATACTCATTGGAGCGCCGATTAGCTCAAGATGGCGATGTACGCGAAGAATATATAAGATTTCTAAGCGAATACGAGGCTCTCGGCCATATGACGGAGGTGACCGGCAGTCGGGCTACCCAAGGGGGCTATTTTATACCGCATCAGCATGTGCTCAAGCGTGATAGCCAAACGACAAAGTTGCGAGTTGTCTTTGACGCGTCGTCTAGGACATCGCGAGACATATCATTGAACGAGGCACTCCTGACCGGACCAACGATTCAAGAAGATTTGTTCTCCATCATCACAAGATTCCGGGTTCACAAATACGTGCTCAGCGCGGACATAGAAAAAATGTACCGGCAGATCCAAATACACCTGCAAGATGCAGATTTTCAAAAAATATTATGGCGAAGAGATCCAGCGCAGCCGATCAAAACGTTTCAGCTAGGCACGGTGACGTATGGCACAACGCCTGCTTCCTTTCTGGCTATTCGTACGCTACAGCAGTTATCTACAGACGAAGGAGGAAATTTCCCGCTGGCCAGCATGGCAATCCGGGAGGACTTCTATGTCGACGACCTTCTTACCGGAACGTCATCTTTGGAAGAAGCGCAGCAATTGCGGAATGAGCTTGTAGAGCTATTATCCCGTGGGGGATTTAATCTACGCAAGTGGTGCTCGAACGATTCGAGACTCCTGGAACCTCTGCAGGACAAATCACCTGACCCGCACATTTGTTTGAGTCACTCTGAAACGCAGAAAACACTCGGGGTCCACTGGCATCCGGGAGAAGATATTTTAGTGCATGTTGTAAGGCCGTTTGCACGCCAGCAGCGCGTTACGAAAAGGAATATGCTCTCTCAAATAGCGTCGCTATTCAACCCCCTCGGGCTTCTAGGGCCGGTCGTAGTAAAGGCAAAAATAATGCTCCAAGAACTGTGGCAAATCAGCTTGAATTGGGATGAATCAGTACCGCTACATGTCGTGACGGGGTGGACCGAATACACCGCGCAAATCGGAATGATCAACGATCTCAGTATTCCGCGTCGAACCATAGCTGAACGTGCCATAAAAATTGACATACACGGATTCTGTGACGTTAGCGAATCCGCTTACGGAGCCGTGCTGTATGTGCGATCTGCAAACGCATCGGGGATTTGCGAGGTGCATCTCGTCTGCTCAAAACTCGAGTAGCTCCAATCAAGAAAATATCGCTACCTCGGCTGGAGTTGTGCGCAGCATCGCTTCTCGCTTCCTTGTACAAAACAGCACTGACGTCGCTGAGGCTAAATGTCGACAATACGTTTTTCTGGTCGGACTCAACTATCGCTCTACACTGGATTCAAACGCCCTCGCATTGGCTGAAAACGTTTGTCGCAAACCGGGTAGCTCTTATCCAAGAGGAGACCAGGCTGGGCAAATGGCGGCATGTGCCGTCACTAGACAATCCTGCCGACGCCTTATCACGAGGCCAATCTCCTCTGCAGTTCGTCAATAATCCTACATGGAAGAGGGGTCCTGCTTGGCTCGCAGAAGACGAAAATTCGTGGCCACCGAACTTGTTGCCGGACATGGAGATTCCGGAGCAGTGATCAACAATCGTGCTGACAACAAGTACCGCAGGGCTCGACCTACTAGCAAGATTTTCATCCTTCAACAGAATGAGGAGAACCATTGGATATTGCATGCGTTTCGCTCAGAAATGCAGACTGCAGAAATCTGCCTCCGAAGAACTCACCCTCGAAGAGTTAAAAGCTGCTGAAAGGATAATAATAAAATTAGTGCAGCTCACATTTTTCAAAAAGGAGTTCGCAGAATTGATAAAAAAGCAACCGTTGAGCATGAGTAGCGCTATATTGGCCCTCAGTCCATTCGTGGATGACCATGGAATACTTAGGGTTGGAGGGCGCTTGAAGCACGCCAACCGTACGTTTGAGACGAAGCATCCCGTGCTGCTACCACCGAATAGTCATGTCGCAGAGCTCATCATTCGCGAAGCGCACCGTGACCTTTGCCACGCCGGGAGTCTGTCGACCTTGCATGCCATAAGTCAGAAATATTGGCTCATAAATGGAAGAAACTGCGTCAAGGGAGTGATTCGAAAGTGCGTCCGTTGTGCCCGTTGGAATCCTTCGACGCCTAAATACACAATGGGTAACCTACCAAAGGCAAGACTTATCAGCACCAGACCGTTCGAGAATGTCGGCGTTGATTTTTGCGGGCCATTTCATATTAAAGAAAAAAAACATCGCAATCGCATTAAGGTGAAAATCTATATGTCTGTTTTCGTCTGTCTCGTCTCTAAGGCAGTGCACCTTGAGATAGTGAGCGATTTAACTACGGAAGCGTTTGTTGCTGGCTTGAAGCGTCTGTTCGCACGAAGAGGCAAGGCCAAAATGATTCAATCCGACAACGCAACCAATTTCGTTGGGGCTAGCAATTATATAAAGGAGGTTGCGGATTTTTTCGAGCATAAAGAAAACAGAAAAGACATTCACCGATTTTTGTCTGATCAGGAAATAGCCTGGTCGTTCATACCTTCTCGTTCGCCGCATTTTGGAGGCATTTGGGAGGCCGCGGTGAAGGGCTTCAAGCATCACATGCGTCGCACGGTTGGCGATTCATTGTTCACATATGAACAATTCAATACCTTTGTTATAGAGGTTGAGGCCATCTTAAATTCAAGGCCGCTCACGCCCATGTCGGCGGACCCAAATGATCCACTCGTGCTAACGCCTGCGCACTTTTTGGTAAATACGTCGCTGCAATCCGTGCCAGAATACGACCTATCAAACACAGCGTCAAACCGCCTATCAGTATGGCAGCATGTTCACAGGGTAAAGCAACATTTTTCGGAACGATGGACCAAGGAGTATCTCCACGAATTGCAGCAGCGTACCAAATGGCTCAAGGGAGAAGCCCATAGCATATAAAAGGGAGATCTCGTCTTGATAAAAGAGGATAACACCCCGCCGCTGCACTGGATCACGGGTCGAATAATTGATGTCCATCCCGGTGATGACGGGGTAGTTAGGGTGGCTAGCGTAAAAACGCCAACAGGAGTCTATAAACGGGCAATCAAAAAACTATCGCCACTGCCGATAGAGTAGCCATAATTACACTTAAGAAAATACATGTAATCTATGTTCGGTTATTGTTGTTCAACGTTTTATTTGTTTTGAACATGTCGTTCAAAGGGCGGCGGAATGGTTGAGGCCTGTTGGCGCATACGAAAGTAGTAAGTAGGAGAAATGAGGGTACGGCCCTGGGCCTCGTGTATCCCTCCGCGCCAGAGAGATGGCGCTGGCGAAACCCACGCGCGGGCGCTTAGTGGCAGGGGACAATGGAAAGTCAGTTGGCAAGAGAGCGCCGACGGAGTCGCATGTTGCGTGGTCTAAGGCGAAATGTAACATACCGATAGTTCATATTACACACGTTTCATATTAAATATCTAGTTTTTGTGACCTGTATCGTGTTTATAAAAAATAAAAGAGCATCATCTTACACATACAAAACAAAAATAAGTGGTTCGAGGTTAAAATCTCAATCGCTATTCTTGCGGACGTGGTCGACGTGCCGTACGAAACAATGGCCAAGTGTTCGTCGAGGTTTTGACTGACCACTATCCAATCGTCAAGGTAAGCGAAGACTTGATCTGCCCATCTGTTAGGGAGATTCCGTATTGAAATTAGTTCTTTTATTCGCCGTTTTAATTTGTCCATTAGACATTGGAACGTAACAGGAGCTCCGGTCAAACCGTATGGCATTACAACTCACTCGAGTCGTCCTTTGCCTTCGACGACGAACGCAGTATATTTTTGACTGTTCTTGTTCATAGGGATCTGATGGAATGCCTCGCTCATGTCCAGTGTGGAGATAATCTTCGCTTGGTGGAGTTGCGATAATATTGATCTCATGTTGTGAAGAGGGTATGCTGGCTTCGCGGATTGTCGATTTACTGGCCGATAATTGATGCAGAATCGCAATCCTCCATTCGCTTTCGGGGCTACGACTGGTGAACAGACCCAGCCGCTCGTACTCCACTTTACGTATCCCTTTTCTAATAGGCGATCCACTTCCTCGTTGATAAACTTGCGCACTACTTCGCTTCGCCGGTACGGTTTCTGTCGATGTGGTGTTGAATCGACCAATTCTATGACATGTTCTGTCAAATCCGTCATTCCTGTAGATTCTCGATTTAATTTTGTGAATTCGTTGTCATGGAATTCTTTAAGCTTCGTTCCCTGTTCGACAGTCAAAGCTTGAAGTTCGGCACGTTCCACATAGCGTTGGGAGATCGGATAGTAATAGGTACTACCCTCTAACGACCATACTTGTGCCGTTGGATCTATTTTCACCTTGAACGCTGTCCAAAAGTCCATTCCAAGGATAATATCATTTGACAAATTGGGTAGCACGCTCAGCCATTGCGGTCCATAAACATCTCCTATCTCGATGACAAAACATGTCCCGCCTTGCGTTTTGACAATTGATTTATTACCGAGTCGAACTCCTTGATTTCATGTTGAATCCGGCAAAAGTTCCATGGTCTTAAGGTGTTTAACTTTCTCATATGCCGCTTCACTTATATACCATCGCTCACTACCGCTATCCAAGATTCCTCGTAGTATTTTTCCGAATATTGAAACTTGAGCTGCTAATCTCCGAAGTTCCCGTGGCTCTTCGAGACCGTTTTCTGCGCGAAAGATTCGTCTTCCTTCGTGATGGCGGGTTGGTGGTAGTTCGCTGGGTCGCCAATTTCTAAGATTTTCGGCTTCTAGTTCATTATTGGGCTTTTTTCCATCACATTTTCTTTTCCTTCAAGAGACGATAATGTCGTCAATCGGGCCACTCTGTCGATGTTATTGTCAAAATCTCCTGAACTCGGCGTCCTCGTTTCTTCGAAGTCGTCGTCTGATATCTCTGAATCTGTGAATGATTCGGCGATAATGTCCAGCTTCGTTGACAGATCTTTTATTATACCTTGTTCGTCAGGTTTGTCGGATATAGTTGTAAGGAGCTGGTCGTCTATTTTGTCCATCGTCTTTACCTGTCCGATTTTTATCTCTTGTTGGCTTGTAACTGGTTGCACCTCTTTTATGCCCTCTTTGACAATATTTTGAGGTTGAATCACTGTCGGGCCGGCTCGTTTCCCGAAGCGGTGGGACATTCAGCATTCACGTGACCTTTGGTTCGACAGATGTAGCATATCGGTTGTCTCTCTGCTAAGCAGTGGCGTGCTATGTGGCCGACATCTCCACAATTGTAGCAAAATATCCGACTGGGATCTTTGACGAATTTTGGATAATTTTGTTCGGAGATTTCCTTTCCCTTCTCCTTCTCAAACTTTGACAAATTCGTTTGAAGCCGTTGGTTGGTCAAACTTTTCGTATGTGTTGATAAAGTCCTCCCCTTTTGTTCTTGTTTAGGGGCCTTTTGAAACATTTGCAAATTGGTTTGCTCGTCCTCCGTTTCTTCTTCTGGAGCTATACCCTCATTCTCCGACTCATCCTGTATGTTCCTAAAGGCTGGTCTCGTCGGCTGTCTTCGTGGCTCCTTTCGGGTTTCGAATGACCCACGATAAACGTAATTTCTTTCGCTGAGATAATTGAGTAATTCGTCAAAGTTGTTAATACCCGAATTAAGAATCTCGAACGTGAGTCGCGGATTACTTTTCCCCAAAATCTGTTTCAGCTGTTCGCGAAAAGCAGGTGGATATTTCATTCGCTCAAAGATCAACCGAGCTCGGTAGACGAATTCGGCCAATGTTTCTTCTTTTCCTATTGTCAAATCACGTACTTCTCCGAACAGTACTCCATCGTCCTTATATACTCCCCACTGGAAACGAAATGCTCTAGTAAAATCCTTCCAGGTTCGCCAGCGTGATTTATTTATCATGTACCACGCCCGGTATGGACCGTCAAACACATTCGACAAGTATGGAAGAAAAGCGTCTTTATATAATCCGCTGATGTTCATCTGATCTTTTAATAGGATAAGAAATTGTTCCGGGTCTTTTTCGGTTTTCGGGAAGGTAATCTTCCAGTTACCAACTATTCGGCCGATCCTCAACGACGAGTTAATGTCTTGCATTGGCAGGTCATCACTTCTTCCTTGCCATCTGTATGTCAAAGGAACATTTCTTCTACTGTTACCATATCGCCAAAAATCTTCCTCCTCGTCGCTTGAATCACTCGTTGGCCACGAAAGAGCACCCCTGCGTGGTGTCCATAGTCGGTGAGCGTTTTCTTGGCTCGGTAAGTTTTCGCCTTGCTCATCTGGTCGATTCATCCTTACAAAATTTCGTTGACTGTGATTTTCCGTCAAATGTAAATCATTATTTTCTGCGCTAAATTGCACTCACTGAAAATTTGCTGGTGGCGGGCAATTTTCGTTCGCACCTATTTGCCTTTCCTGAGTATTCCCTCGTCATCCGGTTCTAGACGGCCCGGGCAACTCAGAGCTAATTACGTTTGACAAATTTTCACCATTGACTACACTGTCCCTTTGCCTGGGTTTAGACGACCTAAGCAATGTGGCATTGTTCATTCCAAAATTTCCATAAGTGTATGGCCTAAACGCTCCTCGGGGATTTAGAGAAGTATTATTGTCAACTAAATCCACCGGTAAGATATCTATTGTTTCATTTTGACGCTCTATATTTCCTGTCGCAATTCCTACCTCGGACGGTTGGTCGAAACGCGGTGGGGGTTGATCAACTCGATCTCTAATTAGCCTTATTTCTTCGGTTAATTTTCCTATTCGATCGTCTCTTATACTCATTTGACTCATTAATTCCTCAAACCGTTTTTGTTGTATATCCATGAACTTCATAAGCGCGTTTTCGGTTGGCACAGTCGCGCTATTGTCTAGAGGAGTCGGGGTGGCACTGCGCGATCCCCTTCCCCTCCCCGGTAGCGTAACTCCTCGCGCCGATGCGAGAGAGCTACCGCGGTCCCCTACCATAGCGGCCGCGGTCGACTGATGAGCGGGGGTAAACCCTGCTGCCCCCGCGTCATCGGCTGTTCGGACTCGAGTCGCTTCGCCGTGCGCTCCCACCGATATCACGCTTCCCCCCTCTATCGTACTGGGGTACGCTTCGCTCTCGGACATCCCTATATTCTCTTTTGTTGTCAAATTAATTTTATCCCTATTTCTGTTTTTTATTTCGTCTTTTGACGTTGCTCTTGTCAATCTTTTAGGGGGCGTTTTAAACATTACTTTACGCTCTATTTTAATAAAATTTCAAAGATTTTGTTGGACCTGCTAATTTTATTTTATTTCCTGTTTAACTTTGAATTTATTATTTAATATAGTCAAATGATTTTATTTTAATACCGTCCAAAGAATTTATTATTTAATATCGGCAATTGATTTTATTTCAAATTGTCGTTTACAATTTACTTTCACTTTCCCGCAATAATCGTACCAATGATCGTTGCCATATTCTCATAATATTCTCTCTTAAATCTATTCGGCATAATAACTGTGCAGCAGAGAATCAAAAGAAACAGAAGGTTCGCGATAATAATTTCTTCTAGTCGAAGAAGACAGAATAGTATATAGCTGGTAAGAAGAAAGAGAAAAGAGAATAACGGTCGCCTTTTGTCTCGCGCGCGTCGGGTCTCTCTCCGTGTTTACGTTTACGCGCCCTTGACCACGTCGACGGTGCTTCGACTGACCATACGTTCAATTTTATGTCGTCTAAAATTTTCGTTGGACCGTTATTATATTTTCGCTTTCGAGAATTTTCGTTCACTGACGATTCAATAATGCGATATTACTAAGATTCTAACAAACCTGACATAAAACGACAAACGTGATATCGCGTGATAAATCAGAATAATTATTGGCCGTCAAATATTCCGCAATAATTAATGTGTAATTATAAATATTTCAGAAAAGACAAATAAATAATAAGTAATAACCAGTATTAAACAAATAAACAATAAGACAAGAAATAAATAAATAGATGATCCAGTAAATAAATAATAATCAGATAGACAAATAATAATCACATAAATAATTTTCAGATAGACACATAATAATCAGATAAATAATTTTCAGATAGACACATAATAATCAGATAAATAATTTTCGCATAAATAAATAACGTTCAGATAAATAAATAAATAATTACATTAGTAAGGAATAATCAGATGAACAAATAACTTGTCGCATAAATAAGTAATCGAATAGATATGACAAGCGACAGAATTGACAGACAATTAATTAGACAATTAACGAATAAAGCATACTTGGAGGAATTTTTAATTTATTTGTCAAATTATTTCTTTTATCTGTCCTTTGAAACTTAAATTTTCTTTCGATGCGTCGTTGAATGAAACGGACGCAAATTTGTCAAATGTTCACTTTACTTTTCTTTAATATTCTTTTAATTATTTTTATTTCAAATGAAACCGGCACAAAATTTTCAATTTATAGACATTTTCTTTTCAATATTAATTTCTCACTTGAAACGTTGTCGAATTAAACAGACAAAACTTTCCGACGTTTCATTTAAACACTGATTTTACTTTTGAATTTTGTCATCAACTGAGACCGATTT
Source organism: Netelia inedita (assembly GCA_964017225.1). Classification (NCBI taxonomy): domain Eukaryota; kingdom Metazoa; phylum Arthropoda; class Insecta; order Hymenoptera; family Ichneumonidae; genus Netelia; species Netelia inedita. The sequence continues at coordinate 21,852,858 of OZ024924.1, forward strand.
GACCACAAAGGTTAATCAATCACTTTAACACGTTGCCAAATGAGACCGATTTGGCTACGAAATTTTATTACAAATTTTACACTAATTTGAATAAATTAATAGATTTTCCAACTTTGCCCCACGTTGGGCGCCAAATGAGACCGATATTTCTCTTTTGGCCAAATTTTAAGAAATATCCACCCGACGCGGCCGCGGTCCGTCGGCTGTCGGGGCTCTTAGCACAAAATTTTTACTCGTAAATTTTCACAATTATGGGCGCCAGTCAGTTTTGTCGATACTGACAAACGTTAGACTTTTGACAAATAAATTATGTGCTGAGACAACTCAAGGGGGATTCAGTTGGAGGACCGGATATATGAAAAGTCTCGGGAATCGTTAAAGACTAGCGACTGGCCGAAATAGATAAGTTTATTCGTACTTACAAAACGTTGAAAAATTGTTTGACAATTAACGGTGGTTCGTCTCTCGCAATTTTGCCTCCACCAATGGTTGGGTAACTGAGATACTGAGGTGCTTGTAGACCGAAGTCACCTCAGTTCTTTTCACTAGACAATATTCGTACACGGTAGCACAATAAGGCATACCCTACAAGACGAACACAATATACGTCCGTACAATTCTACGGTTAGGGTGTTAGTGCTGTCGATCGGCATCGATCGACGATGAGAGCGAAGAGCGTCGGGAGACTCTCTCGGCTCTTTCGACGGAAATCGCCGAAAAGCGACGGAGCATGACGAATTCGTCAAACTACGACGTGGGAAACTCTTTTCATATATAGGGCGCTCCGACGACACCCGACTTCGCGGTATTTGATGTCGAACGAGAATCTCCGGTCACAAAACCATCTCTCAAATATTATTTCTTCATCAGTGCAAGAGAGTAAGAGTCCAGCGAGTCGTATCGCGTTCCGAACGCTCGCCCCTTTTTGCCGACTCAGCTAATTCGCGACATCGTAGTTGCAGCGTCGTAACGAGCGCGTATGTGTAAGCCATTACGGTCTCCACATATTCAAATAAACATTGAACTGCCATCTTGCACGACTTATCTCTACGGCCTAGACAGCCGCCTCGACCGACCTTCCCGACGACTCCAGCAATTCGCCGACGTCAGCAGGCCGGAGAACGAGCAACACACACACACACATTACACACACGGAATAAGGTGAGGTGCGTTACGCCGCTTTAAAACGGACAGAATCCACGCGTCGTGTCTCCTGACAAACTCGACCAATAACAATAATAATTATAAATCTAAAACGTAATTACGACGGAACCCGTACGTAACACCCACGGAATCCGAACGTAACACAAATTTCATTAATTTCGGCGGACAAATTTTATTTGTTGCTATTGTAATGTTAATAATAATTAGTTGTGAACTTATTTTCCCACCACATTGTAGAATATTCTACTCCATTTCTGCAATAATTTGTAATTTGAAATTAATGGTCGGCGTGTATATTTCTTAAAATCATTTATGTGATGGCTGGAAAAATCCAGGTAATACTTTGGGAACGAAAGGCCCAGGTAACCCTTCAGGACAAAAATGGAAGAATACTGATGTCACTCTAAACGACGAAACCTCCAGCAACCCCCGAACTTCTGAAATTAATATTTTGTCGTTGCAAAAGGAACTGTGGTGCAATGTGTGGGTGTCGAAAAGCAGGACTCAAATGCTCAGCAGTGTGTCTCAATTGTTCTGGAGAAATCTGCAGCAACGTCATGGAAATCACAAAATTAATAGATGAGGAAAATTTAGATGACGAATTGCCAATATTGACGCCACTCCATTTACCCGTCCCACCCGAACAATTTAACACCGATCCTCAACCAGATCCCGAACAACAGCCTGGCCCATCAAAAAGATTTAGGACCCAATAGAATGTAAATTACCGATGTATGAATAATAGAAAAAATATAAAAAATCATTAGGGACATGTCCGTAGATTAGGCCTACTGGGGACACCACGTTGAAAAAACGTGCCTGTATGGTCTACCTCGTAGGTAGCGCGGAAAAGAGTTCATAACTAATTATTATTAACATTGCAATAGCAACAAATGAAATTTGTTCTTCGAAATTAATGAAATTTGCAAAAAAAAACGACGCATGATCGTTCATTTTTATCCCTATTTCTGAGTACTCGGTGACAATGTTATCTTTACAGCGCTGTAAAAGGCTTATAAATAAACAAAATTTAAGACATTTATAGTGAAATTTATTCTTCAGAAGGTGAGCGATCGAAATGCATTCAACATATTGCTCATCTTCCTGAGAGTATATTTTTATCAGTTATGGAGAAACGAAAGATGCATGAGAGCTCTGAAGAGCACGAAGCAGAAGATGAATCCGACATCGGCAGATGTAGTACGAGTGCAGAATCCGATTCAGATGACAACGACCTGTTTGCTGATATTCCCTGGACTAATAATGGTAGTCCTCGATCACCGTTTCCCTTCACCGGAAATTTGTGTATCAAATTACAGAATGTGACTTCCGAGAACGTTCTGGAACTATTTGAAAGATTTTTTTCTGATGATTGATAAATATATTAAATTGTAACGGAAACGAACCGTTATGCCAATCAGTTCAAAATCAAACGCCATCGAGCGATGAAAAATAACTGACGAGTTCGCGAGTGGATGGATACCAATTTCAATCAGATGAAAACGTTCCTCGGATTACTGATTTTACAAGGTCTCTGTTCCAAGGCGAAGACAAAAATGTATTTCTGTTCGAGAATTCGAGAGTTTGAGAATTGCCGGCAGGTCTTATACACGAGGTAAAGAAAATAATGTTGTGCAAATGAAAAATTGTTGATGAGTTTTCAGAAGAGAGTTAATGCACGTCACTTTGAGGAAATACCGCACAATTAAATGATCGTTGATCAGAGATAATTATTTGTGCTATTGAGATTTGTAGATTGAGAGAAGGTAACACGCGATTATATTAATGCACGTGGCCGCCGGTGTACTTTTCGCGAGAACACGATTTTCACCAATGTGCGTTGCACAATTGGCCGATAATTAATTATATTAATTAATTATCGAGTGATTGCTAATGTACCCGGTAAGAACGAGATGTGCGTTGCACTTATTTTACATTAAACCACGTTGTGGGGAGAAGAGAAAACTTATGACGAGGGAACGTATAATGTGCGCTGTCCGAATATCCAGACACGAGTAACGGTAATTTGTCTCGTGATCGCATTGTCGAATCTACGGGTTCACGTCCACGGACGACAAGATTGCCTTAGTGCGTGCATGTGAACGGCCAGCGTGGACGACAAGAGTGTGTGAGCGCATGCGTGTGATCGGCCAGCGTGGACGACAAGAGCGGCCGATGCATTTTGCGGACAAATGCCATTCCTAAAGATCACAGAATTTCGAAAATCGCTCAAAAATTCACAGAGTTCGTTACCACGTGGTAATTTTGGCTGCAGATTTGCATTTATTGACTTATTAATGGTTCGAATCAAAAAACTGTGGTCTTTACGCACTAGACGATGAAAAATGGGACACAATGAGTACCCGCACGTTTCTACACATGCAATATTACATAAATGGCATTTGTCCGCAAATAACATGGGGTAGGCCGATAATAGCAATTGGTATAGGAGAGCGGGGTTGTGTACGTAGTTCGTGCATATCCCGCCTCTCCCTCACGAAACTTTGAGCGCTGATAGCGCTTTTTCGCGCCGAGCGAAACTATGGGAAACATGAGATGCACCACGTGGTCGCAAATTTCACCCCGTATTATTATGTACACGTTTTGACACATGTGCATTTGACTGAAGGGAGGCGCTTCACGAATGCAACTAGCAGAGTCGAAACTCGATCGAGAATTATCGATTCTTAGTCGACCATATGAAACTTAAATTAAAGGGGGCCACGACGTACGGATTACGGATGTTCTTCAAACTTTTTATACATTCAGAAGTCCATTAGGACAACATAATGTGCAAGCGGTAATGCGTACTTATTGTTAGGCGTTTTCGGAAAAATAGCAAGATAAATCTTACGCGTCTAATATATACCGGTGCGTTGCAAGTGTAAAGCCGGCTCTGCACACTCGCCGAGACATAACGAATGTTGGCCAATACGAGAGTGTGAGGGCTGTCTCGTCTCGCCTCTCGCCGTCTCGTGTCGTCTCAGTCCGTTGTCGGTTTTTTTGACACGAATCAAAGGGTTCTCGGGTAGTCTCGTGTCCATAGACGAGATCGCCCTCCACACTTATAACGAATAAAAAAAGATGAGGCATCAACTGAGCAACACAAGAGTGTGGAGGGCCATATTTTTCATATCTCGTGAGAGGCGAGTCCCGCCCGAGACATTCGGCAAGACGTCTTGGCCAATGTGTAGAGCAGGCTTGGATGGTGGTGGTCGAGTTGTTTCGCAATTGTTGGATCGAGTTCCGATCATTTTTTTGTCAATTTTATCTTTTTTTTCCACACTGGTCTATTTGTTTATATATATTAAAATTCAAAGACGATATAATGAAAACATACGTGTATTTCGAAGCCTGGTTTGGAAGAGATTTCTCATTTTCAAGAAAACTATATTTTGGTCGTTTACTTCTCGATAATAATAAATATGATATTTGTTCTAATAATAAAATTTAGTAAACAGCCAAATAACAACGGCAATTCAATACATGTTCATACAAATACACATATTTTTTTCATTGTATTACGTTTGAGTCGTAATATACAGGGTGTCCCATTTTAATCTTACACCTGATTTTTCTCGGAAAATACTGCTCCGATCAAAAATTGTGTATAATGAAACTTTTAGGGTTCGAAGGGGGACGTTCAAAAAAAATTTTTTTTTTGTATCATAATTCAAAATGGCGGCTGTAAGATGGCCGACATATTTTTTTTAAATAGAAACCGGCCATTTCTTTGTTACTAAAAAATGTGTCGGATCAAAACTAACAACTTTTATAGGAACATTTTTTTGATAAAGTCCATAATTTTTGGAGTAGAACACCATTTTTGACTATTTTAGCGTTATCCAGGATGTACCACGAGGAGGTAAAGTCTTTAACATCCCAAGTGTAAGTGTGTGTGTGTGTGTGTGTGTGTATGTGTGTGTTTGCGCGCGTGTGAGTGTGAGTGTGAGTGTGAGTGTGTGAAACACTCACAAGGATTAGGTCTCTGCGGCTCGTCACTTCCGCAGTATTTACCGACTCCAAAACCACCTCCTTATGAGTGTTCTCTGAACTCTTAAAGGTGTTCGAAGATTCCCCCATTCATGTTTAAGCATGCCCGAACTCTCCTCTCAAAACCATCGACTGTTCGCAAGAGAACAACTCTCGGGATTGCACGGCAGGCAGCTCAAATGATATGGGGTACCATGAAAATTTTCTCTGGAATGTGTCGCTGTTGAAATTTTTCTGTTAACTGGATACGGCAGGACAATACGAATTTTCATGGTACCCCATATCATTTGAGCGTTTCAAGTTCGCTTCGCTTCTGATCGAAATAAGAAAACGAAATCTCACGTTGAACGCCTACAATAGACGCGGATTTGTTAACCGTTTACTGACGGCAATTCAACAATGGCTGATTTCAGTCCCAACGAAATCGTTGATATGCTCCTTATTTTAGGGAGATGCCGGGGCAATTATTTACGAGCAGAAAATTTGTATCGACGCGAATATCCTGATCGTCGTCATCCATCGCGGCAGACAATCCGAACCCTCGAGAGGAGAGCGAGGGCAGGCCGAATAACCCGCCACCGCCAACGTCGCCAAAACGTGAACAATGATTTTGGTGGCCCGCATGAGGCTCGAAACATGGCTATTTTAGCGATGATAGCAATCGATCCTCATTTGAGTGATCTCGGAGCGACTGGGGTTTCCCGGATCCACAGTGCACCGAGTACTGAGAGGTGCAAGGCTCCACCCGTACAGGATACAATTCCACCAAGATACGCCTAATCCTGATCCGTTGCGAAGGATGGAGTTTTGTCGGTGGGCATTGAGACGAATCGAGCAATTCCCAGATTTTTTTAGGTTTGTTATGTTCAGTGATGAATCCACATTCAACAACCGAGGTCAGGTAAATCGATGGAACTTTCGGTATTGGACTGATCAGAATCCACGATGGGTGCGACAGATCGATCACCAGCATCGGTGGAGTTTGAATGTTTGGTGTGGAATCATTAACGGGCAATTAATAGGTCCTCACTTCTTCGAGGGAACTGTGACGGGAGCCCGTTATTTTGACTTTCTGCAAAATGAATTGCCGCTTTTGATGGAAGACATTGATTTGGTTACACGTCAACAGATGTGGCTTCAGCAAGACGGTGCACCCGCTCACTGGGCTCGTGTTGTTCGAAATCACCTGGACGCAACATTCGGTCAAAGGTGGATCGGACGAGATGGACCTGTCCATTGGCCTCCAAGATCACCTGATCTTACCTCTCCCGACTTTTTCTTGTGGGGTTATCTTAAAGACGCTGTCTACCGTCAAGCTCCAACCACACAAGAGGATATGAGGGTGCGGATAAGAGCTGCCTGCCGTGCAATCCCGAGAGTTGTTCTCTTGCGAACAGTCGATGGTTTTGAGAGGATAGTTCGGGCATGCTTAAACATGAATGGGGGAATCTTCGAACACCTTTAAGAGTTCAGAGAACACTCATAAGGAGGTGGTTTTGAAGTCAAAAAATACTGCGGATGTGACGAGCCGCAGAGACCTAATCCTTGTGAGTGTTTCTCACACTCACACTCACACTTACACTCACACTCACACTCACACTCACAAGGAGGGTTTGGAGTCGGTAAATACTGCGGAAGTGACGAGTCGCAGAGACCTAATCCTTGTGAGTGTTTCACACACTCACTCACACTCACACTCACACGCGCGCAAACACACACATACACACACACACACACACACTTACACTTGGGATGTTAAAGACTCCTCCTCGTGGTACATCCTGGATAACGCTAAAATAGTCAAAAATGGTGTTCTACTCCAAAAATTATGGACTTTATCAAAAAAATGTTCCTATAAAAGTTGTTAGTTTTGATCCGACAATTTTTTTAGTAACAAGGAAATGGCCTGTTTCTATTTAAAAAAAACATGTCGGCCATCTTACAGCCGCCATTTTGAATTATGATACAAAAAAAAAAATTTTTTGAACGTCCCCCTTCGAACCCTAAAAGTTTCATTATACACAATTTTTGATCGGAGCAGTATTTTCCGAGAAAAATCAGGTGTAAGATTAAAATGGGACACCCTGTAGATTGAACGCGGAAGACTTCTCTTGCGATTTTCTCGAAAACGCTTGAGTAGTACGCCTTGCTACTTGCACATTATGTTGTTCTAATGGACGACTAAAAGTGTGCAAAGTTTGGAGAAAATCCATGATCCATCCTGATCCTGTCTATTTCGCGGCGCAATACTTGCATTTGGCTCGAGATTATCGTTTCTTGCCGAGGCTTCGCACTTTAGGCCATGGACTGCCATCTAGCGGTGTTGCGTAGCGCGCAAGTTCACTACTATGCCGACGTCGTCGGAGTTCGTCCGGGCCTTTCACATCACCTTAAGGTGGTTGTGCCATGACAATCAGTTCCAAAAATTTATATTGACCACATTCAAAAGCGACGAATAAGCACCGAATTTAACGCTATATTTGTGTCGTGGAAATGGAAATGGTATTATCATTACTAAGTTTTAAAACGTCACAATGCATTTTGATTAGTAGGATCACCAGCTTTCGTTAAAAAAATTGAAAATTTAGACTCTCGGGGATAAACTTTTGATTCAGTACAGCCATACTCACACAAGCTTCGCATACATGTACAAGCGCATACTAATTCTTTGGTATACAGTGGCGATCGTGGCAACACTGCCTATCGTCTGTTGTGTATAGTTGAAATTACGCTACGTCCCTACATTGAACAAATTTTTATGACAATCGGTAAACTTTTATCAATATGTCAGGTCAGTTGCGGTTTAAAAAATATATAAAAAATATTCCATGTTCTTTTTATTTTTAATAAATGTCTACATTAAAAAAGCATGCTTTTCAATTTCTCATTTGCAAAGATTTAAAAGCTCCCGCCAGTCCCTCTCGGCCTCTCGGCAGTCGCTCAGATGCGCGTTTGCCACTTTGTTTACAGTACGTTCGTGCATGTATCGAAATTCCCGCATTTTTCATACTTTCATCATTTATAATTTATAAACGAAACGGTCAAAGTAATTTAAAAAAATCCTATGTACGCCGTATATCCCGTATGACAACATATTATTTTTTTATCAAAATCTGACTTTTAGTTTGAATACAAAAAAATAAAACGTAAGACTAAGGTACGTTTGGCCGTATAAGCCCCTTGTTTAACCTATAACAAATATTTAATTTCAACATCATTTTTCTCAGTTTCTGTACAGTGAAACTCATTTAAATTTGGTTTGGTTATAGATAACTATTTTAAAAAGATTCTCTCGAAGTTTTAAAAAATTCTGACTTTTTTCATTTCACGGCACAACCACCTTAAAGGGGATATATTTCCCTTTATATATATATATATCTTCTCTTATATATAAAAATGGAGAAATGTTTGTTTGTCTGTTTGTCTGTTTGTTTGTCCTGCATGGGTGCCTATACCATTCATCCGATTGCGATGAAAATTTGGTGAATTGTAGTCCGCACTCCCGGGAAGGTTTCTGCGTTAGTAGAATAATTTTATTTGCCAAAATAAACCCGTACGGGGCAAAACAATATTTACATTTATGTATACTTGAAACGGCAAAAGCCTTTTCAATAATTTATTGTTCAGGCTCGAAGAATTTAGGGCTCGATAAACCATTAAATGTAAGTTGTAAGCAAATTTATTTTGAAATTAGCAGTTGATACAAATGTACACTCGTCGTGATGCGACAGCGACGTTGGCTTCTCTCAGGTCCCTGGCACTCAACATATATATGGTGGTTCTCTTAGCGTCGCCAGCCACCATGTGGCGCTAGTAGTAATCCGCGCCGCAGCCGCGGGCTGTGGTTGATGCAAACATTATCTATTATGCTGTAGATAATTACAGCAACCCACAAAATATAATTAAATAATTTGACGATATGTATATAATAAAATAGATTAGTATTCTATTACATTATATAACATTATATATATATATTGTCACGCCGCGGGTGGGAGGGAATTTGGGGGTAAAAAAAAAAAAAGGGGGGGGGGGCAAAAGACAAGAAATCAATAATTAACAAAGTTTTATTTCTGATCGTTTTCAACGGCGGACTTTCTCCGGGGCCATTGACAGTTATGTCAACACAAAAAAAAGAAACAAAATTTTTCTGGTCCTAATGGGCGCCAGTTAATTTAATACAAAAGAAAATTAACAACTTTTAATATCGCTTACTGGAACTATGAGAGGGGAGTTACGGCTAGCGCGTTGGGAAGGGAAGGGGGGGTCGAGCGGGAAGAAATCTCAGGGAGAGGATTCGCCGACGCGATGGCCTCTTATTAATTACCACTGGCGAATTTTATTTGTAATATCACAATAGGCTTTTCTTAAATCTACGATGCCGTGAACACGGTCAGTCGCAGGGAAAGGGGCAGGTGGGGGGAAGGGAGAATTGTTTGGGTTTGGCGGTCGGCTGTGCCGAGGAAGGTCGGTCGAGAGTATCTCGGCCGAGCGAATGTTCGAACGTCGAGATAGGTACTAGCGGAAGGGGGGAAGGGAGGTCAGGCGGGAAGACGACCGTTACGCGCGAGGATACTATCGGGTAAATTACTCGTAATAATGTTATCGTATAAATTCTTACTGCCGTCCCACACGGCTAACACAGAGGCCGAAAAGAAGATGAAGCAAAGGGTCGGCAATCGCGAACAGAATATTTTATACGCCGCGAATCTCTCAAAAATGAGCCGGGTTCGAATTCGGGGGGGAGGTACCTGTGCAAACACTCACCGTTGCAGGTTCCCTCTTCGGCGTCCCGGCTATCCCGTTTCCTTCTCGTCTTTTCCTTTTCCGTGTCCGTATCGTGATATTCGTGTCCTTATTCGTGCCAAATCGTCCCCGCTTACACCGTTTTCGTTGCTTTCTCACTCTCTCCTTCTCTCTCTCTCTCTCACTCTACACGCCTTCCTTCTCTCTCTCACTCACTCTATACTCTCTATACTCTAAATTTCGCTCTATACTCGTCGCCGGCTCGTCACAAAGTGACGACCGCATGGCCGGCCGGAAGCTCGCGAAATCTTCGCGCTCGCTGATTGGCTACCGGCCGGCATCGATCATCGAGGCAGCAGCGACACGGATCGATGGGAGATGGGTCAACCGCGTGGTCGATTTAGGGCTGTCGCGAGCGGGATCTATTGGGGATAGGCGGGTAATTAGGTCGGTCGGTAAGTATGGGGAAAAATTTGCGAACGGGAATTTATGATTCTGGTAATAAGGTAGGGTAGGGTAATCGTCGTACGCTGCTGCCACCTTCGTCACTCTGTCGCCGCACGGCCGATGGATGGCCGGGGTGCGGGGACGGACGGGTGCTGTAATTTTGACAGATACGAATGTTTCGAGTGTAGTGCGAGTGTTGTGCGTGATTTTGGAATTTTCTCTGACTTCTCCGGGGTGATGTTTTTCCTCGGAGGTGATGAGTGGCAGCCGGGACGAGCTCTCCGAAGGGGAAATTATCTTCGGGCCGGTCCAGGTGAGTACGTTTCTATCAGTTTCTTCCGATTTTCCGTATTTATTATCTCCATCCTTTCTTTCTAGGTTAGGCCGGTCGTTCCAGGACGACGTCGACGACGACGATGACGATGACGCTGACGACGACAATGACGATGACGACGACGACGACGATGACGCTGACGACGACAACGACGATGACGATGACGATGACAACGACGATGACGGCGGCGAGGGTAGTATAGCGACTCGCGGGGTCTGGCGGGGTCAGTCGTAGTGACTGACTTCTTGCGCAGGTGAGTGCGTGCACAGTTTTTTTAATTTATTGTGTAAAATTTTATACTTATCTGGTTTTCTGTCATTGCAGGTGTGGGACGGCTCCTCTGCACGAGCCGGCTGCAGGGGAGGCTGTGATGCATGTGGCGCATGGCGTCACAATATATATGACTTCAAGAATTTCTAGTTGAAAAATAATTGCTCACAAATTTGAGGGTTTTCTTCCGAAAAAAATATAAACAATTTTGGCAATTTTTTCATTTTTTAATTTGCACGATTTTTATTAAATATTTTTTGAAATTTTTAAAATATTCTCTGCTTCGATAGTTTCTTTGCGAATTCAATTATAATTGTTCTTACCGCGCCATGCATTTGTATAAAAAAATTACGTTCGATAACTGCAACATCATGAAAGTTAGATCTTTTCAAAAGCTTTTTTAATAAACTTGAAATTTTTTTCTAATTTTGCCTGAAGAAAAAAATTAAATAGATGAATGATTTTGTAATTTCATGAAAATCCTCGTTGTCACGTCAGTACTCAATAAGCTCTCTTTGCATTTTTCGCATTTCACGGTATTCGAAATGCGTTTTATCAAGTTAGCAGTAATATAGTATAGAACGCAACTTGTTACTTCGGGCTTACTGTAATCATGTTCGATTACATCTTCGAGATCCCAGTTATCGTGCTGCGCAGCTTCTGCAAGCTTCGCCTTAATAGAGCGTGATAAATCAGATTTTCTCGGATTTGTATAAATTGTTTTTAGTTCTGCTAGCGTCACAAGGGGCTGATGAGGTTTATCTTCGAAAATCGAACAATTTCCTGTTTTTGGAGGCTTGAGAACACTATACGTCAATAGGATTTTATGGATTTGGAGAAATGTGTGACTAGATGGATGATCATTACAACCTCCAGCTTGACGGATGGTACCAAAGTATTTCTAAAATGGGCAAGGTTGAAAAAAAATAGAAAATCTGATTAACGCATACAAACATTTTCGTAGCGATTTCACTTTGAAATATGATGATAATATATCCTGGAATTAATGTTCATTATTAATATTCATTAACAGACTTTGGATAAAGTTGTCAGTACCAGTAGAGCATTACATAAAGAGGAGACTAAATATCGACACAACGCTTCGAAATCGCCATCCAAACTTACTCTCATTCGAATAGATGGAAGCCAATAAAATGTTAACAGTATAATCGGAATAGCGGCACGTATTTAGTCCCCTCTTAAGGGAATAGAGTCAGATAAGAGAGAATCATTTTAATACTTTAATATTTTCGTTTAGTTATAGCTTTAAATATGACCAATACAGTACGTTTGAGGATAGAAATGAACATAAACTTAAAACCATCAAAAATCCTTGCTTTTGCTTCTGATTTTGCTTTATGATGTCGCATTTACTCGTAGCAAATTTTTACACGGTCGAGTGCAGAAAATTTTGAGTTACGTAAAAATCTCAATACGTACATTGATTGAAACATTGAATGTAGAATAATTATTGCTAAAGTGGTCCCTAGCTCGGAAATGAGCCCCTCAAAAGGTACTTTATTGGTGGTATGTATAGGCAATTGCCAAACAAAAATATTCAAGTTCTAAAAAGATACTATTTTAACTGACTTATCTATGTTTCACATCAGCTAACAAGCTGATGTGAAACATAGATAAGTGCGAAAGAGCGAGAGAGATAGACCAAGAATACGTTGAACATCGCTTTAAATCCCTATTAACTTTCTAACCTCCAGCGGATTCTGGTTTATTCGACCAGTCAGAACGTATGGGAAATTACACTGTTGCGTAAGATAAGTTGTGAGGTCCAGAACTGACTGTAGAGTTACTCGCAAACCTTCTGCAGTCTGTGGGGTCAAATAACACTCCTTCGATAGGAAACCTTTTTCGACGTTTTCCTCCCATACATCCAGCTTGCGGATCGATTCCTCAAGTATCTATGAATCAGTTATGAACCGATATAAGTAGCATGTGACAGAGAAAGTATTAAAAATAGTGGTATTTGAATAAATTACCTTGTAATCGGTATTACCGGGCTGTACTCCGTGAATAGGTGTTTTACGATTGAGTGCATCAAACATTTCGTTGATCCATTCACAAAAAGAAGCGGCGCCTCACAATCTTCCAATTCTGAGACATATCTTCGAAGAAATCGTAGTCCGCACGCAACAGTGTTACTGAAGGCCTGGTTGAATCATACTTTTATTAAAATATACTTATTAATACATATATAAATATCTGCAATCAAGCACACCCGTTTTATTTACCAGTGTAGCTAATCTCACTCGCATTTTGAGTGAATTGTTAAGTTCAATGTGGTCCAGGGTCAGCTTGGTGCACAAGAGAACTTGACCGGGCCCTGTCAATTCTCTGTCTTTTTTGTGCAGAGACTCGATATCCTTCCACTTTATGACTGGTTGATTTGGATCCATCTAAGAACAAGAATTTGAAAATTCATCATGCGCCAACCATTTAAAAAACGACTTCTATCACTACAAGCATACAAGCACATACAAGCTGGACAAACCTGTAAGGTCTTATTGCCGGAGCGTCGATTACGGATTGTTTTAATTAAATGCGGTGTATCGGAAAAGACGAATACTCGACGGCTTTCAGCCGTGGGATGTTCAAAATAGTTCCGCAATTTATTTCTTTGCCCGGTGACGCCCAACTCGCTCCAAAATTTTCGATTTGTACTTGCCCCATCGGTGATAACTCCGTGGACTTTTGCGCCAACGTTTTCGATCAACGCTATTGCTTTTATGACCAAGTGTGCTAAGTCCTGACCCTTAACAGGTCCCCGTGAAGCAAATACGGCTATCGGTTGCGTATAATCGTCGGCCAATGGATGAAACATAATTACCAATCCATGATTAGCTTTTTCACTGAAATCGGAAGATTGTTTTCCATCGGTACCGAAATCAACCAATCCTTTGTACGAAAGTGTCTTTGTATTGACATTGACGCTTTCTCTCGTTGCCATTTCATCGATGAGTAAAATCCCGTGTTTTTGAATATGATTTTTTTTCTCAAGAGCCAATTTCAATACTTCGAAAAACTGTGGGTCAAAGCTACATGCTATGTCAATATTGGAAAGATACCTGTAACATAAAGTTATGAGCATTTGAAAAAAAACTTAAATTTAGAAACAAATAATATTTCATAAACTGATGGTCAAGTAAATAAATACATAAATGTACATATGAAGCTGTTAATATCGAATTAATAAGTAATTATAGAAAAATAATATTATTTACATTTTGTGTACCTTCGAATTGTTCGCACGCAAAGGAGTGGCAAAATCTCGTTGTTACGCAAGAAGTTATATCCAGCAGGCGATCGCATATGCAATAGCATGCAAAGTAGTATCCATTCTTCAGAATATCGTTTTCCTTTTGTTTGTTGACATTTTGCAGCAGCAAGAATATCTCGTAAAGCATGAGATTGGTTTTCCGGCAGTTTTCCTGATTTCACATATCGATCCACAGATTCTTCACCGTGCAACGACATTTTCTGTTGGCACGCATCGAGCTCGGGTTTTAATGTTTCCAGGGCATCTTTTGCACGTTTTTTTGATTTCTCAACAGAGATACATCTCACTCGTAATTTTGTAAAAACTTTTTTTTCCTTCGGAGAAAGTTTAGGACGAATTTTTGTATTGTTATCACGACTTTTGTGCAATCTTCGGATTTTTGCAGAGGCCGCTTTTCTTGCTCTTCGACAAAATGGGCATATTGATGTTCCAGACAGCAATAAAGAACATCTACTATGCCGCCAGGCTCCACTCACATCTCTATAAACGTTGCCATTGAAACTTTGATCTCGCACTCCCACAGACCTTATACCAATACAAACATTGAAACTGTTGAGAATCATTAATAAGTCTTGCAGTCTTTGAATGGTATATATTGGTCTGAAATCAATGGCGAGATCAGTTGCGCCAAGTGGTTTGCCGAGGACACTTATTTGGAAGGACATGTCAGGTTTGAACACGATTTCCTTCAATGAAAAGATTTTAAAATGTTCGCCAACCTTCATGCATTGGTTGAGAAAGAAGGTTACAATGACCGTATTCCCACAAGGTATGACCTGCTTCAGCCAGCTAGGTATCATTGATATATCTGATGAGGCTAATTCTTGAAGCGTTAATAGAGGTATCGATGCACTCGATTCCCCAGAACTAAAATGATCTGAGACAGCCTCGATAGTTTCCGGCTCTGCAACACTTTGCACATGCAGGACTGTTTCAGGTACAAGTTCCGGTTCAGGTACTTCAAATTCTGTGAGAATTTCTGTCGTCTCGTTAGATAACACATCTATTTGTGGTCTAATGAGTTCGGTCCATGGGAATATGGATGGTATTGTACCTTTTTTTAGTCGAGGTACTTTGTACGGTGACTACAAGAGAAATATTTCAGGATAGAAGAATCGATAACATAAGCATAAAATATTAATAATGTATTGAAATATGAAACTTACAATTCCGAAGCAGTGTTCCTCCGGGTCCAAAAACTTTACGTTCCCACAATATCTCGTCGCCACGAAAATGTTTTTCACATACCGATTGTCCTGACTTTATTTCGATTCCACAAGGTTGAATTGCTTCTTTCCATAGCGTCTGGATTTTCGTGTCCTTAGGAACGGTGAAAAGGTGGAATTTTTCCGGATTCGACCGATATCCTGAAGTACATCCGAGCACCACACACGTAGGCATTGCGAAATTTTAATATCGCTAATTTGTCGCATATTCACAGTTCAGTTTGTTAAACACACGATCAAAAACAAATCACGATAAAATAAATTACCAATAAACGATTTTCACGATTGCAGTAGCTGTCTATTTAGTTGAGGTTATAATGGTTGCGGCAAGGGGACGACGGGGGTGTGGGGTACAGCGCGGACGACTGGCAGCGCCGCACAATGCGAACTACAAAAGGCGACATTAAGCGAACCATCCTCCGTCATCAAAGCCCATAATGATTTAGTCGAGTGTCACCCCCCTGGCTTCTCTTCGTGACGTCTGCCGGTCTCGTGCACCGTGTGTAGTTCAGTTGTAATCGCACCGCTCGCAGCGCCGATGTCCTTGCTTGCTGGCCGTGTGCCGGTCTTGTTGCTCGGGAGCCGTAGTTCGTCGTGGCGCGTGCCGCTCGCAGCGCCGCTGTCACTCCGCCGATGTCGTGTAACCGATCTCGTATCGTTATTCTGGCTTGCCGTCGTGCGCTTCGCTCGTTGCGCCGCGGTCGCTGATAGGTGGGTATCGCATAGTTCCTCGGTGGGCGTGCCGCTCGCAGCGCCGCGTGTTCCGTCTCGTTTGGCGGGTCGCCGGTCTCGTGCTCCGATACCCGGTGTTCAACTGTCAGACGCTCTAAGATGGCGATGACTGTGCGGGATGTGTTCGCCGAGTGATACGGGTGCGACGTGCGTTTGCCGAATTTTAACGGGTGAGACTGTGTGTGTGGACGTGTATTAACGCCCAATTTTGTTTCGGTCACACCGGGTGTGCAACGTGCAGTGTTTCTGCGGATCCTAGTTTCGCCGTTGATTAAT
Source organism: Netelia inedita (assembly GCA_964017225.1). NCBI lineage: Eukaryota > Metazoa > Arthropoda > Insecta > Hymenoptera > Ichneumonidae > Netelia > Netelia inedita. The sequence goes on from OZ024924.1 coordinate 21,869,338, forward strand.
GCTGCTTCCTTCTACGCAGGTGGGGATCTTCTCGACGTCGCCGCTGTTTTCCTTCGTACCGGCGTGGCACTTAGGGATTTTCGCCGATCGTTGTAAGTTTTGAGTCTCTTGCCGAGACCTTCCGTTTCGTTGCGACGATCCGTCTTTTATCTCTCCTTCCTTGTCAAGATCTCCAGCCTGACCGCTTATCAGCGCAACTTAACCCTCGTTTCTCAGTGTCCGGTTTTGCCTTTTGAGTATCTGCCTAAGCCATTTCTAAGTTGTGATAGATGCGAGAAGGTACTTCGGTGGTTTCTCATTTTACTAGACCCTCTTTATACCGTTGGACTCCATGTTTCTCATGTGAGAATGTTTTTCCTGTTTTCGTCCCTCTGTGTGTTCTGACGAAAACTACCCTTGGCTAACCATTGTTATTATGTTTTCAGGTCTTGTGCCGGAGGACAGCCGTTTTACCCGTTTCAATCTATATATAGAGATCATTTGACAGCTGTCAAAGTATGCTACCAAAATGACGAGCGAAATACAACACAATCATTTGTTTCAATGACTCGATCGACTCGATACCATGTATATATATTTAAAACAAACGAGTGTCTTTTATTTCGCTTTTCGTTTCGGTTTATTTATTTACTTATTTTATTTATTTTATTTATTTTATTTATTATATTTATTTTATTTATTTTTTTATTTATTTTATTTATTTTATTTATTTTATTTATTTTATTTATTTTATTTATTTTATTTATTTTATTTATTTTATTTATTTTATTTATTTTATTTATTTTATTTATTTTATTTATTTTATTTATTTTATTTATTTTATTTATTTTATTTATTTTATTTATTTTATTTATTTTATTTATTTTATTTATTTTATTTATTTTATTTATTTTATTTATTTTATTTATTTTATTTATTTTATTTATTTTATTTATTTTATTTATTTTATTTATTTTATTTATTTTATTTATTTTATTTATTTTATTTATTTTATTTATTTTATTTATTTTATTTATTTTATTTATTTTATTTATTTTATTTATTTTATTTATTTTATTTATTTTATTTATTTTATTTATTTTATTTATTTTATTTATTTTATTTATTTTATTTATTTTATTTATTTTATTTATTTTATTTATTTTATTTATTTTATTTATTTTATTTATTTTATTTATTTTATTTATTTTATTTATTTTATTTATTTTATTTATTTTATTTATTTTATTTATTTTATTTATTTTATTTATTTTATTTATTTTATTTATTTTATTTATTTTATTTATTTTATTTATTTTATTTATTTTATTTATTTTATTTATTTTATTTATTTTATTTATTTTATTTATTTTATTTATTTTATTTATTTTATTTATTTTATTTATTTTATTTATTTTATTTATTTTATTTATTTTATTTATTTTATTTATTTTATTTATTTTATTTATTTTATTTATTTTATTTATTTTATTTATTTTATTTATTTTATTTATTTTGTTTATTTTGTTTATTTTGTTTATTTTATTTATTTTATTTATTTTATTTATTTTATTTATTTTATTTATTTTATTTATTTTATTTATTTTATTTATTTTATTTATTTTATTTATTTTATTTATGTATGTATGTATTATGGTTTATTGATTCCCCTTAGGGTTACAACGACTTTCGTTTCCTTTCTCTCTGTACATTCTCTTACCCTTCTTACATTCTTTGTTTCGTATTTACATGTTTATCCTTATTCTACTTTTAACATTGTCCTTATTCTATCTTATTCTACCTTAGTCTGACTTTTTCTACCTTATTTTCTAGTTTCTCTCGCCCCTGTTCCTGCTCTCGTCTTCTTTGGTTAACTCTTGCACGCTTTATTGTTTCTTTGTACTTTCTTTGTTCCTTCTTATCCTCCCTTTCTCTCTCTTCGCTCTCCCTCTTTATTCTGTCGCTTTTTTTTACATTTCCTTTCTCGCTCGCCTTTTTACAGTTTTTGTTTGTTTGTTTGTTTTTTTCTCTCTCGTTTTATTCTACTCCTTTCTCCCGCCTTCGTTGACTTCCGTTTCCGCTTCATTCATTCCAATCCTTCTTTCATTCTGTCCTACTCCTCTCCTGCTTCTTTCTGCCTCTATCGTTTTCCTCTTCTCCTCCATTTCCTTCATCCAACCTTCCCCTCCTCCTTTCTCGTCTAGAATTTCCCTTATTCTTTCTCCTATTCCTCTCTCTTCCTCCCCTTCGCCTCCGCATCTGTCAAGTATATGCTCCCACGTCTCCTCCTCTCCCCCGCATATCCTGCAAGTTTTCTCTTCTTCTGTTCCCCAATACTGTCCTCCTCTCATTTCATTCCCTAATCTAAACCTCGCTATCCTCTTGTATCTCTCTTCCTGCCATCCTGCTGTTAAGTATTTTCGTACCTCTTCTGCTGTGACTTCTCTGTACCATTTACTGTATGTTGAGTTTGCTATCTTTTCTCCTCTCTCCTGCGCTTGTCTTTCCTTTTCTTTCTTTTCTACTTCCTCGTATCCTCCCCTGCTTTCTTCTCCTCCCCTTCTACCCTGCTGTTTTACCATCTTCCTCCCCTTCTCCCATTCTGATCCTTCTTCTTCTTTTGCTTCTCTCTTTTTTATCTCCCCCAGGCATAGCCTCGCCAACTCGCCTCCTTTTCCTGCTTCTAATTTCTCTTCGAATTTCCACGCTCGTCTTCCTGCCCTTATTCCTATCTTTTCCCTTTTCGATTCTTCCCTTATCATATACCCGGGTGTTCTCCAATCTACTCCCATCGTCCATCTTATATACCTTACTTGTGTTTTCTCCATTTCTTTTCTCTCCTTCCACCCCCATATTTCGGCTCCGTACCCCATCACCGTCCAGACCAACGTGTCAAAAAGCCACATTCTCCTTCTCCAGTTCCTTTCAAATTTCCTTTTCCCTATTCCCCATATCTGCCTCATTACCGCTCCTGCCTTTTTTACCCTATCCCTTATCTGTGCTTCCTGTCCCCCATTTCTTTTAAATATGTACCCTAGATATCTGAACTCTTTTACTTCCTCCAGCCTTTCTCCTCTCCATCTCCATTCCGTTTTCTTCTTTCTCCCTCCTCCTTTCCTGAATCTCATCACTTTCGTCTTTCCCACGTTTACTTCCAGTTTCTTTTCTTCCATGTATTTCTCCATCCTCCGTATCATATCTTGCATCCTTTCTTCATCCTCTCCCAGCATGACTATGTCGTCCGCGTATGCCAGCGTGCAGATCCTTCTCCCTGCCACCTTGACTCCCCCGCGCCATCCTTGCTGCATCTTTTCCTCCATGTCCGCAATTAATAAATTGAATAGGGCCGGGCTCAATGGACACCCCTGCCTCACCCCCTTTTCTATCCAGAATTTCTCTCCCGTTTCTTCTCCCACCTTTACCCTACTCGTCGTCTCCCTGTACACCTCTTCTATCCTTCTTCTAAGTCCTTCTCTCACCCGTCTCTCCTGCAGTGCTTTCCATAACGTTTCTCTGTCAACTCTATCGAACGCTGCCTTTAGGTCGATGAATGTCGTAATCATTTTTCCTTTTTCTCTGTGGATCTGCTTCCCTATTATATAGTTTAGGGTCTATATATTGTCTAACGTGCCTACTCCCCTCCTGAAGCCCGTTTGGTTTGACGGCACTAGCTCTTTCCTTTCCACTTCTTCCTCTAATCTCTTCCCTAGTATTGTTGTATATATTTTATACATTGATGGCATTAGTGTCACCCCCCCCTATACTCTTCTGCCTTCTTTCCTTCTCCTTTCTTTACTATCGGTACTATTATCCCCTCCTTCCATCCCTCCGGCCATCCTTCTCCTCTCCACACTCTCCTGCAGACCTCCCACACCATTTCTACCGTCATTTCCTCTCCGTACTTCCATGCTTCGTTCGGTATTCGTCGTTTCCCGTTGCTTTTCCTTCTCTTAACTTCTTAATCGTCTCCCTCACTTCCTCTTTACTCAGTTCTTCCTCGCTGCCTTCCTTTCTCTCTATTTCTTCCCCCTTATTCCCTTTGACTTCTGTTCCTCCCAGTAGTCTAACGAAATGTTCCTTCCACTCCTCCTTTTTTATACTGTCGTTTACTCTTTTCCTGATTTTCCTTCCCCTGTTCACTATCTCCCATACCTTGTTTTCTGTCCTTGCCTCCGCTATCTCTCTTATTATCTTCTCTCTTTCTTCCTCTTTCTGCTTTTCACACCATTCCTTATACTGTCTTTTTTTCTCCCTGTACGTCTCTCTTTTTCCCTTTCCTTTCCTCCACCTTCTTAGTTCCCTTCTTATCTCTTCTTTTTTCTTTCTCCCTTCTACGTCGTCCCACCACCCTTGCTTTTCCCTTGTTTTTTCTATTCCTCCGTTTTTCTCTCCTCTCTTCATGGCCCTTTTTATCCTTTCTTCTATTGCTCGAATTGTCAGTTCTTCCCCCTCTGTCGTCTCTTTCTCTATTCCTGTCTTGTATTCCTCCTTCATCCTTTCCGTCCATCGTCCGCTTCCTACCTTTCTTTCTCTTCGTTTCTCCTTTTCTCTCTTTACCTTTCCTCTCCTCATCGTTACTATTAGCGGGTGGTGGTCGGAGTCTGTTCTGTCTCCTACTATTATGTTTTTTACTCCCTCCCTTGTTCTTTTATCCCCCAGCACATAGTCTATTACTGTTTCCCCTACCCCGCCAGTAAACGTATACTCTCCTTGTCTGTCTCCTTCTATATTTCCAATCATTATTTCCCATCCCACTTCTTCTAGCAGCATTATCAGTTTGTTCCCCTCTCCATTTACCTTCTTATCCTTTGAGTTCCTTTCCTCTTCCTCCTCTTCCTCTCTCTCTCTCCGGTGAGTACGTTGACATCGCTCTTCCAACGCTCTGCACTCAGAACTGTTTACTGCCGCTTTTCTGCCTACGGGCTGTTCTTCTTGCAGCTCGAAAGCACGCACAAAAACGCTTTTATTCTGAATTTCCAAGCAGCTTCACCTCCACGTGTATAATTAACTTGGAAATCAGATAAGAGCGTTGACGGATTTCCTAACCTAATTCGTGGAAAACTGGATTTTCTCGGCCCTCGCCGTCCGTCGCTGGGACCACTACGCATGCGCTTGACCCATACCCAATGGTGTGCGGCCGGCTTTATCACCTATCGACTGTCATCGATAATCAGATCAGCTATATCATCGAGAGGCGCCTACTAGCGCCGCGTCTCGCCGTCATCGTCGTCCTACGCGGCTCGGCACGTAAGCGAGTGATATAACCACCAGTTGTCGACGCGACTGTGATAATCAGTTGTCTCAGTCATCTGGCGTGCGCCGCGTATTTACTATATTAGTACTACTACCATCTTGCGTTATCCGGGCTGATATCGTCGGTAATGTTGGTTTCGCTGTAGCACCTCACGCATGTCGAGTGCGTGCCATAAATGCTACAGGGCGATTATAAACTGCTCAACTGTCTGTTCTCGCTGTGGGCGCGCTTTCCATCCCGGGTGCGTAAAATATTATTTTAAGCATAGATCTGTAAACGACTGCTGCAGAGTGCATCTTGCCGCGATGAATGATGATCATGCTGATCCTATCGAGCATTCGCATCCGTCTGCGTCTGCTGCAAACGTGTCCCCAGCGAATGATAGTCCGAATGATAGACCGGTGCCTATGGCGGCCATTCTTAATATTTTAAGGCAGTCGAAAGTCAACTCCGATCGTTTTGCCTCTGATGTGCGTTCATCCCTTGACAGCCTGCAACAATCTGCCACTAAGTCTGAGAGTTTTGCCGTTGAGGTTAGGGAGACTCTCGGTACGATGAATAGCATCTTAAATGATATACCAATGCTGGCTCGTACTGTCGCCGAACACTCTGAGCAGATAGCCACACATGCAGCGCAGATCGCCGCGCTCGAAACAAGAAATGCGCTACTCGTAGCAGAAATTTCTAAACTGAAGTCAAAGGCGAGTGCGTCATATGCTGATTCAGATCCGAATTCAAATTCAAACGGTTACGACAGTTCTGCGAACGTAAACGAGATTATTGTGGCAGGCATCCCGGATGCTGTATCTGATTCTCCGCGTGCGGTCGCCAGCAAAGTTCTCGCTGCACTTGGGCTAAGCGAGCTTGCTAGTCACATCCTAGCTGCCCGCGTCATGGCACGAAACACTCGTGATAACAGCCAAGCTTCGACTAGTTCCGGTCACCCCTCGCGTAGTCGATTCTCCATCGTGGTTACTCTTACATCGGGAGCTGTGAGGGACGCCATAATTCGATGAAAGCGTGCAAAGCGCGACCTTACGGCGGGTGAGGTATTCGGAAGTGACATGCGAGGAAGGCTATTTGTCAATGAGCTTCTTCCGGCTGATACTTACAAGCTATTGCGCCGTGCTAAGGAACATGCTGCAACTGTGTCCTATAAATATGTTTGGACGAAAAATTCTCGAATCTTTACTAGGAAGCAAAATGGTGATCCTGTAATAATGATAAATTCTGCTGCCGATCTCGAAAAAATGGTTTGACTGCCACCACCTTCGGGTGTTAGATCGTTGAGTCGCGTATCGTTTCCGCAGGATCTTACTGTCTCTCATGTCAATGCGAACTCGCTTCGTGGGCACATCGATTTAGTGCGTATTCATGTCCAGAATAATCCTTGTCACATCTTGTCCATCTCAGAAACATGGCTTCACGCGCACATTGCAGATAGCCTCGTCGATATCGATGACTATTTCCTTATAAGGAATGATCGTGAGGGTAAGCAAGGGGGTGGTGTTGCTTGCTACATACATAATTCGTTGACGGCGAAAATTCTGGACGCCTCCCCTAACAGTTTCTCGAACGCGCCTGAATTCATTGTATTGCATATAGACCTCCCTCGTGGTGAGTCTATCCTATTCACTTCGATGTACAGGAGGCCGAAGGGACAGCTCTTTCATGCATTTGAAACAAGTTTCGGTCGCTTTATTCACTCGTATAAAAATATCATCATTGTAGGCGACTTAAACTGTAATATGCTTCAGAATGATTACCCTGCAAAGTATCTGAGAAATTTCATCGCCTCGCACTCACTATTTCTAGTGCCCTCTGAGTCTACATACCACCCCGCCCATAGTGACTCATGGTTGGACGTATTCATCCTTGACGATATTGATAAGCTGTGTTCGGTCTGGAAGTCATCTGCTCCCTTCATAGCAGGACACGACATTTTGTCAATTAAATACAAAATCGTTGCTGCTTCTAACTCCTCCCGTTACATTACAAAACGCAACATAGCTGATTTCTGTGATCGTGATTTTCTCGCAACGGTGTCCTCCCTACTGAGCACGGCAGCCTTATGTGACCCGCTCACCATCATCACTGGTGTTCAGCTGGACGCACAGCTAGCTGCCATCACTGAAGTGCTGCGTGCATCGTTAAATGCACATGCACCGCGAGTCACGTTTAGAGTCAAAAAACCGACTACTCCATGGCTGACCGAGGAACTTATGCAGGGTATCAGAGACAGGAACATCCTCTACAAACGTGCTAAAAGGACAAAAAATGCACTCTGCTTTGTAATGTACCGAGTAGTGAGGGATAGAGTAACGGTGAACATTCGTAAGGCAAAGAACGACTTTCTTCTAGCGAAGCTGAATGCGATTAAAGATCCTAAAAGCATGTGGTCTGAGCTCAGGCGCCTTGGTCTAGTTAAGTCTACCTTCTCCTCCCCGCTGCACTTCTTCTCTCCGAACGAGCTGAATGCATTTTATGGCTCCATCTCAGCCTCTTCATCTCCGATAACTGAGATTTCATTCGAATCAATGGTGCGGGAAACTCCGTACTACGACGGCCCCATCTCCTTTTCGTTCACCCCTATCTCGGCGGCGGGCGTGCTGATGCATCTTCATCGCTCTTCATCCACGACTCTTAGCGAGGGCCCGGACGGCATCTCCCCATTTCTTATTGCGAAGTCACAGTCTGTTCTAGTAGCGCAGTTGGTTAATGCCTTCAATCTTTCTATGCAACTTTCTTATTTTCCTAACGCGTGGAAGCATGCCCTCATTCGCCCTCTTCTCAAGAAGAAGACTCCTCGATCGTCCTCTGACATCAGGCCTATCGCCATTTTACCGGAATTATCCAAGGTATTCGAGAGGATCGTCTTTCAGCAAATTTCCAACTATTTAGATGCTCATGAACTCTTAGATCCTAGACAATCTGCATACCGACGCTCCTTCAGTACTCAAACCGCCCTACTGAAAATAACCGACGATATTCGACTGGGTATAGACGATAGAAAATTAACAATACTGGTCCTATTTGACTTCAGCAAGGCCTTCGATACTGTGCCGCACCTAAATCTGTTAAGAAAACTCAAGGCATTTAATTTTTCTGAATCTGTTCTAAAATGGTTCTACTCGTACTTGTCGAATCGATCGCAGACGGTTTCAGATGGTCGGGGTTGCTGTTCGGACCGTGTTCATTTATCGGCTGGTGTTCCCCAAGGTTCAGTCTTAGGACCGCTACTATTTTTATTGTACATTAATGACATTGGAGTATGCCTGCATTACTGTAGCCACATGATCTTTGCCGACGACACGCAAATCTACCTTCATTGCATGCCGTCTGAGCTGAATGATGCGATCGCCAAGATAACTCATGACGTGGATGCCATTGCTCAGTACGCAAGTTCAAACGGGCTTACGCTTAATGTCGAGAAATCGAAAGCTTTAATTATAGGTAGTAGAGCATATGTTAGGAAAATAAAGTTGCTTGATCTCCCGCCCATCTCCCTGGGCACTGTAATACTGCCGTATGTATCAGAGGCGCGAAATCTGGGGGTTATTTTCGCCAATGACCTTTCATGGGATGCGCACATAAGATGCATTTCTCAAAAGGTACACGGGACTCTTCACAAACTGAAATTCCACAAGGCTGCGCTCTCCACTGATGTGCGGATCAAGCTAGTGCAATCGTTGGTCATACCTCACTTTGACTATTGCTGTCTAGTATACCACGATCTCTCGGAAGCTCTTAACACCAAACTAGACAGGCTGTTAAACTGTTGCATCCGCTTCGTATATGACCTTCGTCGGGATGTGAGCGTTACGCCTTTTCGGCATAAACTTCGATGGCTGTCTGTAAAAAGCCGGCGGCTGTACTTTCTGGGCATTGCGGTGTACAACGCACTGTTCCTGAACGTTCCGCAGTACCTGAGCGATCTCCTGCGTATGGAAGCGCCAGATGTGCGAAGGTCTGAGAGGCATGCTTATCACTCCATTTTTCACATTGCCAATCACCGAACGACTACCTTCCACCGCTCCTTCCAGATATCGGCGGCAGCGCATTGGCACTCCCTACCGATTTCTATTCGTGCTGCGTCATCAATTGATTCATTTAAGATTGGACTGCACAAACACTTACTGCAGCAAGAGCTGCAAGCTACGGTTGAGGTGAGGTAGGCATTGCTGTTCGGTCATTTACTCCTGATTATGTTAAGTTTTGTCACAATGCGTGCGTGATGAGTGAGCTCCTCCCTCGGTTTGTCGAGAGTGGGTTAAAACTAAGCCATAATCATAGTCCACTCGTGTGCTTTGTACTTTGTACGTTTCTTGATTTCTGTACTTTACACCCGATTATGTTAAGATTAAGATTATGTTAAGTTTATCATAATGCGTGCGTGACGAGTGAGCTCCTCACTCGGTTTGTTGTGATTGAGTCAAATTAAGCTAAAATCTCGTCCACTCACGTACTTGTATTTGTATTACATTAGATTAAGTTAGCATTTAGTTGTAATATTTAAGATATAATTGCTTTCTCTGGTTCTCGTTGTAAATTGCCTCACAGCGTGCTAAGGCATAATAAAATCCATCAATCAATCAATCGATCCTTTTACTCTCCCTCCTTTCGTACCCGTCCTCGCATTGAAATCCCCCCTATTATCACTCTTTCCTCTTTTCCTTGTTTTTCCATCCATCCTCTGACTTCCTCTAATTTTTTGTCTATGTCTCCGTTTATATATACTCCTACTACTTCCCACACTTCTTTCTCTACTTCTATTCGTTTCGTTATTATCCCTTCTATTTTCATTTCGTTCTCCCTTTCTTCTACATTTATCCCTTCTCTTACTCCCATTGCCATACCCCCCATGGCTCTTCCTCTCTTATTTTTCTTGTTCGCCCATTGTTTTTCCCACGTGTATCCTTTCGGTAGCCTTTCTCTTATCCTTTCCCATCCTCTTTCCTCTACCCACGTCTCTATTAATGTTACCACGTCCCATTTTTCTATCGTTTCCCAAAATTCTTTGTCTTTATTCGTTAACCCTGCTACATTCCAGAAAGCTACCTTCAATTCCCTTTCCTCGTCCTTTTCGTCGTTCTTCGCTTTTCCCTTTCTTTTTTCCTCCTTCTCCGCTGTCTCTCTCCTCTTGCATTTTTTCTTGCCTTTCTCCTTCTTTCCTCCCTCCTTTGACCTTATTATTTCTTCCTCCCCCCTTCCCCCTTCTCCTCGTTTTTTTGTCCTCTCCTATCCGCCCCCGGCCTTTCTCCGCTTCCCTCCTTTTCCTTTGTCTCTCTTCTCGCGTCATTTGGTCTCCATCTTGCCCTTCCTCTTTCATCTCTCAGGTCCTTGTTCTCCTCATCCCATCTCCACCATATCCCCTGCACCATAATTCTTCCCTGTTCTATTCTCACTCTTTCTCCTTTCCGCGTCTCTTCTGTCGCTATTTCTCTTAGTTTCCATTGTTTTTTCGTTTCCTCCCTTGTCATCTCGTTTTCTATCCTTTCCTTTCGTCCTCTTAGTCTCTTTTTTTCTCCATTACCTCTCTCTTCCCTTCCATATCTTCCATTTCCACCTTTATCATCCCCTCTCTTCCTTGTTCCCATTTCCCTATTGCTGTTGCCTTTTCTATTCTTGCTTTTATCCCTAACTCTCCCATCAACTTCCTTGCTGTTTCTCCCGGTTCCTCTCTCTCCACCTTTATTCTTTTCATTACTATGTTCTTCTTTATCGCTTCGTTTTCTTTGGCCTCTATTTTCCTTTCTATCTCCTTCATCCTTTCCTCCATCCCGTCTGTCTTTTCTTCTCTCTGCTCCTCTTGCTCTCCTTTCCCTTCTCTTTCTTCTATTTCCTCTATCTTCTTTTTTAGCGCCTCCTTCTCCCTCTCATTTTCCTTCATTTCTTCTTCTATTTTCCTCATTTCTTCCCAGATCTATGTTTTTTCTATCTTCCATCTCTCTTCTCCTTTCTCTAGTTGTTCCCTTATTTGTTCGTTTGTTGTCTTTATTCTTCTTATTTCTTCCTCTACTCTGTCTCCTTGTCTCTTCGCTTCCTCTCTCCCTCTCCTCATCTCCTCTCTCATTCCCCTTATCATTTCTTGCAGCGTCCCTTCTTTCTATTTCTCCTCTTCTCTCGCCTCCTCCTCTTTGTCCCTTTCCTCCCTTTTCCTTTTCCATAATTCTGTTAAGAGTCAGTATCACATGCGACGAGCGCTTCGAAAACGCGATCCGTAAATTCTTCGGCACTGAGCAAGCAACCGCATTAAAATTTGGAGGGCATATAGAGAATTATGGCACAAAGTGGATGCCTGTCTTATTTTTCCAAAATTTTGAAAAAAAATTTGCAGATTTAGTTATCACTGGAGAAATTAGATAATTTTTTATGGTTGGACGAATGCTATCGAAATTTCCTGATAGTCATCCAATGGAGCATGAAAAAACACACATTTTGAGCTTTGTTTCATTTAATTTGTTGCAAAATCGGCTGAGAATTTACGGATTTGCGTTACTGAAAAAAAACATTGAAATTTTTATCGGCTTTACGAGAAAATAGTGTGACGAAATTCCGTGCGGAGCGCTGACGCAATATTCTCACGAGATGGTACGCGGGTCTATCGTCGGTAAGTGCAGTGGTCCGCGCGACGGAAGGGGCAGCCGCGAGAGAGCAAGGCATAGTCGCGTCTCGTGTACCCGTTGGACTTTGCCCTGCACGGAGACCCAATGCGTCGCGCGTTAGGCGTGGGGCATAGGCACGAGGCGTGCCTATGCCTTCGACTCTCGTAGCTACCCCTCCCGGCCCTCTCCGCCGCCGCCGGTCACATGAAATGAGTACAGTGCGAAGCATAGGTAAGGCCCTCGCTGCGCACTGTAGAGTGTTCGCTCCATGCTCGCCGAGACCGAAAAACTCGGCGGCAACTCGAAAACGAAATCCCTAATTCCTCCGGCACTAATCATCCGATCGCATTGAAATTTGGAGATGAGCTAGAGAATGATGGCACGGGGTAACTAAGACTCGTTTTTTTTAATGGCGAAAGCGGAACCGCTTTTTCTTTATAAAAACGATAAAATTTTCATAGTAGCACGATGTTTCTCGTCGCGTTGATATTACAATTTCGTGCTCCATGGAAATATGCACATTTTGGATTTTGTTTTATATCATTTGATAAAAAAATGACCGAAATATAGCAATTTGCGTTTTTATGCAACGCGGGTCTAGCATCGACAAGTTCGGCGGCCCGCGCGGCAGGAGGGGTAGCCACGAGAGTCGAAGGCATAGGCACATAGTCCAGTCACCTTAGGCCATATTTTACGAAGTTCTATTCAAGAGGGGCACCCTCTCGCCAATTTTTTTATAGGTTGTTTAAACCTACAAGAATATATCCTGAAGTTTTCCAACTTTTCCGAGGTATATTTTGGCAATGAAAAATTATTAAAAATTAAAAAACCGATATTTTTGAGATAATGTTTTTGGAACGCGTCCTATCGAAAAAAGTTTCGAATAAAATTTGTTCATCATAACGTCCTCTTTAAAAAAGGTCCTGAAAAAAAAGTGCTAACACTATTAATTAAGCGGTGATGGGGCAAATGAAAATGAAAATGTCAATTTCGTTTTTGCAACCGCAATCGATTGTTTATCAACATGTCGGTTTGAAACTCGTACATATTGTAAAGGAGCCAAACCCCAAGAGAATCATGCAAGATTGATCGATCTGCGGGATATAGTTTAGCAACAATCAGCGATCATCGAAAAATCTTTCCCCTTCAATAGATTTTCCCGACAAAAGTCCACAGGGTTGAAAAAAATCAAGGAGCTTCCTATCATTATACACAAGCGATTTGGGAAAAAAAATACGGTTTGTTGAAAATGAATACTGTTTTTCGTCGATTTTAGATTTTCCCTTATAAACAAATAACAATTCTGACCAAAGTTGCAAAGATATCTGAAAAATTCTTGGACCATCTAACGCGTCTTAAGAAAACGAACAATGGAGAAAAAAAATTTGCGATATCTTGATTACAGCCCGAGATATGAAAGTGTTTACGTTTGCTCAATTTTCTATTGTTGTAATAAAGATTTTTGCAAAATTCGAGTTCCTTAGCAACCCCTACGCTTCCGGCCATAGGATTCAATAAAATTATTCCCTTGACGAGGAATTATGCCATCAAAGTTATCGATGTATTTCGATCGACGGCTCGCCGCCGAGCGCGCGGTGCCGACCGCTCGGCCGGGCGTCGCGGTGGGGATGCCCCCTCTCACTCCGCAGCCTGGCGGGAGCGGCTAAGTTAACAAATGTAATAACTTACTTAAAAATGGTCGTAGAACAATTTTTTTTTTTCATTTTATGTGATTTTTTCTCACGAACGCGATGGTGTTCTTGAAAATTATGTTCACCCCATAGCCGATCCATGCCCAAGTTTTTTACGAATTTTACATTTAAACATGCTTTAAAATTATTCAACTGTGGATGGGAAAGGGTATCATAAATAAATCTTTTTTAGATACTGTTTTATTCATTATAACAGTTTTATTAATGAACATGAAGAAAAAAAATTTGTCAGAAAAATTATTCAAAAAAATTCCCTTTTCGGTCTTTTTTCGACGGGCTCATAATTGGTATCATTATCGACAACGTTCGGAGCCGCCATTATAGGACACTCCAACTCAATTTCGTCGTCAATTTCGTCGTCAATTGCTTCGGGGAATTGAATGAAATCTTCCTCGGCTTCATCATCGCTTAAAATGATTTCTCGTTCAACAGCGTTCGCACAACTGCTGCCGTTACATTTTTTACAAAGAATCGTACATTTTAATCCTAATTTCCGACATGTACACGACGAGGATGTGCAGCCACTTTTCTCGCAACCGCACCTTATTATTTCTAACAAATCGGACGGAATAGGATCTTTCCTACACGTTATCGGCTCTAACATATCTCTACTTTTTTCCACCCGAACTGCATCGGGTTCTTTGAACAGTCGCCTTGCCATTGACAAACTTGTAAAAAAGTGCGAAGCGAATGTTCATTACAAGCCTCAGCAGTTGGAGGAAGAGAACTTAAATTAAAAGTGTTTTTGAAGCTCGATTTTGTGAAACAGATGTATCGGAATTTGTCGTAAATCATTGTATCCCAATCACGTGCACCATACATGGCCATTATGATTTTTTGCCCAGATGCTTGGATAGAGCTTTTCAACGATGTCGGATTAGTGAAAAGCTCAGCTTCTTTCCGAAGGTTATGGTCATTGTTTAATAATTTTATTAATTTCGCTTTTCCCTGCTTGTACAGCGAAGATGTTGTATCGCAGCCTGTGAAAGCGTGAATAAATCCGATAAGATATTGAATGCCGGGATATTGGAAGCTACTTGTGCAAAACAATTTTTCCTCGACGCTTTGACGGCTCGGCTTCAGCAAATAAATATTTTCCTTGGCCTGCGCAATGGAGAATATAACGAGTAAATCGGTGTCTTCGCCTACAATATATACTGACTCGTAACTATCGCTAACGGAGATTGCTGTCTTTATTATCAAGTAATCAGCATCTTCGATTGCTTGTTCCACACCAAAGCCCTCATCGCGCAATTTCGGAGATAGCATTTGAATAAAATTTCGCTTATTTTTTTCATTAGATAAAAATTTTTCTTGTGGTAATTTCGACACGATATTCATGTCACAAACGACTTCAGGCGCAGAATTGAGACAACTCCTTCGATGCCTCTCAGCACTTTTGGTATACATTTCTTCGCTATTATCGGGATAGCCATCGAAAACGATTATGCAATTAGGTGAATAATGGTTTCTGAGATACTTAACGTAGCTTGCTACAATGTCACCGAATTTATCATTTTGACGCCATACAACCTTGTGCAATAAAAATCCGCCGTCGACAACATAAATGTCACTACCTTTTATTGGCCACTCAACGGGCTTGAAAAAATCGAAGAGCTTCGCTTTCGGAGTTTTTCTCATTCCTTTCTCGTCAAAGAGAGATAATGGATACGGTGCCAGTTCGAAATTGAAATATTTTTCCAATTCTTCATCAGTTTTTTTTAAAATGCTAATTCGTTGGAATAATAGCGATGGATCATAACCCATTTCCCGTCTGCGTCGGGAAATGGGTTATGATTTTCGAACCACGATTTTAATTTTTCCATATCGGCAATGTCTCTCGCAATTCGCGTTGCTCGTGAATCAACATGTTGTTCAGTTGTAGTTAAATAAACATTGCAAAAATCTGTGAGGGAATCAGTTAATTCAACTAACGCTGGCGTTGTTAGAACCCATTTAGCAAGAACACTGTCAGACATTCCTCTACCCCGTGTCGGGCCTCCGATATCTTTCATGGTTCGCATCAGTGCTTGCTCTATGGTCATATCAGACCACATGCCACTCCAAAATTTATCAGTCCGCCTGATCGTGAACCCCCATTTGAAAATTCTGCAAATTCGTCTTTATCCATTCTTTCTTTTAAATTGTACATATCTTGCAAATCTAAGTGAGCGGACTTTGCATACAAAAAATGACCACTGGAATGGAAAAAGGGCAACATTTTTTGTACTGTTTGGAGGTGTAGTTGCCAGTTGACACTTTTTTCAGCTTCGATAAACATTTTTAATAATGAAACCATGTGTAGATACTGCACATCCTCGTCGTGTACATGTCGGAAATTAGGATTAAAATGTACGATTCTTTGTAAAAAATGTAACGGCAGCAGTTGTGCGAACGCTGTTGAACGAGAAATCATTTTAAGCGATGATGAAGCCGAGGAAGATTTCATTCAATTCCCCGAAGCAATTGACGACGAAATTGACGACGAAATTGAGTTGGAGTGTCCTATAATGGCGGCTCCGAACGTTGTCGATAATGATACCAATTATGAGCCCGTCGAAAAAAGACCGAAAAGGGAATTTTTTTGAATAATTTTTCTGACAAATTTTTTTTCTTCATGTTCATTAATAAAACTATTATAATGAATAAAACAGTGTCTAAAAAAGATTTATTTATGATACCCTTTCCCATCCACAGTTGAATAATTTTAAAGCATGTTTAAATGTAAAATTCGTAAAAAACTTGGGCATGGATCGGCTATGGGGTGAACATAATTTTCAAGAACACCATCGCGTTCGTGAGAAAAAATCACATAAAATGAAAAAAAAAAATTGTTCTACGACCATTTTTAAGTAAGTTATTACATTTGTTAACTTAGCCGCTCCCGCCAGGCTGCGGAGTGAGAGGGGGCATCCCCACCGCGACGCCCGGCCGAGCGGTCGGCACCGCGCGCTCGGCGGCGAGCCGTCGATCGAAATACATCGATAACTTTGATGGCATAATTCCTCGTCAAGGGAATAATTTTATTGAATCCTATGGCCGGAAGCGTAGGGATTGCTAAGGAACTCGAATTTTGCAAAAATCTTGATTACAACAATAGAAAATTGAGCAAACGTAAACACTTTCATATCTCGGGCTGTAATCAAGATATCGCAATTTTTTTTTCTCCATTGTTCGTTTTCTTAAGACGCGTTAGATGGTCCAAGAATTTTTCAGATATCTTTGCAACTTTGGTCAGAATTGTTATTTGTTTATAAGGGAAAATCTAAAATCGACGAAAAACAGTATTCATTTTCAACAAACCATATTTTTTTTCCCAAATCGCTTGTGTATAATGATAGGAAGCTCCTTGATTTTTTTCAACCCTGTGGACTTTTGTCGGGAAAATCTATTGAAGGGGAAAGATTTTTCGATGATCGCTGATTGTTGCTAAACTATATCCCGCAGATCGATCAATCTTGCATGATTCTCTTGGGGTTTGGCTCCTTTACAATATGTACGAGTTTCAAACCGACATGTTGATAAACAATCGATTGCGGTTGCAAAAACGAAATTGACATTTTCATTTTCATTTGCCCCATCACCGCTTAATTAATAGTGTTAGCACTTTTTTTTCAGGACCTTTTTTAAAGAGGACGTTATGATGAACAAATTTTATTCGAAACATTTTCGATAGGACGCGTTCCAAAAACATTATCTCAAAAATATCGGTTTTTTAATTTTTAATAATTTTTCATTGCCAAAATATACCTCGGAAAAGTTGGAAAACTTCAGGATATATTCTTGTAAGTTTAAACAACTTATAAAAAAATTGGCGAGAGGGTACCCCTCTTGAATAGGTCTTATGCTAAGGTGACTGGACTAACAGTCCTCGTGTACACGTTGGCCTCTGCACGGAAACCTAAAGCATCGCGCGTATATATATAGCTCAGTCGACTCTGAAAAATCAGTCAGATTTTGCATATCGTTAGTTCCTGACGAGATTACATATCGCGTCAAATATTTTTTTTAATTGCAAAATTTTTCGTTTTATGAATATTGGAATATTTTCCGACTTTTTAATCAATAAGTAATTACATACCTTCTTTCCTTTAATTTTTTTTTTAATTAAAGTTGTGACAAAAGGACTTTATTTTATCATAAAAATATTTACCACATAAAAAAAATTATTTGGTACTATTTATTTAACAAATGATTTTTCAATCATTTTTTTAACTGTCAGGGATACGATGAACAAATTAAAAAATAAAACCTGTGTGTGTGTGTGTTCTTCACACACGTAAGAAATGAGTACTTCTGGTACCCAGCCTTTCGCGTGAATCAAAAATTAAAAATATAATCATTAAAATAATCGTTAAGATAATTAAAAACAACGATTTAAAAAAATTGAAAAAACTGTGTTGCGGGGCCTGATGAGGCTAACTCAGAGACCTGCAGAGCTTATTGAAGGCGCTCGGATAGCCCACAGAGTCTTTTAGAGACCCCGCGGAGACCACACAAGAACAACAAAAATAATTATCATGGACATAATTACAATTTCAAAGATTCATTAAAATAACAATTTAAAACAATCATATAAATAATAATCTATTATATCCGAAGGCCCCGCAGCGCTTTCGAAGGACTGCGCAGGGTTGTAGAAGGCCTGCGGGAGCTGTAGGAGGCCTTCTAAAGCCCAGCGCAGTCCTTCGAAAGCACTGCGCAGGGTTGTAGAAGGCCTGCGGAGGCTGTAGGAGGCCTTCTAAAGCCCAGCGCAGTCCTTCGAAAGTGCTGCACAGAGTTGCAGAAGGCCTGCGGAGGCTGTAGGAGGCCTTCTAAAGCCCTGCGCAGTCCTTCGAAAGTGCTGCGGGGCCTCCTACAGCCTCCGCAGGCCTTCTACAACCCTGCGCAGTGCTTTCGAAGGACTGCGCTGGGCTTTAGAAGGCCTCCTATAGCTCCCGCAGGCCTTCTACAGCCCTGCGCAGTCCTTTGAAAGCGCTGCGGGGCCTTCGAATAGAATAAATTATTATTTAGATGATTGTTTTAAATTGTTATTTTAATGAATCTTTGCAATTGTAATTATATTCATGAAAATTATTTCTGCTGTTCTTATATAGGTCTCCGCAGGGTTTCTGAAAGACTCTGTATTCTGTCCGAGCGCCTTCAATATGCTCCGCAGGTCTCTGAGTTAGCCTCATGAGGTGCCGCAACACAGTTTTTTCAATTTTTTTAAATGATTGTTTTTAATGATCTTAACGATTATTTTAATGATTATATTTTTAATTTTTCATTCCGGCGAAAGGCCGGATACCAGAAGTATTCACTTCTTGCATGTGTGAAGAACACACACACAGGTTTTTTTTAAAATTGTTCATCGTATCCCTAACAGTTTAAAAAATTATTGAAAAATCATTTGTTAAATAAATAGTACCAAATGGTTTTTTTAATGTTGTAAATATTTTTATGATAAAATATAGTCCTTTTGTCACAACATTAATTTTAAAAAAATTAAAGAAAAGAAGGTATGTAATTACTTATTGATTAAAAAGTCGGAAAATATTCCAATATTCATAAAACGAAAGATTTTGCAATTAAAAAAAATATTTGACGCGATATGTAATCTCGTCAGGAACTAACGATATGCAAAATCTGACTGATTTTTCAGAGTCGACTGATCTATATATATACGCGCGACGCGTCAGGTTTCCGTGCAGAGGCCAACGTGTACACGAGGACTGCGCCTATGCCTTCGACTCTCGTGGCTACCCCTCCCGCCGCGCGGGCCCGCGAACTTGCCGATGCTAGACCCGCGTTGCATAAAAACTCAAATTGCCATATTTCGGTCATTTTTTTATCAAATGATATAAAACAAAATCCAAAATGTGCATATTTCCATGGAGCACGAAATTTTTACATCAACGCGACGAGAAACATCGTGCTTATATGAAAATTTTATCGTTTTTATAAAAGAAAAGCGGTTCCGCTTTTGATATTAAAAAAAGAGGAGTCTCAGGTACCCCGTGCCATCATTCTGTAGCTCACCTCCAAATTTCAATGCGATCGGATGATTAGTGCCGGAGTAATTAGGGATTTCGTTTTCGAGTTGCCGCCGAGTTTTTCGGTCTCGGCGAGCATGGAGCGAACGCTTTACAGTGCGCAGCGAGGCGCTTACCTACGTTTCGCACTCTGCTCATTTCAAATGAACGACGGCGGCTGAGCAGGCTAAGGCGTTTTAAACTCGTCGAGCCATCGATGGTTCGATTCATCTGTACGCAAATTTTTTTTCGTTAACAATTTCATAAATTTTTTATTTAAAAACGACAAAATATTAACTGACGAAAAAATATGTTATCTCACGATTATTCTCAAACTAACACGACAAGACAGCACGATACGACCAACGTTATAAGAGCAATGCCATTGTTAGACCGATCGCAGTGTAGAGTCAAATTCAGGCATAATGTTTTATCCTTCTCGCCCTAAGAAGCTGCCTATAGCTCGATCGGGCGAGCCATATACTTGCGGCGACAGTACATATATAGATATGCCCTGCATTGGGGCTACGTACGGAGCAGCGTCGAACGTGTATATGAGGCGTCTCTCTGTTCGACTTTATGCCGGCTGTACACGCTCGCGCCCTTTGACTCGCGCTCAAAAATCGACTCGGAATGGAGAGCTCACGAGTGACTGCGGGGCATCGCGAGACGGAGCGAGTGTACCCTGTACACTCTCGCACTCGTCCAGCCTCGCCGTCCCTCGACGAGAGTGTACAGCCAGCATTATTATGAGAGACGTATCCACGACGCGATCTAACACGTCGAGAACAAGGGACTTTAAAAATGTAAACATTGGACGCTCTCGACTGTCGCCCGAGAGCCGCGTGACGTATGTTAGTCGCTCAGCTCGCCGGGCACGCGAATGTCTTACGGCAGTTCGCGACGTATTTTATTTTTAATTCGTCGCGAGTTATAACGAGTTTTCTTTCATTTATTGAGTCGCGGTGTGTTTAGTGAACCAGGGAATATCAGTGAAAGTGATGTGATGTGTGTGTGACAGTAACGAGAGAGGATTTCCATCGGAGATAGCCGAAACAAACAGAAAAGACTTACGCGGAAACGGAGTTATTTTATTCGGTAAGTTTACAATTTTGTAAAAAATGTTTGTCATTCTCGTTTTTCCGTGAACATTTTTTTTTCTTTTTCCGTGATCGATTTTCACTGAGCGATTCTCTTTACAATTTTTTGTATAAGACTGTTCTTCGTTTAACAGTTTTTTAGGTCGGTCTAATAATGGACAAATAATGAGCTGATTTTTTTCCAAATTTCCAACAGCTACGTTCATTGTATTTGTTTTTAAATGAAATGGATATTTCTTAATTATGTTGTGAACGACGATCGGCAATTTTTATTTGAAGATACCACAATATATCATTAATGTATTACATTCGTGATACTATACTCAGGTATCTTCAAATAAAAATTGTCGGTTGTCGTTCATAAAATAATTATATGTATTATTATTATTATAGTATATATTGATATGCAGTCCAGTCATGCTGTATATGGCATCTTGCCATATATTAAATTTTAATAATGTTTTATTTTCAGTGTTATAATAAGTTTAGTTAATAAGTACGTTAATTTATAAACACCGCTCTGCTAAAGAGCGAGTGTTAGCGATGTCTGTCGCTGTTCTCCTCCGTCTGCTAACACGGGCGGAGAAAGTATCAGTTCATAAGAACTGTTAGTCATATACATAATATGATTGCAAGAATTTAATTCTTGAGTAATAAATATTTTTTTTCAGGTGAACATTTTTTATTTTACCTATAAGAATTATTAATTAACAGAAATGTTAATTAATAACTACCTTGCTGAGCAAGGTTACAGCGACGTCTGTCGCTGTCCTCCTCCGTCCGCTAAAACGGACGGAGAGAGTATCAGTTTATAAGAACTGATTATCATATAATATGATTGCATGAAATATATTTTTGCATAATATACTATATTTCTTTTCAGATGACTGGGTGTATATTACCCAGAAGCATATATATATGCATAGCCGAAGCTTTGCGATCGGCTCTTGGGACTGCTTGTGTTCACTCGCTGTCTCTCTCTGCGGGGAGCGGAGGAGGGGGAACACGAGGTTCCGTCGAGCGTGCGCTCGGCACGAGGCCCGGGTCGTCCGCACGACCCGAAATATATGGCATCTTGCCATATATTCATTTTTAATAATGCTTTATTTTCAGAATTACAATAAGTTTAATTAATAAGTACGTTAATTTATAAACACCGCTCTGCTAAAGAGCGAGTGTTAGCGATGTCTGTCGCTGTTCTCCTCCGTCTGCTAACACGGGCGGAGAGAGTATCAGTTCATAAGAACTGTTAGCATAAACATAATATGATTGCAAGAATTTAATTCTTGAATAACAAATATTTTTTTTCAGGTGAACATTTTTTATTTTACCTATAAGAATTATTAATGAACAAACATGTTAATTAATACGTACCTTGCTAAAGAGCGAGGGTACAGCGACACTTGACGCTGTTCTCCTCCGTCCGCTACAATGGACGGGGAGAATTATAGTTTATAAGAATTATTAATTAACAGAAATGTTAATTAATAACTACCTTGCTGAGCGAGGTTACAGCGAGGTCCGTCGCTGTCCTCCTCTGTCCGCCAAAACGGACGGAGAGAGTATCAGTTTACAAGAACTGATTGTCATATTATAATATGATTGCGAGAAATACATTTTCCTATAATACATATTTCTTCACAGATGACTGGGGGTATATTACCCAGACGCATATATATATTGTGACGATGGTCCATACTCAGTTACATTTTTTTCTTTCTCACGCGTCTCCCGCATTCCTTTTTGCCTACGTGACTTCGTACAGCTACACCCTCGCTATCGCCGGGACATCTCTCCGTTGGAACGCAGCTAGTCTTTGTTTCCCGATAAAGGCCTAAAAACACCTTTTTTCCATTTTCCACAGTCCAGCCATAAAGCACCTATCTTTATGGCCTGACCTGCCTCAAACCCGAAACACCTGCAGTCCCCATTGTCTCCCCAGACGTTTCCGTCTCCAGAACGTTCTGACTCCCAAATTCTCTGCCCACCAAACCACAACTTTCCCACAGGTTAATGTTATAAGAACCACCCTCGTCCTAGGCTAACCAGTTAGTAGTTTTCCGATCATCCAAGCAGCAACGTTACGCTGTCCGTTGTAATACTGAAAATAAAGTCTTGTGCTTCTCGATTAAGTGTCTACCGCGTTTTTCTTCTCAACCACCGCGTTCCGTAGCCGAGTCGGCAGCCCCAATTACAATAAATAAATTAAACAAATAATTCGCGACATCACAATATATTGTGACGGGTGTCACGGGCGTCCTCGGGCACGGAACCTGGAAGAGAATAATAATAATGAGAAGAGGGTAGTTTCCCTCGAAACACATAGATGGACAATTACAGGAAACGTTCTCACAAGAGAAACACAAGGGCCAAGGGTATAAAGAGGGTCTGCGAGGATGAGAAAGCACCCACCCTTTTTCTCCAAAAAGTACCATCTCGGAAATATCAAGACTTACCAAGAGCTTAGGCAGACACTCTGAAGGCAAAACCGGACTCTCTGATAAAGAGGGTTAAGTCGCGCTGATAGGAGGGTAGGCTGGAGATCTTAACAAGGAAGGATATAACGGACGGTGGCACTTGATAAAAAAACGAAGGCTCGGTGAGAGACGAAACTTACCGTCATCATCGAAAATCCGGGAGTGCGACGTGGCCTGAAACGGAGACGAACGGTGTGGCGATCCAAAGTCAGTACCTGCGTCAAAAGAACGACGTTAGAAGCACGGTAGACACACAGTCGACGGACACACAGATTGGCAACGAACCTAGGAGCCGTCGCACACAGCACGTAGCACAGAACGGGTAAACGAACACAAGGAAAACTCGTCACATACCCGTTAAAACGTTTCACTGGGCGAACACATCCCGCGCAGTCGTCGCCATCTTGGAACGATTGACAGGCGGACACCGGGTGTCGAAGCACGAGACCGGCAACTTGCCAACAAGATCGGGAGACGTGGCGCTGCGAGCGGCACGCTCAGAGGTGAACTACGCTACACTCGCCGAGCAGCAACCCCGGCGCAGCGAGAGAGAGAGAGAGGGACAGCGGCGAGCGACGAGTCGCTACACGGGAGATCGGCAGCGCGATATTGGCAGCATAAGGGCAGCGGCGCTGCGAGCGGCACAGTCGCGGGTGAACTAAGGACAGCGGTACGAGACTAGCGGGCGTCAGGAGGCGACACCGACGGCATACCAGGGAACTATTTTCTCGTATATGTATCCGCTGACTTTCATAAAATAAACTTTGCTTAGCCTTACATTAACGGTTTATCGAGCCCTGATTTCTTCGAGCCCGAACATAAATTATATTGAAAAGGCTCTGCCGTTTCATTTGGCGCCCGAACAGGGACTCGAGGAAACTTGGGTGCTAACCTGGGTAAGGTCACGAGCAAAGCCAAGATGGCGGCTGAACAAACCGCGCCAATCGAGGAGATACTGGCCGAGGACACAATGACTCGCGCCAATGTAAGCACATCAACGGAGGAAGCTCCTGTACCGGAGACCGAAGAAGAAGAAGAGATGGATCTCACGAGAAAAATGCAAAAAGAGATCGATGAGTCAATTAAATTACTCCTAAGAGAGCTAAAGGAGGTGAAGGTCGAGCAGGGCCGCGAAAGGCTCATGACAAATGAACGAATCGGAGATTTGGACGAGAGATGCGTGCTACGGTGCAGGCAGACGCAAGAAATGGCACGGCACGATTTCAGGGAGGAGCTCGATCGCGTCGTCACACAGACAGACCGTAAAATCACGATAGCACAGAGTTTGGCAAAAGAAAATTTAGAGGCGATTGACAGGGATCGACGAGCGGATTTCGAGGATCTCGAAAAAAAGCTCCAGCAAGCCATGAGCGGCTTCGCACAAGCACAGGAGGTGTCGAAGAAGACAGTCTCCCTGGTGAAGAACAATAAGGAGCGCATCGACGCTGTGGAAGACGAATTGCGGAACCGCCTCTCACAGACAATGAATGTGACGCAGGGGGTTCTGAACGTCAGTCAAGCATACGCTGTGAAACAAAAACCACCAATGTTCCGGGGGGACGGTGAGCAAAGGCCGATGCGATTTCTAAAAGAATTTGAACAATTCTGGCAGATAACCGGCAACACAAACATCTCATACGTCATCGGACAGTCGTTGACAGACGCGGCCAAAGACTGGTGGAGGGTCGTAGAAGACAACGTGCACACGATGGAGGATTTCGTCAGGAAATTCAGGCTGAGATATTGGGGGCCAGATGTGCAAGACAAGATAAGTCGGAATTTGGAGTTTGGGGCATACGATCTGGATGAGCAAAAGGCAACCCGAGCTGAATATGCGACTCGCATATTTGGGAACGCGAAGGACCTCGATAAGAAACCGACGGATGAAGAAATAATCAGATGCCTAGGAAACCATTTCACCGAAACAGTCCGCTCAGCCATTCATTTGGGAACGGTGAAAAACGTCGAGGAATTCCTCATGCTCTTAGAAAGATTGGATGGAGCCGGGCCTCTGAACGCGCAGAAGAGACCGAAAAACCAACGGGAAGGGAATCAGGACAATCGTAACTGGAACCACGCGAATAATGGCGGGCGGGAGAACCGAGAGAGAAATCACTCGAACCAGGACAGATCATGGCAACGGGAGCGTCCGAGATGGTCAGCACCCCAAGGCGGAGAAAGAGACAACCGCTACCGACCATGGGACAACTCGCAAAGAGCCCAGGGGTCTACCTCAAATCCGGAAGGGAAGCCTTGGGAGAAGTCAGTGGCCCAAGAGGACCGAGCCGATCCCGAAACAACGAGAAGCAGGAAAGAGGAAGCCACGCAGCAGTCGGGAAACGAGTAGGCGTTGCGCCCGAAATCATGAGTATTCAAGAGGAAGATCTCAAACGAGGCGCAACAACAGAGGAGGTCCTGGAGCAGGTCCGGAGGGAAACGGAGGAACGGCAGGAGAGAAATAGGAAGAAGCGGCAGAAGAAAAAAGAGAAAAAAGAGAAGGCAAGAGGGGAGAAAACCGGCCACGTGTCAAATCTCGCGAAGGGAGCAAAAGGGGCTACGGAAGGAGGAAGAGCCGGAGCGGAGGGCGCTGAGAATACGTATGAGAGTCCAAGGGACTACTTGATGGAGGACAGTAGGATAGAAAGGCCTGAGGTAGTAATCAAATGCCCAGAGGTGCAGGTAGAGATCGAGGGTAAAGAAACCCGAATGCTCATAGATAGCGGGAGTGAGATCTCAGGCATGTCAGAGGAATGGTGTGAGCAGATGGCGGAGGAACTCAAGACCTGTCCGATACTCCCGGTCACGGGCGGGGAGCTACAAGGGGCTTTTAGCGGGAATATAAGCCGAATAAAGAAGAATATAGCCGCGGAGGTACGGCTGGGGGACAGGAGAGCAACTTTGCAACTCATGATCATCCCTAAGTTGAGACGAGAGGCGATCCTCGGAATCGATGGGATGAGGGCGCTAAGGATCAAGCTCGACACGGAGAATGACGTCATATACGCAGCAGGGGACCCAATACTGCGCCTATATGACGGGAGATGGATGAAGCCCAGACAAGTGGGAGAAACGGGACGAGTCGACACCATAAGGCTAGGGGGGGACGAAGAAGAAGGTCTCACCGGGGAGGTCATACAGGAAAAAGTCGAACAGGTAAAAGGCGTCGGAAGAGAGATAAAACACGCGTTCAAAGAAATTCTGTGGGAATACAGGCACATATTCACGAAACGGCCCGGAAGAATGACAGCATATACGCACAAACTGATCATGAAAGACCCGCAGCCATACGTGAATAGATCATACCCGGTCCCCATGAAATACAGGGAGAAGGTCCGAGAGGAAATCCAACGGATGCTCCAACACGGGGTCATAGAAAGAGCTAACAGCCAATTTATAAATCCGATGGTGACAGTCGTCAAAAAGGACGGGTCGGTTCGATTATGCCTCGATGCGAGACAACTGAATGAATATTTGATCGAGGATCATGACGCGGCTCCGCCAATCGAAGAAATTTTCCAGCAGTGCGAAGGAATTGGGACGATCTCGAGTCTCGACATGACGAGTAGTTTCTGGCAGATACCGCTGCATACGGAATCACGGAAATACACCGCGTTTATGCACGAAGGCCTCTGCTATCAATTCACGGTGACGCCATTTGGTCTCAAAACGAGCACAGCGAGTCTAATAAAAGGGCTTGAGGTAGTCCTACGAGACCTGGGAAAATCGGTGATCAATTTTGTCGACGATGTACTCATCGTTTCACCAAACCCGAAGGAACATCTTGAGCAGGTTCGAAGAGTGTTTCAGAGGATGCATGAACATGGAATGACTTTGAACTTCAAGAAATCAGCCTTCTTCCGAGAGGAGGTCGAGTTTCTGGGGCATATACTCACGACGAGGGGCATAAAGCAACAGCCAGAAAAGGTGGAAATTATCCAAAAGTTCCCAACGCCAAAGAACCAGAAGCAACTCCGAGGATTCCTCGGCCTAATCAACTTCTATTCGAAGTTTACCAACAAACATGCCAAGGAAACAGTGCCGCTACTGGAACTGATAAAGAAAGGAGAGCCATGGAGCTGGGACGAGAGACGGGAAGCCGCCTTCGAGAGAGTTAAAAGATTATTTACAGAAAGTGTAATCTTAAGACACCCGGATGTGACCCGGCCGTATACAGTAACGACGGATGCGAGCGAATATGCGATCGGTGCGACATTGAGCCAGGAGGATGAGCGGGGCGAGACGGGAGTTATCTCATTTGCCAGCAGGACGCTCAAAGGAGCGGAACTGAGATATATGACGACCGAAAAGGAACTCTTGGCAGTCGTGTGGGCTTTACAGAAATTTCGTACCTACATACTCGGAGCGAGGGTACGAGTAATCACGGATCACAAAGCAATCACATTTCTAAAAACGTGTCGATTTGCGGGAGATCGGCTAATCCGGTGGTCCCTCTTGATCCAAGATTACAATATCGAGATTGAGCATTGCCCGGGTAAAGAAAACACGGTAGCCGACATGCTCAGCCGACCGGAACAGATGGGAGACGCAAGAAATAAACGAATTATTATATCGGCGGTGTTGGCCAAAGAGATGGATCCCGAGCTGGAGGAGGATTTGAGGAACTTCGGGGCATTACAAAAAGAAGACCCGACACTGCAGGACTTATGGGAACGGACCAAGAAGGACGCACCTGGAGGAACGAATTATCGAATCAAAGAGGAGTGCCTGCAAAAGCGAACTCGAGCAGGGAAATGGAAGATAATCGTCCCAGAACGGATACGTACAAAACTCATAGAGGAGAGCCATAAGATGTACGGGCATTTAGGGGCTCGCAAGATATTTAGAGTCATAGACGAGGATTTCATGTATCCCCATCTGGCCAGGAAAACGCGACAAATAATCGCGAGGTGTGACGAATGCCAGAGGAATAAAAGCTCTACACACACGAATTATGCGAAAATGCAAACAATCGTACCTGAAGGACCGGGGGACTTACTCTCCATTGACTTTTTTGGTCCATTACCACCATCAACCGGGGGGGTTAAGCACATATTAGTGACGTTGGATACGTTCACGAAATACGTTAAGCTATATGCATTACAAAGAGCGAACACAGCGGCGACAATCAGGAGGATATTCAACGATTACATTCCAAAATTCGGAAAACCGAAGCGTATCCAATGCGATCACGGAACGCAGTTTACCTCCAAAGAATGGCTGAAACAACTCGAGAAGGAGAAAATAAAGGCAGTATTTTCCTCGATACGCCACCCACAGGGGAACATGGTAGAGAGGGTGAATCGGGAGCTGGCACGATTCCTGAGAACCTTTCTGGAGGAAAACCACTCGGGTTGGGCGAAATGGCTACCGATTATTGAGACGTGTATCAATGATACGCATCATGAGACAACAGAAGAAACACCAACGGAGATGCAAACAAAAACAAAGCCGTACCGCGCGTGGAAAAAATGGTTGCTCGCATTGGAGGATGAGGAAATAGACGACATGGCACACGAAAAAAAAATTGCCATAGTAAGAGAGAGAATAAGAAAAAAAGGATGGGTACGAGCCGACCGATTTAATGCGAGGCACAAAACTACGAGCTTCGACGTGGATGAGTTAGTACTGGTACGAGCATTAAATGTATCAGACCCGAAAGAGAAGAAAACGGCTAAGTTCATGCCGCTGTATGAAGGCCCATATCGCATTAAGAAATGCGTCGGGATCGCCACATATCTCCTGGAGGACCCGAAAACGAAAAAAGAAAGGGGTAAGTTTCACGGGTGCCTCTTAAAAAAATACGTAGGAGAGACAGAACACGAAGCGCGACCAGAAAGCCCGGAAAAGGGGAAGAGAAACAACGATAATGCGGGGACAAGTAGAACGGCGCACGTCAGAGAGGATACGGCGAGTACGAGACTTGCGAACGAGACCCAAGACCGCGGAAAAACGAAAAAGAAAAACGCGAATTTACAAACGGAGCAACGGACAACCGATAAAAGTTAAGAGAAGAAATCAAAAAACGCGAGAATGATGACAAAAGAGGTGAGAGAAGAAGCACGGAAAGAAAAAAAAAGAGCTAAACAATTAATAAAAAGACGGGAGCAGAGGAGGAAAGGAGAAATAAGCGAGATACGGACGATTGAAAATCCGTTCGTTTTAACGGTCATAAGCGACCAGAACATTCGATCCTGGTATCCTGGAAAATCGTTAGGCTTGTAGGGGTCGGCAGTCCGGCGAGAAGCAGCAAGATCGTCACTTTCAAATCAGCAGCGAAGAGAAACGGACGAAATGGAGCAGCAATACGAGAATTACCCGGTGGAATTTCTAAACGGACAGCAGGAGGGCGTGAAGATTATCGGGATCGCGAATCCGGAGCAGGTCTGGCTCAGAATGGACTTACCGGATGTCGATTGGCGCCAAATTATACGCAGTATCCGGGGAATAACGTGTGACGACGACGAGGTGCACCCCTGCCTGGAGGAAGAGTTATACCCGGGGAGGGGTATATTAGTCAGGCAGGACGGGTTCTTCGCCCGCGCGACGGTGCTGGACACAGACGACGACGTCGTGGAAGCCTGGCTCGGCGACTACGGTCAGGAGTTCGAATATGAGAGGGAGGAATGTTTCACGGCTCCAGCGTGGACATTTGAGCAGCCATGGACGGCCATTCCATGCGGCGTCTACGGCGTCGCGCCACCGGGAAGAGGCCGTTATAACGCCGAAAAAAGTCGGGAGTTGCTTCGGCAAGTCCACACGAGGAGCTGGACACTGAAAATCTCTGATGTGACGACGGGAACCGATGCAATTTGGGGAACGCTGCAGGAGGAAGACACCGGGGACGACTATCGCCAGTGGGTAATTTGCCACGACGCCGGTGAGTGGACCAACCGGGGACGCGCGTTCAGGTGGCGGCTCCTAGGCCCACACCTGAATAGCTACAGCGACATGATCGAGAAGTGGCACTCGCTGATACCTCGGGAGCATCAAGGGCGGTCGCAGGAGGCGGCAGTACAGGTAGCGGTGGGCAGCGGTGCCACGCTCACGCAGTATGTCGAGGTGGACCCTGAGAGCGAGGGAGAGGAACCAGGGCGTAGCGGCGACGATTCACAGATGGAGGTGGACTTGGACGAGAGGTTCCTGGAGCTGTGGCCGACAACGGGAGACGAAGAGGAGGAAGTAGAAGAGAACAACGACAGCGACATGGAAGGATCAATCTGAGGAAAAACAAAGACGGTTAGAAGTAAGCACACACACACACACACACAAAAAAAAAAAAAAAAAAAAAAAAAAAAAAAAAAGATAAATGTAAATAGATATAAGATAGACATAGGAACACACATGATAGAGACACATTATATTAGGGTGCACACACAAGCCAAAGAGAGAGGTGAAATAAAAAAAAGAAAAAAGAGAAACTGCGAAAAAAAAAATCTATTTCCCTGAAAAAAAAAAAAACCAGGCCATAGATAGGCGTCGCTGAAGCACAGGCGGCGGAAGAAAGCGGCATGGCGGCCAGAAAGGAGGATTTTCCTTCGCTGTGACGCATCGCAGGGAACGTCTTCGCGGCGAAAAATCCTGGGGGACAATGTGACGGGTGTCACGGGCGTCCTCGGGCACGGAACCTGGAAGAGAATAATAATAATGAGAAGAGGGTAGTTTCCCTCGAAACACATAGATGGACAATTACAGGAAACGTTCTCACAAGAGAAACACAAGGGCCAAGGGTATAAAGAGGGTCTGCGAGGATGAGAAAGCACCCACCCTTTTTCTCCAAAAAGTACCATCTCGGAAATATCAAGACTTACCAAGAGCTTAGGCAGACACTCTGAAGGCAAAACCGGACTCTCTGATAAAGAGGGTTAAGTCGCGCTGATAGGAGGGTAGGCTGGAGATCTTAACAAGGAAGGATATAACGGACGGTGGCACTTGATAAAAAAACGAAGGCTCGGTGAGAGACGAAACTTACCGTCATCATCGAAAATCCGGGAGTGCGACGTGGCCTGAAACGGAGACGAACGGTGTGGCGATCCAAAGTCAGTACCTGCGTCAAAAGAACGACGTTAGAAGCACGGTAGACACACAGTCGACGGACACACAGATTGGCAACGAACCTAGGAGCCGTCGCACACAGCACGTAGCACAGAACGGGTAAACGAACACAAGGAAAACTCGTCACATACCCGTTAAAACGTTTCACTGGGCGAACACATCCCGCGCAGTCGTCGCCATCTTGGAACGATTGACAGGCGGACACCGGGTGTCGAAGCACGAGACCGGCAACTTGCCAACAAGATCGGGAGACGTGGCGCTGCGAGCGGCACGCTCAGAGGTGAACTACGCTACACTCGCCGAGCAGCAACCCCGGCGCAGCGAGAGAGAGAGAGAGGGACAGCGGCGAGCGACGAGTCGCTACACGGGAGATCGGCAGCGCGATATTGGCAGCATAAGGGCAGCGGCGCTGCGAGCGGCACAGTCGCGGGTGAACTAAGGACAGCGGTACGAGACTAGCGGGCGTCAGGAGGCGACACCGACGGCATACCAGGGAACTATTTTCTCGTATATGTATCCGCTGACTTTCATAAAATAAACTTTGCTTAGCCTTACATTAACGGTTTATCGAGCCCTGATTTCTTCGAGCCCGAACATAAATTATATTGAAAAGGCTCTGCCGTTTCAATATATATATATATATATATATATATATATATATATATATATATATATATATATATATATATATATATATATATATATACAGGGTGAATCGTAATGGGTGGACACCACTTTTTGATGGTATTTACCATGCGTCGAAAATTACCGACTACCTACAAGTGGATTGCTTGACATCTCCAGAGATGGCAGCAGCTTAGTGACAGGCAACTATATTCATGCATCTTCGCCGATTTCGATGAAATTTGGTATGCTTGTAGAATGGATAAAAATACAAGATATGAAACAATTTCAAATTCACACTGGATATCAGAATGGTACAGATAGCAACAAATCTCTTATTATTTATTGCAAATTTGTAATTTTTTCATACGTATCTCCGAGAGTTTTTAACCGATTGGGATGCAAATTAGCATAAAAGTAGAGGATGAAAAAATAAAGTTGACGGGTTTGTTATTTTTTCGATATCTCATAATTAAGGGGTTGAAACTGCCCCTCGATTTTTTAGTCAATTGCATCGTATGATCGGATAAATTTGTACAGACTATTTCTACTCATTGCATTTTCATTTCATCCCATTTTTATTTCTAGAAATTTTCGTCCATGCCACACGGTAAGAACTTTGAACGTTCGCGAGGGGGATGGTTAGGGGAGGGGGTGAGTGGAATTTACAAATATGTATTCGTGTATTCAAACGAACTTATATTAACGTAAATTAAACCCGGAATGGCAAAAGGCTACCCGATCATACGATGCAATGGACTAAAAAATCGAGGGGCAGTTTCAACCCCTTAATTATGAGATATCGAAAAAATAACAAACCCGTCAACTTTATTTTTTCATCCTCTACCATTATGCTAATTTGCATCCCAATCGGTTAAAAACTCTCGGTGATACATATGAAAAAATTACAAATTTGCAATAAATAATAAGAGATTTGTTGCTATCTGCACCATTCTGATATCCAGTGTATAGTACGCGAAAAAATAAACGTTGTTACAATTTGAAATTTTTTAATATCTTGTATTTTTATCCATTCTACAAGCATACCAAATTTCATCGAAATCGGCGAAGATGCATGAATATAGTTGCCTATCATTAAGCTGCTGCCATCTCTGGAGCGGTCAAGCAATCCAGTTGTAGGTAGTCGGTAATTTACGACGCATGGTAAATACCATCAAAAAGTGGTGTCCACCCATTACGATTCACCCTGTATACAGGGTGTCCCATTTTAATCTTACACCAGATTTTTCTCGGAAAATACTGCTCCGATCAAAAATTGTGTATAATGAAACTTTTAGGGTTCGAAGGGGGACGTTCAAAACAAATTTTTTTTTTGTATCATAATTCAAAATGGCGGCTGTAAGATGGCCGACATGTTTTTTTTAAATAGAAACAGGCCATTTCTTTGTTACTAAAAAATTTGTCGGATCAAAACTAACAACTTTTATAGGAACATTTTTTTGATAAAGTCCATAATTTTTGGAGTAGAACACCATTTTTGACTATTTTAGCGTTATCCAGGATGTACCACGAGGAGGTAAAGTCTTTAACATCCCAAGTGTAAGTGTGTGTGTGTGTGTGTGTATGTGTGTGTTTGCGCGCGTGTGAGTGTGAGTGTGGGTGTGTGAAACACTCACAAGGATTAGGTCTCTGCGGCTCGTCACTTCCGCAGTATTTACCGACTCCAAAACCACCTCCTTATGAGTGTTCTCTGAACTCTTAAAGGTGTTCGGAGATTCCCCCATTCATGTTTAAGCATGCCCGAACTCTCCTCTCAAAACCATCGACTGTTCGCAAGAGAACAACTCTCGGGATTGCACGGCAGGCAGCTCAAATGATATGGGGTACCATGAAAATTTTCTCTGGAATGTGTCGCTGTTGAAATTTTTCTGTTAACTGGATACGGCAGGACAATACGAATTTTCATGGTACCCCATATCATTTGAGCGTTCCAAGTTCGATTCGCTTCTGATCGAAATAAGAAAACGAAATCTCACGTTGAACGCCTACAATAGACGCGGATTTGTTAACCGTTTACTGACGGCAATTCAACAATGGCTGATTTCAGTCCCAACGAAATCGTTGATATGCTCCTTATTTTAGGGAGATGCCGGGGCAATTATTTACGAGCAGAAAATTTGTATCGACGCGAATATCCTGATCGTCGTCATCCATCGCGGCAGACAATCCGAACCCTCGAGAGGAGAGCGAGGGCAGGCCGAATAACCCGCCACCGCCAACGTCGCCAAAACGTGAACAATGATTTTGGTGGCCCGCATGAGGCTCGAAACATGGCTATTTTAGCGATGATAGCAATCGATCCTCATTTGAGTGTTCGAGTGATCTCGGAGCGACTGGGGTTTCCCGGATCCACAGTGCACCGAGTACTGAGAGGTGCAAGGCTCCACCCGTACAGGATACAATTCCACCAAGATACGCCTAATCCTGATCCGTTGCGAAGGATGGAGTTTTGTCGGTGGGCATTGAGACGAATCGAGCAATTCCCAGATTTTTTTAGGTTTGTTATGTTCAGTGATGAATCCACATTCAACAACCGAGGTCAGGTAAATCGATGGAACTTTCGGTATTGGACTGATCAGAATCCACGATGGGTGCGACAGATCGATCA
Source organism: Netelia inedita (assembly GCA_964017225.1). Lineage (NCBI taxonomy): Eukaryota > Metazoa > Arthropoda > Insecta > Hymenoptera > Ichneumonidae > Netelia > Netelia inedita. Next base: position 21,903,784 of record OZ024924.1, read on the forward strand.
CCAGCATCGGTGGAGTTTGAATGTTTGGTGTGGAATCATTAACGGGCAATTAATAGGTCCTCACTTCTTCGAGGGAACTGTGACGGGAGCCCGTTATTTTGACTTTCTGCAAAATGAATTGCCGCTTTTGATGGAAGACATTGATTTGGTTACACGTCAACAGATGTGGTTTCAGCAAGACGGTGCACCCGCTCACTGGGCTCGTGTTGTTCGAAATCACCTGGACGCAACATTCGGTCAAAGGTGGATCGGACGAGATGGACCTGTCCATTGGCCTCCAAGATCACCTGATCTTACCTCTCCCGACTTTTTCTTGTGGGGTTATCTTAAAGACGCTGTCTACCGTCAAGCTCCAACCACACAAGAGGATATGAGGGTGCGGATAAGAGCTGCCTGCCGTGCAATCCCGAGAGTTGTTCTCTTGCGAACAGTCGATGGTTTTGAGAGGACAGTTCGGGCATGCTTAAACATGAATGGGGGAATCTTCGAACACCTTTAAGAGTTCAGAGAACACTCATAAGGAGGTGGTTTTGAAGTCAAAAAATACTGCGGATGTGACGAGCCGCAGAGACCTAATCCTTGTGAGTGTTTCTCACACTCACACTCACACTTACACTCACACTCACACTCACAAGGAGGGTTTGGAGTCGGTAAATACTGCGGAAGTGACGAGTCGCAGAGACCTAATCCTTGTGAGTGTTTCACACACTCACTCACACTCACACTCACACGCGCGCAAACACACACATACACACACACACACACACACTTACACTTGGGATGTTAAAGACTTTACCTCCTCGTGGTACATCCTGGATAACGCTAAAATAGTCAAAAATGGTGTTCTACTCCAAAAATTATGGACTTTATCAAAAAAATGTTCCTATAAAAGTTGTTAGTTTTGATCCGACAATTTTTTTAGTAACAAAGAAATGGCCTGTTTCTATTTAAAAAAAACATGTCGGCCATCTTACAGCCGCCATTTTGAATTATGATACAAAAAAAAAATTTTTTTGAACGTCCCCCTTCGAACCCTAAAAGTTTCATTATACACAATTTTTGATCGGAGCAGTATTTTCCGAGAAAAATCAGGTGTAAGATTAAAATGGGACACCCTGTAGATTGAACGCGGAAGACTTCTCTTGCGATTTTCTCGAAAACGCTTGAGTAGTACGCCTTGCTACTTGCACATTATGTTGTTCTAATGGACGACTAAAAGTGTGCAAAGTTTGGAGAAAATCCATGATCCATCCTGATCCTGTCTATTTCGCGGCGCAATACTTGCATTTGGCTCGAGATTATCGTTTCTTGCCGAGGCTTCGCACTTTAGGCCATGGACTGCCATCTAGCGGTGTTGCGTAGCGCGCAAGTTCACTACTATGCCGACGTCGTCGGAGTTCGTCCGGGCCTTTCACATCACCTTAAGGTGGTTGTGCCATGACAATCAGTTCCAAAAATTTATATTGACCACATTCAAAAGCGACGAATAAGCACCGAATTTAACGCTATATTTGTGTCGTGGAAATGGAAATGGTATTATCATTACTAAGTTTTAAAACGTCACAATGCATTTTGATTAGTAGGATCACCAGCTTTCGTTAAAAAAATTGAAAATTTAGACTCTCGGGGATAAACTTTTGATTCAGTACAGCCATACTCACACAAGCTTCGCATACATGTACAAGCGCATACTAATTCTTTGGTATACAGTGGCGATCGTGGCAACACTGCCTATCGTCTGTTGTGTATAGTTGAAATTACGCTACGTCCCTACATTGAACAAATTTTTATGACAATCGGTAAACTTTTATCAATATGTCAGGTCAGTTGCGGTTTAAAAAATATATAAAAAAAAATATATAAAAAATATTCCATGTTCTTTTTATTTTTAATAAATGTCTACATTAAAAAAGCATGCTTTTCAATTTCTCATTTGCAAAGATTTAAAAGCTCCCGCCAGTCCCTCTCGGCCTCTCGGCAGTCGCTCAGATGCGCGTTTGCCACTTTGTTTACAGTACGTTCGTGCATGTATCGAAATTCCCGCATTTTTCATACTTTCATCATTTATAATTTATAAACGAAACGGTCAAAGTAATTTAAAAAAATCCTATGTACGCCGTATATCCCGTATGACAACATATTATTTTTTTATCAAAATCTGACTTTTAGTTTGAATACAAAAAAATAAAACGTAAGACTAAGGTACGTTTGGCCGTATAAGCCCCTTGTTTAACCTATAACAAATATTTAATTTCAACATCATTTTTCTCAGTTTCTGTACAGTGAAACTCATTTAAATTTGGTTTGGTTATAGATAACTATTTTAAAAAGATTCTCTCGAAGTTTTAAAAAATTCTGACTTTTTTCATTTCACGGCACAACCACCTTAAAGGGGATATATTTCCCTTTATATATATATATATCTTCTCTTATATATAAAAATGGAGAAATGTTTGTTTGTCTGTTTGTCTGTTTGTTTGTCCTGCATGGGTGCCTATACCATTCATCCGATTGCGATGAAAATTTGGTGAATTGTAGTCCGCACTCCCGGGAAGGTTTCTGCGTTAGTAGAATAATTTTATTTGCCAAAATAAACCCGTACGGGGCAAAACAATATTTACATTTATGTATACTTGAAACGGCAAAAGCCTTTTCAATAATTTATTGTTCAGGCTCGAAGAATTTAGGGCTCGATAAACCATTAAATGTAAGTTGTAAGCAAATTTATTTTGAAATTAGCAGTTGATACAAATGTACACTCGTCGTGATGCGACAGCGACGTTGGCTTCTCTCAGGTCCCTGGCACTCAACATATATATGGTGGTTCTCTTAGCGTCGCCAGCCACCATGTGGCGCTAGTAGTAATCCGCGCCGCAGCCGCGGGCTGTGGTTGATGCAAACATTATCTATTATGCTGTAGATAATTACAGCAACCCACAAAATATAATTAAGGGAAGGTTCTAGTTCAGAGGCCCGAAAATGTGCATAATTTCATGATTTTTTTTTGAGAGTACATAAGTATTTTTTTTGTTTAACTTTTGTACCATTTATTTGTCTATATTTAAAAAAGTTTACAAAATTTTTTCGAGTAAAAATAATACAAAATAGCAGCTTCAGCCCTCACTGACGACGGTCGTGCGCGGCGGTGGACAGTGTGCGCGGGGCACTCCACAGCCCTGCCAAGTGATCTGAAACGAAAAAACCAAAAAAAATCTTAAAGTAGATGAAATCTGGGGGGCCTTATGAATTTCTGATGTTTAAAAAACCCTTATTAAAAAAAATGGGGACCCTCTGAAAAAAAAACACCTTTTTTGCCTCTTTTTATTTGTTTAACGTTCAAAAAAACTATACTAAAAAATATTTTTTGACAAAAAACGCTTTCTGAAGGCCCCCTAAATTGAATAAGCTTTAATTTGAGCCGCCAAACGTCGAAATCGGTGTAGTCGTTGAAGCGGAATCGCGCCCCGCGCGCAAGAAAAAGGTGTTTCGAGAAAAACGTGTTTAAAGTTTGACGAAGAAAAAATCGTATATAATGTTTTTTTTTGACACTTACATCTAATCAGCTATTCCCGCACCATACAGGGTTCCTTCCTCATCTTCAAAAAGCATGTTTTGCTGAACTTTGGTGCTGATTTTGTCAATTCTGGCCTTTTTCGCCAACACTGATAGATTCGCCTCCGCTGATGTGATGCGTTTATCATCCGTCTTCGCAGCAAAGTTTTTACTATTTATTCCTATGACGATCCCCAATGTCTGCATGGTTTTTAATATTGATGAATAGCCTTCATTGAAGATGCCGGAAGCTATATACGCTGCTATTCTGATTGTTTGTTCGCCACAATGAAGATGTTTCGGGGCCAGTTTCCAAATGCACGCGTTGAAACTTTCGTTATCATTTTGTGTGTTTCCACCGGTGCATCTTTGCAGTAGATCATCGCTCGAAAGAGCTTCATACACCGGTCGAATTGCATTTTGAACTGACTCTTGAAGGGCAGGTTCGTGTTCGAAATCAGCGAGTTCTCCCTTTGCTTCAGCAACGCGCCACTTACACCAACTGTTTTCACCTGGCGGGCAGTTCTCGTGTTTCGGTTCCTCGTCCGTGGACCATTTATGGTCGAACGTTGCCCAAACAGCTTTTCGCATTTCTTCGGCCGAATCGGGGTGTCGTCTGATGGCAAGTCCGTAGTATAAAGTCAAATCTTTTATTAATTTGTCCGTCAATTTTCCTGCACCTTTGCCTCCGATTCCTTTATTTTTCTTCTTGGCTTCGCGCAATCTTGTGCCCATTCGCTTCTGGACGTGTCCTATACATTCCTTCTTATGAACGGCGAAGTCGCTGTAAGGATTGCATTCGAGAAGAGCCTTGAACGTTTTTGTGTCACCGTCGCCGATGTATGTATGATATTTCACGCCGAGCAATTCTGATCGACAAAACATTTCTTTCATACAATCGACCTCCATTTTACCAGCACTTCCTGTATGATTAATGCTGCATTGCTCTTCATGACTATCATACCAAATATCGTATTCGCTCGTTCCCTTTTTTCTAGCCCAGTTGCTGCAGCTTTGACAAAACGACGACTTTACAATAAAATCTAACACTTTGTGTGAATATTTCCCGATGAGCGTTGCAACTCCAAATAACGACGAAAAACCTCGTCTTTTCCACGAACCGTCGCCTGACACGATCAAATGTGTTTCTTCGTTTCCCGCTTCCACGTTCTTCTGTCTTTCTTCGACAATCGCTTTGCGTTGAATACATTCGAATGTACTCTTTGATGCCGAAAGCAGATTGGTGATAAATGCGTAGTACGTACCATTTGCAAAGCCTGAAGACAATTCCATTAGGGAACAAAAAGTGTTTATCGACTGTAATCCAAGTCCCAGAATTCGCATTACAAACATCAAACGGCGATTTATTTCGTACGCACTATTTACTAACGGGCTCGAAGAAACGCGTTGTTGATTTTTACACTTGCACTTGATTATTAAATTAAAACCAAGTCCACGTTCACACGTACGAGAAAAAGTTACATCACTGTCACACTTTTTACACTTCAGACATTCGGATAAAAAGTTGAAAACAGTCAGAAAATTGATAATGACATTATTATGGCCAACGTCAATTTCAATGTCATCGTAACTCGCGTCTTTCATTTTTATGGCTGAAGTACTGGCATATTCTGTTTCTCCTTCAATTTGATCCGGATTGTAATGAAATTTCTTCTTTCGCGGCCGATTCGGACGAATATCTCCCACTGATTTTCGCGTGTTCGGCATTTTTGATCACTGTTACTTGCCAGAAGTTCGAAACGCAACTGAAATACGTTACTCTGAATAGAGCGCTCGTTCGACCGAAGGAACGCAGGTATACGAGCACACAATAGACGGAATTTACAAGAATTTGTTCCGAGGGGCACAAACTTACTACCTGTAGTATAGATGAGCCGCTCAGGCGGTGAAAACTGGGGTTCGGAGCGCCTTACCTCGAAGCGGCTCCGAGCGCGCGCTTCTACCTGTTTTCCGGCCGACGCGTTCTCTCGTCTATATGCTATAACTCGCAAAATCAATTAGATAGGGAAATATCCTTTTGCCTACACATTTTTAAAACCTTAAGGATGAAAATAAAGCAATATAAAAAAAAAAGTTTTTTTGGTCGATTTGGACTAGAACCTCCCCTTAAATAATTTGACGATATGTATATAATAAAATAGATTAGTATTCTATTACATTATATAACATTATATATATATATTGTCACGCCGCGGGTGGGAGGGAATTTGGGGGTAAAAAAAAAAAAGGGGGGGGGGGCAAAAGACAAGAAATCAATAATTAACAAAGTTTTATTTCTGATCGTTTTCAACGGCGGACTTTCTCCGGGGCCATTGACAGTTATGTCAACACAAAAAAAAAGAAACAAAATTTTTCTGGTCCTAATGGGCGCCAGTTAATTTAATACAAAAGAAAATTAACAACTTTTAACATCGCTTACTGGAACTATGAGAGGGGAGTTACGGCTAGCGCGTTGGGAAGGGAAGGGGGGGTCGAGCGGGAAGAAATCTCAGGGAGAGGATTCGCCGACGCGATGGCCTCTTATTAATTACCACTGGCGAATTTTATTTGTAATATCACAATAGGCTTTTCTTAAATCTACGATGCCGTGAACACGGTCAGTCGCAGGGAAAGGGGCAGGTGGGGGGAAGGGAGAATTGTTTGGGTTTGGCGGTCGGCTGTGCCGAGGAAGGTCGGTCGAGAGTATCTCGGCCGAGCGAATGTTCGAACGTCGAGATAGGTACTAGCGGAAGGGGGGAAGGGAGGTCAGGCGGGAAGACGACCGTTACGCGCGAGGATACTATCGGGTAAATTACTCGTAATAATGTTATCGTATAAATTCTTACTGCCGTCCCACACGGCTAACACAGAGGCCGAAAAAAAGATGAAGCAAAGGGTCGGCAATCGCGAACAGAATATTTTATACGCCGCGAATCTCTCAAAAATGAGCCGGGTTCGAATTCGGGGGGGAGGTACCTGTGCAAACACTCACCGTTGCAGGTTCCCTCTTCGGCGTCCCGGCTATCCCGTTTCCTTCTCGTCTTTTCCTTTTCCGTGTCCGTATCGTGATATTCGTGTCCTTATTCGTGCCAAATCGTCCCCGCTTACACCGTTTTCGTTGCTTTCTCACTCTCTCCTTCTCTCTCTCTCTCTCACTCTACACGCCTTCCTTCTCTCTCTCACTCACTCTATACTCTCTATACTCTAAATTTCGCTCTATACTCGTCGCCGGCTCGTCACAAAGTGACGACCGCATGGCCGGCCGGAAGCTCGCGAAATCTTCGCGCTCGCTGATTGGCTACCGGCCGGCATCGATCATCGAGGCAGCAGCGACACGGATCGATGGGAGATGGGTCAACCGCGTGGTCGATTTAGGGCTGTCGCGAGCGGGATCTATTGGGGATAGGCGGGTAATTAGGTCGGTCGGTAAGTATGGGGAAAATTTTGCGAACGGGAATTTATGATTCTGGTAATAAGGTAGGGTAGGGTAATCGTCGTACGCTGCTGCCACCTTCGTCACTCTGTCGCCGCACGGCCGATGGATGGCCGGGGTGCGGGGACGGACGGGTGCTGTAATTTTGACAGATACGAATGTTTCGAGTGTAGTGCGAGTGTTGTGCGTGATTTTGGAATTTTCTCTGACTTCTCCGGGGTGATGTTTTTCCTCGGAGGTGATGAGTGGCAGCCGGGACGAGCTCTCCGAAGGGGAAATTATCTTCGGGCCGGTCCAGGTGAGTACGTTTCTATCAGTTTCTTCCGATTTTCCGTATTTATTATCTCCATCCTTTCTTTCTAGGTTAGGCCGGTCGTTCCAGGACGACGTCGACGACGACGATGACGATGACGCTGACGACGACAATGACGATGACGACGACGACGACGATGACGCTGACGCCGACAACGACGATGACGATGACGATGACAACGACGATGACGGCGGCGAGGGTAGTATAGCGACTCGCGGGGTCTGGCGGGGTCAGTCGTAGTGACTGACTTCTTGCGCAGGTGAGTGCGTGCACAGTTTTTTTAATTTATTCTGTAAAATTTTATACTTATCTGGTTTTCTGTCATTGCAGGTGTGGGACGGCTCCTCTGCACGAGCCGGCTGCAGGGGAGGCTGTGATGCATGTGGCGCATGGCGTCACAACACCCCCCTGCCTAAACGAAAGTACACCTGGTGGTGCACTCGAGCGTATCTTGGGTTACCCTGGCTGCCTGAAATCACTCTCATCCGTGCACTCTCGCATTCATACTATTAATATGTTCTCGGCAGCGAGTGTGTGTTCGCACAGCTCGTTCTCCGTATCTCCTGACTCATTGAGATTTGTACTGTCGGTGGCTCAGTCTCGCTTCCTCTCCTCTGCTTTGACTAGGGTGCGTGGCTCCTCGCTCGCGCACTTGACGTCTTTGGTTTGGCCCTAGGCCAGCCTATCTTTTAACGTTTGGGCCGGTCTTTGTATGTCTGCCGACGGGCGTTGGCGGAAGGTGTGGGGACTTGTGGGAGAAGGGGTTGGGTTTGGCCAGGCGGGCCTAGCGGGTGGTTTTCGGGGGTTAAGGGTGGGGTGTAGAGAAGGTAAAAGGGGAAGAAAGATGCAGGGAAAGGTTGGGAACTAGGGAAGAAGTAATAACAAAAAAAACTTGGTCGAAGCCAGAGGTAATATGAACAACAAACTAAAAAAAAATTGGACGAAGCCAGGTATAGGGAAGGAAAGAAATAAAATAAAATGGTCGAAGCCATGTGTGGACAGGAGAAAAAAAACAAAAACGTGGTCGGTGCCATATACAGGGTGTCCCATTTTAATCTTACACCTGATTTTTCTCGGAAAATACTGCTCCGATCAAAAATTGTGTATAATGAAACTTTTAGGGTTCGAAGGGGGACGTTCAAAAAAAATTTTTTTTTGTATCATAATTCAAAATGGCGGCTGTAAGATGGCCGACATATTTTTTTAAATAGAAACCGGCCATTTCTTTGTTACTAAAAAATTTGTCGGATCAAAACTAACAACTTTTATAGGAACATTTTTTTGATAAAGTCCATAATTTTTGGAGTAGAACACCATTTTTGACTATTTTAGCGTTATCCAGGATGTACCACGAGGAGGTAAAGTCTTTAACATCCCAAGTGTAAGTGTGTGTGTGTGTGTGTGTATGTGTGTGTTTGCGCGCGTGTGTGAGTGTGAGTGTGAGTGAGTGTGTGAAACACTCACAAGGATTAGGTCTCTGCGACTCGTCACTTCCGCAGTATTTACCGACTCCAAACCCTCCTTGTGAGTGTGAGTGTAAGTGTGAGTGTGAGTGTGAGTGTGAGTGTGAGAACCACTCACAAGGATTAGGTCTCTGCGGCTCGTCACATCCGCAGTATTTTTCGACTTCAAAACCACCTCCTTATGAGTGTTCTCTGAACTCTTAAAGGTGTTCGAAGATTCCCCCATACATGTTTAAGCATGCCCGAACTCTCCTCTGAAAACCATCGACTGTTCGCAAGAGAACAACTCTCGGGATTGCACGGCAGGCAGCTCTTATCCGCACCCTCATATCCTCTTGTGTGGTTGGAGCTTGACGGTAGACAGCGTCTTTAAGATAACCCCACAAGAAAAAGTCGGGAGAGGTAAGATCAGGTGATCTTGGAGGCCAATGGACAGGTCCATCTCGTCCGATCCACCTTTGACCGAATGTTGCGTCCAGGTGATTTCGAACAACACGAGCCCAGTGAGCGGGTGCACCGTCTTGCTGAAACCACATCTGTTGACGTGTAACCAAATCAATGTCTTCCATCAAAAGCGGCAATTCATTTTGCAGAAAGTCAAGATAACGGGCTCCCGTCACAGTTCCCTCGAAGAAGTGAGGACCTATTAATTGCCCGTTAATGATTCCACACCAAACATTCAAACTCCACCGATGCTGGTGATCGATCTGTCGCACCCATCGTGGATTCTGATCAGTCCAATACCGAAAGTTCCATCGATTTACCTGACCTCGGTTGTTGAATGTGGATTCATCACTGAACATAACAAACCTAAAAAAATCTGGGAATTGCTCGATTCGTCTCAATGCCCACCGACAAAACTCCATCCTTCGCAACGGATCAGGATTAGGCGTATCTTGGTGGAATTGTATCCTGTACGGGTGGAGCCTTGCACCTCTCAGTACTCGGTGCACTGTGGATCCGGGAAACCCCAGTCGCTCCGAGATCACTCGAACACTCAAATGAGGATCGATTGCTATCATCGCTAAAATAGCCATGTTTCGAGCCTCATGCGGGCCACCAAAATCATTGTTCACGTTTTGGCGACGTTGGCGGTGGCGGGTTATTCGGCCTGCCCTCGCTCTCCTCTCGAGGGTTCGGATTGTCTGCCGCGATGGATGACGACGATCAGGATATTCGCGTCGATACAAATTTTCTGCTCGTAAATAATTGCCCCGGCATCTCCCTAAAATAAGGAGCATATCAACGATTTCGTTGGGACTGAAATCAGCCATTGTTGAATTGCCGTCAGTAAACGGTTAACAAATCCGCGTCTATTGTAGGCGTTCAACGTGAGATTTCGTTTTCTTATTTCGATCAGAAGCGAAGCGAACTTGAAACGCTCAAATGATATGGGGTACCATGAAAATTCGTATTGTCCTGCCGTATCCAGTTAACAGAAAAATTTCAACAGCGACACATTCCAGAGAAAATTTTCATGGTACCCCATATCATTTGAGCTGCCTGCCGTGCAATCCCGAGAGTTGTTCTCTTGCGAACAGTCGATGGTTTTGAGAGGAGAGTTCGGGCATGCTTAAACATGAATGGGGGAATCTTCGAACACCTTTAAGAGTTCAGAGAACACTCATAAGGAGGTGGTTTTGGAGTCGGTAAATACTGCGGAAGTGACGAGCCGCAGAGACCTAATCCTTGTGAGTGTTTCACACACTCACACTCACACTCACACTCACACGCGCGCAAACACACACACACACACACACACACACACTTACACTTGGGATGTTAAAGACTTTACCTCCTCGTGGTACATCCTGGATAACGCTAAAATAGTCAAAAATGGTGTTCTACTCCAAAAATTATGGACTTTATCAATAAAATGTTCCTATAAAAGTTGTTAGTTTTGATCCGACAAATTTTTTAGTAACAAAGAAATGGCCGGTTTCTATTTAAAAAAAATATGTCGGCCATCTTACAGCCGCCATTTTGAATTATGATACAAAAAAAAAATTTTTTTGAACGTCCCCCTTCGAACCCTAAAAGTTTCATTATACACAATTTTTGATCGGAGCAGTATTTTCCGAGAAAAATCAGGTGTAAGATTAAAATGGGACACCCTGTATATCACAATGCTAGAAATATTTTTTTAAACCTTACGATGAAATTACTTATTATATGCAGTCACTTTTAATCGAACGTTGATGTAATACTAAAAAATACTAATTTTCAATAACATTTCCGAGTTCGCGAGAAAAAAATATGCAGAATTAAAAAAAAAGTAACTCTCTACGACAATTTATAAGGGAGTTATTAAAATTGTTAACCAAGTCGCTTGAGGCGTGCCGCGGGGCGAGAGGCAATACCCCCACCACGCCGCCCGGCCACGCGGCGCTCGCGCTCGCTGACCCACGAGCGGGCGATCGAATTAGATCATTCCCCGCAATGAGATGCACACTTCCAAAGGCTTCGTATCATATTGCATTATATGCCCAAAAATGTTAAGAAGCTCTTGCAACTTGAATTTTGCGAAAATGTTGATTACAACAATAATAAAGCGAAAAGACGTATCAACATCGATATCTCGGCTTGTAATGAACGTATTGAAACTGTTTTTTCATATTGTGTGTACACTCCGTCGAAGAAGGACGTATTTGCGAGCGAGCCTATTGTGTATTCGTGAAACCAAAACCTAGTTAAGCGATTTACCTTGATAAGTGAGTATACGAGCGACCTCAATGTGAGAGAGGAGAAAGGTGCGAGTGACGCAGAGACGGCAAGTGATGCAGAGATGGACCTGGCCCCCTCCAGTGAAAAAAATACTATGTGTGAATCACATGGTCTGCACTACTCAACCATAAATCCAACAAGCGATAGTCAAGACAACCTGCGTATGGTTCTCCCACGTAACTCCACCGGTCTCAACGGCGATAAGGAATCACCGATATGGCAAATCATGGCAAATAAAAAACGCCGTAGAACCTCCGGAGTAATAGAGAGCGATGACGAACAAAGTAACCAAATTCAAACCAAAAACAGATTTACTGCTCTCAACAACGTAAACGACCAACTGAGCGATAATCATGATATGAGCCTTGTTGCGGAATAACTGAACTAATGCCGGGATGTTAAGGATCGTGCACACGGTGCAAAATAAAGTCGTTCGAAGACGCAACGAGTTAGTGAGGGATTCGCTTGTCAATTTATTGAAAATATTTAAGAGATGATTTTTCAGGAATGAAGCGGGTGAACGAGCGGGTATAACAATAATTAGAAGCGGTGTATACAATGTCGGAGATCGCGCACTGATTTTACTGATCTCGTGGCTGTACCTCACAACTGGAGAAAAATGGCCGAACAAGTGGAAATTTAATGACACACGCGGTCTTTGCCAGGCCACGCGGTGAACTTAAGATTACGAAAAAGCGATGTAGACTTGGCGGGTACCGATTGCGTCTTATACGCCAATCGCGCGGGTGATGAATGCAGAATGCACACGTTAAATTACATTGAGATGAATGAGTGCGGTGCGGGTTTTACAGCGGGTTAGATTTAAGGAAACTTGGACGTGAACAGCGAGATGTTGTGTGGCACGGTCACAAAGCACGAGAGTGAGAAGCAATCATGGCCGCTCTCGCACGCCGGCCGGCACGAGTCCAGCTGAGCATGCGCTATGAAGCGAGGCGCCCATGAGGTGCTGCCTCGGCGCGAGTCGCTCGGGAAGCTCGCCCCGCTTGTAAGGCGAGGCGGAATCCCGAATAAGCCTAGACAATAACAACACGACCAAGGTAAACACGAGAGAACCGAAACCACCGCCGATATTCATACTGGATGTTCAATCAATCATCGATCTTGAAAAGTGCCTCGAGAGAGTGGTAAGCAAGCAAAGTTATACACACAAAACCATGAACACGGATGGTAACATAAAAATAATGCCAAAAGACCCAGAAACCTATCGAAAAATTATACATATCCTTAATGAGGAAAAGGCATCCTACCACACCTACCAGCTGAAACAACAGCGTGCATATCGAGTAGTTTTGAGGTCTCTACACCCTTCCACCCCACTCGAAGACATAAAAAACGCCATCGGTGAGCTTGGACACCAGGTGAGGAACGTTTTAAACATACGAAATAATAAAACCAAAATGCTGTTACCTCTATTTTTCGTCGACTTAGAGCCGAGCTTAAATAACAAAGATATTTACGAAATTGACCTCCTCCTAAACGCCAAAATCAAGATCGACCCACCAAAAAAAAACCTGACAATAGTTCAGTGCATCAGATGTCAGCGATATGGGCACACTAAGTCATACTGCCATAGGAAATTTACATGCCTTAAATGCGGAGGTGACCACTCTACGACGTCCTGCAAAAATCAAAAGAGACTCTAGCAAAATGTGTTCACTGCGAAGGAAATCACCCGGATAATTACAAAGGCTGCCAGGTATACCAGGACATCCTAGAAAAAAGAAAATCCGCTATACAAAAACCTCATTGACACAGATCAAGGCCACAGTATTTAAACAATCCTCACGAAGATCGTCCTAAACAAATTCAAAATTTTCCCCCGATTGCAAACGGTACTCAATATCAAAGTTACGGGCAAGCGGCTGCAGCTAATGTAAACACTCAATCAAGCATGACGAATGATAACAGAGAAATATTAAACGTCCTCGAAAAATCATTTAATGAATTCCGACAAGCAATAACGCAACAAAACGAGTTACTGAATACCATGTTAAAATTACTAACTACGGTACTCACCAAGTTCGCGGAAAAATAATTCAATTCTTATCGACTAGCTCTGTGGAACGCCAATGGCCTATTTAACCACAAACAAGAACTAACAACATTCTTACACATAAATGAAATCGATATCCTTCTAGTCGCCGAGACTCACTTCGCAGATAAGACATACCTTGCGATAACCCTTGTGTGGGTTTCTTTCTTTCAGAGTCCGCTTCCTGAGAAGTACTCGGGATGTTTACGGTTTGTTTGGAGCTTTCCGTCATCGAATCCATTGATAGTAATTCAGTTATTTGTGAATCACATATCGATGTTTCTTTGGCGATCGATCCGCGGGATGGAGTTTTCGCGATTTTGCGACTTTTGTTCTTCATCGAATTCGCTTTTGTGCGTGGTATTTGTTTTGTAGCGGAGATTTCCAATGCATTCAATGTCTCGATGGAATCCGTCGAACCGTCGTTATCTAAATTTATGACATAATATAAAAAAACAACAACGTTAAATAGAACCTAGTAATTAAGGCGGTCACCCCGTGTAACGAGCGGTTTTTTCAGCTTTTTGGGGGATTTTTTTTTATGAATAATAAAAATTTGGAAGTTTGAACTTTTTACTACATATTTATCAACATTGAAGAAGTAACTCAGAATATTTGTGGTCCAAGATTTTTATTGCAATGCGTATTGCATCACTCGAAACGCACCCATGTCGAAAAAAGTTGGTTGACTTCCTCCATGATTTCGGCTAATTGGCTTATCTGAAATTAATAAACCAAACGGCATTTTAATCTGTGAATTTGTTGCTATGGCATAAACTAGAATCATTCAAAAATATTGAAAATTGAACAATTGACGTGTCTTTGAAAAAAAAATCAATTATCATGATTTTTCTCGACTATTTTGTTACGAAAAAAACGACTCGAAATGTTTATATGATTCTAGTTGATTCCATAGCAACAAGTTCACAGATTAAAATGTTATTTGATTTATTGATTTCAAATAAGCCAATCCGCCGAAATCGTGGAGGAAGTCAACCAACTTTTTTTTCGACATGGGAGCGTTTCGAGTGATGCAACGCGCATTGCAATGAAAATTTTGGATTACAAATAATCTGAGTGACTCTTTAAATGTTAATAAATATGTAATAAAAAGTTGAAACTTCTATATTTTTATTGTTCGTCAAAAAAAATCCCCCAAAAAGCTGAAAAAACTGTCCGTCACACGGGGTGACTGCCTTAACAAAATATACCTTTAAAAACTGATTCCCAATCATCGATTTCTGAAATATCGAACATTTCACGAGTCGATTTCCTTTTGAGGTTTTCCGTAGCGATGCTCGATTTTCTTTGCCCAACTGCATTGTCGTCCGTGGTGTAAGCATATATATTTGTTCTCAGCTTTTCAAGGCGTGCAACCGCCATTTCGTATGAGTCTGTAATCCAAATAATATAGTATTAGACATAAAATTGCCGAAAATCCCTCTAACAGCTCTCTTAAAAAGAACAAGTACCTAAGTATAATAATAAGATTAATTCGATGAAGAAGACCAATTGAAGTGTTTAAATTTTGTGCGAAAATAAGTTGTTTGTAGTTGAGCCAATAGCAGCAAAAGTACGCAATAATTATTATTATATATGAGACACTCTACGCCAAATCGGACAACATTGAACGTTTGCATCTTCGATTATTTTAAAGCTTTTTTCTTTCAGTACTGGTTCAGTAGCTCTATTCTGTAACTCGTTGTGAGAATAACGATTCAGAACGCTATCGTTACGATAACGAATTTCGTTACGTGTAATGACACTCCCATAACGACTGTGCGATTCTGTAACTACGAATAGCGATGCTTCGACGTTACCGCGGTACGATTCTGCAACTACGAATAGTAAGCGACGTGATATTGTATAACTCGCTATGCTGTCGTTATGAACTTATAACGACAAGTTTCGTTTCGTTATTTACCGAGACGTTATTATGACAACTGTCATTTTGTACACTACGTTTAGCGAGTTATTTGGTTATCCATATTCAAATTCGTCGGTAAGGTATCGATATGGCTCGAGCGGATAGCGAGCCTTGGCGACCCCCTCGATATGCGATAAGGACCATTATGACAGAACCTCGTAAATTATTAACCTTTAATATGCGCTCAAAAAACTAACAAATAATTAGGACGGTTGAAATAACAACTAAGTAAGTAAGTTCGATTTCGTACTAATTAACAATTATCCTATAAAAATTAATTTTCGAAAAACTTGTTAAATAATTTTTTTTACACGCAGTGAAATTCGTTATCATTAAGATAGCGTTCTGAAATCAACGAGTTACAGAATAGAGCTACAGCCGAGTTTCTGTGATTTTTTTCAATTTTTTTAACAAGCCATTCATGAGATACACATTTTTTAAACTGTTTTTCTTTAACTACTGTTTGACACGAGCCTCCACGGTGTTTTTCCATTCTTTTATAAAGCCATTCAAAAGATACAAATTTTTGAAAAACGACATCGTTTTAAAAAAATTGTATCTCGTGAATCGCTTGACGAAAAAAAAATTGAAAAAAATCATTGAAGCTCGCATCAACCAGTACTGAAAGAAAAAAGTTTTTAAATAATCGGAGATGCAAATGTTCAATGTTGTCAGATTTGGCGTAGAACGCCCCATATAGATCGTGATATGAACAATATAGAAATATTAAATTCTTACTTGCGCCACCCTTTATCTGCACGTCCCACCATAGCCAACCGTCCAAAGGAGATTCGCAGTTCTTTACAAGACGCTGCAACTGCTCGCAAACTTTTGCGGTGTACGAAGGTGACGGATATTTTATCATACAAGTTTTTTTTGTTTTGTTCCACGATACCCACGATAGCGGGACAATGTCGACATCCAGAAGTCCTGCATCCTGGCTTTGTGAAAACTGGACGAGTTGATACTTGTATTCTTCGTCGTCGTATACTAAATTTACACACAAACACATAATGCCATTATAAAAATATTCACTACCATATACAGGATTACTCACCAGAAAGTAAATTGCTGGCATTATTTTCTGTTAGCGTTTGCATTTGCGCCATGTCGCGGAATAACTATATGCACAGAACACAATTTCGAATCACTGCACACACTTTTAATTTACGTAAAAGATTATAAAATCGGATAGAAAACTGTTGTTCATAGGAGGGAAAAATAACAGTCAACGCTCGTTGCGTTTGAATGTCGCGCGTGTTTTGCTTCCGTACGCTACCGTACGCTCGGCGCCACTGTAGACCTCTGTGAACTTGGCAGCCGACTTTCAAAATTCGAAAATTTTCGGACGGCATTCGATTCGTGATCGTTAGTACCCGTTTGTACCACTTTCATTTTCGTTAGTACCTCAAACCCAAAAAAGTTACAGCATTTTCAAAATTCGCCCCGCAGCCGACTTTCGAAATTCGAAAATTTTCCAACGGCATTCGATTCGTGATTGTTAGTACCCATTTGTACCACTTTTATTTTTAACTTTACTCGAACCCGAAAAAAGTTATGAGATTTTGAAAATTTCGAAAATTTAACTTTTTCAATTTTGAAAATTTCGGAATTCTGACAACGGGAATCGATGCGCAATCGTTAGTACTCCCAGGAACCACTTTTATTTTCGTCGGTACCTCGAACGGAAAAAAGTGATGGGAAATTGAAAATTTCAAAAGCGTAATTTTTGCAATTTTGAAAATTTCGGAATTCTGACAACGGGGATTGGAGCGCAATCGTTAGTACCCCCAGAAACACTTTTATTTTCGTTAGTACCTCCAACGGAAAAACGTGATGGCAAATTGAAAATTTCAAAAGCGTAATTTTTGCAATTTTGAAAATTTCAATTTCCCATCACTTTTTTCCGTTCGAGGTACCAACGAAAATAAAAGTGGTTTCTGGGGGTACTAACGATTGCGCTTCGATCCCCGTTGTCAGAATTCCGAAATTTTCAAAATTGCAAAATTTACGCTTTTGAAATTTTCAATTTCCCATCACTTTTTTCCGTTCGAGGTACTAACGAAAATAAAAGTGGTTTCTGGGGGTACTAACGATCGCGCTTCGATCCCCGTTGTCAGAATTCCGAAATTTTCAAAATTGCAAAAATTACGCTTTTAAAATTTTCAATTTGCCATCACGTTTTTCCGTTGGAGGTACTAACGAAAATAAAAGTGGTTTCTGGGGGTACTAACGATTACGCTCCGATCCCCGTTGTCAGAATTCCGAAATTTTCAAAATTGCAAAAATTACGCTTTTGAAATTTTCAATTTGCTATCACGTTTTTCCGTTGGAGGTACTAACGAAAATAAAACTGGTTTCTGGGGGTACTAACGATTACGCTCCGATCCCCGTTGTCAGAATTCCGAAATTTTCAAAATTGCAAAAATTACGCTTTTGAAATTTTCAATTTCCCATCACTTTTTTCCGTTCGAGGTACCAACGAAAATAAAAGTGGTTTCTGGGGGTACTAACGATTGCGCTTCAATCCCCGTTGTCATAATTCCGAAATTTTCAAAATTGCAAAAATTACGCTTTTGAAATTTTCAATTTCCCATCACTTTTTTCCGTTCGAAGTACTAACGAAAATAAAAGTGGTTTCTGGGGGTACTAACGATTGCGCTTCGATCCCCGTTGTCAGAATTCCAAAATTTTCAAAATTGCAAAAATTACGCTTTTGAAATTTTCAATTTCCCATCACTTTTTTCCGTTCGAGGTACTAACGAAAATGAAAGTGGTTTCTGGGGGTACTAACGATCGCGCTTCGATCCCCGTTGTCAGAATTCCGAAATTTTCAAAATTGCAAAAATTACGCTTTTGAAATTTTCAATTTCCCATCGCTTTTTTCCGTTCGAGGTACTAACGAAAATAAAAGTGGTTTCTGGGGGTACTAACGATTGCGCTCCGATCCCCGTTGTCAGAATTCCGAAATTTTCAAAATTGCAAAAATTACGCTTTTGAAATTTTCAATTTCCCATCACTTTTTTCCGTTCGAGGTACCAACGAAAATAAAAGTGGTTTCTGGGGGTACTAACGATTGCGCTTCAATCCCCGTTGTCAGAATTCCGAAATTTTCAAAATTGCAAAAATTACGCTTTTGAAAATTTCAATTTCCAATCACTTTTTTCTGTTCGAGGTACTAACGAAAATAAAAGTGGTTTCTGGGGGTACTAACGATTGCGCTTCGATCCCCGTTGTCAGAATTCCCAAATTTTCAAAATTGCAAAAATTACGCTTTTGAAATTTTCAATTTGCCATCACGTTTTTCCGTTGGAGGTACTAACGAAAATAAAAGTAGTTTCTGGGGGTACTAACGATTGCGCTTCGATCCCCGTGGTCAGAATTCCGAAATTTTCAAAATTGCAAAAATTACGCGTTTGAAATTTTCAATTTCCCATCACGTTTTTCCGTTGGAGGTACTAACGAAAATAAAAGTGGTTTCTGGGGGTACTAACGATTGCGCTTCAATCCCCGTCGTCAGAATTCCGAAATTTTCAAAATTGCAAAAATTACGCTTTTGAAATTTTCAATTTCCCATCACTTTTTTCTGTTCGAGGTACTAACGAAAATAAAAGTGGTTTCTGGGGGTACTAACGACCGCGCTTCGATCCCCGTTGTCAGAATTCCGAAATTTTTAAAATTGCAAAAATTACGCTTTTGAAATTTTCAATTTCCCATCACTTTTTTCCGTTCGAGGTACTAACGAAAATAAAAGTGGTTTCTGGGGGTACTAACGATTGCGCTTCGATCCCCGTTGTCAGAATTCCGAAATTTTCAAAATTGCAAAAATTACGCTTTTGAAATTTTCAATTTGCCATCACGTTTTTCCGTTGGAGGTACTAACGAAAATAAAAGTAGTTTCTGGGGGTACTAACGATTGCGCTTCGATCCCCGTTGTCAGAATTCCGAAATTTTCAAAATTGCAAAAATTACGCGTTTGAAATTTTCAATTTCCCATCACGTTTTTCCGTTGGAGGTACTAACGAAAATAAAAGTGGTTTCTGGGGGTACTAACGATCGCGCTTCGATCCCCGTTGTCAGAATTCCGAAATTTTCAAAATTGCAAAAATTACGCTTTTGAAATTTTCAATTTCCCATCACTTTTTTCTGTTCGAGGTACTAACGAAAATAAAAGTGGTTTCTGGGGGTACTAACGACCGCGCTTCGATCCCCGTTGTCAGAATTCCGAAATTTTTAAAATTGCAAAAATTACGCTTTTGAAATTTTCAATTTCCCATCACTTTTTTCCGTTCGAGGTACTAACGAAAATAAAAGTGGTTTCTGGGGGTACTAACGATTGCGCTTCGATCCCCGTTGTCAGAATTCCGAAATTTTCAAAATTGCAAAAATTACGCTTTTGAAATTTTCAATTTGCCATCACGTTTTTCCGTTGGAGGTACTAACGAAAATAAAAGTAGTTTCTGGGGGTACTAACGATTGCGCTTCGATCCCCGTTGTCAGAATTCCGAAATTTTCAAAATTGCAAAAATTACGCGTTTGAAATTTTCAATTTCCCATCACGTTTTTCCGTTGGAGGTACTAACGAAAATAAAAGTGGTTTCTGGGGGTACTAACGATCGCGCTTCGATCCCCGTTGTCAGAATTCCGAAATTTTAAAAATTGCAAAAATTACGCTTTTGAAATTTTCAATTTCCCATCACTTTTTTCCGTTCGAGGTACCAACGAAAATAAAAGTGGTTTCTGGGGGTACTAACGATTGCGCTTCAATCCCCGTCGTCAGAATTCCGAAATTTTCAAAATTGCAAAAATTACGCTTTTGAAATTTTCAATTTTCCATCACTTTTTTCCGTTCGAGGTACTAACGAAAATAAAAGTGGTTTCTGGGGGTACTAACGATTGCGCTTCGAACCCCGTTGTCAGAATTCCGAAATTTTCAAAATTGCAAAAATTACGCTTTTGAAATTTTCAATTTGCCATCACGTTTTTCCGTTGGAGGTACTAACGAAAATAAAAGTGGTTTCTGGGGGTACTAACGATTGCGCTTCGATCCCCGTTGTCAGAATTCCGAAATTTTCAAAATTGCAAAAATTACGCTTTTGAAATTTTCAATTTCCCATCACTTTTTTCCGTTCGAGGTACTAACGAAAATAAAAGTGGTTTCTGGGGGTACTAACGATCGCGCTTCGATCCCCGTTGTCAGAATTCCGAAATTTTCAAAATTGCAAAAATTACGCTTTTGAAATTTTCAATTTCCCATCGCTTTTTTCCGTTCGAGGTACTAACGAAAATAAAAGTGGTTTCTGGGGGTACTAACGATTGCGCTCCGATCCCCGTTGTCAGAATTCCGAAATTTTCAAAATTGCAAAAATTACGCTTTTGAAATTTTTAATTTCCCATCACTTTTTTCCGTTCGAGGTACCAACGAAAATAAAAGTGGTTTCTGGGGGTACTAACGATTGCGCTTCAATCCCCGTTGTCAGAATTCGAAATTTTCAAAATTGCAAAAATTACGCTTTTGAAATTTTCAATTTCCAATCACTTTTCTCCGTTCGAGGTACTAACGAAAATAAAAGTGGTTTCTGGGGGTACTAACGATTGCGCTTCGATCCCCGTTGTCAGAATTCCCAAATTTTGAAAATTGCAAAAATTACGCTTTTGAAATTTTCAATTTGCCATCACGTTTTTCCGTTGGAGGTACTAACGAAAATAAAAGTAGTTTCTGGGGGTACTAACGATTGCGCTTCGATCCCCGTGGTCAGAATTTCGAAATTTTCAAAATTGCAAAAATTACGCGTTTGAAATTTTCAATTTCCCATCACTTTTTTCTGTTCGAGGTACTAACGAAAATAAAAGTGGTTTCTGGGGGTACTAACGACCGCGCTTCGATCCCCTTTGTCAGAATTCCGAAATTTTCAAAATTGCAAAATTTACGCTTTTGAAATTTTCAATTTGCCATCACGTTTTTCCGTTGGAGGTACTAACGAAAATAAAAGTGGTTTCTGGGGGTACTAACGATCGCGCTTCGATCCCCGTTGTCAGAATTCCGAAATTTTAAAAATTGCAAAAATTACGCTTTTGAAATTTTCAATTTCCCATCACTTTTTTCCGTTCGAGGTACCAACGAAAATAAAAGTGGTTTCTGGGGGTACTAACGATTGCGCTTCAATCCCCGTTATCAGAATTCCGAAATTTTCAAAATTGCAAAAATTACGCTTTTGAAATTTTCAATTTTCCATCACTTTTTTCCGTTCGAGGTACTAACGAAAATAAAAGTGGTTTCTGGGGGTACTAACGATTGCGCTTCGAACCCCGTTGTCAGAATTCCGAAATTTTCAAAATTGCAAAAATTACGCTTTTGAAATTTTCAATTTCCCATCACTTTTTTCCGTTCGAAGTACTAACGAAAATAAAAGTGGTTTCTGGGGGTACTAACGATTGCGCTTCGATCCCCGTTGTCAGAATTCCGAAATTTTCAAAATTGCAAAAATTACGCTATTGAAATTTTCAATTTCCCATCACTTTTTTCCGTTCGAGGTACTAACGAAAATGAAAGTGGTTTCTGGGGGTACTAACGATCGCGCTTCGATCCCCGTTGTCAGAATTCCAAAATTTTCAAAATTGCAAAAATTACGCTTTTGAAATTTTCAATTTCCCATCGCTTTTTTCCGTTCGAGGTACTAACGAAAATAAAAGTGGTTTCTGGGGGTACTAACGATTGCGCTCCGATCCCCGTTGTCAGAATTCCGAAATTTTCAAAATTGCAAAAATTACGCTTTTGAAATTTTCAATTTCCCATCACTTTTTTCCGTTCGAGGTACCAACGAAAATTAAAGTGGTTTCTGGGGGTACTAACGATTGCGCTTCAATCCCCGTTGTCAGAATTCCGAAATTTTCAAAATTGCAAAAATTACGCTTTTGAAAATTTCAATTTCCAATCACTTTTTTCTGTTCGAGGTACTAACGAAAATAAAAGTAGTTTCTGGGGGTACTAACGATTGCGCTTCGATCCCCGTGGTCAGAATTCCGAAATTTTCAAAATTGCAAAAATTACGCGTTTGAAATTTTCAATTTCCCATCACGTTTTTCCGTTGGAGGTACTAACGAAAATAAAAGTGGTTTCTGGGGGTACTAACGATTGCGCTTCAATCCCCGTCGTCAGAATTCCGAAATTTTCAAAATTGCAAAAATTACGCTTTTGAAATTTTCAATTTCCCATCACTTTTTTCTGTTCGAGGTACTAACGAAAATAAAAGTGGTTTCTGGGGGTACTAACGACCGCGCTTCGATCCCCGTTGTCAGAATTCCGAAATTTTTAAAATTGCAAAAATTACGCTTTTGAAATTTTCAATTTCCCATCACTTTTTTCCGTTCGAGGTACTAACGAAAATAAAAGTGGTTTCTGGGGGTACTAACGATTGCGCTTCGATCCCCGTGGTCAGAATTCCGAAATTTTCAAAATTGCAAAAATTACGCGTTTGAAATTTTCAATTTCCCATCACGTTTTTCCGTTGGAGGTACTAACGAAAATAAAAGTGGTTTCTGGGGGTACTAACGATTGCGCTTCAATCCCCGTCGTCAGAATTCCGAAATTTTCAAAATTGCAAAAATTACGCTTTTGAAATTTTCAATTTCCCATCACTTTTTTCTGTTCGAGGTACTAACGAAAATAAAAGTGGTTTCTGGGGGTACTAACGACCGCGCTTCGATCCCCGTTGTCAGAATTCCGAAATTTTTAAAATTGCAAAAATTACGCTTTTGAAATTTTCAATTTCCCATCACTTTTTTCCGTTCGAGGTACTAACGAAAATAAAAGTGGTTTCTGGGGGTACTAACGATTGCGCTTCGATCCCCGTTGTCAGAATTCCGAAATTTTCAAAATTGCAAAAATTACGCTTTTGAAATTTTCAATTTGCCATCACGTTTTTCCGTTGGAGGTACTAACGAAAATAAAAGTAGTTTCTGGGGGTACTAACGATTGCGCTTTGATCCCCGTTGTCAGAATTCCGAAATTTTCAAAATTGCAAAAATTACGCGTTTGAAATTTTCAATTTCCCATCACGTTTTTCCGTTGGAGGTACTAACGAAAATAAAAGTGGTTTCTGGGGGTACTAACGATCGCGCTTCGATCCCCGTTGTCAGAATTCCGAAATTTTAAAAATTGCAAAAATTACGCTTTTGAAATTTTCAATTTCCCATCACTTTTTTCCGTTCGAGGTACCAACGAAAATAAAAGTGGTTTCTGGGGGTACTAACGATTGCGCTTCAATCCCCGTCGTCAGAATTCCGAAATTTTCAAAATTGCAAAAATTACGCTTTTGAAATTTTCAATTTTCCATCACTTTTTTCCGTTCGAGGTACTAACGAAAATAAAAGTGGTTTCTGGGGGTACTAACGATTGCGCTTCGAACCCCGTTGTCAGAATTCCGAAATTTTCAAAATTGCAAAAATTACGCTTTTGAAATTTTCAATTTGCCATCACGTTTTTCCGTTGGAGGTACTAACGAAAATAAAAGTGGTTTCTGGGGGTACTAACGATTGCGCTTCGATCCCCGTTGTCAGAATTCCGAAATTTTCAAAATTGCAAAAATTACGCTTTTGAAATTTTCAATTTCCCATCACTTTTTTCCGTTCGAGGTACTAACGAAAATAAAAGTGGTTTCTGGGGGTACTAACGATCGCGCTTCGATCCCCGTTGTCAGAATTCCGAAATTTTCAAAATTGCAAAAATTACGCTTTTGAAATTTTCAATTTCCCATCGCTTTTTTCCGTTCGAGGTACTAACGAAAATAAAAGTGGTTTCTGGGGGTACTAACGATTGCGCTCCGATCCCCGTTGTCAGAATTCCGAAATTTTCAAAATTGCAAAAATTACGCTTTTGAAATTTTTAATTTCCCATCACTTTTTTCCGTTCGAGGTACCAACGAAAATAAAAGTGGTTTCTGGGGGTACTAACGATTGCGCTTCAATCCCCGTTGTCAGAATTCGAAATTTTCAAAATTGCAAAAATTACGCTTTTGAAATTTTCAATTTCCAATCACTTTTTTCCGTTCGAGGTACTAACGAAAATAAAAGTGGTTTCTGGGGGTACTAACGATTGCGCTTCGATCCCCGTTGTCAGAATTCCCAAATTTTGAAAATTGCAAAAATTACGCTTTTGAAATTTTCAATTTGCCATCACGTTTTTCCGTTGGAGGTACTAACGAAAATAAAAGTAGTTTCTGGGGGTACTAACGATTGCGCTTCGATCCCCGTGGTCAGAATTCCGAAATTTTCAAAATTGCAAAAATTACGCGTTTGAAATTTTCAATTTCCCATCACTTTTTTCTGTTCGAGGTACTAACGAAAATAAAAGTGGTTTCTGGGGGTACTAACGACCGCGCTTCGATCCCCTTTGTCAGAATTCCGAAATTTTCAAAATTGCAAAAATTACGCTTTTGAAATTTTCAATTTGCCATCACGTTTTTCCGTTGGAGGTACTAACGAAAATAAAAGTGGTTTCTGGGGGTACTAACGATCGCGCTTCGATCCCCGTTGTCAGAATTCCGAAATTTTAAAAATTGCAAAAATTACGCTTTTGAAATTTTCAATTTCCCATCACTTTTTTCCGTTCGAGGTACCAACGAAAATAAAAGTGGTTTCTGGGGGTACTAACGATTGCGCTTCAATCCCCGTTATCAGAATTCCGAAATTTTCAAAATTGCAAAAATTACGCTTTTGAAATTTTCAATTTTCCATCACTTTTTTCCGTTCGAGGTACTAACGAAAATAAAAGTGGTTTCTGGGGGTACTAACGATTGCGCTTCGAACCCCGTTGTCAGAATTCCGAAATTTTCAAAATTGCAAAAATTACGCTTTTGAAATTTTCAATTTGCTATCACGTTTTTCCGTTGGAGGTACTAACGAAAATAAAAGTGGTTTCTGGGGGTACTAACGATTACGCTCCGATCCCCGTTGTCAGAATTCCGAAATTTTCAAAATTGCAAAAATTACGCTTTTGAAATTTTCAATTTCCCATCACTTTTTTCCGTTCGAGGTACCAACGAAAATAAAAGTGGTTTCTGGGGGTACTAACGATTGCGCTTCAATCCCCGTTGTCATAATTCCGAAATTTTCAAAATTGCAAAAATTACGCTTTTGAAATTTTCAATTTCCCATCACTTTTTTCCGTTCGAAGTACTAACGAAAATAAAAGTGGTTTCTGGGGGTACTAACGATTGCGCTTCGATCCCCGTTGTCAGAATTCCGAAATTTTCAAAATTGCAAAAATTACGCTATTGAAATTTTCAATTTCCCATCACTTTTTTCCGTTCGAGGTACTAACGAAAATGAAAGTGGTTTCTGGGGGTACTAACGATCGCGCTTCGATCCCCGTTGTCAGAATTCCAAAATTTTCAAAATTGCAAAAATTACGCTTTTGAAATTTTCAATTTCCCATCGCTTTTTTCCGTTCGAGGTACTAACGAAAATAAAAGTGGTTTCTGGGGGTACTAACGATTGCGCTCCGATCCCCGTTGTCAGAATTCCGAAATTTTCAAAATTGCAAAAATTACGCTTTTGAAATTTTCAATTTCCCATCACTTTTTTCCGTTCGAGGTACCAACGAAAATTAAAGTGGTTTCTGGGGGTACTAACGATTGCGCTTCAATCCCCGTTGTCAGAATTCCGAAATTTTCAAAATTGCAAAAATTACGCTTTTGAAAATTTCAATTTCCAATCACTTTTTTCTGTTCGAGGTACTAACGAAAATAAAAGTAGTTTCTGGGGGTACTAACGATTGCGCTTCGATCCCCGTGGTCAGAATTCCGAAATTTTCAAAATTGCAAAAATTACGCGTTTGAAATTTTCAATTTCCCATCACGTTTTTCCGTTGGAGGTACTAACGAAAATAAAAGTGGTTTCTGGGGGTACTAACGATCGCGCTTCGATCCCCGTTGTCAGAATTCCGAAATTTTCAAAATTGCAAAAATTACGCTTTTGAAATTTTCAATTTCCCATCACTTTTTTCTGTTCGAGGTACTAACGAAAATAAAAGTGGTTTCTGGGGGTACTAACGACCGCGCTTCGATCCCCGTTGTCAGAATTCCGAAATTTTTAAAATTGCAAAAATTACGCTTTTGAAATTTTCAATTTCCCATCACTTTTTTCCGTTAGAGGTACTAACGAAAATAAAAGTGGTTTCTGGGGGTACTAACGATTGCGCTTCGATCCCCGTTGTCAGAATTCCGAAATTTTCAAAATTGCAAAAATTACGCTTTTGAAATTTTCAATTTCCCATCACTTTTTTCCGTTCGAGGTACTAACGAAAATAAAAGTGGTTTCTGGGGGTACTAACGATCGCGCTTCGATCCCCGTTGTCAGAATTCCGAAATTTTCAAAATTGCAAAAATTACGCTTTTGAAATTTTCAATTTCCCATCGCTTTTTTCCGTTCGAGGTACTAACGAAAATAAAAGTGGTTTCTGGGGGTACTAACGATTGCGCTCCGATCCCCGTTGTCAGAATTCCGAAATTTTCAAAATTGCAAAAATTACGCTTTTGAAATTTTCAATTTCCCATCACTTTTTTCCGTTCGAGGTACCAACGAAAATAAAAGTGGTTTCTGGGGGTACTAACGATTGCGCTTCAATCCCCGTTGTCAGAATTCGAAATTTTCAAAATTGCAAAAATTACGCTTTTGAAATTTTCAATTTCCCATCGCTTTTTTCCGTTCGAGGTACTAACGAAAATAAAAGTGGTTTCTGGGGGTACTAACGATTGCGCTCCGATCCCCGTTGTAAGAATTCCGAAATTTTCAAAATTGCAAAAATTACGCTTTTGAAATTTTCAATTTCCCATCACTTTTTTCCGTTCGAGGTACCAACGAAAATAAAAGTGGTTTCTGGGGGTACTAACGATTGCGCTTCAATCCCCGTTGTCAGAATTCGAAATTTTCAAAATTGCAAAAATTACGCTTTTGAAATTTTCAATTTCCAATCACTTTTTTCCGTTCGAGGTACTAACGAAAATGAAAGTGGTTTCTGGGGGTACTAACGATCGCGCTTCGATCCCCGTTGTCAGAATTCCAAAATTTTCAAAATTGCAAAAATTACGCTTTTGAAATTTTCAATTTCCCATCGCTTTTTTCCGTTCGAGGTACTAACGAAAATAAAAGTGGTTTCTGGGGGTACTAACGATTGCGCTCCGATCCCCGTTGTCAGAATTCCGAAATTTTCAAAATTGCAAAAATTACGCTTTTGAAATTTTCAATTTCCCATCACTTTTTTCCGTTCGAGGTACCAACGAAAATAAAAGTGGTTTCTGGGCGTACTAACGATTGCGCTTCAATCCCCGTTGTCAGAATTCGAAATTTTCAAAATTGCAAAAATTACGCTTTTGAAATTTTCAATTTCCAATCACTTTTTTCCGTTCGAGGTACTAACGAAAATAAAAGTGGTTTCTGGGGGTACTAACGATTGCGCTTTGATCCCCGTTGTCAGAATTCCCAAATTTTCAAAATTGCAAAAATTACGCTTTTGAAATTTTCAATTTGCCATCACGTTTTTCCGTTGGAGGTACTAACGAAAATAAAAGTAGTTTCTGGGGGTACTAACGATTGCGCTCCGATCCCCGTGGTCAGAATTCCGAAATTTTCAAAATTGCAAAAATTACGCGTTTGAAATTTTCAATTTCCCATCACGTTTTTCCGTTGGAGGTACTAACGAAAATAAAAGTGGTTTCTGGGGGTACTAACGATTGCGCTTCGATCCCCGTTGTCAGAATTCCGAAATTTTCAAAATTGCAAAAATTACGCTTTTGAAATTTTCAATTTCCCATCACTTTTTTCCGTTCGAGGTACTAACGAAAATAAAAGTGGTTTCTGGGGGTACTAACGATCGCGCTTCGATCCCCGTTGTCAGAATTCCGAAATTTTCAAAATTGCAAAAATTACGCTTTTGAAATTTTCAATTTCCCATCGCTTTTTTCCGTTCGAGGTACTAACGAAAATAAAAGTGGTTTCTGGGGGTACTAACGATTGCGCTCCGATCCCCGTTGTCAGAATTCCGAAATTTTCAAAATTGCAAAAATTACGCTTTTGAAATTTTCAATTTCCCATCACTTTTTTCCGTTCGAGGTACCAACGAAAATAAAAGTGGTTTCTGGGGGTACTAACGATTGCGCTTCAATCCCCGTTGTCAGAATTCGAAATTTTCAAAATTGCAAAAATTACGCTTTTGAAATTTTCAATTTCCAATCACTTTTTTCCGTTCGAGGTACTAACGAAAATGAAAGTGGTTTCTGGGGGTACTAACGATCGCGCTTCGATCCCCGTTGTCAGAATTCCAAAATTTTCAAAATTGCAAAAATTACGCTTTTGAAATTTTCAATTTCCCATCGCTTTTTTCCGTTCGAGGTACTAACGAAAATAAAAGTGGTTTCTGGGGGTACTAACGATTGCGCTCCGATCCCCGTTGTCAGAATTCCGAAATTTTCAAAATTGCAAAAATTACGCTTTTGAAATTTTCAATTTCCCATCACTTTTTTCCGTTCGAGGTACCAACGAAAATTAAAGTGGTTTCTGGGGGTACTAACGATTGCGCTTCAATCCCCGTTGTCAGAATTCCGAAATTTTCAAAATTGCAAAAATTACGCTTTTGAAAATTTCAATTTCCAATCACTTTTTTCTGTTCGAGGTACTAACGAAAATAAAAGTAGTTTCTGGGGGTACTAACGATTGCGCTTCGATCCCCGTGGTCAGAATTCCGAAATTTTCAAAATTGCAAAAATTACGCGTTTGAAATTTTCAATTTCCCATCACTTTTTTCCGTTCGAGGTACTAACGAAAATAAAAGTGGTTTCTGGGGGTACTAACGATTGCGCTTTGATCCCCGTTGTCAGAATTCCCAAATTTTCAAAATTGCAAAAATTACGCTTTTGAAATTTTCAATTTGCCATCACGTTTTTCCGTTGGAGGTACTAACGAAAATAAAAGTAGTTTCTGGGGGTACTAACGATTGCGCTCCGATCCCCGTGGTCAGAATTCCGAAATTTTCAAAATTGCAAAAATTACGCGTTTGAAATTTTCAATTTCCCATCACTTTTTTCCGTTGGAGGTACTAACGAAAATAAAAGTGGTTTCTGGGGGTACTAACGATCGCGCTTCGATCCCCGTTGTCAGAATTCCGAAATTTTAAAAATTGCAAAAATTACGCTTTTGAAATTTTCAATTTGCCATCCCGTTTTTCCGTTGGAGGTACTAACGAAAATAAAAGTGGTTTCTGGGGGTACTAACGATTGCGCTTCGATCCCCGTTGTCAGAATTCCGAAATTTTCAAAATTGCAAAAATTACGCTTTTGAAATTTTCAATTTCCCATCACTTTTTTCCGTTCGAGGTACTAACGAAAATAAAAGTGGTTTCTGGGGGTACTAACGATCGCGCTTCGATCCCCGTTGTCAGAATTCCGAAATTTTCAAAATTGCAAAAATTACGCTTTTGAAATTTTCAATTTCCCATCGCTTTTTTCCGTTCGAGGTACTAACGAAAATAAAAGTGGTTTCTGGGGGTACTAACGATTGCGCTCCGATCCCCGTTGTAAGAATTCCGAAATTTTCAAAATTGCAAAAATTACG
The DNA here is from genome assembly GCA_964017225.1 of Netelia inedita. Lineage (NCBI taxonomy): Eukaryota > Metazoa > Arthropoda > Insecta > Hymenoptera > Ichneumonidae > Netelia > Netelia inedita. The sequence continues at coordinate 21,933,856 of OZ024924.1, forward strand.
CTTTTGAAATTTTCAATTTCCCATCACTTTTTTCCGTTCGAGGTACCAACGAAAATAAAAGTGGTTTCTGGGGGTACTAACGATTGCGCTTCAATCCCCGTTGTCAGAATTCGAAATTTTCAAAATTGCAAAAATTACGCTTTTGAAATTTTCAATTTCCAATCACTTTTTTCCGTTCGAGGTACTAACGAAAATGAAAGTGGTTTCTGGGGGTACTAACGATCGCGCTTCGATCCCCGTTGTCAGAATTCCAAAATTTTCAAAATTGCAAAAATTACGCTTTTGAAATTTTCAATTTCCCATCGCTTTTTTCCGTTCGAGGTACTAACGAAAATAAAAGTGGTTTCTGGGGGTACTAACGATTGCGCTCCGATCCCCGTTGTCAGAATTCCGAAATTTTCAAAATTGCAAAAATTACGCTTTTGAAATTTTCAATTTCCCATCACTTTTTTCCGTTCGAGGTACCAACGAAAATTAAAGTGGTTTCTGGGGGTACTAACGATTGCGCTTCAATCCCCGTTGTCAGAATTCCGAAATTTTCAAAATTGCAAAAATTACGCTTTTGAAAATTTCAATTTCCAATCACTTTTTTCTGTTCGAGGTACTAACGAAAATAAAAGTAGTTTCTGGGGGTACTAACGATTGCGCTTCGATCCCCGTGGTCAGAATTCCGAAATTTTCAAAATTGCAAAAATTACGCGTTTGAAATTTTCAATTTCCCATCACGTTTTTCCGTTGGAGGTACTAACGAAAATAAAAGTGGTTTCTGGGGGTACTAACGATCGCGCTTCGATCCCCGTTGTCAGAATTCCGAAATTTTCAAAATTGCAAAAATTACGCTTTTGAAATTTTCAATTTCCCATCACTTTTTTCTGTTCGAGGTACTAACGAAAATAAAAGTGGTTTCTGGGGGTACTAACGACCGCGCTTCGATCCCCGTTGTCAGAATTCCGAAATTTTTAAAATTGCAAAAATTACGCTTTTGAAATTTTCAATTTCCCATCACTTTTTTCCGTTAGAGGTACTAACGAAAATACAAGTGGTTTCTGGGGGTACTAACGATTGCGCTTCGATCCCCGTTGTCAGAATTCCGAAATTTTCAAAATTGCAAAAATTACGCTTTTGAAATTTTCAATTTCCCATCACTTTTTTCCGTTCGAGGTACTAACGAAAATAAAAGTGGTTTCTGGGGGTACTAACGATCGCGCTTCGATCCCCGTTGTCAGAATTCCGAAATTTTCAAAATTGCAAAAATTACGCTTTTGAAATTTTCAATTTCCCATCGCTTTTTTCCGTTCGAGGTACTAACGAAAATAAAAGTGGTTTCTGGGGGTACTAACGATTGCGCTCCGATCCCCGTTGTCAGAATTCCGAAATTTTCAAAATTGCAAAAATTACGCTTTTGAAATTTTCAATTTCCCATCACTTTTTTCCGTTCGAGGTACCAACGAAAATAAAAGTGGTTTCTGGGGGTACTAACGATTGCGCTTCAATCCCCGTTGTCAGAATTCGAAATTTTCAAAATTGCAAAAATTACGCTTTTGAAATTTTCAATTTCCAATCACTTTTTTCCGTTCGAGGTACTAACGAAAATAAAAGTGGTTTCTGGGGGTACTAACGATTGCGCTTTGATCCCCGTTGTCAGAATTCCCAAATTTTCAAAATTGCAAAAATTACTCTTTTGAAATTTTCAATTTGCCATCCCGTTTTTCCGTTGGAGGTACTAACGAAAATAAAAGTGGTTTCTGGGGGTACTAACGATTGCGCTTCGATCCCCGTTGTCAGAATTCCGAAATTTTCAAAATTGCAAAAATTACGCTTTTGAAATTTTCAATTTCCCATCACTTTTTTCCGTTCGAGGTACTAACGAAAATAAAAGTGGTTTCTGGGGGTACTAACGATCGCGCTTCGATCCCCGTTGTCAGAATTCCGAAATTTTCAAAATTGCAAAAATTACGCTTTTGAAATTTTCAATTTCCCATCGCTTTTTTCCGTTCGAGGTACTAACGAAAATAAAAGTGGTTTCTGGGGGTACTAACGATTGCGCTCCGATCCCCGTTGTCAGAATTCCGAAATTTTCAAAATTGCAAAAATTACGCTTTTGAAATTTTCAATTTCCCATCACTTTTTTCCGTTCGAGGTACCAACGAAAATAAAAGTGGTTTCTGGGGGTACTAACGATTGCGCTTCAATCCCCGTTGTCAGAATTCGAAATTTTCAAAATTGCAAAAATTACGCTTTTGAAATTTTCAATTTCCAATCACTTTTTTCCGTTCGAGGTACTAACGAAAATAAAAGTGGTTTCTGGGGGTACTAACGATTGCGCTTTGATCCCCGTTGTCAGAATTCCCAAATTTTCAAAATTGCAAAAATTACGCTTTTGAAATTTTCAATTTGCCATCACGTTTTTCCGTTGGAGGTACTAACGAAAATAAAAGTAGTTTCTGGGGGTACTAACGATTGCGCTCCGATCCCCGTGGTCAGAATTCCGAAATTTTCAAAATTGCAAAAATTACGCGTTTGAAATTTTCAATTTCCCATCACGTTTTTCCGTTGGAGGTACTAACGAAAATAAAAGTGGTTTCTGGGGGTACTAACGATCGCGCTTCGATCCCCGTTGTCAGAATTCCGAAATTTTAAAAATTGCAAAAATTACGCTTTTGAAATTTTCAATTTCCCATCACTTTTTTCTGTTCGAGGTACTAACGAAAATAAAAGTGGTTTCTGGGGGTACTAACGACCGCGCTTCGATCCCCGTTGTCAGAATTCCGAAATTTTTAAAATTGCAAAAATTACGCTTTTGAAATTTTCAATTTCCCATCACTTTTTTCCGTTCGAGGTACTAACGAAAATAAAAGTGGTTTCTGGGGGTACTAACGATTGCGCTTCGATCCCCGTTGTCAGAATTCCGAAATTTTCAAAATTGCAAAAATTACGCTTTTGAAATTTTCAATTTGCCATCACGTTTTTCCGTTGGAGGTACTAACGAAAATAAAAGTAGTTTCTGGGGGTACTAACGATTGCGCTTCGATCCCCGTTGTCAGAATTCCGAAATTTTCAAAATTGCAAAAATTACGCGTTTCAAATTTTCAATTTCCCATCACGTTTTTCCGTTGGAGGTACTAACGAAAATAAAAGTGGTTTCTGGGGGTACTAACGATCGCGCTTCAGAGTAGTGTTTACAGTAGTCGCGAGCGGACGTGTTTCGTGTACGCTCCGATATCCATACTCGACACATAAGCTATTATTAATAGACTTCTCAGTGACGAATATTTAACACGTGTTTACGGGCGCTAGCTACAAGTTTTTGCCATAGCAGTGTATTCGTCCCGGTGTCCAACGAATTTTCACCACATACTGGTACAATTAACATCACAGCGAGGCATCGGCCAACTCCTTGTAGGAGCAGGCAGCCTCGCCCGAGAAAATTATGAATAATACAGCACTTGATAAAGACTGCGAAAATGCTACCGCAAACTTATCAGGCATCAGCAACAAGGAGGATCACGCAGAGGCGGGTATAATAAGAAATAAATCAGCTTTGATCGTTGATAACACCGATATCCCAAAAGGAAACCTTAATAATATTGATAATGACGACGATGTCGTCATTCCTAATGATCCATCAAACACCAATGAGACGATGAGATATGACCCGCCCGTGGTCAATGAAAAAATTAAAAAAATGAAACTCAAGCGTAAAAGTAACCTGGCCGTCACAAAAACTACCGGCAAAACTCAGCGGATGTCGGAATCGAGTGCAGGCGACGACGAGTCCATAAGATCTGAGTACGAATGCTCATTCTTAGAAGCACCCAATGATCCACAATCGCCGAAAAAAAATACCACTGAAATTGAAAATGACCTACTAAAAAAAGAAATTAGGACTATGAGGCACGATATGTTGCTACTACAGAAAGAACTGAGCGCGGCAAACTATAAACTAGCTCGGGCAACGCCAACACAAAATTCATCCGTATCACCGAGATTTCATACCAACAATCGGTTCAGCATCCTGAACGATGACGACGACGACGACAACATACAAACGAATAAGGAGGACAGCGATGTTAACAACGGCAACAACAGCAATAGCGAAGACGACAACGATGACGCGAGGACCGTGATCTCGGATGATTTCGACATAATACACCGAATAAAAAACAAAAAACGAAACAAGACAAAGACGTCAACGACCAAGACGGTTGCCGCAAAACCCACAACAACGTCGCCGACAACTAAATCTACCAACAACCAACGCGACGGACACAACAACGAATCTAACGACTGTCAGCCATCGATCAGCGGTAACTCTAATAAGACGGCAACGGCTTCCACCAGCAAACAGCAGCAACAACAATTCGAACGCCGCGCGACCACGACCACAGCGACCAACGATAATATATATATAAATATAAAGAAACCGTCCAGACCACCGCCGATTTTTATCAAAAACCAGGACACCAAGGACACGATCGATATCTGTACCGAGGTAGTAAAGACCAGAAAGTTTCATGTCAAGAGCTTTCGCTCGGGTGATCACATTTTGTTCGCACATGATCTTGCCGAGTACAAACAAATTAAAAAGCAATTGGACAATGCTGACGGCGAATATTACACGTATACCCCAAAGGAGGAAAAGCCCCAGTCTTTCCTCCTGAAGGGTATAAACTCCGGTTTTGACGAGCACGATGTCTACGAAGAGCTACAACGCCTGAACAATGAAGAGCTCAAATTCACCAAAGTTACGAGATTTACGACGGCTCACTCGCGACGCAATAATATAATCTTACCGATTTATATTGTTCAATTGACACCAGAAAGCAGAACATCGCAACTATCGAGTATCAAGTACCTAGCGTTCCAAACAATACGATGGGAAAAAATGCGCAAGAGCGAATCCATCCAATGCGTAAGATGTCAACGCCTGGGACACACTTCGACCAACTGCCGACTCAGCTACAGATGTGTGAAATGTAGCCAACAGCATGAGCCAGGCCAATGCAGCATTCCTCGCAACACCACCACCGATAGCGATAAGTTATATTGCGTTAACTGTAAAGAGTATGGACATCCAGCCTCGTACAGGGGCTGCCCAACGCTTGTCAAAGCGAAAGAAAGAGCGAGAGAACGTATGGCACATCTGCAGGCAATTAAAGAAAATAAAATTAAACAAATTGACCGATACGCACAGCCAAACTTAAATTACGCCAACGCGATGCGAGGCCAGAGACCGCCGACAGCAACGACGACGACGACAAATACGATGACACCGACATTAGTAGCTACCCCGACGGACACGAGATTCGGCGCTGCCACCGCGGTGTCAGGCTCCGACCCAACGATGACGACGACCACGCCACCACAAAACTTAAACTTAAACACAATTATAGTAGAATTAAAGAAAACAATACTCGACAATATTACACCCCAATTTATAAAGATTAGAAGCGACGTAGCTTCAAACACTCAAAATATTGCCATTCTCATGAATGCTATTGAAACAATTATTCAGAAGATACGATGATCCCCAACGTGACGACGACAACGATAACAACGACCCCGACGTCGACGACGATTGACCTAAAAAATATAAAAATAATAGCAATAAATGTGAATTCACTTATCAAAAATCAGAGACGCGACAATTTATTACAACTGACGATAAAACACAGACCTGACATTGTACTTATTAGCGAGACGAAACTTAACGAACGACACAAATTTCAGTTTAAAAATTATACGATTATACGTACTGACAGACGAGATTGTCGTCAGGGCGGTGGCACGGCGATACTCATACGCGACGAACTCAAGTTCGAAACGGTAGACATTACGCGACTAAAAAATATAAGAAATTTGGAGACGACGATTATTAAACTGAAATTACAGGGTCAAAGATCTCTGTTCGTCGTGGGCGCGTACGCGCCGGGGAATCGAAGTATGCGCGAGTTCGATGATGAATGGCCGATGCTATTTAGCGAGCTGAAACTTGATGATGCATTATTATGTGGTAGCAGGCGATTTGAACGCTAAACACACGAGGTGGCACAACGTGGCCAACAACCCCCGCGGTGTATTTTTAGATCGCTGGATAGCGAGACACGGCCATCGTTATCGGGCTCGCCTATACCACACACTATCACCATCGTACCCAAAAGGAAATTCGTTCCTCGACGTGTGCGTCGCCGACGTCAGACTCGAGTTACGAACTATGGGACCGGATAGATGTCTCGCAAATGTGCCATATGATAGCGATCATACGGGCATGCTCATCATCGTTGAGAGTATAGACGGGCGAGCCATCGGTATCGACGATGATCACACCGATAGTAACAAGACGAGACTCGATTTGAACAAGACTGACTGGGACAAATTTACGCATTACCTCGACAGGACGCCATGCACGGAGGTACCCGTTAATCGAAATTTGCTCAACGAGGAAATCGACGCGTTCCTGCGCAACATAAACGAGCACGTGACGACTGCATTACGAGTGGCGACACCAAAGACCAAAAAATACAACTCGACGGACATATACGAAAACGACGCTATACGCAGACTGAGACGTGAAAAAAGCCGTATAATTACCCAAATATTTAATCGTAGACGGGCTCGCGACCCACAACTTGACGTGCAAATTAATATCTTGACTAACGCGCTTAAACACACGAGGACCGAGCTCAAAAAAGCATACGAAATGGCAGTTAACGCTTATTGGAAAAACCGTATTAATAAAATCCGACCGAACGACTCAAGACGTATGTTTCCGAACTTAAATAGTATCTTTAGACCAAAAACGGCTATAACAGTGCCGACGCTTACACTCACACCCGACAAAGTCGCTGTGTTGTCGCGAATTGCCCCGATAAGTGCGGACGCACTAGACACTGACGATAACGGGAACTATACGATTACAAACACAATGGACAAACTTAACGCAATAGGGGCACACTTCGCGGCAACGTACACGCAAAATGTTGCACTTGGGCAACAGTGGCTATGCGATAGAGTACGAGACAGGGTTGAGGCTTTACGAGCCGAAACGAGACAAGAACGCAATACTAACGCCACTTTAGTGACTTTCTCAGACACGAATACGGCCGACTCGCCAACGCTAACTGACGAATACTCGGCGTACTTCACGTCGTACATGAAAACGCGAGCCCTGTTAAAACGCACGAACTCCATGCGTTCGGCAGGTTTCGACGGGATTTCGAATCTCGCGCTAAGATACGTACCACCGTCGATCATCAGACGATTAGCTGCATTATTTAATAACGCGCTGAATAATTCGTACTTCCCGCGAGATTGGAAACACGCACGTGTTATAGCGTTGCGTAAAAAAGCTAACGATGCCTCGAATCCCTCTAATTTCAGACCTATAAGCCTTCTGCCGAACGTCAGCAAATTATTTGAGACGATACTAAATATCAATATTTTGGCCTTCTGCCAAGCGAAAAATATCATCCCTGAAAACCAGTTTGGCTTCAGGTTTCGCCATTCGACATTGCACGCTATAACAAAACTGACGTCCGACGTTTGTTGGGCGCTCAATAACGACGAATGCGTCGGAGCCTGTCTCATCGACTACGAAAAAGCCTTTGACACGGTCTGGACCGAAGGACTGATTTATAAATTATTAAATTATAACTTCCCGAAATACATGATCGCCATGATCGATGATATGATCACAAAACGGACGTTTGCCGTGACAGACTCATCGGGTGAATTAAGTATAACTCTTCGAGTCGACAATGGACTGCAGCAAGGCACGGTTAACTCACCGTTGCTTTTCAATATTTACAACAGCGACGTTTTACGAGACTTTCCCGACACGCGAGACAAAAAATCTATCGCATACGCCGATGACCTGATAATTTATCGAATCGGACGTAAACCTACGGAAATCAATAGACGTTTGCAACGAGACTACGACAGAATTAAGGGCCATAGTGAAAAATGGAAAATGAAAATAAATTCAGACAAATGCGAGACAATACTGTTCCGACCGAGAATCGGTAACGCAAACAAAGACACAAAGACACATTGGCGCCACTTTAAATTGACAGACGCCGACACGAACATACAGATAAGACACGATCAAGCGGTTAGATATTTGGGGGTACGTATTGACAAGTTTATAAATTACACGGGACACATTAAGACGCAACTGACGAAAGCCAGGAACGCGTTTTACTCGTTGAGCCGATTATTTTACAGTGGGCACTTAGAGAAGCGGGTCAAGGTTCTGGCATACCAGGCCTTTATTCGTCCAATTATTACATATGCCGCTCCTGTCTGGTACAACGTAAGTGCCTCCGTCATGGAAAAAATACGGACTTTTGAAAGAAAATGCCTTAGGACATGCTCCAGTCTCTACAGATCTGCAAAATCGAATTACCTACACTTCACGAGCAACAGAAAACTATACGACGCAACTAACGTTAACCGAATCGACAATTTTGTACTTAAACTCGCACGCAATCACTACGCATCGATACGAGACATTACGGAAAACGGACTGATACATTCACAGATTTACCCGAACGTACTCTACAACGCCAGGACATTACAGACCGGAAACATACCGCCCGAGACATTTGTATATCTAGATGCCCTCGGATATCTGCAGGATAGTTCCGGCGTGCCGACTATTTACCACGTGTTCCGACCATCCAGTAGCACGAAAATTCTCTATGATAAAAATCTCGATATCGGCGTGCCCGGCGCTCCCTGCAGATACTCAAGGGCCTTACCTCAACGAGACGTACTGGACAGACATCGTAAAAACTACAAAGAATACTGGTGGCTTGCCCCCGATTGAGGACTGACACTATATCCTTAACGCATTGCTAAATATTCATTAAATATAAAATACTATACACATATCAAATATTATATACATATAAATATAAATACTCATTAACGTATACTCGCATCACACTCACCCCCATTCAACCTTCATCTCTCTCTCGCTCTCTCATCTCACTTCATCACACACACCTTTTTTTTTTTTTTTTTTTTTTTTTTTTTTTTTTCCATACTTCATGTGTACAAATACTCACCAATATCACCAACATATAGTCCATAAGTTCATTTATTTATTCTCTCTCTCCACTACTTTCTTTTTCCCTCACCACTAGGACATTTGCAAAGGGTACAGTTTTCCCATAAGCCTTCTGCACCTAATTATTTCAGTCATTACACCGATGTAATATAGGCTTGTGGCCGCTTTTACACCATACACGAAAACGAATTACATTCACGCAAACAACACACTACACGGAACAGAACAACGAGAGCTCTTACCAAAGCCATTTGTTTTATTAATATTTTTTTTTTGGTAATCGATTGTCAGCCTGTTTACTGACCCATGCTATTTCTACAATGTATTTTCTTGATTGTGGCTTATTAAACAGATCTTAAAAAAAAAAAAAAACGATCGCGCTTCGATCCCCGTTGTCAGAATTCCGAAATTTTCAAAATTGCAAAAATTACGCTTTTGAAATTTTCAATTTCCCATCACTTTTTTCTGTTCGAGGTACTAACGAAAATAAAAGTGGTTTCTGGGGGTACTAACGACCGCGCTTCGATCCCCGTTGTCAGAATTCCGAAATTTTCAAAATTGCAAAAATTACGCTTTTGAAATTTTCAATTTGCCATCACGTTTTTCCGTTGGAGGTACTAACGAAAATAAAAGTGGTTTCTGGGGGTACTAACGATCGCGCTTCGATCCCCGTTGTCAGAATTCCGAAATTTTAAAAATTGCAAAAATTACGCTTTTGAAATTTTCAATTTCCCATCACTTTTTTCCGTTCGAGGTACCAACGAAAATAAAAGTGGTTTCTGGGGGTACTAACGATTGCGCTTCAATCCCCGTTGTCAGAATTCCGAAATTTTCAAAATTGCAAAAATTACGCTTTTGAAATTTTCAATTTTCCATCACTTTTTTCCGTTCGAGGTACTAACGAAAATAAAAGTGGTTTCTGGGGGTACTAACGATTGCGCTTCGAACCCCGTTGTCAGAATTCCGAAATTTTCAAAATTGCAAGAATTACGCTTTTGAAATTTTCAATTTGCCATCACGTTTTTCCGTTGGAGGTACTAACGAAAATAAAAGTGGTTTCTGGGGGTACTAACGATCGCGCTTCGATCCCCGTTGTCAGAATTCCGAAATTTTCAAAATTGCAAAAATTACGCTTTTGAAATTTTCAATTTCCCATCACTTTTTTTCTGTTCGAGGTACTAACGAAAATAAAAGTGGTTTCTGGGGGTACTAATGACCGCGCTTCGATCCCCGTTGTCAGAATTCCGAAATTTTCAAAATTGCAAAAATTACGCTTTTGAAATTTTCAATTTCCCATCACTTTTTTCCGTTCGAGGTACTAACGAAAATAAAAGTGGTTTCTGGGGGTACTAACGATTGCGCTCCGATCCCCGTTGTCAGAATTCCGAAATTTTCAAAATTGCAAAAATTACGCTTTTGAAATTTTCAATTTCCCATCACTTTTTTCCGTTCGAGGTACCAACGAAAATAAAAGTGGTTTCTGGGGGTACTAACGATTGCGCTTCAATCCCCGTTGTCAGAATTCCGAAATTTTCAAAATTGCAAAAATTACGCTTTTGAAATTTTCAATTTCCCATCACTTTTTTCCGTTCGAGGTACTAACGAAAATAAAAGTGGTTTCTGGGGGTACTAACGATTGCGCTTCGATCCCCGTTGTCAGAATTCCCAAATTTTCAAAATTGCAAAAATTACGCTTTTGAAATTTTCAATTTGCCATCACGTTTTTCCGTTGGAGGTACTAACGAAAATAAAAGTAGTTTCTGGGGGTACTAACGATTGCGCTTCGATCCCCGTTGTCAGAATTCCGAAATTTTCAAAATTGCAAAAATTACGCGTTTGAAATTTTCAATTTCCCATCACGTTTTTCCGTTGGAGGTACTAACGAAAATAAAAGTGGTTTCTGGGGGTACTAACGATTGCGCTTCGATCCCCGTTGTCAGAATTCCGAAATTTTCAAAATTGCAAAAATTACGCTTTTGAAATTTTCAATTTGCCATCACGTTTTTCCGTTGGAGGTACTAACGAAAATAAAAGTGGTTTCTGGGGGTACTAACGATTGCGCTCCGATCCCCGTTGTCAGAATTCCGAAATTTTCAAAATTGCAAAAATTACGCTTTTGAAATTTTCAATTTCCCATCACTTTTTTCCGTTCGAGGTACCAACGAAAATAAAAGTGGTTTCTGGGGGTACTAACGATTGCGCTTCGATCCCCGTTGTCAGAATTAAAACATTTTAGAAATCGTGGAAGTTAAGGTATTTCCTTGAAATTTTTGAAAACCTTCTATCTTTTTTCCGTTTGAGATACTAACGAAAATAAAAGTGGTTCCTGGGAGTACTAACAATTGCGCATCGATTCCCGTTGTCAGAATTCCGAAATTTTCAAAATTGAAAAAGTTAAATTTTCGAAATTTTCAAAATCTCATAACTTTTTTCGGGTTCGAGTAAAATTAAAAATAAAAGTGGTACAAACGGGTACTAACAATCACGAATCGAATGCCGTTGGAAAATTTTCGAATTTCGAAAGTCGGCTGCCAAGTTCACAGAGGTCCACTGTAGAGAATTTTTTGTAACCTTTATATAGAGACGTGTTCCTTTTTACTATTCTATTCTTCTTCATCTTTCAAGACTGCAAGTTCGGACAATAAAAGTTTCGTTAAGCATTATCATTGCTTTAGTTTTGTTTATTGAAGGCGTCGTACCTCATCCTGACCAACAAAAACAGGTCTAACGCTGATGGATGAACGATGAGTACTGAACGGCAAACAAGAGGCGCGAGCATTAGCGACGCGCGAACAGTCGAAAATCCACGATATGACGCGACAATGTACGCGGAGAGAAAAGTCCTATAAAAATTACCATGCTTGCCGTATAAAGCGTGTGCAATCGACATGTGTAGGAGAATTTCTGCGAAATCTTTAAAAAATTGGTCTGAATTTTTACCCAGAGAGCACGATAAAAAATTCGGAGAAAGCATTCTACACTTTACATTTTTATTGGAATCTAGGACTCTTTAGTGTATAGCAGCAGAAAAATTAATATTGCCCCGGTAAAATTTCAGAGACGGTTTCATAGAATTTCAACTGTAGCAAGGTAATTTTTACGATGTTTTTATTATAGGACAGCATGGTAATTTTTCCTAGAATTTCATAACAAAAATTCTAAGACTTTTTCTCTCCGTGTAGCACCAGTATAGACGACATAGTACACAATGTATACATATACCAAATAACGGTTTTTTTATTATAGTTATTTATTTTTCTATCTTTTTTCCTACTTATTTATTTACTTAGGTATAATGCCATAAATAATAAAATATCATTTTTTCATTAAATCGATTTATTATAACTGAAGTAGCATCTACAGGTGAATAAGAGGAATAGCAAAAACTCGCACACTGTTTGTTTCTTCTTGCATTTTCAACGCTAATTTTATAACTTTTCGCGCTATAAAATGTACAGATTGAATCGCGCTTTCATTCGAGCAGTCACTTTGTAATTCCCACATATGTAGATTACACGATGAGACAGGATATCCAAAAACTTGTCGCTTAACATTCCATATTGCGCCTTCTACCTTTAGATCATTTGGCGATTCTTCCAAATAAAAAATTTTGTCAATTTTAAAAAATTGTTTATTCTTCAATAGTACGATATTATTTGGTGATTTAATGTCGTTAATGTTAATCCCATGTATCGCACCTTAAATAGGGTTACATAGCCATTAATAATCTCGGGATTTCTTTTGATTACTTTTATTTTATCTGTTTGAATTGGTATTTCGATCGCAATGGCACCTTGCTCGTGAATACGCCGACATATTTGCGAAAGAGGTTGGTTAGGGGTGCGTACAAGTTTTTTAAGACTTTTTAGGTAATTTTCAAATGGGAAAGCACTAATTTGAGTTAATGAACAACCCATATTTTTCGCGTCATCCGCAAGGTGGATGAGATTGTGCATATTTAATACCACCGATTTGCTTCCATATAAGCGTGGCAAAAGTTCAACAAATTTCCGTAAATATACTTTTGCATGAAAATTTAATAACTGCGCTAATTCTTCACTACACAAAATTCGACATGCCACATGTAATAATAAAAAATGTTTGTACATTTCTACTGGCAGCAAATCTTTTAATACTATAGGGCCACAGTATAACAATAACAATCGATATTCCGTGGCTTTAAATTGCGCAGCATATGGTATGCTCCTCAGTTTTCGTTGGAACTCACAGGGAATCTGGTGGCGCAGAGATTCCATTCTTCTTGATAATTCGAGTTTATACCGCGGCCTGAGACAAACTCGTAGGTCGCCCTCTAGCCAATTTTGTACAAAAAGTCGTTTCATGAAGCCAATGCAACACAAATGCATAAAATCAAGAACAAAATACGTGACCATGTTGATGGGGGGTACGATTTTGACGAGGATCGATTTTTTGATGTGATGTTCTTCATCTTCCATATTGCGAAAAGATTCCCCTGTTCTCTCTGAGCAGTCGACTTCTAGATATACTGTTCGGCGGTCCTTCCGAGTTCCTCGTACCGTACATCGCTCGCAAGCACTGTATCCGCCATGACCTTTAGTCAATTTCATAAAAGCCCTTGCAGGAGTATCGCAAATAAAGGACTGAATATGCACAGTAAAGTTTTCGTTAAGAATTACGATACCATGCGTTGTGAGCGCATTAATTTCTTTTACGAAATCCCGCAAATATAAATTTGTACAATGTGGCTTGTTTTCACCGCAAAATAACGCTACGAGAAAAGGTTTATACACATCCGGTCTGGTAAATATTTTGCAGAGGATTGGCTATAATTGTGTTTTGCTAGAAGAAAATAACGGCAATCCGTCAACGTTAATCTGCAAAACGATGTTTCTGTCGTGGTGAAATTCTGGATTTAGACACTTGTGTAGTCCAGATGCAATTCCATAATAAACATATTTTCCGGTTCGTCTGCCATCGTTGTCTGCGATATTTAAAATATCGTATGGCATCGACTCCGTTTTTAGCAATGTTTTTGATGTCTTTGGTAACTCAGGCAGTAGCCGAATTCTCAAAATTTGTAATAATTTATCAAGATGTGCGTGCCGAATATTACACTCTAGAGCCCATGCTCGTACCTGCTCAATTTCTTGTGCGTGATCTAATTGTCTCACTACATCATTTCCCTCATTTCGTTCACCACACATTGAATCGTCTTCACTTATACCCATTTCAATATTATTATCGGGTTCTTGCGACTCGTTTTGAGACGCCAATGCATTCTCACTCGACGACTCCGGTTTGAGTCGAGGAAAATGTCTCGGCGGATCCTCAATTTCTTCATTATTTCCTAAGATACAAATGTTATAATAATGACTAATTTTTTGCGAAAATTATTTAATTTCAGTTATAAATAATATATTCACTGATCGACAAGTATCATGTGTTTTACAAACCCCTAATTATATAGACTGGTTGCATACGCTTTCGACCACTTTTGAAGGCGAGCATTTTTAATATTGATGAAAATTTTATGTGTTGTATTACCCCGCCCAAAACAATTTTGTGAATTTATTCAAATTTGTTTGCCCAACCGATAAAAAGTTATGAATTTTGAAAAAAAAAACGTCTTTCTGGTATTCAACCATTTTCAAACGCTCATAACTTTCTCAAAAATTGGTTAATCGAGAGGTTTTTTCTTAAAATTTTTCGTATTTCTACGCGCTTTTAAGAAAAAATACAAAAAAATATTCAAGTCATACTTTGTGAAATTTTTCATTTTTTTAGAGAAAAATCTTAATTTCTCAAAAACTCCATTTTTTATTTTCAATTTTTATTTTAAACTTTGATTTATTCTTAGTTGAATGCCACAGGATTCATAGTGGGCAGATATATTTTTCTATTTTTTTAATCGAAAAAAAAATAGAAAAAAATCTGCCCGCTATGAATGTTGCGACATTTCACTCAGAATAAATAAAAGTTAAGAACAAAAATTTTACATCAAAAATAAAATATAGGATTTTTGGAAAATTGAGATTTTTCTCAGAAAAACTGAAGCAATTCTTTCTTCGCTCGAAAAAAAATAGTCAAAGGTATCTGCCCGCTGTGAATCTTGCGCAGAATAAATCAAAGTTTAAAATAAAAATTGAAATTCAAAAATAAAAGGAGTTTTTGAGAAAACACGTCTCGATTGACCAATTTTTGAGCAAGTTATAAGCGTTTGATAATGGTTGAAAACCAGAAAGACGGTTTTGCCAAAATTCATAACTTTTTTTCGGTCGGGCAAAAAAATTTAAAAACATTCACAAATTTGTTTTGGGTGGGATAGTACAACATATAAAATTTTCAGCAAAATTAAAAATACTCGCCTTCAAAAGTGGTCGAAAACGTATGGAAGCAGTCATAATAAATATGTGAAATCAATTAGGGAAAATGATCGATTTGACTTATCAACTTTATAAAAATGTTATTGTCTATTATATAACTTACGTGGAATGGAACGCTTCGCGTCGATGTGAGATTGTAGTTGCAGTTGAATCGCTTTGATTTTTTGCCGATGGCGACGTACCCGCATCCGAGTTTTATCGCGCTTATTTAATCCGTTCATGATATTTCCATTCACAATAAAGCTGCACTCAATATCACTACCCCGGGTAGAAATTGTAGTACGGCTCCGCTTCGGGCGCTGTCCGGCTGCCTGACTGCCGTATTACGGTCCTCGCACGGCAGCCGGACAGCGCCCCGTTAGAAAGTGTTAACGCTTAATCGGATACGGTCTTGATCAGGCTGCCTGATCAGGGCGCTAATGATTGCCTTACGGGTGCCATAATAGTGCCCTACTATAATTTCTTTCCGGGGTAACATAACCTAAATCTGTACACAATCTATAAACACTTGTCAAAAGATACATTTTCGTCATCGCGTGATACGGGTGATACGACGCAATGATTTTCCGTAAAAATTAAAATATATAATGGTCTCCATTGATTTTGTAAAGTGTATGAGTGTGGAACATACGACTTAAAGCGATGGAAAAAACGATCATTTCGAAATCGTAAACAAATTTCCAATACCTATTAAAAAATAATAAGATAGTTCTATTGAAAAGTGCTAAAAAATCGACAAATTACGATTAACACTCATGTTATTATTCATGATGTTTCGGTCTTATGCTTATGAAAAAAACAATTTCCTCGTCTACTTATCCTTACTCTCGCGCCTTTCCACTTGTGAGAACCGGCGTCCATATGTGTGGCAATGTGTGAACTAATATAGCAGGCCGCTGTAAAAGGCAAGCAAGCCTGAGCACAGCCGTTTTACGGCGGTGTCAGGCAAGCGTGAGTACGGCCGTCTTACGGCAGGCCTTTGCAGGACCTTCTCAGGCTTGCCGTGTTATGGCAAGCCGTAGCGCTACCTGATCACGGCCGAGTAGGAAATAAGGCAAACCTTAGGCAATTTCTACCCGGGACGTCAATAAATTATATAATATATATGTGAGTAACTTGTGATCCGATCTGTATCAGTGCTGATCTCACAATGATAGACGAGTCTCGTATCGAAATTGAGTCGGTACCTATGCCTCGAAAGGACTGTGACGTCATCGTTTCGAAATTTCGTCACCGACGCAAATTTCTTCCGATCTGGAAACCATCTGGATTCCTATAGGGGCACCCGTTTTGGGGCATCGGTGCCTGATCCCGATCGGTATCTGATCCGTATGCCCCGAAATTACAGTAGCGCCATCGTTTCGAAATTTCGTCATCGACGCAAATTTCTTCCGATCTGGAAACCATCTGGATTCCTATAGGGACATCCGTTTTGGGGTATCCCTGCCTAATCCCGACCGGGATCTGATCCGTATGCCCCAAAAGTACAGTGGCGCCATCGTTTCGAAATTTCGTCACCGACGCAAATTTCTTCCGATCTGGAAACCATCTGGATTCTTATAGGGACACCCGTTTTGGGGTATCCCTGCCTAATCTCGATCGGGATCTGATCCGTATGCCCCGAAAGTACAGCGGCGCCATCGTTTCGAAATTTCGTCACCGACGCAAATTTCTTCCGATCTGGAAACCATCTGGATTCTTATAGGGATACCCGTTTTGGGGTATCCCTGCCTAATCCCGATCGGAATCGGACCGGTAGTTGGGTATCCCTATCACAATTTCTGCATGGGGCTGCGCGGAGCGGCCGCTCATTTGATAAATCGTTCCGTATCTCGAAAACTAAGGCTCGGCCCATCTTGGTCGTTCTATACTTGTTTGTTCATAAAGATCCCTACTATTTTATAAAAAAAAATTTATAAAAATCGAAGGGGTCGATCTCTGGGAAAAATTCGTTTTTAACATTAATCTTAAAAATTGTTTATGAACTTATTAATTTTGTTAAAAATTAATAACATATTCTTAAAGTACGCAGAAAATGCTTTCAAAATCAGTCCTGAATTTTTTAAATTGGAATATTTATCGGCTACATTCGAGCTCAAGCCCGAACGTAGCCTGGAGGGTCGCCGCGCGACACTGCGCGGAGCGCCCGCTCGCTGATAAATCCTACTGTATCTCCCAAAACTAAGGTCCGGCCCATCTTGGACATTCTATACTTTTTTGTTCAGAAAGAACCTTACTATTTTATTTAAAAAATTTATAAAAATCGAAGGGGTGGTTCTTCGAGAAAAAGTCATTTTTAACATTAACCTTAAAAATTTTTTATAAACTTATTAATTTTATTAAAAATAAAAAATATATTCTTAAAGTACGCTTTAAAAATCACTCCTAACTTTTTAAAATGCTTTAAAAATCACTCCTAACTTTTTTAAATCGCTATATTTCTCGGGAAGATAAAAACCTGGGAATGTTGCCACGACGGCCAACATGGTACAAATTTGAGCCCCTATTGCTAGGCAACTATTTGAGCTAGAGCCTTAAAATTTTTGCTGAAGTTTCACTATCAATAGGACTATCGACCATAAAAATTTCAAGACGATTGGCCGACTTTCACTTTTCAGGGTGGATGACTTCATGCGAAATGCCTCAGCTGTGTCAGCTGTGTATTGCCCTCCGAGACACAATATCAAAGACAATGAATTTGCTGACTTTCTTCAAGAACTAGGACCCCGGTTTCTTGCTGGAGGAGATTTTAATGCCAAACACCCTGCGTGGGGATCGAGACTAACTACGACGAGAGGAAGAGAACTAAAAAAAGCAATGACAGCTTTGCACTGCGATCAACTTTCATCAGGACAACTGACCTATTGGCCTACAGACAAAAATAAAACTCTGGAGGTACTAGATTTCTTCATATCTAAGGGAATAGCAAGAAATTATACACACACAGAATCCAGTCTGGATCTATCATCTGACCACACTCCAGTAAAATTAATGCTCAACACCGAAATAATCAAAAAAGAAACTCCACCATCGCTACACAATAAGAACACAGACAAAATCGAATACCTAATAAATCTAAATATTCCTTTTAAAAATGTAACCGACATCGATGACGCAACGGAATACTTTAATCAACTAATTCAAGACGCAGCATGGGAATCCACACCGAATGCTGGCACTCGCTGTACCACCATAAACTACCCAGACCAAATAAAACGGAAAATCTCAAAAAAAAGAAGACTCAGGAGACGGTGGCAGCTGAGCAGAAACCCTATTGATAAAAGAGATTTTAACAAAGCAGCTCGAGAACTCAAAAAACTAATCTATGAACACAACAACCACAACATTGAAGGCTACTTAGCAAACTTAACCAACACAAAAAGTACGGACTACTCTCTGTCGAAAGCAACTAAACGAATCAGTAACACGCAAAATTATAATCCACCAATCAAGAAAAACAACGGGGAATGGGCGCAAAGCGATACGGTAAAAGCGAAGATATTTGCAAATCATCTTGCTCAAGTCTTCCGATCCGACACATTTCCCCTGCGGAAATTGGAAACACAATACGCAAAAATGTAAATGCAAAAAAATGCCCTGGCTACGACTTAATTACCGGATGAATCCTCAAAAAACTACCACGAAAAGGAATAGTGTTTCTCACCAATTTATTCAATGCCATCATACGCCTATCACACATACCCAGCCAGTGGAAAGTCGCACAAATAATTATGATCCCAAAACATGGAAAACCACCGAACTCTGTCAGATCCTGTAGACCCATAAGCCTCTTGCCCATTATATCTAAAGTACTCGAAAAGCTGCTTTTGACAAGAATGAAAAACACCATTACTGCACAAGGACTAATTCCTGCACACCAATTTGGGTTCAGGCCTAAACACTCAACTGTGGAACAAGTGAACAGGGTATTCAACGTGATAGTGAATGCACTCGAGGAGAAAAAGTACTGTTCGGCGGTCTTCCGGGACATTGAACAAGCCTTCGATAAGGTGTGGCACAATGGATTGCTGTACAAAATTAAAAAGTTACTACCGCAGTTTTACGTACTAGTAAAATCATATTTGCACAATCGGAAATTCCAAGTGAGATATGGCACGGAATATTCTGAATTCTTCCCTATTAACTCGGGAGTTTCTCAAGGAAGTCCCGAGTAAAAATGATTATATATACTCATATATAATTATATAAAAATGATATACAATCATATATATTTATATATAGGTTTATATATAATTGTATATAACTCTATACATTCGTATATATAATCCGATATCGAGTGAAAATGATTGTATATAATTATATAAAAATGAAATACAATCATATATATTTATATATAGGTTTATATATAATTGTATATAACTCTATACATTCGTATATATAATCCGATATAAATGTACTTCCATCATATACAGTTATATATACATAATTCAATATAGTGTTGTATACAATTATATATATATACGTGAAAAATTTATTTCCGGTATATAAAATTGTATATAACTGTATATGAGTACTTTTCTTTTCTTTTGAAATTAATATAATTATATTGCTACTCATATATGATAAAATATAGAAACAGTTTTCTTTGGGTTTATTCGCGTATGGAAGCAGGTAAATCAAAAGATTGTTCATTAAAAGTTAATAAATTACGTATTAAAATGCAATATATATATATATATATATTGCATTTTAACATACATATCAACGTATTTTACATTGAAACGTTGAATTATAAAATATAAAGTATTTTCAAATGAAAAGAAAAGACGGTTTGTTCCATATATGGGAACACTTTCGTTGTCATTCGTCTAGTACAGAACTATCGGTCTTACAAGGCGAGTCCAGCAGAGGCCAACCGAGTTTAGCGATGGGACTTCGTAGGGTTGTAGGGGGGACTGAAACTAAGAAAACCCTAAAGGGCTACGTGTAGATACGCAGCCGTTCTTGAGATACCCGGTTTGAAAGGTTTTGCCGCCGCGCATAAGCTTTGACGTGTAAGTTAAAAATGTGGAAGCGCGTAGCCGAACGGTTAGCGCGCCGGTCTACCGTCCGTGCGTCCCGTGTTCAAGTCCCCGGAAGAGCGATTTTTTCCCTAATTTATGGAAATGGACATTATTGGTATATACAATTCTATACGTTTATATACAAATATATAAAATTCTATCGGGCCAATTTTTGTATAAAATTGTATATGATCAATTAATATACAATTATATATGTTTATATACAATCATTTTTACTCGGGGTGTGCTAGGCCCGGTCCTCTACACACTCTTCACGTCGGACCTCCCGGAGGGATAAGATACCACCACAGCTACGTTCACCGATGACACCGCCTTACTGTCGGTGCATGAAAATCCAGATACAGCCTCAAGAACACTCCAAAACGAACTGAACAACATTGGACATTGGTTGAAAAGGTGGAAAATTAAAGCCAGCGTTGCGAAATCGGTTCATATTTCTTGTACAATGAAAAAAAGCAACTGCCCTGCAGTCAAACTGAACGGTCAACTCCTTCCACGAGTTGAAGAGGTAAAATACCTTGGCATGCATCTTGATAAAAGATTAACCTGGGCAAGCCACATAAAAAAGAAAAGAAAAGAACTCGACCTAAAATTAAAAAAGATATACTGGCTAATAGGCAAGAAATCCAAGCTATCGTTATACAACAAGCTCATGGTATACAAAACCGTACTCAAATCAATTTGGACATATGGAATCCAACTCTGGGGAACTGCCAGTAACTCCAATATTGAAATCCGACAAAGATTTCAATCCAAAACGCTCAAAACGATAACGAATGCTCCCTGGTACATCTCCAACGCCACGCTCCATAAAGACCTCGGAATTGACACAGTCAGAATCACAGCCAAAAAACTAAGCACTAGCTACGAAACGAGGATCGACCAACATCCGAACCAGCTAGCAACGCAGCTCCTCGACAGAAATTGCATCTCACGTAGGCTAAAGAAATACAAACCGCTAGACCTTCGGCAACGATTTGACGATTAAAACACAAAACGGAACAAAAATAAAAATTTAATCACGTACAACCAATAGCAGCGTACACCGGTGGATGCAACTGCTACCCTGACTTACTCTCTTTTATAATCGCCTCAACGAAATTATTTATTGTTATACAACATAACAGCTGATTATTACAAATAATAATATTTTTTTTAAAATATTGTGTGTCTTGCATCATGCGCATGTGTCAAGCGCATCATAATCTGAAAGAATATTTCAATTTGCTTCGTAATTTAAGGCGGTATTTCTATTTGTTTATAAGCTACAATTTTATATCCTCGAAAAATGGAGTTCATTTCACAAAATGGTTTTTTAAACCTTTTAGCTGCGGGTAAATTTCAGTACAAATCGACCTCTTATAAAATGCAGAATTTATACATAAAATCACTGAATATGAAAAAAATAGTAAAAAAATTCCCGCAGACACCCTTGACCTTGAAAATCTCTATTTCATGGTCAAATTTCATTTCTAATATAAGCCAAGTTTTCAGAAAGTTTTCGTACGTAGTTTGATGCGCTGAATACGGCAAAAACATGAACAAATTCCGCAGTCACTCTTGTTATGTAGATCGTCGATTTACGAGAGGACGGTCCGGGAGGTACATCGAGTTACGGGCTCCCACTTCGCGTGCTTATAGTGTGGGTAAGTACCAACCAAACCCCAAAATGTTTAGGTGCCAACTCGGCTCCGTTTTCGAGAAATCGCCGGTTAAAGTTGGGAGCCCGATTATTGTGTACCGTAGAATTTCTACATAAACACAACAAGGCGAGCAGCCTAGCAGTAAGCGAGTGAGACTACCGTCCCGGAGGTCTCTGGTTCAAGTCTCGTCTATGCTGTTCTTTTTTTTTCATTTTTTTCATTTTTTTCATATTATTGTTGAAATGGAACAGTCGAGTGAGCCCGCTGAAGGCGGGCGAAGCTCGTCCATGATTATGCCGATTGCTTCGTTCGAAGAAATCACTTTGTAGTACCGCTACTGTCCGCCAACATCACCACACATTTTAGCTAGGAAAAAAAAGAAGAAACCAGATCCAGGCTGCCAGCTTCAGGTCCGTCGTTCCTTTGTTCATATAGTTTAGCCTTTGAAGAGATCACTGGGAGGGCCCAACTGTTTGATACAGGAGACCAGGGCGGGAAGTGATCTCTGCGAACGAAGCAATCGGCATAATCATGGTCGAACTTCGCCCGCCTTCAGCGGGCTCGTTCGACCGTTCGATTATGCCTCATGCTTCGTTCTCGAGATCACTTTGTAGGCAGTTTAGAGCCCATTCTATGGGCTACAGTTGGAAAGAAAGAAGGGACACCATTTATTGATTTCAATTATTATATTATTGACAGATTATATATTCTTTGGCTCATGGTTAACAACAATAAGAAGATAAACGAACATCCCTTTTTATTTATTTTTTATTTTTTATTTTATTTTATTTTATTTATTTATTTAATTTTTTTAACAAAGAACCGCTCGAGCAAAATCTCTCTTATCCTGAATTATAGGACGGTTATAAAATGCATCGAATACTTTTCACGCGTTGGACCAGCCAGCCAAGCTTTTAATAATATTGATATCAACCCCTCTTTTACGAGCTAATGACATGACCGCGCGCCGAATACTATGCGGGGCGAATTCCGCGTCTATGCCGCATTCAGATAAAAAGGCCCTTATCCAGCGACTCAGTGTATCCTTCGAGGCAACCCTATATGGCTTCCTCGTCGTAACAAATAAACTATCAGTTTCTAGCAATGCTGAAGTGCGCTCCAGGTAGAATTCTAACATTGAAGCAACACAAAGCTTTGGTTTGTCCGTGAGGCTTGGTAACAACAGGAGAGGCTGGTATGCGCCTGGCCGCGAAGTGTTTATTCTTGAAGGGATTTCAATTTCATATCCGTCCTTATTCGCTCGAATATTGCTTCTTTTAATAGCAATTAACGTCTGCTTTCTATGTGCCGTAACTAGGGCTAGCAACACCGCCAGTTTCGTCCTTAGTTGAGGCAAACTTAAATGATCTAAGGGCGTCATCTTTTCTAATCTGCCTATAACCGGGTCCAGACTGTATATCCGATCATATTTTGGCTTGGTCGGTCTCGCTTTGGAGACTCCCTTTAATAGTCGAGATATCAGTGAACTCCTCCCTATACGCTCTCCGCACAATAACGAGAGGGCCGCCCTGCAGGTATTTAAGGATCCAAAAGAAGCTCCTTGAAGAAATTTCTCCGCTAACCATTCCAAAACCCAGGGTTCCTTGGGGTCGAAGGAGTCGTATACTTTTCCCTCGCACCAGCTTAGCCAATCTGTGATAGGTTTACTGTATTGCCTCATCGTCCCTTCGGAGATTGAGTTTACTAGCAGCTTAAGAGGCAGTGTAACAGCCGACGAGCACTTCGAAAACGGCATCCCTATTTATACGAGCACTGAGCAACCGATCGGGTTAAGATTTGGCCAGTACATAGATAATTATGGCACACGGTACATGAAAGTCGCGTTTTTTCGAATTTTTGAAAAAAAATTTGCAGATTCTACTTATCATTGGAGAAATGAGACAATTCTTCATAGTACACCGATTCGATCGAAATTTCCCGACTGTCACTCACTAAAGCATCAACAAACGCACATTTTGAGCTTTGTTTCATTAAATTTGATGCAAAATTGGCTTCAAAAATAGGGATGCTGTTTCATGAAAGAAAAAAGCGAGATTTTTGTCAGCGTAACGAGAAAATAGTGTGACGAAATTCCGCGCGAAGCACTGACGCAACATTCTCACGAGGTCGGTAAGTGCTGTGGCCCGCGCGACGGAAGGCGCAGCCGCGAGAGACCAAGGCATAGCCGCGCCTCGTGTACCCGTTGAACTTTGCCCTGCACGGAGACCTAATGCGTCGTGCGTTCGGCGTGAGGCATAAGCACGAGGCGTGCCTATGCCTTCGACTCTCGTAGCTACCCCTCCCGGCCCTCTCCGTCGCCACCGGTCACATGAAATGAGTACAGTGCGAAGCATAGGTAAGGCCCTCGCTGCGCACTGTAGAGTGTTCGCTCCATGCTCGCCGAGACCGAAAAACTCGGCGGCAACTCGAAAACGAAATCCCTAATTACTCCGGCACTAATCATCCGATCGCATTGAAATTTGGAGGTAAGCTAGAGAATGATGGCACGGGGTACCTGAGACTCGTTTTTTTAATGGCGAAAGCGGAAACGCTTTTTTTTTTATAAAAACGATAAATTTTTCATAGTAGCACGATGTTTCTCGTCGCGTTGATGTTACAATTTCGTGCTCCATGGAAATATGCACATTTTGGACTTTGTTTTATATCATTTGATAAAAAAATGACCGAAATATAGCAATTTGAGTTTTTAGTCAACGCGGGTCTAGCGACGGCAAGTTCGGCGGCCCGCGCGGTGGGAGGGGTAGCCACGAGAGTCGAAGGCATAGGCAGTCCTCGTGTACACGTTGGCCTCTGCACGGAAACCTAACGCGTCGCGCATATATATATATATATATACGAGGTGTGTTCAAAAAGTATCGCGAATTTTGTGTTTTTTCAAAAATTATTTATTTATTCATGAATATCTATTTTGTCCCCTTCAAAGTAATCCCCATGAGATATTATACACTTGTGCCAACGGTTTTTCCAATCTTCGAAGCACTTCAAAAAATCATTTTTTTTTATCTTGTTCAGCTCCTCCTTCGATGCCGTCTTTATCTCGTCAAGCGTAGCGTAACGTCGTCCTTTCATGGGCCTCTTCAGTTTAGGGAACAAGAAAAAGTCACAGGGGGCCAGATCTGGGGAATACGGTGGCTGCGGCATCATTAGTGTGTTGTTTTTGGCCAAAAAGTCGCGCACAAGCAACGATGTGTGAGCAGGGGCGTTATCGTGGTGCAAAAGCCAATTTTTGTTCTTCCACAAATCCGGGCGTTTCTGGCGGATTGCTTCGCGCAAATTGCGCATAACTTGCAGGTAATATTCCTTATTGACCGTTCTTCCCTGTGGCAAGAACTCACGATGCACCACGCCCCTGCAATCGAAGAAAACTGTCAGCAAAACTTTCACATTCGACCGAACTTGGCGCGCTTTTTTCGGTCTTGGTTCCTGCGGCAGCTTCCATTGAGATGATTGAGCTTTGGTTTCCACGTCATAACCATAAACCCACGATTCGTCACCAGTTATGACCCTCTGGAGCAAATTTGGGTCGTCGCGGACAGAGTTTAACATCTCATTAGCAATGTTCATGCGATGCTGTTTTTGGTCGCAATTGAGCAATTTTGGTACGAATTTCGCGGCGACCCGTCTCATGCCCAAATCATTGATAAAAATCGAATGGCACGAGCCAATCGATATGTTTAGGTCCTCAGCAACTTCTCTAACGGTGA
Organism: Netelia inedita; assembly: GCA_964017225.1. Taxonomy (NCBI): domain Eukaryota; kingdom Metazoa; phylum Arthropoda; class Insecta; order Hymenoptera; family Ichneumonidae; genus Netelia; species Netelia inedita. The sequence goes on from OZ024924.1 coordinate 21,959,704, forward strand.
TTCGACGATTGGCCAATACCATTTTCTCCACTTCATTAATTTTTTCGTCTGTTGTTGAAGTGCTCGGGCGTCCGGCACGCTCTTCGTCGTTCACATCTTCTCGGCCTTCTAAAAACATTTTGTACCACCGATAAACGTTGCTTCGGTCCAAGGTAGCTTCTCCGTATGCCACAGTCAACATTCGGAATGCATCCGCGCACTTAATTTCGTTTTTCACACAAAATTTGATACAGGTTCTTTGATCCATTTTTTTGAATAAGTAAAAATCGAAGACGATCGAAAACACGTGCAAGCAAAGCAGCTGTCTACAATTAAGTGAACATTCAAAATGGCCGAGCTTGTCGGCATAAGTGAGAGACATGAGTACCAACATAACGCCACAAAAAAATCGAAATTCGAATATACGTAACCCGCGAAAATTCAAAATTCGCGATCCTTTTTGAACACACCTCGTATATATATAGATCAGTCAGCTCTGAGAAATCAGTCAAAATTTGCATATCGTTAGTTCCTGACGAGATAACATATCGTGTCAAATATTTTTTTTATTTGCAAAATTTTTCGTGTTATGAATATTGGAACTTTTCCGACTTTTTAATCAATAAGTAATTACATACCTTCCGCAGGTCTTTGAGTTAGTCTCATCAGGCTCCGCAACACAGTTTTTTCAATTTTTTTAAATGATTGTTTTTAATAATCTTAACGATTATTTTAATGATTATATTTTTAATTTTTCATTCAGGCGAAAGGCTGGATACCAGAAGTATTCACTTCTTACATGTGTGAAGAACACACACACAGGTCTTTTTTTAATTCGTTCAACGTATCCCTGACAGTTAAAAAAATTATTGAAAAATCATTTGTTAAATAAATAGTACCAAATAATTTCTTTTATGTTGTAAATATTTTTATGATAAAATATAGTCCTTTTGTCAAAACTTTAATTAAACAAAAATTAAAGGAAAGAAGGTATGTAATTACTTATTGATTAAAAAGTCGGAAAATGTTCCAATATTCATAACTCGAAAAATTTGGCAAATAAAAAAAAATATTTGACACGATATGTTATCTCGTCAGGAACTAACGATATACAAAATTTGACTGATTTCTCAGAGGTGACTGATCTCCTATAATTGTCCGCGCGACGCGTTAGGTTTCCGTACAGAGGCCAACGTGTACACGAGGACTGCCTATGCCTTCGACTCTCGTGGCTACCCCTCTCGCCGCGCAGGCCACCAAACTTGCCGACGCTAGACTCGCGTTGCATAAAAACTCAGATTGCTATATTTCGGTCATTTTTTTATCAAATGATATAAAACAAAGTCCAAAGTGTGCATACTTCTACGGAGCACGAAATTTTAACATCAATGCGACGCGAAACATCGTGCAACTATGAAAATTTTATCATTTTCATAAAAAAAAGCGGTTCCGCTTTCGACATTAAAAAAAATTGATTCTCAGGCACCCCGTACCATCATTCTCCAGCTCACCTCCAAATTTCAATCCGATCGGATGATTAGTGCCGGAGAAATTAGGGATTTTGTCTTCGACTTGCCGCTGAATTTTTCGGTCTCGGCGAGCATGGAGCGAACGCTTTACGGCGGGCGGCGAGGGCCATACGCACTATATTATGCCGGCTGTCGACTCTCGTCGAGGGACGGCGAGGCTGGACGAGTGCGAGAGTGTACAGGGTACACTCGCTCCGTCTCGCGATGCCTCGCAGTCACTCGTGTGCTCTCCATTCCGAGTCGGTTTTTGAGCGCGAGTCAAAGAGTCTCGCTTACCCTCGCGAGGCGGCGCAAGTGCATCACTGTACACTCTTGCGTCATTCAGTTGATGGCAAGCTTTCTAACCGTCCATCTTGGCGTTCGCAAAGCGTACTAAATAAACGAGAGTGTACAGGGTCGCGCTCGTCCTTCGACCTCTCGCGCGAGAGCCCTCGACGAGCCATCGTGAGAGCACTCGCGCGAGAGTGTACAACCGGCATAAGATTTTCGAAGGGGACGGGTCGCGGCTGGCCCTGCTACGACGCCTCGGTCTTCGGCCCGCCACGATGTGCCGGGGCTTCGTAGCAGATACGCGCCGTGACATCTAGCGGTAGTCCGCAGCGGCTCGTAGTCAAATGCTGCGAGCTCTGCACTACCGCTGGGAAGGCGAAGCCGTCGACATTCCTTAGGGTGTTACACTGCCTCTTAATGGCATCTCCTCCTATGTTACGTTGTTGATACGCTTTCCTGACAGCCTTCCTGCCAACAGGGCTAACTTGTCCGCTAGTGGATGTCGCATCTTCCTGTCGGGACTGAGCAAGAGATCATTCGACGGCCGCAATTTTATCGGAGTGGTTTCCAAAAGAGACAACCATAGTGGAAACCATGGTTGCGCGCACCAGTCTCGTACTACCACTATTCCACGGGCTTGGTCAATTTCTATTTTCTTTAATGTTCGCAGAATTATGGAAATGGGAAGAAACGCGTAGAAATCAAGCGATCCCCAGTCCAGGGTGAAGGAATCAGTGCATACAGCGTATGCGTCTTTATGACATGAACAGAAAAACTCACATTTAGAATTTTGCCTAGAAGCAAAAAGATCAATTTTTGGATTTCCAAACTGCTCGGTGATAGTCCTGAAGGCTGATTGAGATAGCTCCCATTCTATGTCTAACTTGTCCACCCTTGACGCCATATCTGCCTCTGTATTTTCTCTAGAAGGTATATAAGTCGCGAAAATCCATATTCGACATTCCTCGCACCACGACCAGATATTATATGCTAATTCGCTCAAGGTAGGGTATCTTGTTCCGCCCATCTTATTTACGTAAGCAATGGCTGTTGAATTATCAATTTTGAGAAGGATCTCACACAACCTCTCCTTATTCGCAAAAGACTTGAGACCGTTAAAGGCTGCGAGTAACTCGAGCTGATTTATGTGAAGCAATTTTTCTTCCGCAGACCACTGTCCATATACAACTTCCTCATTACAAAAGGCTCCCCATCCGGATAAGGATGCGTCCGTGTATATTGTCAAAGATCCTTTTTTATCGACACAGGAACTTTCATGTCCGCTTCATAATTTCCTCCTGATCGTTTTAACGCCAAATACTTAACGCGTTCGAAGGATTTCGAATGTATCCAGCCATAAGCTATTCCAGGGCAAGCTGTCGTTAAATGACCCACAAACCGAGGAAATTCGCGAATTGAACAATATTTAGCCGCGCCAATCTTTTCAACTAACTTCAAGATTTTTTCGCGTTTCCTCTGAGTAAGCTCTATGGACATATTTGACGAGTTTAGTATGCAACCCAGAAACTGACATGAGGTCACAGGGACGAGACAACTTTTTTCTGCATTGCATAATCAACCCAAAGACTCAATAAGAGTTTTTGTAAAATTCAAATTCTCTTGACACCGATTTTGCGACTCCGACAAAATCAGGATGTCATCTAGGTATATCACCGACATCCAACCTTGACTCCTAAGAAGGCTCACAACCGGTTTGAGAATCTTTGTAAACACCCAAGGTGCCGTACACAGTCCAAAGTGTAGACATGTAAACTCGAACAGATCCTGTCCCCACCTAAATCTTAAAAACTTGCGATATTCAGGATGAATCGGAACGGTAAAGTAGGCATTCTCCAAATCTAAATTTGCCATATAACCTCCTTCCGGGATCAATTTGATAGCTGTACGAATATCCTTCATTTTGAAATGGGGCACCTCTATGAACGCGTTCAACCTCTTTAAATTAAGTATGAAACGCATTTTCCCGTTACTCTTAGGGACAAGAAAGAAATTAGAAATGAATTGTCCATGGCTTTCTTTACATTTCGTTACCGCTCCCATGTCCAAAAGATTTTTTAAAGCCTCCGACATTAGTTCTAAATCCCAACCTGAAGGATTAAAAACTGAAGGTTCTGCAGATTGCACCGGGGTCTCTATAAACGGAACCTTATATCCCGAAATCGTTGATAAAATAAAATTATCAGACGTAATCTGAGACCAAGCCCGTGAAAAGACCCCTATTTCTCCGTGTCGAGTTCCGTCTCCGTATCTTCTGTCGAGTTTGCTTGCTGTTGGCCTGTCGAAGAGGCTGAAAGGACGGGCGGGCATTTTGCACGGATTGCTTTCTCTCCGCTGGAGTTTTTAGAGAGAGTCCGACCCTCTCTGCTGCAGAAGCTGATTTGATCCTTGTACTTAGATCGGTCCCGAAAAGGAATTTATCTGTTTCCGATTGCTCTAAAACGATTCTCCGTTTCTCGTCGACATGCTGATAAATTTGATGCTTTCGTGTCTTGGATAGCTGGTGAGTAACTTCGCAAAAAATACTGCTCGCGTCGCAGAGATATTCGAGAATTTGATCCCTATCGACCAGAATATCTTAATCATTAAAGATCGCACAAATCGCGCTTCCAAGGGCAACCAAGCCACGTCCGCCCATTTCCTGCATAGCTGCTAAATTCTTGTCTCTATTTTTAGCCGTCTTGTGAAGCAGCGGGAACAACTCCGTGTTTAGCTCCGGAGCCCCCACGGGCCAATTTCCCTTCGTAGTATATTTTTCTTCCATGGACTTCTTAATCTTGGATTCCATGCTCATTGAGATGATTTCTTTCCAACATTCCGCCAAATCAGGGTGCAGGTCGAAGGTGTTTTCCTTCAGACGACGTTTTTCTACTCCCAACAGTTCGCGAGCTCTCTCATTCAAAATGGGGGTCAATACCTCACCATCCATCGTCTCCTCAGACTCCTGCACCACTTTTTCGACATTCGATATATTTCGATCGTTTTCGTCGGTAATCGTCTCTATTTCCGTGCGAGAATCTGTATCTGAGTCTGTAAGAGCGTAAGATCTAAGTTATATATGCTATTAGAGAGGAGCACAAGTCTGCCTCATCTAACGCTCAGACAGAGCTGTCTGAATTCCCTTAGGGACATATAACTATAGGAAATATTTATTCCGATGTTATTTTATGACATGGTGCGAATCACAGGTGCAGGGATTAATGGTTTTATTTTATGATCAGTATGAAACAAAAGAATAGGGCCGTAAATATATCCGACACACGTTCGTCTTCTTTCTTAGTTCGTCTTTTCGGTTCAGCGGTTCGCTTAAGACGCAGTGTTACTGGCGACGTACGCTTCGAAATTTCGATCAGACTTCCTGCGAGTACTAAACAATCAATCAGCTTAAAAATTGGCAGGTACACAGAGAATTATGGCAAAATTATGCTCTTGCTATATTTTTATCGAAATATTAAAAAAAAAATTGCAGTTTTATGTTATCACGGGAGTAATCACAGACTTACATATGATGCACGGATCGAATCGTAATGTCTATGGCAAGAGCCGAACCGCAATTAAAAAACACACGTTTCGGGCTTTATTTCATTAGATTTTATGCAAAATTGAATGAATAAAGTCTGATCGAAATTTTTGACAAGAAGATATCGACAATTTGACCGACATACGAAAAAAATAGTGTAGCGAAATTCGAAGAGAAGGCGCTGGCGAAATTTTCTCAAGAAACTCGTATGGTAAGCGGTGAAAGCGGAGACAAATGACGGAAAGCTTTGCTGCTATATATATACTTATTTATGTTTAGCCCGCAAGGCCTTGCCTCCTCCGTCACCGACTGTCGCCCGGCCTGACTACATCACGGATCGCGCGTATATATATATACACATAAAAGCCACGACAGCGCACGCTACATATTAGGCCAACGTCAGGCGCGTATGGGTGAGACTCGCGTGTCTGCTCGGGAACCGATGGCCGCGCGAACAAATGATAGTCATTCATGTCCTCCCCGAATGCAATGAAATAAAATGCAAAATGTGCGTATTTTGATTACGCGTTAGCTGTCTATTCAAGAGCTATGATAATGTCAATACAACTATCGGAAATATTCATCGTATATTTATTTATATATAAGTGTTACAGGCAACGTACGCTTTGAAATTTGGATCAGTAGTCCAGCAAGCAGTAAACAACCGATTGAAAATTTGAAAATACACAGAGCATGATAGCAAAAGTGTATGTTGGTATTTTTTCCCCAAAATTTTTGCTATAATTCTCTAGGTACTCTCAAAACCGCTCAGTGCCGAAGTAAGTGCAGCTGGTGTTTTCGAATCGCTGGTTGCCTGCAACTGCAATGGAACTATCAGGAATATGCATCGTGTATATATATATACATGTGTGTGCGTGCGTGCGCGTGCGTGTGTGTGTACAATGAATATTCACGATAGTTGCATTGACGTTGCCATAACATAGACAGCTAGCGCGCGATGCGGCTATGGGTACGCGTGTAGGAGTATATGCCGATTCCAACGGCCGCTCTCGTCGAGAGACGCGAAGCTACAATTCAAACAAACCTTACGCCCGCTATGAGAAACCGATCGAGCTGAAATTTTGACCCTGCATAGACAAAGGTGCCAGAAAGTGAACCTTGGTATTTTTTCCTATAATTTAGAACTAGAAAACCCATTTTTCCGGGCTACCGTTCCGGGCTACCGTTGAGAACAAACATGTATTTTATATATAAATGACTAAATAATCAATAAATGAATATATATATATGTATATATGTATATACACAATGAATATACCTGATAGTTGCGTACCGTGCGCGTGCCACAACGCTACATATCACCGAATCGATGTGCTATATGTATGCACCAACACATCTGCATATATGTGTTGGTATATTTACGCACCGCGTGATCGAGAGACGGAAGAAAACAAAACATGAACACGCTGTCATTTTCTGACGCGGCAGCTGAGCAGCGTGATATATTGGGCTCTCATGCCGCTCTCATGTCAGTAAAAAGACGCGTACTATTGTAATTACGTGCTAATTATATTATTAGAGACGAACAGTAATTTATAATTTACTAGTTCGAAACAGTATATAGTCTATATATAGTGTAAATAATAATAGTATAATCAGCGAGTGAGTGGTGATATACGCAAAATAAGCAATAGAAGACGAAAAAAAGGATAAACGGGCTCATTCTCGTGCAGAAAGGAATATTTTAAAAGGTATATATCACGACACTTATGCAAATAAAATTCTATTTATGCGACAATAAACCTGAGAATAACCTAAGATCTCTCTTTTGAGCTTGTTAGGTTACACATCAAAAAGTTATCGAAAAATATAATTTAGTATTTGTCTCGTGCAGACTATTACGTAAATTACATCTATATTTCAGTAAAGATTGTAAGATTTACTAAAATTTAGTAAAGTGGGTTCGGTAAAGAGCGTATAATTTTGGGAATACAATTTATCTTTATTCGTTTCCCTACCACAAAATATACTCAGGATAGGGGAAACACGTATAAAACGTATAAGATATAAGTCTGAAATATGAATAGTATGTAACGAATGAGTAGATTTGTGTAGATCCTATTTATCTAGGAATCTTTAGAATTTCAGACTCATAGCATTATGTAGATTTGTTGACGCTTGTATATGCGACTCTCGCTGACGAGAGCCGTCAGTCGCCGAGATCGCACTCTCTCGGCTGACGTTGACCATACGTCATCGACGATGCTTCAGGAGCAAGCATCGTTCGACGAATAAAAATATTCGAGTAAAAAATCGACCGAGAATTCGCGATTCTCGGTTGCCAGTTTCCTACTCGCAATATTCTGTAGATTGCCTGAACATTACATGCCTGCTTCAAAACATTTGAGGCGAAACTCGACCGAGAATTTTCGATTCTTGGTCGCGAATTTTATTGTCAAACTCGGCATTACGTAGATTTGTTGACGCTTGTATATGTGACTCTCGCTGACGAGAGCCGTCGGTCGCCGAGATCGCACTCTCTCGGCTGACGTTGACCATACGTCATCGACGATGCTTCAGGAGCAAGCATCGTTCGACGAATAACAATATTCGAGTAAAAAATCGACCGAGAATTCGCGATTCTCGGTTGTCAGTTTCCTACTCGCAATATTCTGTAGATTGCCTGAACATTACATGCCTGCTCCAAAATATTTGAGGCGAAACACGACCGAGAATTTCCGTTTCTCGGTCACGAATTTTATTGTCAAACTCGGCATTACGTAGATTTGTTGACGCTTGTATATGTGACTCTCGCTGACGAGAGCCGTCGGTCGCCGAGATCGCACTCTCTCGGCTGACGTTGACCATACGTCATCGACGATGCTTCAGGAGCAAGCATCGTTCGACGAATAAAAATATTCGAGTAAAAAATCGACCGAGAATTCGCGATTCTCGGTTGTCATTTTCCTACTCGCAATATTCTGTAGATTGCCTGAACATTACATGCCTGCTCCAAAATATTTCAGGCGAAACTCGACCGAGAATTTTCGATTCTGGGTCGCGAATTTTATTGTCAAACTCGGCATTACGTAGATTTGTTGACGCTTGTATATGTGACTCTCGCTGACGAGAGCCGTCAGTCCCCGAGATCGCACTCTCTCGGCTGACGTTGACCATACGTCATCGACGATGCTTCAGGAGCAAGCATCGTTCGACGAATAACAATATTCGAGTAAAAAATCGACCGAGAATTCGCGATTCTCGGTTGTCAGTTTCCTACTCGCAATATTCTGTAGATTGCCTGAACATTACATGCCTGCTCCAAAATATTTGAGGCGAAACTCGACCGAGAATTTTCGATTCTTGGTCGCGAATTTTATTGTCAAACTCGGCATCACGTACATTTTTTGTTGACGCTTATATTTGCGACTCTCGCTGACCAGAGTCGTCAGTCACCGATATCGCATTTTCGGCGCAAGAGAGATGTTTGGCGAATGCAACAAGCCGAGTTGAGACAGGATCGAAAATTTCCGATTGCCGTTCGCACATCTGAATCTCGTCAGCATTCGTACATTTTTTACATGCACATATTAGAAAGCATTGCAGCTTTTAAAAAATATTCACAAAATAATATAATTCTTCAAAGAAAGAAATTATCCCATTATACAGACTATATATGTATAGTGTATGTATGTATAGATATATATGTATAGTATATGTATATATAGATACATACATATTTCTGAATGGGTTTATATATATGGTGGATGATATCAATATATATATATATATATATTCGGACAGATGTATGTATGTATTTATATATATATATAGAATGGGTTTGTATGTATACCCAGATATCTTTTCCAAGAATCATATTATTTTGTGAACAGTTTTTATAAACAGCAATTCTCATAATATGCATGACCAAAGCTGCGAGATTAGTCGCGCGACTCGATTGTTTTCGCTCCGTGTCATTCCCTCCGCGGGGTGGTGCAGGGGAAACGCGGGCGGCTGGCTATCGCTACGAGGCCTCGGCGCTTGGCCCGTCTTGTCAAGTGTCATACTGGGGCTTCGTAGCATACGCGCGCCATGCCATCTAGCGGTAGGCAGCGGTAGCGCTTAGCGAAATGTTACGAGCTCTGCACTACCGAAGCCGTCTGAAATTTCCGCTGACTAACACTGCCTCTTAAGCATGCCCGAACTCTCCTCTCAAAACCATCGACTGTTCGCAAGAGAACAACTCTCGGGATTGCACGGCAGGCAGCTCTTATCCGCACCCTCATATCCTCTTGTGTGGTTGGAGCTTGACGGTAGACAGCGTCTTTAAGATAACCCCACAAGAAAAAGTCGGGAGAGGTAAGATCAGGTGATCTTGGAGGCCAATGGACAGGTCCATCTCGTCCGATCCACCTTTGACCGAATGTTGCGTCCAGGTGATTTCGAACAACACGAGCCCAGTGAGCGGGTGCACCGTCTTGCTGAAACCACATCTGTTGACGTGTAACCAAATCAATGTCTTCCATCAAAAGCGGCAATTCATTTTGCAGAAAGTCAAAATAACGGGCTCCCGTCACAGTTCCCTCGAAGAAGTGAGGACCTATTAATTGCCCGTTAATGATTCCACACCAAACATTCAAACTCCACCGATGCTGGTGATCGATCTGTCGCACCCATCGTGGATTCTGATCAGTCCAATACCGAAAGTTCCATCGATTTACCTGACCTCGGTTGTTGAATGTGGATTCATCACTGAACATAACAAACCTAAAAAAATCTGGGAATTGCTCGATTCGTCTCAATGCCCACCGACAAAACTCCATCCTTCGCAACGGATCAGGATTAGGCGTATCTTGGTGGAATTGTATCCTGTACGGGTGGAGCCTTGCACCTCTCAGTACTCGGTGCACTGTGGATCCGGGAAACCCCAGTCGCTCCGAGATCACTCGAACACTCAAATGAGGATCGATTGCTATCATCGCTAAAATAGCCATGTTTCGAGCCTCATGCGGGCCACCAAAATCATTGTTCACGTTTTGGCGACGTTGGCGGTGGCGGGTTATTCGGCCTGCCCTCGCTCTCCTCTCGAGGGTTCGGATTGTCTGCCACGATGGATGACGACGATCAGGATATTCGCGTCGATACAAATTTTCTGCTCGTAAATAATTGCCCCGGCATCTCCCTAAAATAAGGAGCATATCAACGATTTCGTTGGGACTGAAATCAGCCATTGTTGAATTGCCGTCAGTAAACGGTTAACAAATCCGCGTCTATTGTAGGCGTTCAACGTGAGATTTCGTTTTCTTATTTCGATCAGAAGCGAAGCGAACTTGAAACGCTCAAATGATATGGGGTACCATGAAAATTCGTATTGTCCTGCCGTATCCAGTTAACAGAAAAATTTCAACAGCGACACATTCCAGAGAAAATTTTCATGGTACCCCATATCATTTGAGCTGCCTGCCGTGCAATCCCGAGAGTTGTTCTCTTGCGAACAGTCGATGGTTTTGAGAGGAGAGTTCGGGCATGCTTAAACATGAATGGGGGAATCTTCGAACACCTTTAAGAGTTCAGAGAACACTCATAAGGAGGTGGTTTTGGAGTCGGTAAATACTGCGGAAGTGACGAGCCGCAGAGACCTAATCCTTGTGAGTGTTTCACACACTCACACTCACACTCACACTCACACGCGCGCAAACACACACATACACACACACACACACGCACACTTACACTTGGGATGTTAAAGACTTTACCTCCTCGTGGTACATCCTGGATAACGCTAAAATAGTCAAAAATGGTGTTCTACTCCAAAAATTATGGACTTTATCAAAAAAATGTTCCTATAAAAGTTGTTAGTTTTGATCCGACAAATTTTTTAGTAACAAAGAAATAGCCGGTTTCTATTTAAAAAAAATATGTCGGCCATCTTACAGCCGCCATTTTGAATTATGATACAAACAAAAAATTTTTTTTGAACGTCCCCCTTCGCACCCTAAAAGTTTCATTATACACAATTTTTGATCGGAGCAGTATTTTCCGAGAAAAATCAGGTGTAAGATTAAAATTGGACACCCTGTATATCTATACATACATACACTATACATATATAGTCTGTATAATGGGATAATTTCTTTCTTTGAAGAATTATATTATTTTGTGAATATTTTTTAAAAGCTGCAATGCTTTCTAATATGTGTAAAAAATGTACGAATGCTGACGAGATTCAGATGTGCGAACGGCAATCGGAAATTTTCGATCCTGTCTCAACTCGGCTTGTTGCATTCGCCAAACATCTCTCTTGCGCCGAAAATGCGATATCGGTGACTGACGACTCTGGTCAGCGAGAGTCGCAAATATAAGCGTCAACAAAAAATGTACGTGATGCCGAGTTTGACAATAAAATTCGCGACCAAGAATCGAAAATTCTCGGTCGAGTTTCGCCTCAAATATTTTGGAGCAGGCATGTAATGTTCAGGCAATCTACAGAATATTGCGAGTAGGAAACTGACAACCGAGAATCGCGAATTCTCGGTCGATTTTTTACTCGAATATTTTTATTCGTCGAACGATGCTTGCTCCTGAAGCATCGTCGATGACGTATGGTCAACGTCAGCCGAGAGAGTGCGATCTCGGGGACTGACGGCTCTCGTCAGCGAGAGTCACATATACAAGCGTCAACAAATCTACGTAATGCCGAGTTTGACAATAAAATTCGCGACCCAGAATCGAAAATTCTCGGTCGAGTTTCGCCTGAAATATTTTGGAGCAGGCATGTAATGTTCAGGCAATCTACAGAATATTGCGAGTAGGAAAATGACAACCGAGAATCGCGAATTCTCGGTCGATTTTTTACTCGAATATTTTTATTCGTCGAACGATGCTTGCTCCTGAAGCATCGTCGATGACGTATGGTCAACGTCAGCCGAGAGAGTGCGATCTCGGCGACCGACGGCTCTCGTCAGCGAGAGTCACATATACAAGCGTCAACAAATCTACGTAATGCCGAGTTTGACAATAAAATTCGTGACCGAGAAACGAAAATTCTCGGTCGAGTTTCGCCTCAAATATTTTGGAGCAGGCATGTAATGTTCAGGCAATCTACAGAATATTGCGAGTAGGAAACTGACAACCGAGAATCGCGAATTCTCGGTCGATTTTTTACTCGAATATTGTTATTCGTCGAACGATGCTTGCTCCTGAAGCATCGTCGATGACGTATGGTCAACGTCAGCCGAGAGAGTGCGATCTCGGCGACCGACGGCTCTCGTCAGCGAGAGTCACATATACAAGCGTCAACAAATCTACGTAATGCCGAGTTTGACAATAAAATTCGTGACCGAGAAACGAAAATTCTCGGTCGTGTTTCGCCTCAAATATTTTGGAGCAGGCATGTAATGTTCAGGCAATCTACAGAATATTGCGAGTAGGAAACTGACAACCGAGAATCGCGAATTCTCGGTCGATTTTTTACTCGAATATTGTTATTCGTCGAACGATGCTTGCTCCTGAAGCATCGTCGATGACGTATGGTCAACGTCAGCCGAGAGAGTGCGATCTCGGGGACTAACGGCTCTCGTCAGCGAGAGTCACATATACAAGCGTCAACAAATCTACGTAATGCCGAGTTTGACAATAAAATTCGCGACCCAGAATCGAAAATTCTCGGTCGAGTTTCGCCTGAAATATTTTGGAGCAGGCATGTAATGTTCAGGCAATCTACAGAATATTGCGAGTAGGAAAATGACAACCGAGAATCGCGAATTCTCGGTCGATTTTTTACTCGAATATTTTTATTCGTCGAACGATGCTTGCTCCTGAAGCATCGTCGATGACGTATGGTCAACGTCAGCCGAGAGAGTGCGATCTCGGCGACCGACGGCTCTCGTCAGCGAGAGTCACATATACAAGCGTCAACAAATCTACGTAATGCCGAGTTTGACAATAAAATTCGTGACCGAGAAACGAAAATTCTCGGTCGAGTTTCGCCTCAAATATTTTGGAGCAGGCATGTAATGTTCAGGCAATCTGCAGAATATTGCGAGTAGGAAACTGACAACCGAGAATCGCGAATTCTCGGTCGATTTTTTACTCGAATATTGTTATTCGTCGAACGATGCTTGCTCCTGAAGCATCGTCGATGACGTATGGTCAACGTCAGCCGAGAGAGTGCGATCTCGGCGACCGACGGCTCTCGTCAGCGAGAGTCACATATACAAGCGTCAACAAATCTACGTAATGCCGAGTTTGACAATAAAATTCGTGACCGAGAAACGAAAATTCTCGGTCGAGTTTCGCCTCAAATATTTTGGAGCAGGCATGTAATGTACAGGCAATCTACAGAATATTGCGAGTAGGAAACTGACAACCGAGAATCGCGAATTCTCGGTCGATTTTTTACTCGAATATTGTTATTCGTCGAACGATGCTTGCTCCTGAAGCATCGTCGATGACGTATGGTCAACGTCAGCCGAGAGAGTGCGATCTCGGCGACCGACGGCTCTCGTCAGCGAGAGTCACATATACAAGCGTCAACAAATCTACGTAATGCCGAGTTTGACAATAAAATTCGTGACCGAGAAACGAAAATTCTCGGTCGAGTTTCGCCTCAAATATTTTGGAGCAGGCATGTAATGTTCAGGCAATCTACAGAATATTGCGAGTAGGAAACTGACAACCGAGAATCGCGAATTCTCGGTCGATTTTTTACTCGAATATTTTTATTCGTCGAACGATGCTTGCTCCTGAAGCATCGTCGATGACGTATGGTCAACGTCAGCCGAGAGAGTGCGATCTCGGCGACCGACGGCTCTCGTCAGCGAGAGTCACATATACAAGCGTCAACAAATCTACGTAATGCCGAGTTTGACAATAAAATTCGCGACCAAGAATCGAAAATTCTCGGTCGAGTTTCGCCTCAAATATTTTGAAGCAGGCATGTAATGTTCAGGCAATCTACAGAATATTGCGAGTAGGAAACTGACAACCGAGAATCGCGAATTCTCGGTCGATTTTTTACTCGAATATTTTTATTCGTCGAACGATGCTTGCTCCTGAAGCATCGTCGATGACGTATGGTCAACGTCAGCCGAGAGAGTGCGATCTCGGCGACTGACGGCTCTCGTCAGCTAGAGTCGCATATACAAGCGTCAACAAATCTACATAATGCTATGAGTCTGAAATTCTACAGATTCCTAGAAAAATAGGATCTACACAAATCTACTCATTCGTTACCCGGGTAGAAATTGCCTAAGGTTTGCCTTATTTCCTACTCGGCCGTGATCAGGTAGCGCTACGGCTTGCCATAACACGGCAAGCCTGAGAAGGTCCTGCAAAGGCCTGCCGTAAGACGGCCGTACTCACGCTTGCCTGACACCGCCGTAAAACGGCTGTGCTCAGGCTTGCTTGCCTTTTACAGCGGCCTGCTATATTAGTTCACACATTGCCACACAGATGGACGCCGGTTCTCACAAGTGGAAAGGCGCGAGAGTAAGGATAAGTAGACGAGGAAATTGTTTTTTTCATAAGCATAAGACCGAAACATCATGAATAATAACATGAGTGTTAATCGTAATTTGTCGATTTTTTAGCTCTTTTCAATAGAACTATCTTATTATTTTTTAATAGGTATTGGAAATTTGTTTACGATTTCGAAATGATCGTTTTTTCCATCGCTTTAAGTCGTATGTTCCACACTCATACACTTTACAAAATCAATGGAGACCATTATATATTTTAATTTTTACGGAAAATCATTGCGTCGTATCACCCGTATCACGCGATGACGAAAATGTATCTTTTGACAAGTGTTTATAGATTGTGTACAGATTTAGGTTATGTTACCCCGGAAAGAAATTATAGTAGGGCACTATTATGGCACCCGTAAGGCAATCATTAGCGCCCTGATCAGGCAGCCTGATCAAGACCGTATCCGATTAAGCGTTAACACTTTCTAACGGGGCGATGTCCGGCTGCCGTGCGAGGACCGTAATACGGCAGTCAGGCAGCCGGACAGCGCCCGAAGCGGAGCCGTACTACAATACATACTATTCATATTTCAGACTTATATCTTATACGTTTTATACGTATTTCCCCTATCCTGAGTATATTTTGTGGTAGGGAAACGAATAAAGATAAATTGTATTCCCAAAATTATACGCTCTTTACCGAACCCACTTTACTAAATTTTAGTAAATCTTACAATCTTTACTGAAATATAGATGTAATTTACGTAATAGTCTGCACGAGACAAATACTAAATTATATTTTTCGATAACTTTTTGATGTGTAACCTAACAAGCTCAAAAGAGAGATCTTAGGTTATTCTCAGGTTTATTGTCGCATAAATAGAATTTTATTTGCATAAGTGTCGTGATATATACCTTTTAAAATATTCCTTTCTGCACGAGAATGATCCCGTTTATCCTTTTTTTCGTCTTCTATTGCTTATTTTGCGTATATCACCACTCACTCACTGATTATACTATTATTATTTACACTATATATAGACTATATACTGTTTCGAACTAGTAAATTATAAATTACTGTTCGTCTCTAATAATATAATTAGCACGTAATTACAATAGTACGCGTCTTTTTACTGACATGAGAGCGGCATGAGAGCCCAATATATCACGCTGCTCAGCTGCCGCGTCAGAAAATGACAGCGTGCTCATGTTTTGTTTTCTTCCGTCTCTCGATCACGCGGTGCGTAAATATACCAACACATATATGCAGATGTGTTGGTGCATACATATAGCACATCGATTCGGTGATATGTAGCGTTGTGGCACGCGCACGGTACGCAACTATCAGGTATATTCATTGTGTATATACATATATACATATATATATATTCATTTATTGATTATTTAGTCATTTATATATAAAATACATGTTTGTTCTCAACGGTAGCCCGGAACGGTAGCCCGGAAAAATGGGGTTTCTAGTTCTAAATTATAGGAAAAAATACCAAGGTTCACTTTCTGGCACCTTTGTCTATGCAGGGTCAAAATTTCAGCTCGATCGGTTTCTCATAGCGGGCGTAAGGTTTGTTTGAATTGTAGCTTCGCGTCTCTCGACGAGAGCGGCCGTTGGAATCGGCATATACTCCTACACGCGTACCCATAGCCGCATCGCGCGCTAGCTGTCTATGTTATGGCAACGTCAATGCAACTATCGTGAATATTCATTGTACACACACACGCACGCGCACGCACGCACACACATGTATATATATACACGATGCATATTCCTGATAGTTCCATTGCAGTTGCAGGCAACCAGCGATTCGAAAACACCAGCTGCACTTACTTCGGCACTGAGCGGTTTTGAGAGTACCTAGAGAATTATAGCAAAAATTTTGGGGAAAAAATACCAACATACACTTTTGCTATCATGCTCTGTGTATTTTCAAATTTTCAATCGGTTGTTTACTGCTTGCTGGACTACTGATCCAAATTTCAAAGCGTACGTTGCCTGTAACACTTATATATAAATAAATATACGATGAATATTTCCGATAGTTGTATTGACATTATCATAGCTCTTGAATAGACAGCTAACGCGTAATCAAAATACGCACATTTTGCATTTTATTTCATTGCATTCGGGGAGGACATGAATGACTATCATTTGTTCGCGCGGCCATCGGTTCCCGAGCAGACACGCGAGTCTCACCCATACGCGCCTGACGTTGGCCTAATATGTAGCGTGCGCTGTCGTGGCTTTTATGTGTGTGTATATATATATATACGCGCGATCCGTGATGTAGTCAGGCCGGGCGACAGTCGGTGGCGGAGGAGGCAAGGCCTTGCGGGCTAAACATAAATAAGTATATATATAGCAGCAAAGCTTTCCGTCATTTGTCTCCGCTTTCACCGCTTACCATACGAGTTTCTTGAGAAAATTTCGCCAGCGCCTTCTCTTCGAATTTCGCTACACTATTTTTTTCGTATGTCGGTCAAATTGTCGATATCTTCTTGTCAAAAATTTCGATCAGACTTTATTCATTCAATTTTGCATAAAATCTAATGAAATAAAGCCCGAAACGTGTGTTTTTTAATTGCGGTTCGGCTCTTGCCATAGACATTACGATTCGACCCGTGCATCATATGTAAGTCTGTGATTACTCCCGTGATAACATAAAACTGCAATTTTTTTTTAAATATTTCGATAAAAATATAGCAAGAGCATAATTTTGCCATAATTTTCTGTGTACCTGCCAATTTTTAAGCTGATTGATTGTTTAGTGCTCGCAGGAAGTCTGATCGAAATTTCGAAGCGTACGTCGCCAGTAACACTGCGTCTTAACTCTAACTCTTTAGATCTCAAAACGAAAGACTCTCGCGCCTTCGATCCTTTGTTAGGATCTTTCCCCTTCTTCTCGTACTCGCTCTCTCTCTCACACACACACACGCACACACACACACACACACCTCTCTCTCGCACAGCTCTCTCGCACGACCGACAGACTCGCATACGCACAAAAATCAACACACGTAAAATTATCCTACATTCGGCCATTCTGACTTTTGCATTCGACTCAGAATGCGCTCGGTACCATTTTTTGGTTCGATCATTCTCATTCCCTTCCACCGAATCTTCCGAGTCGAATTCGTCATCATCATCAGGATCTTTGACCCAGGGCTTCATGAAGTCCGTTGCAGTCGACGTCTGTAGAGGTCCTTCATGTTCGCCTATCTTCCGCACGATGTAACGGTCATTACGTAAAACCTTTATCACCTCGCAGGGTCCAAGATACTTGGCAGCGAATTTTAGGCCAGTACCTTGCTGAGTTCGCTTAATGGCGATTAGATCGTGCTCTTGATACACAGATGGTCTTTTCTTCTTCTTATTAAATCCTCGTTGATTCTCCTCTTGGATTTTCGCGATATTCTCTTTCGCCTTCGCTCGTATTTCGTCTCGGCTGTCTTCAAACATTGAGATGCACTCATTTTCGATCAACTCTCGTATCTGTGGATCGTCTCGAACCCTTGCTCGAGTCCCAAACAGCAATTGAAACGGAGTTGTGCCCAGGCTCCGATGTGGTGTTATATTAAGGAATAGCTGCAGTATGTAAGTATTTATACCACTCATCGGGTTTTGGGGATGAGAGCTTCATCAACAACGAAATCAAAATACGATTAACCGCTCCACTTGTCCATTCGCACGTGGAATTCCAGTAGTTGTTAGAATGTTCTGGATATTCTCGTCTTTGCAATAGTTCTCGAAGTCGTTCGAAATGAACGCCGTACCTCTGTCGGAGATAATGCGTCTAGCGTTTCCGAATATCAGGGCCTGCTTACGTAATTTGTCCAGTACCTCAGCTGTTCCCGTCGACTTAGTTGCATAAAGCCATGTGAATTTCGAAAAACCATCAATAACGACGAATATGCGCTTGTAACTTTTTTTCGTCGAAGCCAATGGACCCAAGTGGTCGATATGAAACGTATCTAGAGGAACCTCTCCTTTGGCTATAGAATTCAAAAAGCTTTCTTATTTTCCTCCCTTCCTCTTGGCCAAAATGCAGTTGATGCAATTCCTTACGATCCTTTCAACACGCTGCCGTAAGTTTTGGATCCCATAGTCCCTTTTGACAATAGCTTCGGTCTTGTTTATCGAAAAATGGCCTTTCTCATGAGCTTGCCTTATGACTTGGTAACACATTTTCTTAGGAACCACGAGTCGGATGTCTTCGTCTATCTCTTTAAAAAGCACACCATCTCGAATGACAAATCCTCATGTGTGATTTCCTTTCTGCACTGACTCAGCTATTTTTTGTATCTCAGGATCTACTTGATGGGCCTTTTTTAGACGCGGTAGCAATCCTCCCTCGGTTTCGTCAATCAGCATACACTCTGGCAACGGCTTTCGACTTAAGGCGTCGACATGTATCATATTTTTCCCCGGACGATGTTCGATGATATAATTGAACTCTTCGAGCCGAAGGGCCCATCTAGCAACACGCACGCAAAGATCTCGCTTGTTCATAGTAAGTGCAAACGCTCGGCAATCGGTAACGATCTTAAAACTTATGCCTAACAGATACACCCGGAACTTTACTAGTGCCTTAACGATCGCCAGCACTTCGAGCTCATAGCTCGTGTATTTTTCTTCAAGTTCCGTCGTCTTCCCGCTTGCATAATATACGGGGTGCAGCGCATTATCCTCGTTATCTCGCTGTAAAAGCATAGCACCGTATCCATGCATCGACGCATCCGTGTGGAGCTCTGTTTCTGCTCCCAAACGATATAAATTCAACACCGGCTTGTTTATCAACGCGATCTTTAGTCGTTCAAATGCATTACGTTGCTCTTTCTCAAAATGAAATTTCGCATCTGCTCGCAATAAATTTGTCAAGGGTCTCGCTATTAATGAATACCCTGGAATGAACTTTCGGAAATACTCTGTCAAGCCAAGGAACCCCTGAATTTGTCTAATATTTGTCGGGATCGGAAATTTCTCAACGGCTTCAGTTTTTCTCGCGGATGGCTGTACACGCCCATTTCCAATGACATGGCCCAAAAATTCTACTTCGTTACGTAAAAATTGATACTTGTTCCAATTTATTACCAACCCCGACTTACTCGCCGTATCCATCACGCGCTGCAATTTGACCAACCCACTTTTGTGATCTTCAGATGGAATTATCAAGTCATCCATATATGTCTCAACCGTTCCTTCTTTTATTAATTTTCTGAAAACTGCATTTACAAATTTCTGGAAAACTGCAGGTGAATTACATAACCCAAAAGGTACTCGGAGGAATTCGTAATGCCCATCGGGGACTATAAAAGCTGTAAATTTTCGGCTTGACTCATCAACTTCAACGTGGAAAAACCCGTTTTTCAAATCCAATGTTCTAAAAATTTTCGCGCCCTGTAATTTATCAAGCTGGTCTTCTATCAGCGGCAGAGGGTATCGATCTTTAATTATTTTTTTATTGAGCAAGCGATAATCTACGCAGATTCGGCTTGATCCATCCCTTTTTTTGACTAATACGATCGGACTTGCGTAATCCGAAACAGATGGCCTTGCAATGCCATTCTCGACCCACTCGTCTATTTGCGCTCTTACGTTATTTCTTTCGGTTGCGCTTAAGCGCCTCGCTCGCTGATATACCGGTTCGTCGTCTTTGAGAATAAGTTTCATTTTTACGTCGACTTCGCGCGTTCGACTCGGCTTATAATTGTCAATGAGATTTTTTATGGTTTCTCGAGTTTTCTCGTTGTCGATCGTCGATAATACATCGAAATTTACATCGCGATCATCACAAACATCGATTTCATATATTTCCCGGAAATTACTGTCAATGGGTTCGTTAAGTACGGGACGAACTTTTGCAACGCCTAGTCTGACATTCAAATCAACTTTATCGAGGGAATCGGGACCAATCAATAGTTGATGTCGCGACATCTCATCGGAAATAACATGGGTCAGTACTTTATATGTGTGTTCGTCAATCTCAATCGCTGCATAGAATTCGTCTAACGTCATATTCAAGTCGGTTCCTACGCCGCGAAATGGAATCTTTTTGTCGTTTAGTCTCGGCGCTCCTATTTATATTGGTCAGCGCGCATAATAGTTAGATCGCTTCTCGTGTCGACACAATGACTCCCGGCCGCCTTTTTCTTCGTGCATTCCATTGCTATGTGACCGTACTCTCCGCAACCAAAACATTTGGGACCCTTTCGACTGTTCTCTCGCCTGTCAGCCTTTTTCTTGTTGCCATCGGTCGGGCTCCCCCCATTCGTTGTCGATACGTTCTCTCTGCCTTGGAATGAGATTTCTTCGAATGCTGTCCATAATTCATCTATCGATGTGTTACATCCCACCGCTGCCACCAGTTTTATTGGTATATAGAGCTGTTACGTCCCAAGTGGGTAAGATAGTGGAGCTCCGTCGATAATTCGGTGTGCGCGCGATGTTTGAATTGGCTTGCGCTATTCGGCTTGACGTGAGTTCGCCGCCTGGGACTTACTTGTGCTCAATATACCAACTCAACGATTTAGGATTAAATCGTCGAGGTTTATTCCTCTTCGAAGACGTTCTTTTTGGATGATGTTTCCCAAACTTCTCAGTGTTGATCCATGAAGAATGAATTTCTTGGGAAATTATTAATTTGCAACACCAACAGCTCACGTACACTTAACAAACAACTGTTACTTTATTCGACTTTGAATTTATAAAAGTTTGAAGTTACAACACAAAACTTGTACTTATAATAATTTGTACAGAGACTGGGATTTTACTCCCTTAGGTATGTACTGTTTCGAAGTTGAATGGGTTCTGCCTCTCTTCTCGAAGAAGGTTGACGATTTCGCTTTTTGGTTCGGGCGGAGTTACAAAAATTCGATAAGTCTGATTGGTCTGATTCGTTAGCGAGACTCGCTCGGTTCTATGGTGGGGTTATTTCGCAGACGCCGGGATGGCGTGAGATCATCGCCTCGTGGATGACGCTCGTGAGAAAGGAAGTAGAGATTCAAATTATAATTCGTAGAATGATTACAGAGTTTGTTTATAACTAGGGTTTCGAGCGACGGTATCGGACAAGGCGTCTGTTGGAATGTAATGTGAATAAAGAGAGTACAGAAAAGTTCGTTGTTCTGGATATTTATAAATTGAAGCGTGGTCCGCCTTGCGCTTAAGATTAAACAATTTTATTATTGCTAAGACTTTATTATCGCTGGTTGTATATAAGAGAGATGATTATTCGCTGGGAGAGTGTTTATGAAGATAAGGAACGTTTCTTGTTGCATTGCGCGACTGTTTATGTAAATAGATTGATTTTTGGCGCTCTGAATGTTTAAGAAATAATTTATAAAGTGTTCTGGGAAATCGTAATTTCGTATCTGGAGTGAAAATGTTGGTTGTTTCTTAGGTATAATTTATAAATGCAATAATAAGATGATAATAAGAAAAAAAGTTGTACATAACATTTGAATTTTACCGGTAGGCTACATTGCTTTGAAGGTGAATAAGGTAATGTTCTAACTTATCGACCGGAGGTGCGTATTACCTATGTTGGGACGTAACAGATGTAAATTTTTGAACACGAGCGAGGTCACGAAGATGTAAGTCAGGAATTCCTCTGATGATGTACCCGATAATGTCCTCGTCACTTATGAAAACACGATTACCCAGTATCGTTTTCCCGTGTACGTAATCGTGAAATGATTAATTTTTTTTCCAGACGCGCTCTTCAAATCGTTGCCGTAATGCTATCTTATTGGGGCAGCGAAGATACATTCGACGCAACGCATTTAAGGTAGTTCGATCGCACTGTGCCGTATCAAAAATGAGGTCCGGCACCCTCTCATTCGGAGAACTTGAAAATGCATTTTCTTGAGATATATACGTTAAAGAAATATACATTTTTCTTTTCTATCCTATTTCTATTCATTAAATACAAAGAAATATAATTTTTGACTAGAATTCTGTAATTGCAGTTGAATTTGAGATTAGGAAAAATTGTTTCTTGTGCGAACGGCCCTGATAGAATACATGCTCATAACGTATGTATATATACAAGAACACCATGAACGCCATTACGAGGAGAAAACGTGGCAACAGTGTACGATACCGACAGTGCGAACGATGAGATCGGGGTGTAAACATGAATCAGTACCGTTTTAATGGCAGATTTGCCCGTAAAAAAAAATAGAAAAAAAAACAAAAGCCTTATTATCAATGGCAAGTGCAAAATTACAAAAAAAAAGAACAAAAATCTAAGCAAGGTGAGGCCAAAAATGGCGAGAGTACGGAGCATATACACATGGGCGCACGTTTCATCGATGTTGACGAATTCGCAAAAAATCTAGTGTGTCATGTGTGCCATTCGACCCTAAGTCTCAAAAACATTGTTCAAGAAAAACGTTTTGCATTGACTTCGATGTATTATATTTCGAGCGAAAAATGCTCGATTATTTCAAACGTTTCGACGAGCAAGTTTCACCTCACTAAGACAGGAGACATACACTCAGACCTAACCTCAGCACATGTATTGGGTAAGTCTTGTTTTTCTTTTCTTGTAATTTTCTCCAAAGCGGACAATTCAATCATTTTAATTATTAGTCATTGAGCATGAAAGATAAAGATTCTGATTGTTTATGATTCTAACCTCAAATTTATGATTACAGGGGCTGTGCATGCCGGCGTGGGCTGCACTACGCTAAATAAAATATTAGCTTGTGCTGATATTCCACCAGTTGCTCATTCTTCATATAAACGATATGAAAGAGAAGTTGGACAAGAAATCGAGAAAACTGCAAAAGAGACCTGTAAACGTGCAGCGGTAGAAGAGGGTCGACTGATTATAACCAAAATAGATGAATTATACCAGGAGCTGTGAGAGTTTTCTTTTTACTTTCAGCTCCATTTGTTGCTGTCTTCATTTTTTATGGAAATGAAGATTCATAATCATGTGTATTTAACCCTCAACGGGTGAAGGTGGGTCGAATGTGTCCAGGCCAAAATTACTTGTTCTAATTTCTTGCCGTGCCTTGCTTTATATTTGTTTTAAAAAAATATATGAAAAATAACAATATCCGAAAAATTATTGTTCGTACTTCGAGAAGACATCCTAAGGATGAAACATGAATTTTTACAGATTTTGTTATCAACAATTGTGCGCTTGGTAGCGCGCCGCCGAAAACGACCCACCTTCAACCTTTGAAGGTGCTAAAAAACCCTTCACCCGTTGAGGGTTAACTAATTATAAATAATTGCAAATTTTCCCAATTTTTTTACACTAATATCTGAAAATACTATCATTTTTAAAGCTCTTATTCTTATACCGCTGTAAAAATAATTGAATAATTGATATTTCTCATTCATAATTCTCATTTCTACACTGCTATACATGTAAATTAATTTAAAAGTAGATAAAATATTGAAAATGTAATATTTATATGATTTATACATGAAATGAAAAATTTACATTGAGAAAAAAGTATTTTATTTTATTGTGCACGATTTTTTCCCTGTCTTTTTCAGCCCTGAAGAAATAAGGGAAGAGATTTATCCAAATATCAACGCCCTTCACTCTTCAATAAAATTAAATGATAGTTTTTCCATCAGTAATGAGAGTGACGATCCAAACAACAATGACAAACCGGGTGTAGATACAAATCAACAATTCGATACTGAGTTAGAAAGAGTTGTAAACATTTTAGTATCTTACGACATGGGATGGAGTCGCCGTGGGAACGGAAAAAGTTACAACAGCCTCAACGGATATGGCAGTATTATTGGATTTCTTACTGGCAAAGTTCTTGACTTTTCTTCACGTAATCGTGGATGTAAACGTTGCAGTTGTGGTCAAAATAAAGAAAACCATGACTGCCGGATGAATCACTCAGGAAGCGCTAAGGCCATGGAGCCCAGTGTTGGCGCACAATTAGTAAATAACAGCACGATTTTGAAAGACGTTGGTCTCAGTGCGAGGGTCGTTATAGGAGACGATGATAGTCACACGATTGCTGAAATACGTCGTGGAAATCCATTGAAAATTTTCAAATTGTCGGATACAAATCATCTGCGCAAACGCTTTTTGGGAGATTTATATGCGATCAAACCTAAATTCAAGGAATTGAGACAGAAGAAAACCATAGCACACTTGAAAAAATGTTTTGGATATGCTATTAAACAAAACAAAGGAAAGACAACTTTAATAGCTTCTGCTCTTCGCAGCATCCCTTACCACGTTTTCGGATACCATGAAAATTATAGAGAATGGTGTCGTCATGCAGAATCGGAAGAGTCAAGAGGACAAACAATTCTTCTACAAGATGAGGATTTACTTCACGCATTGCAAGAAATTTTTGATAAATATGCTGGTCAAGCCGCAAAGTTTGCAATGGCAGCGTCGAGCCAAGGAAATGAGAGCCTAAACAATATCATAGCACACAAGGCTCCAAAAAATCGATGCTACAGCCTCTCTGAGTCATGTGACTATCGGTTAGCTAGTGCAGTAGCAACAAAGAATGAGAGAGAGAATTATTTGTTGAAAGTTCAAGAAAACTTATTTTCGCGCTCAGGCAAGAACACGAAAATATATGCTGACCAACAACAAAAAATCCACGATCGTAGAGCGGCTCTAGCAAAGTTGCCTGCAATGAAAAAGCGTCGAAATTCTTTAAGTTTGCAGAGAGAAAACCTGCGGAAAAAGAAAGAAAATTCAGAAGGTGTTTTGTACCAGCCTAATTGCGATATAAACGAGAAAATCAATGAAGATGAATTCAATTGCACGTTGGATACAAAGTCTGTAATAGAACAACTACCATCCATAGAAGTATCAGTTGAAAACTGCAATCTTCTATTTTTTGATTTGGAAACATCCGGATTTTCATCAATGGCAGATATATTACAAATCGCGGGTAGGCGTGGAAATGAAAATTTCAGCGTATATATCAAGCCTACCCAACAAATTGACCCTCGTGCTTCAGATGTGACTGGTCTTAAAAATATTCATGGTAATTTATTTTATCGAGAACAACAAGTTGATTGTGTATCTATAAAAGACGCACTCACACAATTTAAACATTTTATAGATTCATCAACAAAGCCGTGTATACTCGTAGCTCACAACGCCAAATTTGATTTGTCTCTACTGTTGCGCGCAATTATCAATAATTCGATGATCTATGAGTATACTAATATCGTAGGATTCGCTGATTCGTGTGCGATATTGAAAAGACTATTTCCTGACAAAAAAGGAAAAGGAGAGTTTAAATTGTCTACGTTGGCGCGTGATTGGTTAAACATTCACGACTGTGAAAATTTTCATGAAGCAACGTATGACGTTGAAGTCTTGGAAAAATTGACGTTGTCTTTTATTCCAAAAGAAAAACTAGTCTTTAATTGTAAGCGTTATAAAGAATGCGTAATAACAAAATTAATGTCTCCACATGTAATCGCAATGAAAAAGATTGTATCGGCGTCGATAATAAAAAAGATGGCCCTAGCAGGCATCAAAATAGAGCATTTGAAAAAATGCTATGCAGAGCATGGACGTGAAGGAGTGACGCAGTTATTATCCAAAAAAGGTATCGATAATAAGGCTATTGTCACCAAAGATGAGAAAGTATTGAATAAAATACTGAATTTTTTAACGGAGAAAGTATGAAGACTAAGTTTAACGTTCTGTTTCACATTTGTTTAAATTTTATTTAAAAAGGAGAAAATATATGTGAAAATGTTATTATTTTAAATATAATAAAAGTCTAAATATTAGATTTTTTTCTATTTAAACTGTGTAGATAAGTTTTTTTTATGTACGCCGTAATTTTCCTTTCCCATCCTTTTCTGTTGAAAAATCAGCACTTATCCCACCGACACTCTATAATTCAATTTTTGACATTTTGACGTTGTCGAACTTCGATTTTTGATTTTCGATTTTTTTAATAAAATGACCGTATGGATTTTTTTTATGAATGTTTATGTCTGCCTGATGAATTGCGTAGCGGTATAATAAAACAAAATTAATCAGTAACAGAAAGGAACAAGAATTCATTTTTAGTCTTTGCTAATTATTATTATTTCATTGAGGTATCTCGTACGCTGAACGCGCCTGAATATATCGAGAATATATCACGCGCGTGTTTAAGGAGTATAGCGGCTCTCGAGTAGTTGCGGCGTTGCCACTTCTTCAGCGGAGAAATACCCCCCACTCAGAGCAGCTGCCGATATTTGTTATTTTTTTTTCTCTCCTCAACTAGACGTCAGATAACATTCGTCTTTTTTTAACAATTTTCTTTGAAGCTCACTCTATTATTATATTTTTTTTCATGTTAATCGTAAGAACAGTTTTCCAGTAATTCTCAGAAATCATATTTTTGTTAGTTTTGACACACGTTTAGATGAGAAAATGATTTAACTTTGACTTTGAATATCTTAGGAACTAGACGTCAGAATTACTTAATTCTTTTTTCATTCAATTCAGCGAATTTTTGCGCACAACTTATAATTTCTACAAAATTTTCCTAAGAAAACGGTTTTTGCGATCGAACTACCTTAACAGGTCACTTACAAGGAACATCGCTTAACGAAGGCGATTCACGAACAGAGCACGACGGAAAATGCCGCACATCTTCTCGACGAATTCCACGGATACCGGATGGGACGGAATGACTCAATTGCACAACACGTTTCGAAGGTTCGAAATATGGTGCAACGGCTAGCGGATGTTGGGGAAAAAATATCTCCGCAGTTTGAGATGGTAGCCGTGTTGAAGAGTCTACCGCCCAGGTATAATGCGGTGAAGGCGGCGTGGGACAGCGTGAGCAAAAACGAGAAGACGATGGCGTCGCTGACTGAGAGGCTCATAAAAGAGGAAAAAAGGCAATCGGATGAGGACTTGGAAGGAGCTTTCGCGGCAATGTCAGTAAGTAATACCCACAAGAAAAAGGACATAAGATACTCGAAAAACGATCGGGAAAAAACGAGTCGTTACAAAACGGGTAGTGAAAAAACGAGCCGCGGAAAGTCAAATAGAGACAAATCAGAAATCGAGTGCTATCATTGCAAAGGACTCGGACATTATACGCGCGCTTGCCCGAGAAAGAAAAGTGACCGAGACGGAAACGGTGATTATGAGCGAGGCGTATATTTCGCGAGTGAGAAGAGTTGGTGTGAGACCGACTGCCGCGAAACAAGATCACATCGAGGTGATAAAGAAACGCATTCGAGTGATTCGACACGGAATGATATTGACAGCTACGTAGCTGAGTCGGGCCGGAACACTATTAAAAAGAGAGCGCGAGTATTCGACACGAAAGACGATCGGGAGTTTCACGAAACCGATATAAGAGACATGTGGATTATCGATAGTGGTGCGTCGAGGCACATGTCGTATCGAAAAGACTGGTTTCGGAACCTGGACATAAGTGTCAGATCATCTATTTCGCTCGGTGATGGCAGGTTGTGCGAGGTCGAAGGGGAGGGATCAATCGAGGTTCTGGTCCTTGTCGACGGCGAATGGGCAAAAACCTGTATTGACAATGTTTTATTTATACCCAGGTTAGTAAGGAATCTATTCTCGGTGAGTGTCTGTGAGGCGAGAGGTCTCACTGTAGAGTTTGGGAACGGTCGACTGACAGTATCGAGAGGAAAAGCACCCGTGTTTAGAGATCGAGTACATAACAACAGCGTCTATCAACTGTACATAAGGAGTCAACCAGCGGAAACGGACGGCGAAGCAAACGTCGCTGATATGGAAACGTGGCACAAAAGACTGGGGCACGTAAATGTGCAAACGATTCGAGCAATGGCCCAGAACGGTACAGTTCATGGCATTAAGGTAAAAGACAAAGAATTTTTTTGTGAAGAATGCCAAATCGGCAAGTCTGATCGAAAAAAATTTGACAAGATTGAAGCGAGGGCGAATGTCAAGGATGGAGAGATCATACGTGTGCGGTCCTCTCAGCGTAGAATCACAAGGAGGAGCAAAATTCTTCGTGAACTTTAAAGACCGAGCCACAGGTTATCGTACTGTGTACTTTATAAAGCACAAATTTGATGTGTTTGCGTGTTTCAGGGAATATGAGGTTATGGTGTCAAAGAAATTCGAGAGGGAAATAAAGGTGCTTCGCTCTGACAACGGCAGAGAATACTGCAATGCCGAGATGAAGCGATTTTCAGCACAAAAGGGGATCCAACTCGAGACGACGGCTCCATACAGCCCTGAACAAAACGGGATCGCGGAACGCGATAACCGCACCATCATGGAGAGCGCACGCACGATGCTATTAGCATCGAGACTTGACAGAAATTTGTGGGCTGAAGCCGTCAACGCGGCGGTGTACATTCTAAATAGGGTAACCTCAAAGAAGACACCCGCAACGACGCCGTACGAGGTATGGCATGGAAAGAAGCCCAATGTGCGTCACGTTCGAGCGTTCGGGACCACGGCGTACGTCCATGTTCCGAAAGAACTGAGGAAGAAGCTCGAGCCAAAATTCAGGAAGATGTGGTTAGTAGGCTACCAATCGGACTCAGACAATTATCGATTGTACAATCCTGAGACGGGTAAGATCGTAGTATCGCGCGATGTCACTTTCAATGAAAATATCGAAGATGAGAGAGGAACTTGTTGCGCTGCCGGAGGAGAGTCGTAATCGAAATGAGGAACATATCCAAGAAGTGGTTGAGCCGGGAGCTGCGAGCCCCGATGATTCGGGCTCTGGTGAGGAGTTCAGAGACTGTGAAAAATGGAAACAAACGCCAACGGTGTGTGAGACTCCTAGAAATTTAAGGAATCATGAAAAGATTCGAAAACCGCTCAGATATGAGCTCAACATCGCCGAGTATAATGTACGTACTACGTACCGTGAAGCCTTAGATAGAGAAGACTCGAGCGAGTGGCGCGAAGCGATTCGAGAGGAACTGCGAGCTCACGAGGAGAACAAAACGTGGAAAATCGTGAAGCCGGAGGGGAAAACCGCACTGATCGAGTCCAAGTGGGTGTTTAAACTTCTACGATCAACAGACGGGGAGATTTTACGCTACAAGGCGAGGTTATGCGCGAGAGGATTCCAGCAGCGGCGAGGGGTGAACTACGACGAGACGTTCGCGCCTGTCGTTCGGTACGATTCACTTCGGATCTTCCTAGCCATGGTTACAACAAAGAATCTCGAACTGACGCAGTTCGACATCAAGACCGCTTTCCTTTACGGCGATTTAAAAGAAAGTATACACATGAAAATACCTGACGGACTGGATACTGGTGAAAGAGAGAGTGTGTGCAAACTACAAAAATCACTTTACGGTCTAAAGCAGTCCCCGAGGTGTTGGAACGAGAAGTTCACCTCGTTTCTCAAGAAGTTTAATCTGGTCGGAAGTGCAGCAGACCAATGCATATTTATCGGAGAGTATGCAGGGGAGGAGATTTATCTTGCACTATTCGTCGACGATGGTCTTATCGCTGCAAAGAGCAAACGAACGCTCTCAACCATGATTAAGGAATTCGAACGAGAATATAAAATTACCACCGGCGACGCACGCTATTTTGCAGGAATGCAAATAGAACGTAATAAAAAAGAAAACAGGGTGTTCATACATCAGGAAGCATACGCAGCGAGGATCGTCGCGAGATTTGGGCTGCAAGATGCGAAGGGGTTGAGCACTCCTGCCGACGCAAACTCCACACTCAGGGTGTGCGATGACGAGGAGGTCGTTACAAACGTACCCTACAGAGAGGCCGTAGGGTCATTGATGTTTTTGATGATGAGGACTCAGATAAATATCCTACTTAAACTAACGCAGGTACAAGACTAGTGTAAAAATAATATATAATATCCGGGCTGAATGCTGGTTTGGTCGATCGGGGAAGGGTATCGGGAAGAGCGGGGCCGGGTGTAAGATACGTTTCGCTGATTCGGGAAAAAAAAAATATGTTAGGCTGAGGATTCGATCGGTCGATCTCGACTGTCGAATTCTAGGCTAACGGCGGGGGGGGGGGGGGGTATGCGGGAGGACTGCCGTGCGACACGGTATCGTACTCTCGGTACGTTAGGCGGGGAGCGGGGATTCGAATTTCGCGAGAACGTTCTCGAGCGTTCTCTTGGGAATACGCAGCGGGGAGCGGGGAAAAATCTCGAAGGAACACGGGGGGGGGGATTCGACCGTTATTACTTGCGGGTTTCTTATCCCTACCAACGAATTCAGACGACTATAGAAGGAACTTGCTTATGGCGCGAGTGGCACCAAGTTTTTTCCGTCAGAAACTGCCACTTGGCGTCGCAGCGGTCGATCGTGACGTCACTCGAAATTGTATACGCCCCGTAGGCGGAGCCACGAGATCGTGAACGCTCTGCTGTTTGTAAATTGCTAAAAGCTTTGAGGGTCGGACGATCGAAACCCCTTCGAGTGATTGTTTATATTTTCATTTTTTTTATTATTTCTTTACTCCAGACTTACAGGGATATTTTATATTCGATAAATGTTAACAAGAAAAAATAAGAAAAGTACTAGGAATTTCAATCTACTTATTCGTGCCCACCCTTATCGTTAGCTAATTTTAGTTCACGCCTTGCAATTAATTTATAATATTGTCCTATAGCGATATTTTAAAATTACTATTGCTATAGGACAATATTATAAATTAATTGCAAGGCGTGAACTAAAATTAGCTAAGAGTGGGCACGAATAAGTAGATTGAAATTCCTAGTATTTTTTCTTGTTAACATTTATCGAATATAAAATATCTCTCCTGTACTATCCTTTTTTTTAATTTTCTATGACGTACAAAATGAATTTTTACGGCTTATTACTTTATAATACAAATTCAATTCAAAAGATAATCTATTTTTTACAATTATCTAAACTTATATTATACTATTAGCATTTTTAGGGTCGATATTATATACGTTGGATCAGTGGGGTATGGCAGTAGCAGCTTGGGAAACGAGAGAGTCGGCATGAGTACCCCACTGTATACCTTGCCTTAGAGAAAGCGAGAAGGAGCTACTGCCGCGCCAGTGCAGAAAAAGAGAGAGTCGGCATGCGTACCCCATCGTATACCTCGCATTAGAGAAAGCGAGAAGGAGCTACGCCGTGCCAGTGCAGAAAAAGAGAGAGTCGGCATGAGTACCCCACTGGATACCTTACATTAGAGAAAGCGAGAAGACGCGCTTGCTCGTCCGTGATTGGTTAGAGAGGAGGCGGAGCTACGTCTGAAGTTGTGTAAGGTATACGTGAACGCGTCTGTGCGACCTAATACATTCTTGTAGCGACGCCAGCGCCGCCTGTACTTGGGGTACCGAAGCTCGATGGGGTACTGAATTTCTGGGGACAATCCAAGCCTAAGCAAGTGCCTTCTATAGTCGTCTGAATTCGTTGTCCCTACACAACCGTTCCACACACGAGAAAAAAAAATTACGTATAGGCTAATGCCTGCAATATTGGGGAAGAGAGAATAAATAATTGACTGTGGCGAATTCGCGGGAGGAACAACGGGAAAAGGGGGGTGACTCGATACAAATTTTCTCGTTACGAAAAATGGGGAAAATGTCTCGCGGTGCCAATAATGGAGTCCGTTCAAACACTTACGGGTGATGTCCGGGTCTTTTCTCTGCAATCCTCCAATTACTCCTGCTCGTCCGCTCCTCGCTCGTCCTTCGTTCGTTCCTCTCCTCTGGTCCACTTCGTCACCCTTTCTTTCTCTCTCTCACTCACTTCCTCCCTCAAAATCACTCTTGACTCTTTTCCTTTCCACAAACTTCCTCTAACTGTTCTCCACGATTTTTTTTTTCAATACTCGTCACACGCTCTCCCTAAGGTGGCTCGCCGCAAAGTGAGTCGCCTCGTGGCCGGCAAGAAGTTCGCGAATTTTCTCGCGCTCTGATTGGACGAGCTCCCGGCATCGACCACGGGTCACTCGATCGTTCGGCAGCAGCGGCACGGGTCAGTAGAGGGGTCAGCGTATGATCGATTACGGGTCGGACGGTAGCGGGATCTATTGGGGACAGATAGGTAATTGGGGCGGTCGGTATGGCAGGGACATTTGCATATGGGAATCTATAATTGTGGAAAAGGGGATCTATCGGGATCTCGTGCGCTACTGCCATCTTGGTTTCTCTCCTCGTGCGTCGGCTCATGGAGCCTAGAGGGAAGGAGACCGAACGGCATAGGAGAATCCATGATAAATTTGGACCCTAAAACCGACGAAAAAGATATATGTTGGTTGTAGTTCGAAATTCAGCCGCGAGCGCGCTTGTGTTGCTAAGATACGATATGAAGTATGGCATTGGCGATGCTATGAAGTAAGGAGTATTCGATATCAACGCCCTGTCATCTGTCATTGCTGAAATAACAATAATATTTGTCTTATAGTGTTTACACGCCGCGACATATTAAAAATTTTCATACGAGCAAAAAAGTGTACTTTAGATTGTTCTACATTTCATAACGAACAGGTAAGAAAAAACGGTATTTTTGTTGATAGTACATAGAATTTTTAGTGTGGTTAATAATATTTTTAATATTGCGATTGTAATTCGAGGATTATATGCAGTGAGGTGAGCATTCATACTGTCACATGCTATCACAAAAAAGACAATAAATCAGTTTTTTCACACAGATTCATCAGTATGGGGAAATACTGTTCCTATAAAGGGTGTCGAACGGGACGCGTCGCCGATAGGTCGACGTGTAAACGTTTGGGCTTAGTGCAGCGGTCGGTTTTCATGGTTCCAAAGGTAAATATCCCAAACATGATTTTGTGTGTAAATATTTTCAATAATGCGCACTTATATATATTTTCAATCTGTATATTTTAAATGTTTTGTTAAGGTAGGAGTAGCGCCACTCTATGGTCAAATGACTATTTATTAATCGTCGAAATAGAAAAGGGTTAGAAGAAAGGTTTTCTGTATTGAATAAATCTTAGGGCAATTTAAACTGTACTCGTATAAATTTATACGAGATCATATTTAATAATTTATGATTAGAAATATTTAACGATTGCTGATTTGACTCGGTTATAATCAGCTGTGATAGCTCGATATATATAAGCTCTTGAAAGTAGTGTGGTAAAGAGGTTGATCTGGCAGCACTGCATTTTTCAATATATATATATATATATATATATATATATATATATATATATATATATATATATATATATATGGAGAGAGATTCCGGGAGCACACGAAAAGTATATATATATGTATGCATTCTTGGTCCGTGGCAGATCTACGCTTGCATGCGCGTGTATATGCTTACACGCAACGTTGCCAAGTGTACCGAGCCGCTTCATGGCGGTCGATCTCCTGCCATTTTCTCAGTTTTCATCGAGATTATTTAAAAAATTCTCTTCGAATGAGTCGGTGACCCGATATTTTTATGGCCACATTGGAATCTTTATAAGATAATCTATGAGTAGCAATTTTCACATCAACTATATCTAATCGATAAGGAGATGAATTCTGCAATCATAGTGTTGGCGGGATGGGTTTCTCATAAGTTGCCGTGTTATATTTTCGATTTTTGATCGTAAATTTCTTGTTATAATCTTCGGTAAGGTATTAAATCCTTCCGCCATATGAAAGTTTATCACATAAACTTATATATATTTCAAAATCAAGAGTTCATCTAATAACGACTGCGTCGCTACTCCTACCTTAAGTATTTAATTCTTGTTTTGTTCACAGAATATGCTGCAGCGATGGAGTGAAGCCATCGGACAATGTCTCTCGTACACTGATTTTTTGTGTGAGAAACATTTTTCCGAAGATGCGATCATCAGGGAAGACCGTATTCAGATGGCTGACGGTACGGTCGAGGTAATTCCTCGTATCCGGCATTCCCTCGTTGCAGGCGCTGTACCCAACACAGCTCATAACCAGGTAATAATAGTTACATAATCATTCATTTTTATATAATATCTCGATCTCGATGTATAGTCCATATATAGTCTGATGTCTAAATATAGTATAAATGAATCCCAGTTCTTTGGTAAATGTTATTCTAATCATGGAGGTCTAGTGCGCTGCCCCTCCGTAGCCAGTTGTATATTACAACTGTTTTTCATATTTCAAATATAAGAATTGAACAGTTACTCTTTCAATCTTGTAATGAAATAAAATAAAGTAAAAAACTGTTTATCCCAACAGAAAAACGACCATTCGAAGGAGAACGTTCCCAGCAATGGAGTACCTGGACCGTCCGGCGAACGTGCACTCGTCAGCTACGGCACCCGCCAACAAAATGTTGAGAAACCGAAAGAGTCTGCAGCCAAGAAAAAAATATCACGACTGGCGAAGTATTAAAAACGTTTTTAAAACATCTAGGAAAGTTTCTTGTTTTCTTTGCTTCCCCAACACGTTCCTGCTCAATCCCGGTCCTATGTCTCATATGTAAGACCCATCAGCTTGTAAAAACCCTTGCCACAAGGGTGTGCAAGCAAAACTACCAAATAAATAAAATATGAGACATCAATTTAGTAGAATATTATTTTATACCTGTCAATGAATATTAAAATGAATAAACTTGAACTAAAATCGTCATTGACAAATCGACCTACCTTATTAAAAATTCAAATAACATCCAAAAAATAAATAAAAATTATAAATATTATAAATAAAATTTCAATTAAATATTTGATTATCCAAATGAATCAATATAATAAAGTAAGAAATTGGGAAAAGTATACAATTATTATTTAATTGGTCATACTAAAGTTCTTCTTCTATATAACTTATTATATTATTAACTGAGGCGCCTTAGAAATACACGGGGCAGTCGAAATAATCGTACACGCCTAATCAAGCAGGCGTTAATATAATTGATAACGATAGTCTCGTTATTCTTCGTCGAGAGTTGAAATTTGCAAACTTATGTCGTATCCCACCCGGTGTATATAACCGCACTATGTGCAATACGCTCTTCTCTCTCTTTTCTCATTCCGTCTCTGTCATCGTATCTTAGCGACAGCAGCGCCACCACAGCGCATATATCTTTTTCGTCGCTTTTAGGGTCCACATCCATAGTACAGCGTTCGGACTCCTTTACTCTAGGCCACGGTCTTACATACAGGTCTGGAAACTCTAATGCTGGGAGCCACGATCATGTGTGTCGCTTAGTGAAGACCACGGTCTTATACACAGGTCTGGACACTCGTCACAAAATCAAGTGGTGGGGGTAGGACGCTTATCGAAGCACTGGAGTAGTTCGTAATCCCGTCACTACTCGTCTCTGCGATCTATCCTCCTACTGCGTATTCTCAAACCTAACCTCAAAATCGCCGTGTCGTATATTGTGCTCTGTTGTGCTCTCATAGGTAGTGTCCACGGTCTTACAGTTGTGTCTTGATTTGGTTGTGTTTAAAAATATAATTAAAAAAAAGAAAGAAAAGATTTTTGAAAAATTGGCAAAAATGCCAAGACGGTGCGCGGTTCCTCATTGCAATACCGGCCGCAAACCCGATAATGCAAAGGCGTCGTTCTTCCGGGTGCCTAATGACAATGTTTTGCGTGAGAAATGGGAACACGCGATTCCAGGTGTCATAAAGTTGGAACTCACGCAAGTAATATGTGAAAAACATTTCAACGAAAGGGATATTGCTAATGACTGGATAAAGCGCGATTCAAGTGGGCAGATCATTGCACAAGTAAGTTATTTATTTCAAGAAAAGATGATTCATTTTGTATTGTAAATCATGTATTTTTTTATGTATAGGTAACGTACAAGCGTGCACGTCTCAACAATTTCGCTGTACCGTCGAAATTCGACTGTGATTCGGTGCAAAAAGAAAATGTAGTCCCCTTGCATGAATGCAGCAGATACGCTGGACAAGGCTCTTCCGCTCTTCCGCTGACAGAACAAAGTGCCAACGTGTCAATTGGAGATCAACCGGGGGCCTACGTTGAGTCTGCTGCATTCATGAAACCGTCAGTGCAAGTCCTTAGCTCATCAGGAAAACCTGAAATTGAAAAACAATTTGTTGTGAAAAAGAAACTGTCGAAATTGACGAATCAATAATCATTAAAGCGTTTTTATTACCAAATACAATACCTCAGCTGTTTTTTTTACCCTGCTGCGCATCCCAGTCGTATGTACAAACTCCTCGTTTTGTGGATTCAGAACACCTGCCAAAAAACAACATCATCGAATCGTTAACCGTTTCTCGTACTTACCTTCTTCTTATAAACCTTGAATACCTGCAAAAAAATCAAATAATATAAAGAAAAAAAAGCGTGCACATTTTGTTCCTTATTTCGACTTATGTTAATTCAAAAAACCTCGAACCCTTGCTAAAAAATGGATATACTTACATATTCAATTTAATTACTTACAATTACCAATACACTTGCATATACAGGGTGTCCCATTTTAATCTTACACCTGATTTTTCTCGGAAAATACTGCTCCGATCAAAAATTGTGTATAATGAAACTTTTAGGGTTCGAAGGGGGACGTTCAAAAAAAATTTTTTTTTGTACCATAATTCAAAATGGCGGCTGTAAGATGGCCGACATGTTTTTTTTAAATAGAAACAGGCCATTTCTTTGTTACTAAAAAATTTGTCGGATCAAAACTAACAACTTTTATAGGAACATTTTTTTGATAAAGTCCATAATTTTTGGAGTAGAACACCATTTTTGACTATTTTAGCGTTATCCAGGATGTACCACGAGGAGGTAAAGTCTTTAACATCCCAAGTGTAAGTGTGTGTGTGTGTGTGTGTATTTGTGTGTTTGCGCGCGTGTGAGTGTGAGTGTGAGTGTGAGTGAGTGTGTGAAACACTCACAAGGATTAGGTCTCTGCGACTCGTCACTTCCGCAGTATTTACCGACTCCAAACCCTCCTTGTGAGTGTGAGTGTGAGTGTAAGTGTGAGTGTGAGTGTGAGTGTGAGTGTGAGTGTAAGTGTGAGAAACACTCACAAGGATTAGGTCTCTGCGGCTCGTCACATCCGCAGTATTTTTCGACTTCAAAACCACCTCCTTATGAGTGTTCTCTGAACTCTTAAAGGTGTTCGAAGATTCCCCCATTCATGTTTAAGCATGCCCGAACTCTCCTCTCAAAACCATCGACTGTTCGCAAGAGAACAACTCTCGGGATTGCACGGCAGGCAGCTCTTATCCGC
Source organism: Netelia inedita (assembly GCA_964017225.1). Taxonomy (NCBI): domain Eukaryota; kingdom Metazoa; phylum Arthropoda; class Insecta; order Hymenoptera; family Ichneumonidae; genus Netelia; species Netelia inedita. Next base: position 21,997,567 of record OZ024924.1, read on the forward strand.
ACCCTCATATCCTCTTGTGTGGTTGGAGCTTGACGGTAGACAGCGTCTTTAAGATAACCCCACAAGAAAAAGTCGGGAGAGGTAAGATCAGGTGATCTTGGAGGCCAATGGACAGGTCCATCTCGTCCGATCCACCTTTGACCGAATGTTGCGTCCAGGTGATTTCGAACAACACGAGCCCAGTGAGCGGGTGCACCGTCTTGCTGAAACCACATCTGTTGACGTGTAACCAAATCAATGTCTTCCATCAAAAGCGGCAATTCATTTTGCAGAAAGTCAAAATAACGGGCTCCCGTCACAGTTCCCTCGAAGAAGTGAGGACCTATTAATTGCCCGTTAATGATTCCACACCAAACATTCAAACTCCACCGATGCTGGTGATCGATCTGTCGCACCCATCGTGGATTCTGATCAGTCCAATACCGAAAGTTCCATCGATTTACCTGACCTCGGTTGTTGAATGTGGATTCATCACTGAACATAACAAACCTAAAAAAATCTGGGAATTGCTCGATTCGTCTCAATGCCCACCGACAAAACTCCATCCTTCGCAACGGATCAGGATTAGGCGTATCTTGGTGGAATTGTATCCTGTACGGGTGGAGCCTTGCACCTCTCAGTACTCGGTGCACTGTGGATCCGGGAAACCCCAGTCGCTCCGAGATCACTCGAACACTCAAATGAGGATCGATTGCTATCATCGCTAAAATAGCCATGTTTCGAGCCTCATGCGGGCCACCAAAATCATTGTTCACGTTTTGGCGACGTTGCCGGTGGCGGGTTATTCGGCCTGCCCTCGCTCTCCTCTCGAGGGTTCGGATTGTCTGCCGCGATGGATGACGACGATCAGGATATTCGCGTCGATACAAATTTTCTGCTCGTAAATAATTGCCCCGGCATCTCCCTAAAATAAGGAGCATATCAACGATTTCGTTGGGACTGAAATCAGCCATTGTTGAATTGCCGTCAGTAAACGGTTAACAAATCCGCGTCTATTGTAGGCGTTCAACGTGAGATTTCGTTTTCTTATTTCGATCAGAAGCGAAGCGAACTTGAAACGCTCAAATGATATGGGGTACCATGAAAATTCGTATTGTCCTGCCGTATCCAGTTAACAGAAAAATTTCAACAGCGACACATTCCAGAGAAAATGTTCATGGTACCCCATATCATTTGAGCTGCCTGCCGTGCAATCCCGAGAGTTGTTCTCTTGCGAACAGTCGATGGTTTTGAGAGGAGAGTTCGGGCATGCTTAAACATGAATGGGGGAATCTTCGAACACCTTTAAGAGTTCAGAGAACACTCATAAGGAGGTGGTTTTGGAGTCGGTAAATACTGCGGAAGTGACGAGCCGCAGAGACCTAATCCTTGTGAGTGTTTCACACACTCACACTCACACTCACACTCACACGCGCGCAAACACACACATACACACACACACACACACACTTACACTTGGGATGTTAAAGACTTTACCTCCTCGTGGTACATCCTGGATAACGCTAAAATAGTCAAAAATGGTGTTCTACTCTAAAAATTATGGACTTTATCAAAAAAATGTTCCTATAAAAGTTGTTAGTTTTGATCCGACAAATTTTTTAGTAACAAAGAAATGGCCGGTTTCTATTTAAAAAAGATATGTCGGCCATCTTACAGCCGCCATTTTGAATTATGATACAAAACAAAATTTTTTTTGAACGTCCCCCTTCGAACCCTAAAAGTTTCATTATATACAATTTTTGATCGGAGCAGTATTTTCCGAGAAAAATCAGGTGTAAGATTAAAATGGGACACCCTGTATATTTAAATTGTTGTCAGTTGTTTCAACAACTGACATACTCAGCTACCGTATTTATTGATTAAAAAAAGAAACAAGTGGATTTGAACCCAAAATATCGGAGCGACGCGCCAGGCACTTTACCACTGAGCCAAATTTGACTTGTGGCTATTAAAACTCAAAATCGCTCATGTCAGTCGCGCCCGGATGGAGTCAGAGGGTTGGCGTCAGAGGTTTTGTAAAATAAGCATTTGCGTTTTACTGCATGTTATAATAGTCTACAATAATATCAAAAACGAGAAATATACGTTGAGGTGACAGAGATTGAAAAGCTAGCGCTGTCTCTATCGCACTTCCCCCACCCATCGTCATCGCGTCGGAGTTTAGATCGCAGCGATCACAGTGGGCAATACATAAACTACACGTCTGGCATCAATAAGCGAACTACCCAAACGACGGGAGTTTCCAGACCTGTATGTAAGACCGTGGTGAAGACAAATTTCGCTTCTAGCCGCCACTAGTTGTCGCTGTGGTTCCGGGACCCAGATAAACATAACCTCAATACGGTGAGCAACGGAGTGAACGGTTAAGACGTGCATCGTTGAGTCGTTGACAATTATTAAATTATTTTCTGCGTTTCATACATTTTTGATAATTTGAAAGCATTTTTTTTCAAAATAGGGAAGTTGTGCGTCGTACGGAATTGTAAATCCGGCAGCAGAACAGAAGCGAAGTGCTTGATGTTTTTCGTCCCAGAAGACACGGTGATGTGGAAACAGTGAGAAGAGGCCATTCCAGATAATTAAAGAATAAATAACAAGAATAGAGAAAATAAAATTCAATTAAAAACGGGAAAAATGTAAAATGTATACGAGGATTGATTTGTATTAATATATATATCTTTATTTAACTGGACTACTTGCAAGGAAATAAAAATCAATGTAATATGTTGTAAAGAATGTTTGAATGTTTGTGTATATTAATACTTACCTGCCTGTCAACAACTGGATTACCTGTAAACAAACCGAACGTGACATTAGGATGAAAAAAACGAGAAAAAGTTTCTATTGTATTTATGCTTACCTGGATTTGAACAATTGGAATACTTACAAAATTAACATAAAACATTACCGGATATAAATATCAAAAGGTTCATTTATATATTCATACTTACCTGGATTGAAACAGGTGGCTTACCCGCAAATACCAGAAAATAAACGCGATAATATGAAGAAAGAACAAGTTTCTTTGCATTTATTTATTTATTTTACCATGATGTTTACGTGACATTTCTGTTCATTTATTTATATTATACTTACCCCGATGGAATACTTGAAAACAAACAAAAATCATTACATCAACGTGATAAGATGAATAATATAATAAACATTTTTTTCATGGTTACTTACCTTGATACGTTTAATTAGTTTCAGGAATAGAAGCTGGTTAATAAGACAACAACCGTTGACAACCGATTCACAATGAAAAAAAACACATTAATTAAGGGGCAACAACAAAATTTGAAAGAATTCATTTTGTTTACCTTGGTATGATAAAAATGCACGTAAAAAAATGAAAAATATCAGGGAATTTTTTGTATTTGTACTTTTATTAAATTGCATAAGAAAAAAAGGAGACAAATGGCTTTCAACTAACAACCACAAGAATATGAGGGGAGCACAGAACCACTCCGCTAAAGTTTACATGGAATGTGATAGCTTTAGAATCATACATGCTTATCACGCTCGCTTGGATTTAGAAAGTTTACGGTTCGATTCCGATTAATAAGATCATATTTTTTTCGATCGTATTAATCGAAATTGACGGGACTAACGCCTTTTCCTGATTCTTTTAAAAGTGTTTCAAACTTATAATAAATATCCGCGTAACGAACATGAAGGTGGAACAGAGATAGAGAGATAAAAGCATGGCCGACTAGTGCTGTCTCCGTCTGAAAACCCCCGGCCCCGTCGCGGCGGGTTTTCTGATCGCAACGAACCTAGCGGCGACTAGTGAACTAAAAACGGATTCAATAAGCGACCTACCCCTTCCACCGGAGTCTCCAGACCTGTATGTAAGACCGTGCTCTAGGCTCCATGCGTCGGCGGCTCGATGGCTTCGGGCAATGATGGCGGCGACGTTGTGTCGACAGGTGGATTCGGGTATTTTTTTTTTTTTTGAAAATTCTGTTTATTCAGCGATACATGGTAAGTACAATTTTGGTTATAATATCAGGTAAACAGTCCTGAGGCTATAATTCGTGTAAGTGTGATCACCTGGCTCCGTGGAGCACTCGCAACCTTAAGTATTTTCATGTTTTATAAGGTAATTTTCATGTAACATTTTCTTTTTTTTTGTTTCAGGCACATACATAGTGTTTTGCGCGTTTAATTACAGGTATTTTTGTGAGTAGAAAGTCTCAGGCCCAATTTCTTGCGCCAAAAACTACTCGTCTACAATATCTCTCATAAGTTTATGAGTTTGTGTGTATAAAAAAAAACAATAAAGACGCAATACATATAAAACGGCTTATATCTACGTTAAACTATGTACAAAATAAGTGAAAAAAATGAGAAGCGAAATAAACGATGAAAAAAAAAAAAAAAAAAAAAAAGGAAACGAAAGAAAAAGAAAACGAAAGAAAAAGAAAAAGAACGGAAAAGGGGTGAAAATCATCACCGGCCGTTGTCGCAATTTTGAGCATCGAGCCACCAGTATCGTTTCGTTTTTTTGCGGTGCTTATCTTTTTCGTCCCTTACCGGGAGCGCTTTGGAGTACCTCCAAAAATCACCGGGCGTGTCGCTGTGTGGCGTAGGTGGATATAGTATTTTGCCGTTTCCCGGAGATCTAAATACATGATAAATTATCGGGACGTTTTTTTCGTCCTGGAGGTGCCCCTTGGCGTTCAGATAGGGGAAAATTTCTGGCGGTAAGTATCCGATTTGCAAAGTGCGTTTGAAATATTCCTCTTGCGGATATACGCAATGCTGTATGAGGCTGTTGCCTGAGACCTGCCTGGTATTTGCGAAATGATCTCGCGTTATCTTTAACATGTGCGAATCTATTCGTCTTATGTTGGCTTTGTCGTAGAGTTTTTTATTGCTGATATAGTAAAAGAAGTTTGTCTCAGCCGATCTATATTGACTCAGGCAAGTTCTCAGGCAACGCCTCTCCAGCACCCGCATTCTTTCCACCGTCGAAGCACCAACGTTGTACCTCATGGGTACCCCGTATGTAAGTATTGGCTTGATTAAGCTCTGGTAAGCCATCACTTTTATTTTTTTATTTAGTGCTTTGCTGTAGAATAACCGACTTATCTTGAAGAAGGCGTTTTTGGCTTTTTGCAATTGTGTTTTTATGTGTTCTGTGTATAATAAAAATCTGTCGATATAAATGCCCAAATACTTTACGATCTGTCTGTGTTGTATCGTCTCGTTGGTCTCGTTATCCGTTAGTTTGAATTTACGCCAGTGTCGTTTCGTATCCCTGTTAGCTACGTCGAGTCTCGGTCTAAATAAAATCGTCTCGCATTTTTTCGTATTGATTTTCATTTTCCATTTATTGCAATATTGTTTTATGTTGTCGTAGTCAGTTTGTAATTTGCGGTTTATTTCGGAGGGTTTTAAGCCTATATTGTAAATTATGAGGTCGTCGGCAAATGCGATTGCTTTTTTGTCGTGTTTGTTATTTATGCCGAATTTTCGCAGGATATCGCAGCTGTAAATGCTAAATAGTATGGGGGAATTTACGGTTCCCTGTTGTAAGCCGTTCTTAACCACGAAGGGTTTGCTCGTCCGTTTCTGTGAGTCGGTAACGGAGAAACTTCGCTCCGTGATCATGTGTTACGTACTGGCCGACATTAGAGGCGCAGTCAATTTTCAAAACTAAGTAATGACCAAACGTCGGTAGCATATGTCCTCTAGTCGGTAAAAGGACGCTCTGCGTAGTTACCTCTAATATCGACATAGTAGAGTACAACTAATTTTCCTTTCCAATAGCTAGATAGTAAGATGATAGGGAAAACCCAGCCTATCACAAAAACGTCCGACCCTCCCCAAAGGGAAAACCAAACTCCACCCCAAACTAACTCCCCTCCACCCAAAACTAGAGCAACTATAAAAAGACATGCTCCGACCCAATTTCCAGCTTTTTTCCTTTGACATAACTCGAGTTAACAGATACAGAAACTTAGTTACAGCGTCTATGTAATATGTTAGTAGTATATTCTAACATTATCTTTTCATAAGTAATCATCCAAGTTATTTTAATAGAAGTGTTTAAACGACACCCACTTACAAACTTTGTACACCGACGCTAAGTTCAGACCATCTCAAAAGTCCGAACTAATCTGTAACTCATTATCAAACAATATCTACGAATAAACTCATCATTGAATAACTATTCATCGTGTTGATCTCTTCAACTGCGCATAGCAGGGGTCGAATTTCATAACGAATCTCCGAACCTCCGAATCTCCGAATTTCCGAATCTCAGAACAACCAGAATATCTAATCATTCTGATCAAACTGAGCGTACTCTTCGTAGTTCGCGCCGATAAAACTATATCGGCGGAGTCAACAGAACGGCGTGACCGTGCTGTTCCGAATCATCATCGAGGACGTAACACATGCACCATATGATTTTTACGAGATGTTTCGGGAAATTTTGTTTTAACAATTTGTAGGCAAGGCCCTCTACCCATACGGTATCGAACGCCTTTTCAAAGTCGATGAGGCTAGCCCCTACGCTTCTTTTATCATTTAGCGCCCAGCATACGTCGGAGGTGAGTTTATTTATTGCATGTATGGTCGAATGTTGTTGCCTGAATCCAAATTGATATTCCGGAATTGTCTCGTTGTCGTTGCAAAATTTTGTTATGTCTATGTTTAGTATTGACTCGAATAATTTACTAATGTTGGGTAACAGAGCTATCGGTCTGAAGTTAGCTGTATCGGTCGCGTCTTTGTCCTTTTTTTTTAGTGCGATTACTTTAGCCACTTTCCAGCTGGCTGGAAAGTGCGTGTTGTTTAATAGGTTGTTGAACAAAATACAGTAATTGCGTATCGTCTTTTCGGGTAAATGTTTTAGAGCTATATTCGGTATGTCGTCGTGTCCAGCTGACTTTTTTGTGTTCATAATTTTTACCAGTCCTCGTAATTTACCGTAACTCGTGAAATAATTTTCCGTCTCTGTTTGCGTGGGGTTATCAGCTGTGTTTTGTGTCGTAAAGTTCGTCAGTGTTCGGTTTGTGTTTTTGTCGCGTTGAATTTCGTTTTTTAGCTCTGTTACCGTCGCGTTTATTTTCTCGTTTTTTCTGTCATTGCCCATATTCGCGTTTTGCGTATACACTAGGGATGTCGGAAGGGTAAAAAAGTATCGATATATATTGTATCGATATTTTTAAAAAATATCAATATCGATATCGATATATCGGAAAAAAAATATCGATATATCGATATATCGGTAAAATTTTCTAATTAATCGAATACATAGGATAGGTAAACAAATATGACTTTTTATTGATACTTTTTATATATTGGTTGAAATAAATCAAACAATTTTGATTTATTTCAACCAATATTTATCGGAAAGTGATGATAAAAAAACTCTCTGCTTCACATGGTCCGCTGATAGGCGGCTACGATTATTTGGAACGGTTAAGTTTACAGTCGACGCCACTCGTTCCGACGATACTGAAGATGCAGGGATTATGAGGTATTTTAGTGCTATATCCGATAGCACCGGAGTAAAATGGCTGCTGTCCGTCCAGAATTTGAGCGGATCATCCTTTCTCTGTAATATCGGCTGATCTAAATACTGCTTCAACTCACTTGGCATACCACCGCTTGTTGAACGCAAGTTGGTGTTTGACGCAGCAATGTCCATCACAATTTGTTCGTGCCTGGACCATAGAGAGGGCAGCGATTCTTCCGCTTGTGTAGCCGCAGATAAACATCTTAATTCTGGCGATATTTGTCCTCTCCGCTTATTTTCGACTCGTATTTCTGACGATAATTCCGTTATAGCTACAGATACAGCTAGCGCAGATTTGAAGTGGATGCGCTTGAAACGTGGGTCCAATATAGTTGCCTTGGCTAGCATTATGTTGCGCTCCAGAGGCTCCAATTTGGTTTTGACGCCATCCAACAATGTTTTCTGTACGGCAACACCGACAGCTGTTAACGGTTTGTCCGATTCAAGTCCTGTCTGCAGTAAACTCGAAATTGGGATCGCCAAGCTCGCACTGACATAAGCCTCGCCACTGACGTCTTCCGTGGCTTGTTTGAATGGCCTGAGTAGGGCTATCACATCCCGTATTATGTTCAATTGCGATGAAGCAATCATGTCCGGTGCGTTCCTCTTTTCAGCCAAAATTTTGGCCACCGTTGCTGACAATAAACTAAATCGCTCCAGCATATCTAAGCAGGAGTTCCACCTCGTACTGACGCATTGAATGAGAGTCAATACTTGACCCTCTTTTTTTCCTGACCTTACTTGGTCCGCTCTTAATTCGTCCATTGTATTTACAGACTGTTTAAAGAACTGTACAATGGCCTTGACTCTATTAGCCATTTCTAAAAATTCTGCATTATTGCGTAACACACCGTCTACTATTAAATTTAGTAAGTGGGCCATACATGGTATCCTCTTTTTATCGTCTTCGAGAAATTTTTTCGCTGCGGAAACTATATTCGCCCCACCATCGGTGGTTATCGAGACAACGGCATTTTTTTTAATTCCAAACTCTTCAATGATTTCCAGAAGACACGCGATTATGTACTCACTGGTATGGGCCTGCAAAAATTAAAAATATTAGTTCAATGTATTTTTCATTTCGATTTTAAAATGGCAATCTTAGTTACCTGGTACATTTTCTGCGCTGTTAATGTAACCCTCTCGAGCTCGGGTATTGAATCGACACTAACATTCAGAAAATGTGCTGTTGCTACCAGGAAGCTTCGAGTTGAATTAGTGAGTGTTAATATATCACTGGTCAGTGCTACATTTTTCGCACCGCTTAATTTATTTTTTAATAATGCCTTTGTGGTGAAAAAGCACTGTTCAATTAAATGGGTTACCTGTAAATAACAAATAAAAATCATGCATTAAAAAGGGGTAAAAGAAAATATTTAATGCAACAAAATGGTTACGTTACTTTGGCTCGTGATGGAAGCTTGTAGTGTGGACATATGACACGTGTAAATCTTGTAAGCCCAGATTTCTCGACACACGAAAACGGCATATTGTCTTTACAAATCATATAGACTAATGCTTGATTGATTTCAATGTCTTTTTGACCCCCTACTGAAATAAGAACAATATTACACAGTCCACGAAATAAAATTATATTTATAAATGCATACAATAAACTAATGAAAAATAAAAAAAATACCATCATAGCTTGCTGTTCTTTCGAAAATATCGATAAGTGTCGTAGGCAGCTTTCTTGATTGCATCTGAAAGCATTTAAGATAGTGTTACGTCCTAGTAACATAATAGTTGCCCTATTTTTGACCTTAGCAAAGCTAATGAGTCTTGGGAAACGGGCTAATGGAGTTTGACCAGATAAATGAATTTTAGACTATGGAGTCCCCAGAAGTTAGAAGGAATTGGGATTAATGTGTAAGGAAGGCACCCTGTGAGTTCGAGGTGGTCCTCGCAACTCGACATTCGATCGTGCATCGGCATCATCGTGCCTCTCAGACACATCGTCATCAATAGCTGTAACCGTCGAATTTGAACTTGTTGATGGTGTGGGAGAATTAGTTCTTGCAGGTGTTGCTCGCTTTCTTGGTGGTGAAGTTGGTGGAGACACACTTTTTTTCGGAAATTTTAATTGTAGATAAGCATGGTGATGCTTATTCTTTAAGTGTGTGGTAAGATTCGTAGTATTACCACTCGTCTTATAATTCTTCCCACACAGATTACAAGAAACGTTCTCCTTGTTTATTTTTTTAAAAAATTTCCACACGAGACTCGACATGGCGAAAACACTTTTTGCGTAAGCATGCCTTTTCGTGCGCACGCTCACCTACATTCGCTTGTGATCCAAGTTTTGCCTATTCGTTATAATTTTTCCACAGTTTCCGTAATCGTTATCCTATTCAATCCTGGTTGTCTATACTATACTATCTCTCACGTCGTTCGCTATTTAACTTCCGTATTACTTCTACTTCGCTCACACGTCCACTCGTTCTGCTCTCTCTACTAAATCTAACGGATGTAACTCGCCTTGCTTTTGTTATTTTGAATATCTCTGTCAATGTCAATGTAGGCATCTTATTACTAAGTAATGTATCATGACATCCACACCACGCTTCTCCGCCACGCCACCTAGGTAACCCGCGAACTTTCAAACGGCTACCTCTATCATCTTTAACATGCTTGTTCACTTTGAATTCTGTTGGTGAGGACGTGTGTTACGTCCCAGCCGGTAATATCAGAGTCGACACAGTGTGTTCAACCGGTATCTCAAACTCTCGACAGCCGATAACATACCAGCACGGTTACCATCACTCGTCGATCGTAAACTCTTAGTTTATTCAACAGTATCATTTATTCTTAAATAACAGATAGACTAAGGTGGAAATTCCAAGTCCGATAATCCAAAACTCTAATCAGACGTAAACATCCTGTTAACTTATAAATATCCTGTCCGGCAATCTTTTTTTAAATTCTTTTATTCATATTTCATTTCAACGAACGTCTCGAGTGACACCGCCACCCGATAATCTAGTTATAAACAAATTCTGTACCGTTCTCCGAAAGTATAATTTGAAACCGTACTTCCTTTCCCGCGAGGCGACTATCGCGAATCACCTCCGCGTGATCCAGATAGTCCCCTCCGCCAAAAAACAAAGGCTCTCGCTAAAAATCGGACCAATCAAATGAACTGAAATCTCTGTACTCCGCCGCGCAGAGGCGAACCGTTTAACTCTTTGTAAAACTTCGTTAGATCTTTTTAGACTATCATCGAGTCTACATCGCTGTGTTAACTCTCCGAAAATCACGAACTCTTAAAATATCGGACTCTGTTAACATCTGAACTCAACCATATTATAAAATCGTGAATCATATTTTATATCAATAAAATTTACGTTATTCGGTTATTATTAAATAAAACCATAGTGACCATCATTTCTCTTCTAAAAGAGAACCAACGTAAACCTCAATCACATCCGATCGATCCTCACGATAATCGATCCCATTAAATATATGATTGTGTTCGGGATACGCGAGTGATCAATCTAAGACTCGCTTGCGCGTAACTTAATCATAGTCAAAAGTTCGCGCCCTATCTCTGATCGCGCCGCGTCTCCAACCTGTGTCTCCCTCTCGGGACGTAACAACTTATATTTAATAAAATTGGTGGCAGCGGAAAAACAAAAAAAAACATAAAAATAATAAATAAAATCAGTGCCAGTATCAAAATCGACCACCAATATATCTAATAAAATTGGTGGCACCTGAATAACTTTAAAAAAAAAAAAAAAAAAAAACTAAAATTCTCTCGTCATCTGTACAATAAACAAAAACGAGAATAAATCTTCGATACACAACCACGTAAATATTCAACAAATTTGGTGGCAGCGTAAAACGTTGTAACTTCATCATTATCCGGACAATTGGCGTCTCAGAAACCTATCTTCAACAACGCTTCGTTATCTGGAAAGTGGGTAACGAAGACATTCAAATAAATATCTCAACAACCAGCGGCTTAATTCAACGCTCAGACAACACGACTACACACATATATTTAATAAAATTTAAATCATCCAACGGCTCGGGACGAGCTCAACAACATCAGAATCTGGGAAGAATCTTCTGTCTACTTCATATTCACCGTCAGCCGTACATCCAAGGTCAACCAACTCCAGTTCAACATATCAAGGCCAACGGACAACAATCACCGACTACATCTACAATCAACAAATTTCAACAAGCGTGTTATCTCTTAATTATCGAGTAAGTCAATAATCACTATTAACATGCAAAACAATACGGTCGACGGCGATTTTACAAATACGCCAACCGCCCCACGCGGTAATAATTTCACCATAAATCACGACCTCGCCTCTTTGAACGCGCGTTATCGAGATTATGTTAGATATGTCCCTGATTTCGACGGGACGCCTAAAACATGTGCGCTCAACAGCTTCATCAATCTTTGTGAAAAAGGGCGAGAATTTATACCAATTGTGGGCGAGGAGGGTATTTGCACATTCTTATATAGTAAATGCAAAGGCGAAGTCAGTGAGGCAGTCCCTCTCGAAACCAGCCTCGATGACTTTATTTCGGGACTAAAACGTACTTTCGCGGCATCCAAACCGTTTAAACAATGGCTCGAAGATATAGGCAAATTTCAACAATCGAGAAACGAATCGGTATCAAAATTCTACGGTAGAATGCGTAATTACCTTCTCGCAGCCGAACAATCAATTCGCGGGATGGGATTGCCAGAGGTCGAAGGACTCATATTAGCTTTAAAACGAGTCGCGATCGATCAATTCCGACAAGGCCTCACGGTAGACTATCGCACACACGTACCACTTCAGCGGTACGACAACCTCAAAGATATTTACGAAAAAGCGCTAAAGGTCGAAGAAACCATCGGCCCAATCTCAGTAAATTATTCAACATCTCTCCCGATCACACAAAAACAAAAAACAAATTCTAACCAATCACAATCAACTACTGACAAAAAATTCTGCACTTATTGCAAGAAAACAAATCATAATTACACAGAATGTTTCGCTCTAACCAAACACCTCACCCAAAATCAATCAAAAGGGGGGGAACCGAGAACCGAAAATTCACAACAAAAAACCTGCAATTATTGCAAAAAACCTGGTCACTTGATCAGCGAGTGCCGAAAGAGAGCTTACAATAACGGAAAAAACAACAAAACCAAGTAACCTCCATAGACCAGGGAAACTCTGTGTCGACCTCTCGAGACGGCGTAGCGACCGGTCAGACATCCCAAGAACGCCAAGAACAGTAAACACTGAACTAAACCCAGTCGAGATTCAGGGCGCAAGGTGCAGATTAGGTTCAAATACCTTAACGTATCTCTCGCCCGCTATTTCATTATCCTCCAAGGATCTAATCGAAGACAACACCATATTTCTCGCGGATTCGGGCTCTGAACTTAATCTTATAAAGTTAAAGTGCATCCGAAATCCTGAATTAATTAACAGCGCAATTGTCTTCGAATTACACGGGATCTCGACAACAGATTTGCCTACAACTCTCGGACGTATTCAAATAAATCTCAGAGATAATCTTGAAAATTTTCATGTCGTAAATAACAAATTTCCTGTAGAATTTGATGCAATAATCGGACAGGAATTACTCGGTTTGAGTGGGGGTGCGATAGATTGGGAATCGAGATCGGTACGTATCAGGGGAGAGCAAATCCCATTTGCTAGTCCAGAATCGTTTCTTTTGAAAGGCCGTCAGAAGACGATTATGTTCGTAAAAGTGTTTAACACACTCGAAACCGGTTACGTGCCAAAACTTCCTTTTCCCGACGGCGTATACGCGGGCGAAGCCTTAGTCACAAACGGCAACGGCAAGGCTTATATTTACGCTATCAATACCCTGGATAAAGACATTAAAGTGGATGTTCCCGTAATCTCGCTATATCCTTTCGATATGAGCACAGACGAGAACGATCAATCGAACGAAAGTTCCGCAAAAGAACAGACTCCGATACACACAAACACACCTCGGACGCGAGATAACCGTGTTGACGAAGTAATTAACCTTTTGCGTCTTGACCACCTGAATGCTGAAGAGCGTAGTGCAGTGCTTGAACTTGTTAACGAGTACTCAGACCTTTTCCACATTCCTGGGGAACCTCTAAGATCAACCAATGCTTGTTCACACCAAATTCCAACAATTAACGACACACCAATACACACTAGACAATATCGCTTTCCACAACAACAAAAATCAGAACCTGAAAACCAAATCAACGACTTACTGAAACTGGATATTATCGAATCATCAACCTCCCCCTATAACTCGCCTGTCTGGATAGTTCCGAAAAGAGCCGACTCCCAAGGTAACAAAAAATGGCGACTCGTCATGGATTTCAGAAAACTAAATGACAAAACAATTGGTGACGCATATCCTCTGCCTTTAATCACTGACATACTAGATCAATTAGGCGGAGCCAAATATTTTTCCATTTTTGACCTAGCGTCCGGATTTCACCAAATCCCCATGGACGCTCGAGATAAGCGAAAAACTGCTTTTACCACACCTCATGGGCATTATGAGTTCACTCGCATGCCTTTTGGGTTAAAAAACGCTCCCGCTACATTTCAACGTCTGATGGACGTCGTGTTAAAGGGATTACAAGGTAACGATTTATTCGTGTACCTAGACGATATAGTTGTCTATTCTAAAAATATCGAAGAACATAATAGAAAATTCTACGAACTTGCTGAACGATTGCGCAAAGCCAATTTGACATTACAAACTAACAAATGCGAATTCTTGCATAAAGAAGTCAGATACTTGGGACATTTAATATCGGCCGACGGACTGAAACCAGATCCAAAAAATATCGAGGCAATACAAAAATTTCAAGTTCCCAAAACACAGAAAAATGTCCGAGAATTTCTCGGTCTCGCTGGTTATTATCGGCGTTTCATTGAAAACTTTGCAAAAATTGCAAAACCCTTGTGCGATCTCACGAGCAAAAATATCGACTTCAATTGGACTCCTGTACATCAGAATGCGTTCGAAAACTTGCGCGACAAACTTTGCACAGCTCCCATTTTACAATATCCCGACTTTTCCGAACCATTCATAGTTACCACCGACGCATCAAATATCGCGCTTGGAGCTATCCTTTCTCAGGGAAAAATCGGAGAAGATCACATTGTCTCAGCCGCCTCTAGGGTATTAAATAAAGCTGAGAAAAACTATTCCACAATCGAAAAAGAAATGGCAGCGGTAGTTTTCGCGCTGAAAACCTTTAGACCGTATATTTACGGCCGTCAATTCACCTTGCTAACAGATCATCGACCGCTAGTGTGGTTAAACTCAATGAACGATCCTACTTCGCGAGTACTCAGGTGGAGAGAAAGACTAAAAGAATTCGATTTTGAAATCCAGTATAAACCAGGGAAGATCAATACCAACGCCGACGCACTCTCCCGCAATCCTTTGGTACTCCCAATCCACTTCAAATGGAAAACCGTAACCCCCCCATACAAGGACGGCAGACGCACACACGCGCTGCCTCTTGCCAGAAGCGTCAGCGCGACTGAATTCAGTCCGCACGACGAGAATTCCAAGAAAGCAAAAACCTCGGAACCTCTAGCCCAAGACACTCCTATGGAACCAATTCTCTCGATATCTACCTCGATTCCAATCCCTATATCGGAAATCTCGAAAATTCCACTAATCTCACAAAATCAACTAAATCCCGAAAATCTCGAAATCACACGAAAACACCTGAATCTCGAAAATCCCGTAACCTCACAAAATCAAGTAAATCCCGAAAAATCAGCAAATCCAGAAAATCAAGTCACCTCTCAAGTCTCGTCGCAATTCATAAATCCACAAGCTCCAGTAGTTCCAGTCGAACTAACGAATCCTCCAAATCCTCGAACTCCCGAAAACTCGTGTTTCCCAGAGCCTCTCGCAACTCCAGAACGCCTACCAAACCTAGAAAAACAAAAAAATCCAGTAAATCCAGTGGATCACGCGAATCCTATTATCCACTTAAACCAAGAGAGCTATATTCTTAAACCACGTCGCAAAGCTCGCAAACCATTCAAGGCACGTTCTCGTGCGTTGCGATCCATGACCTCGAACTCAGAACCATCGTCCTCTTCCTCCTCGTCGTTCTCTACTCGAGCATCATCCTCCTCTGAGAACGAAATTGACCCTCATACGCATAAAATGATGGTCGACACCTCAGTACCCTCTTCGGAAGTAGACGAAAGTATGGAAATTGTAACCTCGACTCCTCTCCAACCTCGAACAGGATTCTTTCCTTCGAGGAAATCCAAGGGTAAAAGGATGCGATACTCCACTGGTCCTTCACCATATCCTAGAAAACATAAGAGGACAAAGGTCAAATCAGGAATGTGTCCTCCCAAAATCGTCATGCCCAAAAATTCGGATACTCACGAAGTTAATTCAATGACTAACAATGCAGGAAATACAGGACTAATAGAACTCTCCACGATAAACGAAGACGTGACTGCGGCGGAAGAACTAGCGACAATATTCGACAAAAGCATGCAGATAGATTCTCCCGACGTAAACACCGATCAGGCGACACAAAATTCCGAACAGGTCCCCCCGACGGGACCTCTTGTTATTGCTCACTGCACCTCGCCTATCCCTCACATTCCTGCAGCCCGACGATCCAAAAGGAATAGGAGAAAAAAGACTTGCTTCTGTTGTCCAGACGAATCGACTCACCTCCAGAAACAGAACAAACCAAACGCACGAAAAAGAAAAAAACGTAACAACCCTCAGAAACAAGAAACCCCGGAAAACCCGGAAATTGTTTCAGAACACCCAGTAATTCCGTCAACATCTTCGATACCACAGGACCAGGAACACAGTATTCAAAACCCTCAGACGTTACCCTTGTTCTCACAAGAACCAGAACCAAGCACCTCTAGCGCTCAACCAACGCTTCCAGTTCCACAACCGCCAGTACCAAGCGTCTCGAACTCCAATCCTATGTGCTCAATAACCCAAGAAAAGGAACACCGCACCCCAATTCTTAGAACAAAGCATTCAATAGTAATGGACAAAACTCAGAATATTCCAAATTATTCGGTGCAACAAGTAAACAACGTTAGTCGCCATACTCAACCTAACTCCCCCGCGACCCGTAGAACACACAATCAGCCCTCTGCAGACGACACACACCAAAACGTTGAAGTAGTAAACGTAATCGAGACCAGAGATAACATTGAAATGATAAAAGACCACTATATTTGCTTTATATCTGCAGACGGCACTGTCTCGAATGAGTTCGGTAAAAGAATGATCGAACTCGGAATATTGAAAAACCTATCCCCCTCGGAACGATTGGTGGTGGGACAAGTGCTGGTATCAGGTACACCAAAGAAAAGAGTTTTCGCACTCGTAACGCAGGAACACGATTCGTCTCTAGCAACTCTAGAAAATTTCTCCAAGGCAGTCGAAAACCTAAAAACCAAGCTAGAAGATCTCAAAATCAAGACAGCTGCAATCTCAGTAAAACGAAACAACTTTCCAGACGCCAGTTGGCCAAAAATCAAAGAAATCTTTTCTGCAATCCTCAAGCACACAGACATACAGATAAAAATTTGTAAAGACAAAATTATCGTACCTCCGGAAGCCGACAGAGAAGGAATCATTAAAGAAAGTCACAGTTCCCCTGTCGCAGGTCACAAAGGCGTGACCAAAACATACAACAGAATCAGGCAGAAATACTTTTGGGAAAATCTGAAAACCCAAGTCGAAGATTACGTCAGGAAATGCGCCAGTTGTCAAAAACGAAAATTAGTAAGGATAAAAACTAAACAACCTATGATCATTACCGACACGCCTCTCTCCGCATTCGACAAAATATCCATGGACATAGTTGGGCCAATCAATCCTCCTTCATCCCTCGGTCACCGATTCATTTTGACTGTCCAGTGCAATCTATCCAAATTCTCGTTCGCTATACCGTTGGTCCACGCCTCGGCTAAAGAGATCGCTCACGGATTTATCACGGGTTTCCTTGGTATTTTCGGTAGTCCAAAAGCCATCCTCACCGACCAAGGAGCCGCGTTCACAGGGAAAATAATGCAACATCTCGCGAAAACCTTTAAATTCAAACAAATTAAAACCACTGCTTTTCATCCCCAATCAAACGGATCTCTTGAACGTAGCCACCAGGTTCTCGCGGACTATCTCAAACATTACACTAACAAGAAGGACTGGCACCTATGGTTGCCTCTTGCAACGCTTGCCTACAATACTAGCGTACACGAAGGAACGAGAATGACACCGTACCAATGCCTTTTAGGAAAATTAGGCCGCGTACCCTCCGAATTTTCATATCTAGACGAGATCCTAACATATGAAGATCACGCGAAAAACGTAAAAAAACAAATAGAGGATGCTCAGAAATTAGCAAGGCAAAATTTAGAAGCCGCAAAGGAAAAATCAAAAATTCAATACGATAAAAAAATTAATCCTGTTAATTTCAAAGTAGGTGAAAAAATATATCTAGTAAAAAACCAGAAAACAGGTAAATTTGATGACAATTATAAAGGCCCTTATACAGTCACGGCAGTAATTCCGGATAAACCAGACATCGAAATCGAACTCGAAAATGGAAAACGTAAAATTATACATTGCAATAGAGCCAAAATCGCGCATTAACACAAGTATACGGAAAATATATATATATATTTCAGGTACCTGTGGAGCGCCCGAACATGAGGTTTCTCCTCGTTATCCTGTTCTCCCTCGTGCAAACAGGATGCTCCCTGATCGCGTACGACTGCGGAGCGCCGGCGACAAACATCACCACGTTATCACTGCTCGAAATTACGGAATGCGACATTCCTATAAAAGAACCCAAAATTGTTAACACACACGTACAGTTATTGCAACGAGTCGAACTAAAAAACATTAGAATAATTCAATGTAAAATCGAGATCAAACGTCACATAAGACATTGCGGTATGCACTCACACACTTCAGAAGTTCAAAATGGATACGAAGAATTTATCCGTTCTATCCCTGAAAGCGCGTGTAGAAAAATCCATGAATCCAGGTCTCTAGAACTGTACGATACACTTTTTGATTATATTAGCATCAATTCTTCCAATCGACGTAGCCTCACCCTTGCTGGCACAATCGATATGAACGGATCCTGTACGGGAGGCCTCTACTCCGACCCGTATGGAACATGGAAAAATGTAATTGTCACCGGCACAATATCAATAGAAGCCTACGAACAATTAGCCAAAGTCAATCTTGAAAAGAACGAAATAATATTGCACTCGGGTCTCCGTTGCAAACTCACCCGGGGCGAGTGTTTGGATCCTATCAAAGGAACCACATATTGGGATCCAATCCCCAAGGACCAGTGCAACTTTCATAATTATGAAGTCCTTTATGAAGGATCCGCTGAACTCATACGTGACGGACTAACAGACTCCTCGGACAACGAACTCTACACAATAACTTCGTCCGACATTACCTTCGCGCTCACTGCAAAACAACAAACAAATTTATGTGGGTACAAATTAATTGAAACTGAACATCCAAAGCTTTTTATCATGGATCGAGCTAACGGTGAATTCTTTACTAAAAACAGAATCTCGGTAATGAACATGGATCTGTTTGCTTATGTCAACTCTAAATTCGTTTATATGGTAAAAGATTTTGCAACTCAAATCACAAACCTGTATAATGACGTAATCAAACAAGAATGCGAACTCGAAAAACAAGTCCTAAAAAATACCTTATCGTTCGCGTCACTCTCACCAACGGACTTTGCATATTTCTATATGAAAGAACCAGGTTATATGGCTCACGTGGCGGGAGAAGTCATCCGGATCATAAAATGTGTCCCCGTTAGCGTAGAGACTCGAAACACGGAAGAATGTTTCGACGAAATTCCTGTAAAAAGAAGGAACGAATCACTATTCATGACACCAAAAACTCATATCCTAATAAATACCGGACATCAAATTGAGTGCAACCGTTTCCTCCCTCCGATGTACTATCTCGAGAATGAGTGGTACCAAGCCCTTCCTCATTTGGCAGTAACTAAACCCCCTGGAAAAATCTCTGCGGGAACAAAACAAACATGGAAATTTACAACTCCCGCACACCTCGCAAAATCCGGAATCTACAATGAAGAAGATTTAAATAACTTACGCACTAGCATTATGTTCCCTGTAGAGAGAACAGCAGTCCTAAATACTTTAGCCAGAGGAGCTTCGGGACAAAAACTCAACGACCAGGGCATAACAATCAAACACTGGATAAATGAAAACGTCATACAGGAGGCCGTCGAGAAGGCTTGGGGAAAAATGTATTCCTTTTTTAACACTGTTGGCACATTTAGCACGACTCTGCTAGGGGTATGGGTAACCATCAGAGCAATTAAACTCATTATTGACACTATCGTTCATGGTTATGCCTTACACACCATCTACGGTTGGAGCTTGTGCCTAATAGGAGCCATATGGGACTCCATTACACATCTACTTATACACCTTGGAAAAGAAAAGCGTAATGCAATTAGCACTGTTCAGGAATCTGTCACCGAAATTCCACTGACGCGAATTAACACTCTTCCCGCAAACAGCCAAAAAAATACAGAAAATAATACACAAACACTCGCCGAGTCGAACACGACTACCACCATTCCCAACTCACAAGCAAACGAAACAGCTGTTCAAGCAGCCGCTTACTTCCCGTTGTACCCATCGTTCGACTCTACGAGACCTCCCTCTTGTGCTCCCCGCTCGAACAGAAATGAGTAAATCGCTACAAAATACAATTACCGACGGTCGCTCCAAGGTCGCTATTACCAACGGTCGTACCAAAATTACAATTACCGACGGTTGTACCAAATTAACTAGGACCGACGGCCGGAACAAATCTACTATTGCGAACAGAAATTTAAAAACCAAACTTACCTTTGATGTCCTTAAGAATCCGCTCTTTCCTCGAACCTACTTAACCTACACCGATCACATAAAATTAACCAATAAACTCAAGTAGGAATGAAACCACCAAAACACGCAGATAAATGATGAAGATTGTATTTTATTTTTAAGTAAATAATAAAAATTCTTCAATCCTCATCATAAGCCGCGACAACTCCTCTCGGATCAGACCAAGCGGGGTGATCCCAATCCTCCTCGGGATGTATAGTTCCGAAACGCCCCTCGAACAGCCACCGAATATTTAGGAGGTCGAAACCACCGCGCCCCGGAGAAAATAAGTCCTCGCAATAAGACCGCCATAACCGTTGGACCTTCCTCTCCTCCCGGACCTTCCGCCATGACCCGATCAACGATCTGACAAACTGCCAACACAAACAAACAATTTCAAATTCACTCTGAAAACAAGAGGAAAAGAACAATATTTTTTTTTCCTCTCTATCTTCCCATACTTACATTACGTGGAGCAACGTCCATTCTTATTTTTTTTTTTTTCCCTCTTTCTCTCTCTCTTCTCTCCCAGTTAAATTTAAAATTTTACGTCGTGTTGGTAGACACCCAAGACTCATTCCATACAACGGTCCGCAACACAATGAATATCGCGGAAACATTTAGGCAATCCTACACCATCCCTCCTCCAAATACCTCGTGTCTTATCTTTCTTCTCTCCTACCCAGCATACTCGCCACTCGAAAGAGAAATAAACACAGTCCGAACCCCGAACGCGACGTTCGCGCCCAATCTATAGAGATAAGAAAATCATGCGGGACTACTAAACGGTTAATATTATTCATGCTACGTTTCCTTACTTTCCCTATAACATTACTATAAAAAAAAGGAAAAAAAAACAATAAAAAAATATATATACATATATATATATATACAATTAGGGGAATACACTAACAATAGATTAGTGAATATTGCGTAAGCTATGCTAAAACACATGTATCCCATTATAAACCATATGTACTTACCTATGTATTAAATTTTATAAACGCTGTACTCATTATCATCATAGCAAATAAGTATCTCATGTACATCGACGAGAAATGGTGCACAGGTGTTTTATATCATAAATTGAGCGGGACGCTCAATCCTTGTGGTTGGGAGGTGTTACGTCCCAGCCGGTAATATCAGAGTCGACACAGTGTGTTCAACCGGTATCTCAAACTCTCGACAGCCGATAACATACCAGCACGGTTACCATCACTCGTCGATCGTAAACTCTTAGTTTATTCAACAGTATCATTTATTCTTAAATAACAGATAGACTAAGGTGGAAATTCCAAGTCCGATAATCCAAAACTCTAATCAGACGTAAACATCCTGTTAACTTATAAATATCCTGTCCGGCAATCTTTTTTTAAATTCTTTTATTCATATTTCATTTCAACGAACGTCTCGAGTGACACCGCCACCCGATAATCTAGTTATAAACAAATTCTGTACCGTTCTCCGAAAGTATAATTTGAAACCGTACTTCCTTTCCCGCGAGGCGACTATCGCGAATCACCTCCGCGTGATCCAGATAGTCCCCTCCGCCAAAAAACAAAGGCTCTCGCTAAAAATCGGACCAATCAAATGAACTGAAATCTCTGTACTCCGCCGCGCAGAGGCGAACCGTTTAACTCTTTGTAAAACTTCGTTAGATCTTTTTAGACTATCATCGAGTCTACATCGCTGTGTTAACTCTCCGAAAATCACGAACTCTTAAAATATCGAACTCTGTTAACATCTGAACTCAACCATATTATAAAATCGTGAATCATATTTTATATCAATAAAATTTACGTTATTCGGTTATTATTAAATAAAACCATAGTGACCATCATTTCTCTTCTAAAAGAGAACCAACGTAAACCTCAATCACATCCGATCGATCCTCACGATAATCGATCCCATTAAATATATGATTGTGTTCGGGATACGCGAGTGATCAATCTAAGACTCGCTTGCGCGTAACTTAATCATAGTCAAAAGTTCGCGCCCTATCTCTGATCGCGCCGCGTCTCCAACCTGTGTCTCCCTCTCGGGACGTAACAGTGAGGTTGTGCTTCCTTGCTTATGTCTCGTGGCGGCATTGGTCGCCTTCTGACCCGCCATTTCTTAGCGTTTCTTTCGCCATATCCGCTCATTGGTCCTTCTCGAGGCTTGCTGTGTCCTCCGTTGCGCGCGACTTTTGAACGTATTCTCCGGTCGCTAACACGCGGATGTGATTAAGGCACATATTATAGAGATGATGTCCAAATTTGATGTTAGTTCTTATTTGTTCACGGTCACAGAATAATTTTTTAATATACACTAAAGTCAAATAAAGTTGGTGTTGGCATCGAAAAAAAAATATCGTTTTTGATACCTTTTTGATACTTGAAATTTTATATCGATATATCGATATATCGGAATAGAAAATATCGCGTGAAAATATCGATATATCGAACGAGCAATATCGATATATCGATATATCGATATTTTTTCGACATCCCTAGTATACACGCTCGCGAAATGGGCTCCGAGCAGGTTTAATTTGTCAGTCGCGTTGTGAATTGTGTAAATGTCATTTTCGTCTTTTTGCAGTTCGTTCGTGTCTATATTTGCTTCTGTTATAATGTCGTCTCGGTTTTCGTGAATTCGTAACGTCGGTATGTCATTTGCGTCTTTTTCCGGAATATCGCATTTATATTTGGAAACATGTTTTTTGGGTCTCTTATCGATATGCTCTTAATTTTGTTTTTCCAGAAGTTATTTACCGACATGGCAAACTCGGCTTTGAGCCTGGCTCTGACTTGGGCCAAGATCTCGGTCGTCTAAGGATCTGTGTGAGTATTTTGCTTTTTTTTCGTAATTTTCGTATCGTCTCGTTCTCGTAAATTTCAGTCTGGTCGTGTCGTTTGTATTTAGGCACTGATGCGTTTAATGCTTCTAATATTTCTCCGTTTATTGTTTTTAGGTAGTCGTCGATTTCGTCATTCGTCAAATTTCTGTCGTTAGGTATACTTATGGTATTGTGCGCGTCTAATTTTTCTTGAAATTTTTGCCAGTCCGCCTTATTCAAGATAAGCCGGTCTTTCTCGTGCTCTTGCTCGAACCTCAACTCACGACAGTCTATTTTATTCAATTGTATTTGTACCGCGTTGTGATCGCTATCATATTTTAGAGTTTTTAATTCGTTTTGGCTATTGTTTGTCGTCTCGATTTCTATTCGACAATCGGCTATGCATAGATCTAAGAATGAGTTTCCGCTGGGAAATGTCGGTAACTCGGGCATATAGAGTTTGCATTTGTAACGTATTTTATTATCATCGAGCCATCTCTTAATAAATGTCCCGCGCGTATGATAATTCTGACGCCGTACACTTTGGACAGATTTATATTTTTGTTTCACGGTTTCGATACTGTAATGCTTTCTTTTACCAGATCTTCAGTATTCCACAGCTTTCCTTTTGTCATCATAGCTTAGGTCATCGTCAGTCGAACAAGCGTCAGAATTATCATCTTTATCATTCCTATGCCATACAATATCTTCAACGGCATGTGCTTCGTATTCTTTAAATGGTTCTTGAAAATCTAGCGTCTCTTCCTCTATCATCTCAACTTCATTGTAGTTTTGCATAGAGTCATGTAAAATCTTCTCAAAATTTTCCTTCAGTTCTATTTCTGCATTATTAATAGGAGTTTGTGCGATATTCATAGCTTAAAACGTAGCCTGTAAAAGTTTAATTACGTTGATCGGGTTGACTTTCATTCTAATAATATTTTCAGCGCAACACACCAAGTTCGCAAAACACAGAATACAATTTGAAACTCGCTTACGGACTCGTACGTCTGAACTAGTACACTGCGACTGTTTACCGCCTTTCATAAGAAGCATCGAAATAAAAAAAATCAATCCCCGTGCTACGATATCATTTGCACAAACGCATTCAGTGAACTGCAACTAGGTCGGTGCGTAGATATCAAGTCATGTCACGGGTGACTGAGCGATCGGATCCGCGCAAATCCCACAAGAATGACGCAAACGTCTAATATAAACACCAGGAATGCATCTCTATGTGCGCATTTTTTTCTTTAAATGAAAAAAATTATCGCATTAAAGAAAGTAAGTGGAAAAAGGATTTATCCGTGCGTATATAGAAAACAAGTTTCTCATAAACATTAGAAAAGTGAGGAGTAAGAGACAGATCTCGGCGTCCCCCTTCCCCGGCCCCTGTTGAGATTAATGCAAAATACCCATTAGAGATTAATAAAGATTAATGCATTAGATACTAATGCGAAATATCCACAGGTATCCAAAACCATATTCATCAAAAAAGCGTGGCAACTTTTTAAATCGCCAATGAAAAGGAAAATAGAGAGGGAATCGATCACCCTCTCACAATCAGGGTCTCATATTGACTTCGCAACATGAGGAAACATCGATTCGGAGTCGTTAGAAGTATTTTGAATCCGCAAAGACGTGTTAAATAGGAAAAGACGACTGCGATAAGAAAGTTCGGGTAGATGGTAGTTTACCCCCTTAAGGTTGCTATTTGGAAAAAATGCAAAAACACGTTAACTAGATTTTTGTGTTTCCATCAAAATAGAACAGGTTTCCTTCAATTAGATCCATCTGGTTCTCATAGAGGGTGGGGGAAAGATAAATACAAGGGTGGTTCGCCCCTTAATTTTTTGTTTGTACGGGGAGGGGGGGGGGTAGTTACAAACATGCACACGAACGTCAATAATTACGTGAATTTAGCCCGGATTTGCATAATGCGAGCTGACTATACGATGCTCTTGCCTCAAAAATCGAAGGGCAGTTACAACCCCTTAATTGCGAGATATCGAAAAAATAAAAAATATGTATCCGCCAGTTTTCCATCCTCCATGTGTATGCAAATTTAGGTCTCAATCGGTTAAAAAATGTCGGAGATACGTATGAAAAAATTCGAATGTTGCAATAAACAATATGAAATTTATTGTTATTTGCACCGTTCCCCTCTCCAATGTATAGTACGTGAAAAAATAAAGGTTGTTGCAATTTGAATTTTTTAAATATATCGTACCGTTCGAAAGTTATCGCCGAGCAATGAAAAAACAACCCATTTTTGAGGGTGTGTTTCACCCCCTAAAACCGTTTTTCCGCCGATAAAAAAAATACGTGTCGCTTAATTTTCGATACTCTACCACACACCAAAGTTTCAACAAAATCGGAGGGGGGCACCTAAGTGATGTTCCTTGTTAGCGGCATTTCAACCCATTTCGCCGTCGAATGAAACCAATCAAACGTCTTTTCTTCCAATCTCATACTAATCAGAACTTTCGTTTCATCGTCTCCCAAATTATAGGCCGTTCTCAAAAATCTGATCTTCCTCTCCCAAATTTCAAAGGCTCCCGGACTCCCATCAAAATCCCTCTCTCTTGGTCGCGGTGAGTACGATAACATCGCTGCATATCGCTTGGTCCCTATAGTTGGATTTCTGCTGCCTCCTCTGCCCTCGGGCGTTCTTATTGCAGTTCTAAAGCACGCACAAAAAGGCTTTCGTCGAAATTTCCATTGGATTCCTCTCCTTGCTGGCTGTATTACGTGGAAATTCGGGGAAAGCGGTGACTGATCTTCTAACCTAATTCTCGGAGAAGGAAATTTTCCTAGGAATCTTGCCTCATCGAGTGGACTGTAGTGGGCATGCGTACTGCCGACTATCTCAAGCAGCTGTTGGCAAATCACCAATCAGGCACCTTCCTGGATTTTCGCTGGACTTCAGAGCGTGCGGGAGAGAGAGCGAGTGCTGCGGTCGTGCAAGTAAACATAGAATTCAGGGTCACGCGGGCCAAGCTAATCGGTAACGTTAATATTTTGTGTTGTGGTGCTCTCTATCAGCGTCTCTCGCAAGGACGGTCTGCGACCTATTAGTCGGTACATTTAAACTTAAAATAGCGTATGACCAACGAATGCTACAAATGCCGACGGCTGATCGCGGGCGAGAAAGTTAATTGTAGCGATTGCCTTAGAGTGTTTCACCCGGGGTGTTTTAAACGCTTTATTTCATACAGTTACTCGAACCCTTGTTGTGCCAAAAGCGCAGGCAGTATGTCGTCGGGAGAGTCGCAAACAACGGGTAATATTAGTAATTTGAGTCATTCGAGTACTTCCTCTACTAAAAGAGCACACGCGCCGACTGTGACGATGCAGTCTAAGGCAACGCTAGAGACCATAATGGCAGCATTGAATAAGAACGAGGCAACCCTCAAAGATTTTATAAGCAAGCAAAAAGAGCACAATAGTGGGATTGAAAAAAAGATCAATTCAATCGAAAGTATTGTCAATACGGTGAATGAAAATAGTGAACGAATATCGCGTCTCGAGGCGAGTAATGCGTCTCTTGTGAGAGAGTTAGGGTCGCTGCGGGAGTCTGTTACTGGAGCATCCTCCACCTCGGCGGAGGTCATAATTACTGGCATACCGATTGCCTTAACGGACAGCCCGTTGGCTATTGCAACGAAAGTTTTGACGGGGCTGGGGATCCCTAATCTCGTAGTTGACATACTTGATATACGTGTTGTCCAGCGTGCAGCACCAGGGCTGCGAGAAAATGAGCGATCTGAACATGGCAATGCGGATGCTTATGAATTGTCAAGAACGAAGTCTTTAATAGTGCAATTCAAGTCACCACAGCTGAGTAACCATATTGTGAAAGTAAAGCGTAGGCATGGGGTTCTCAAGGCTGAGGATGTCTTAGGTAGAGGCTACAGTGGAAGGATAATGGTCAATGAATTTCTCAATGCCAAAACGTACAAGCTACTGCGTGATACCAAAGCGATAGCAAGTGAGCGGGGGTGGAGGTACGTTTGGGCGAGAGAGGGCTCCGTGTATGCGCGCAAGCAGGATGGCATGAGACCTGTTAGAATTGCCCATGAGTGTGATTTTTCAAAGATTGAGTGACTAGTTGAAAGGTCAAATTCTCAGGGTCCATTGGTGGTAGTGAATAATCTTGCGTTTTTTAAAATCTGCCAGTTCAATGCCAATTCTTTACTAGGCCATATTGAATATATAAAATCATTTCTGTATGATAAATTTTTTCATATTATTTCTGTATCGGAAACGTGGTGGAAGCCGGAAATTGCGGATGAATTGATAAATATTCCGGGATATTACGTGATGCGCAATGACAGGCTAGGTAAGAGAGGTGGAGGGGTGGCATGCTACATTCACGAATCATTAAGAGCCAAAACGCTTGTGGTTTCTCCTCGGTATTATACCAAGTCGCCGGAGTATATCTTGCTCGACATACGGCATTCCAATGAGGACTCGCTACTGTTTACCTCAATGTATCGACCCCCCAAAGGCCGGCTGTTCAATGATTATGTTGATATCCTAAGTGCCTATTCGCATTCATATAAAAATATTATAATTGCTGGTGACTTAAACTGCGACCTTCTATCTAATTCCTTCGAATCTCATTATCTTAGAGATATGATTTCCTCGTTGGCATTTCACTCTGTAGTGAGTGAAGCCACACATCACACAGCTACTTCCGATACCCTTATAGACGTAATTATTATTGATAGTTTGGATAAGAATATTGCTTTCAAAAAATCGGATATTCCGTTCATTGCTGGACATGATTTGCTGGAGCTCACGTATCATTTTGTAATGCCCCCCAAGTCTGATCGGAAAATAGTGCGGCGGGATTTTCGTGAGTTCAACATCACTGAATTTAGAGATACAATATCAACTCGTGTCGACTCACTTTCCAGTGAGTTAAGCAGCCCTCTGGAGGTGGACAATTGTCTTGATTGTTTTCGAAGTTCTCTATTAGATTCTTTAAATTCTCATGCGCCACTGAGGCAGTTTGTAATGCGTAAACCAATGGCACCATGGCTTACGATCGAGTTAAAATCGCGAATTAAGCGTCGTAGTGCGCTTTACAAGCAAGCAAAAAGGGCAAACAGCTTAATGGGATATGCAATTTACCGAAAATTCAGAAATGATTTGACGAAAGACTTGAAGAAGGCGAAAAGTGACTTCAATTGCAACAGACTGGTAGGAATTAGGGAGCCCAGAAGATTATGGAAAGAGCTTGCTTCTCTGGGGCTTGTAAAGATATCTCTGACCTCCCCACTTAATTTCTTTACGCCGGACGAGCTGAATACGCATTACGTTTCGGTCGCTAGTTCGCAGCCGCTGTGCTCGAGGGATGAGGCGCTTGCAATTGCAATGAGGGATACGGGCCCGTGTATAGAACAAAGGTTCCAGTTTGTACATGTCAATGAGATCAGTGTCCTTCAATTGATAATGGCTACATGCACTGAATCGCTTACATCTGGACCGGATGGCATTCCTTCTTTTGTCTTAAAAACTGCTGCTTTTTTGCTTGCACCAATATTAACGAGATTATTCAACTCTTGTTTTGAAATTTCTTATTTTCCGGCAAGCTGGAAGCAAGCGTTCGTGAGACCGCTTTCAAAAATAAACTTACCGCTGTCCCCTGCTGATACTAGGCCAATTGCCAACCTGAGTGAACTTTCCAAATTATATGAGAGGATTGCGCATAAGGAAATTAGTAATTATTTGGAGAGCAATAACATTCTCGACCAGCGTCAGACAGGTTTTCGTAGAGGTCAAAGCACCCAGACTGCGCTACTTCGCCTTTGCCATGACATAAGGAAGGCAGCAGATGAGGGAAGGGTGACAGTTCTGGTGCTTTTTGACTTTAGCAAGGCTTTTGACATGGTCTCACACCCCCTGCTACTGAACAAACTGCGCAGTATTGGGTTTACGGAGCAGGCATTAAGTTGGATGCACTCGTATCTGACGGGGAGAACGCAAGCTGTTACTGACAGGGAGAAATCTTCTGCCTGGTTACCGACGACCTCGGGTGTACCTCAGGGTTCTGTCCTTGGTCCACTTTTATTTTCCATCTTCATCAACGACATAGCAACGAACCTCAGGTACTCTGATTACATCATTTTTGCGGATGACGTACAGGTGTATTCGAGTTGTCACCCTGTTGCGCTTAACGCTCATCTTAGCAAGGTATGCTTTGACGTGAATCAGATTGCTGAATATGCAATGAGAAATTCTTTAAAGCTCAATTTGGCCAAGACCTCCATTATGATCTTGGGGAGTGGAGCTCACGTGCAGAGCATTGACCTTGACCTCCTGCCGGCCATTGTAGTGAACCAGACAACGCTACCGTATGTGCAGGAAGCTCGCAACCTCGGCGTGATGCTACAGTCAAATCTTTCTTGGTCTAGCCACGTCTCTTCTATTTCGAAGAAAGTGAATTACGCGCTACATAGGTTAAAATATCACAAGAACTCCCTGTCGATCGAACTTCGCACAAAGCTAGTGGCAACCCTTGTCCTGCCCATACTCGATTACTGTTGTATTGTCTACAACGACCTAACAAATCATTTAGACCTAAAGCTCCAGAGGTTAGTAAATAGTGCTATACGGTTCATCTTTGATGTTCGTAGAGACGAACACATAACCCCGTATAGGAGGCGGTTGGGGTGGCTGTCTGTTTCAAACAGGAGGAGTTTCTTCATAGGAATCATGACCTACAACATCTTGCGCAATAATGCTCCGCCGTATCTCTCGGAATTATTTATGTTGAGGGACAATACTACCCGGTGCTCTTCTCGTCTGGTGGAGAGGGGTAGCATCGAGGTGTTTCATATTCCTCATCACAGGACCAGTATTTTTCGGAATTCCTTCTACCTAACGGCCGTTTACCTATGGCACTCGCTCCCGGTGAGCGTAACTTCTGCATCTTCAATTGATGTGTTTAAGACTGGGCTACTTAATTACCTGCTGGGGAGTGAATTGGCAGCTGAAGGCAACTAGGATGGTCTCAGATAGAACCAGGGTACTTAGCTTTATGATGAAAACTAGACAATTCAGCGCAAGTAGTGATTCTTTCCTGGGTCGGACTGCGAGAGATTTATTACAGCATTCCCAGCTACGTGATACTAAAATATGCAAGTGCATGCCCATCTTTTCTTGTATACGTATCTTCAGCTTCTTGGTTCCTTATATTATAATATTTTAGTTTATGCGTTATGAGCTTAGTTTTAGTTTAATTATCTATATACGATATAGGCCTTTATGGTCAGTTCTATATTACCTTCGTTGGTAATACTAGTGTATTATTGTCATATACTATTATGTGGTTTATTTTATACTACTTTTTCTTTATTTTTGTATAGAATCTAAACTATAAGTTCATTTGATGTAGTTTCATGTTGATAAAAACTTTACATTATCTTGTAACATGGTTACAGTTTGCCCCTAAGCACACTAGGGCATAACAAATAAACAAATCAAATCAATCAAATCAAAATAGCTAAGAAGATGGGCTATTGTCGGCGCGGTCACTCGCGCACTCGTCTTATCCCCATGCGCGCTCTCTATTGCTGGCGTGCTCGACATAGAGACATCGGGGGTCGGGGTTAAGTCGCGCTGGTTTGTGCCTGCCCCTTGTGTTACGTCGTGACGCGCACCTCGCAGAGACGCAATTTCTCTTTTTGCCATCTCAAGTTCTCTTTCCAGTAATTTCTTTTCACGCTGCATTATTTCAACTTCTCGCCGATCAAGCGTCGAAGTAGCACCGGTGTCTTTTGAGTTTTCCCGCTGTCCGTCGTCGTCCTCTTCCAAACGGCCTTCTCGCAAATCGACGTTCGGGTCTGTTCCTCGTATGCGATCTACGAGATCTGCCTTCGTACCCATCGTAGATAATCCCTTTTGTTTCAGGATTCCTTTCAATTCTGCGACAGTGTAGCACTCAATAGCTTGCATCATTGTTGGTCGACTATACTGTGAGCATCGTCTAATCACTGTATATTGACCCGCACTCTTTTGACAAAGCGACAATTCGAATGTTCACGTCTTCACTCGAACGTCGGTTCGTACACGCCTTCGTCTCACATACACGATATGTTCACTCAGCTAATGTTCATCTTATTTTAAGCATCACTCGCCACACTCTGTTGTCGCATCATCCCGGACGAGCCCCCAAAGTTTATAGGAAATATTTATTCCGATGTTATTTTATGACATGGTGCGAATCACAGGTGCAGGGATTAATGGTTTTATTTTATGATCAGTATGAAACAAAATAATACAGTCGTAAGTATATCCGACACACGTTCGTCTTCTTTCTTAGTTCGTCTTTTCGGTTCAGCGGTTCGCTTAACTCTAACTCTTTATATCTCAAAACGAAAGACTCTCGCGCCTTCGATCCTTTGTTAGGATATTTCCCCTTCTCCCCGTACTCGCTCTCTCTCTCTCTCTCTCTCTCTCTCTCTCTCACACACACACACACACACACACACACACACACACACACACACACACACACAGCTCTCTCGCACGACCGACAGACTCGCATACGCACAAAAATCAACACACGTAAAATTATCCTACATAACTTAGTCAAAAAAGGTACATTCGTGTAAAGAGTGCCCGAAAAAGAAATAAGGAGAAACGTATCCGTTGTGAGGATTCTCCTGGAATAGAAAAAATAAAGAACGCAAAAAGCCCCAAATACATACCATCAGATACGCCATCTTGGACATTGTTCTCGATAGCGTCCTGTATGAGATTTTCATATCCCTTAATCTTGTTACGATAAAATTCGAGTTTATCGGCTTCACTTTTTCTTTTATTCGTTTTCCTCACTTGTAAGGGGTAAGAAAATAACCCAAACCACAAGGAAGGTAAATATAACAGTAAAATTTTTTTTTTAATGAAAAAAAACGTTTGGTTTCGTCGCGCACACAAAGCGTTATGAACAAAGGAACGACGGACCTGACGCTGGCAGCCTGGATCTGGTTTCTTCTTTTTTTCCTAGCTAAAATGTGTGGTGGCGTTGGCGGACAGTAGCGGTACTACAAAGTGATCTCGAGAACGAAGCATGAGGCATAATTTATAATTTATGCTTAAAAAATTGCAAGAAAATAAAAAAAAATTACGCGCTTTTATTGATCAAAACTTACGAATTAAATGTCAAAATTTTTTTTCAAATCTCTTACAATGTTTTTAATTTGTGTAAATAAATTATCCGTAATTTAATAAAAAAAAATTTGTATGACCCTGTCGAGAAATTTTCATGAAGTGTGTATGTGTATTTATTGGTTCCCCTTAGGGTTACAAGGTTTCCGTTTCCGCCTCCTTTCACATTTACAACCTTATACTATTTACAAACTTATTTTCTCGCCTTATTCTATCTTATCTTACCTCATTCTATCTTATTCTACCGTATTCTACCTTGTCTCGCTCTATTCTAGCTGCCTCTCGCCCGCATTTTTTGTCTCGCCACGCTCTTGTTCTCATTCTCGCTCTCTCCCTCTCTCTCTCTCCCTCTTTACGCCCTCCTCCTCCTCGCCTGTTTTTGCCTCCTTTCGTCCATTCGTCCATCCTTTAATTACATACTTTGTACATTTTTTACATTTCATTGTCACGTCTCTCTTTTCGCTTATTCCTCTTACTCTCTATTTTCCGCCCTTCGCTCACCCTTCCTCCTCCATCTCCATTCTCCTCCTCCTCTTTTTCGGTCACCGACGGGGCAAGTGGTGAGCGATGTTACCCCCCCGCCGCTTGCTCCGTCAGTCCCTTACTCCCGTTTCCTTTTCCTCTCACTCGCTTCTACGTCTCTCACTCCTCCTCTCTCTTTTCTTTCTCTCCCTTTTCATACGTTCTTCCTTCCCTCTCTACTCCTACTGCCATTCCTCTCCCTTCTTCTGCCTTCCAATTCCTTTAGCCAAACCTTCCCCCTTCCTCCCTCATCTAGCTCCTCTCTTATTCTTTCCCCTATTCTTCTCCCTTCTCCGCTTCCTCCTCCGCACCTGTCGAGCACATGCTCGCATTACTCACTTTCCTCTCCACAGACTCTGCATGCCCTGTCTTCCTCCATCTCCCAATACCTCCCTTCCCTCATCTCATTTCCTAATCTAAACCTTGCGATTCTACTGTACCTTTCCTCATTCCATCTCGCTTTTAGGTACTCCGGTAATCCCTCCGTCCTTACTTCGCTGTACTACCTATTGTATCTTGACTGCACTATCCTGTTGTATCTCTCCCTTTTCTCTTTTGCCCTTTCCTCTTTTTCTTTCCTGTCAAATTCCTCCTCCTGCTCACTGTCCTCTCTTTCGCCTCGCTCTTCCCCTTGCCTGAACTCCTTCCTCCCCTTTTCCCATTTCGTCAGCCTCCCCCCTTCTGTTCTTTCCCTCTGTCTTATTTCCTCTAGACAATCCCGTGTTATTTCGCTCCCCTCTCCTTTCCTTAGTTTCCGCTCGAACGCCCATGCTCTCCTTCCCGTCCTTATCTTCAACTTCTCTCTTTATGCTTCCTCTCTGACCATGTACCCCGGCGTTCTCCAATCCACCCCTAATGTCCACCGTATATATCTTTCCTGCAACCTCTCCATTTCCTCCCTCTCTTCCCAACCCCAGATTTTCGCTCCGTACCCTGCCGTCATCCATACCAGCGTGTCATATAGCCACATCCTTCTCTCCCACTCGTTCCCGAACTTCCTTTTCCCTATTCCCCACGCCTGTTTCATTACCACTCCTGCCTTCCTTACCCTATCCTTTATGTGCGCTTCCTGCCCCCCGTTTCTCCTGAACGTGTATCCTAGATATTTAAACTCCTTCACTTCCTCTACCGTCTTTCCTTTCCATCTCCATTTCACTTGCTTCTGTCTCTCCCCTCCTTTCCTAAATCGCAATACTTTCGTTTTCTCCACGTTCACCTCTAACTTCTTCCTCTCGAAGTATCTCTCTAGCCTCCTTATCATTATCTCCATTTCCTTCTCGTTCTCCGCCAGAATCACTACGTCGTCCGCGTAGGCTAGAGAGCATATTCTTCTTCCTCCCACTTTCACTCCTTCTCCTCTTCCCTTCCCTAGCTCTTCTTCCATATCTGCCGTCAGCAGGTTGAATAGTATTGGGCTGAACGGACACCCTTGTCTGACCCCCTTCGCGGTCCAGAGGCTTTCCCCTATCTCTTCTCCCACTTTCACCTTGCTCTTAGTTTCCCTGTATATCTCCTCTACTCTTTCCCTCAGCCCTTCCTTCACTCTCCTCTTTTCCATCGCCTCCATCATTACCTGCCTATCCACTGAGTCGAATGCTGCTCTCAGATCCACAAATAGCGCCACTACTTTCCCTTTCTCCTTTTCTATCTGTCTGTTCACTATGTAGTTCAGCGTGTATATATCCATCGTCCCGACTCCTCTTCTGAATCCCGTCTGGTTCGGCGGTATCATGCCCCTCTCCACTACCTCTGCCTCTAATCTCGACGTTAGTATTGCTGTGTATATTTTATACAGCGACGCCATTAGCGCCACACCCCTGTACTCCTCTACCTTTCTCCCTTCCCCTTTTTTCAGAATTGGCGCAATAATCCCTAATTTCCATTCTTCCGGCCACCCATCCCCCCTCCACGCCCTTCTACATATGTCCCATGCCAGCTCCTCTGTATATTTCCCTCCCCACTTCCATGCCTCATTCGGTATCTCATCACTTCCCGGCGCTTTTTCCTCCTTCATTCTGCTCACCGTTCTTCTGATTTCCTCTTTGCTTATCTCCTCTTCCTGTCCCTTCCTCCCCACCCCCTCCGCTCTCATCCTTACCTTCTCCTCTACCCCTCCTAGCACGCTCATAAAATATTCCTTCTATTCCTCACTCTTTGTCGTATTGTCTGCCCTTTTCCTGTGCTTTCTTCCCCTGTTCACTATTTCCCAGACCTTATTCTCCGACTTAGCCTCCGCTATTTTCCTTATCAGCCTCTCCTGTTCCTCCCTCTTTTTTTCTGTCACACATCTCCTTATACTCTCTCTTCCCGTCCTTATATCTTTCCCTCATTCCTTCCCCTTTTCTCCACTTTCTCAAGTCTTTCCTTACTTCCGTTTTCTTTCCTTGGCATTCTTCGTCCCACCATCCCTCTTTTCTTTGTCTTCTTCCCCCTTCCTCTTCCGCCTTTCTTATCTCTTTCTTTATTCTCTCTTCTGCCTTTGTCACTATTTCCTGTATATTCTCCCCCTCTGCTCTCGTCCCTTCTATCCATCTTGCATATTCTTCCTTCATTCTCTCTGACCATTTCCCTCTTCCCCATTTCCTTTCCCCCTTTTCCTTCTGCTGTCTCTGCGCTCTACCTTCCCTCACTGTTACCACCAGCGAATGGGGATCTGATTCTACCCTGTCCCCGACCCTTACCCTTCCTATCCCTTTTCTCGTATTTTCATCCCCCAACACATAATCTATTACTGTATCAACCCTGCCCCCCGTGTAAGTGAACTCCCCTTCCTCGTCCCCCTCGATATTTCCGTTGAAGATCTCCCACCCCGCTTCTTCCACCGCCCTCACTAGCTTCGTTCCTTTTCCATTTAGCTTTTTGTCCTTTGACTGTCTCCCCCTTTCCTCCTCCTCTCCTATTCCCTTTACTCTTCCTCCCTCTGTGCCCGTCCTCGCGTTGAAATCTCCTCCTATTATTACCCTTTCACCCTCCTCTTGCCTTTCCATGTATCCTCTAACCCTCTCTAGCTTCTCTTCTATGTCTCCATTCACATAGACCCCAACCACCGTCCATCTCGCTCTTCCCGCTTTTATCGCCCTCACTACTATTCCTTCTTCTTCTCTCTGCTCCCCTTCTTCCTCCACCGCCATCTCTTCCCTGACCCCCATAATAACCCCTCCCATTGCCCTTCCTTTCTTATTTCTTTTCTTCGCTCCTTGCACCGTCCACATGTAGCCTCTCGGCAGCCTCCCTCTCATCTTCTCCCATCCTCTCTCTTCTATCCAGGTCTCCAGCAATACCACGACCTCCCATTCCCCTAGTTTCTTCATAAATTCCTTATCCTTATTCCACATCCCCGCCACATTCCAAAACCCCAGGTTCCAGCTTGTCTCCTCCTCCTGGATCTTTTTTCTTACCCGTTTTTGCCTCTTTTTCCTCCCCCCTCTCTTGTCCGCCACTTGCCTCACCCTGTTTTTCGTTTTCTCGCTCGTCCTCCCGTCTTTTTCTTCCTCCCTGCTCTATTCTTGCCCTTTCCCTTCCATCTCTTAGTATTTCTTTCTGTTCGTCCCAGAACCACATTACTCCGTTTATTGTAATCTTCCCGTAGCTCACCCTTACTCTGTTGCCTTTTCTCTGCTCCTCGTATCCTATTCCTCCTAGCAGCCACTGCGTCCTTCTTTCACTCCACGTCATGTCGTCTTCAATCTTAACTTTTTTCCCTCTTATATTTTTCCTCATCCTCATAACCTCTATCTTTCCCTCTATGTCTTCCATTCTAACCTCCATCGTCGCTTCTTTGCTTCCTGTCCTCTTTCTGCCTATCTCTTTCGCTTCTGCCACCTTTGCCCTGGCCCCTATGTCCTCTATTATTCTCGACGCCGTTTGTTTCGCTGTCCCGATTATCTCCACGTCCTTTATTATGACATTTCTTCGCCTGCTTTCTCTCTCTCCTTTCTCCATATTTCTCTCCACTTCTCTCACTCTCTCCTCCATCTCTCTTCTGTCCCCCCCTGCTCCCTCTCTTTCCTCCCTCTACCTTTTCCTTTTTTCTATTTCCAGTTTCCTTAATCTCTCCCGTAACTCCTCTATCTCGTTATCCTTCCTCACTCCTTCCTTTATCTTCTCTTCCATTCTATTTATTTGCCTTTGCATTTCTTCTCTTTCTCTTCTTCCCCTTTCCTCCCCCCTCTTCATCTCTCCTCTCATGTTCGCTATTTCCTCCTTCATGTCCCTCCCTTGTTCCTTCACGTCCTTCCTCATCTCTCTCATCTCCTTTCTTAGGTCCTCCCTGATCTCTCTCAGCAGGCTCTCTAGCTTTCCTGTCTCACTCTCCCCCTTCTGCGGTGATCTTGTCGTGGTCTTACTTTTCTGAAACGCTCGTTGTCTCTCTCTGTCCTCCTCTCCCTCTATCTCTGTCTCTTCCTCTCCCTTCCTCTTCCACATCTCACTTATATCCCTAAAACTGCCTATACTGTTGCTCTTCCCTCTCATTAATCTTTCGACGTTAGTTTTCCTCCCCCTCTTTACTACCTCATCCTCCGTTCTCTCCTTTCCGTCCCCGCTTTCCTTCATTATCTCCTTTTTTCTTTTTTTTTATAATAATTTACCTTTCGTCTGCACTGCCTTCTTTTTGTACTTTCTGTTATCTCCTTGCCCTCTATTCCTTTCTATCTTTCTTCTCCCTTCTTTACCCGCCTTATCGCCACCTTTCTTTCTTCTCCCTTCTTTACATACCTTATCGCCACTTTCCCTTTCTCTCTTGCTTCCTGTGCCGTCCGCCGGCGGCGCTTCTCCGCTACTCCTGCTCGCTTACCTCGCTCCCCTTTCTACTGCTTATCTTTCCCGCGCCTACCTGTCTGTTTTCCCTCTATTCTCTCCTAACCTCTTTCTTTTTCTTGCCTTTCGTACTTTTATCTTTCCTACCTTGCTTTCTGTTGAAGTATGAGTTCTCGCATTTCGAGACTCAGTAGTTGGTAGAATTGCGTCTGTCGAGAACAGCCGAAACAACTTCGAGTGTTCTCGGGAGCGCGGCGTACTGGCACATTGTGCTCGCGAAAATATTCTTTCTACTACTTCTTCTTTCTACTACTTCGGTCGACTCTGTAAAAGTGTTACTATAACCGGGAGCGCACCAAACCTTTGTGATAAATAAAATATAAGAGATCGTTCAATTTCACCGTGTGTTCTCTTTATATTCCTTTTACAAACCTGACCCCAACTCCCATAATCTGAAAGAAGCTGAAACTCTAACAGGTTATGGGCCCAGTATCGTAACTGGAAATTACTGTGTGGAGTTGGGAAGGTTTTCGCGAAATCGTCGCGAGTGCAACACGTGGGCGGAAGTGTCGGCCATTAGCAATTGTTCATCGAGGTGTAAAGACGTGTAGCGTGTGTGATCGGAGTAATCCATCATGTCTGTCGGCATCCCAATAAAAGGAGTGAAGAGTTTCGACGGATCGAACTTCCAAGGATGGAAGGCGCAAATAAACGCTTTATTTGTAATGAACGATGTGCTCGACGTGGTAGACGGAACCACAGTGATGCCGGACGAGCAAGCCACGAACGCGGCCGCGAGGAAAAAGTTCATCAAGGATAACGCCACGGCGAGATTCATAATGCTTTCGGCGATGGAAGAAAGTCAGGAAGTGTCAGTGTTATCGTCTGTGAACGCAAAAGAATTGTGGGACAAGTTGTGCGCGATTCACGCACAGAAAACGGAGTCGAATCGAATGACGCTTTTGCAAAGGTTTCACGAGAATAGGATGCGTGACGAAGACACGGCTGTTCAACACGTGGCGCGTGTGGTAAATCTCGCGAGTCAGTTGGCGGACGTTGGTGAAAAACAGAGCAACGGTACGGTGTTCGCGAAAGTGCTCGCCGGGTTGAAGCCGCGTTATAACATGTTAAAAATAGCGTGGGACAGTGTGAATCCGGAGCGGCAAACGCTGGATTACCTGCAAGAGAGGCTCATAAAAGAAGACGCCGAACTCGAAGCCTGGGAGGAAGAAGCGACAAGTGCTCTCGCGGCAGTGAAAAAGAAAACAGAAAAGAAGCAAAAATCGAAGAAAAGCAAAAAACAGATCGAGTGCTTCAAATGTCACGAGATGGGGCATTTCGCGCGCGAGTGCAAAAGCAAGCCGGTGCGAGTGAAAGATGGCGGCAACACGGCGCGGGAAAAGGAGCGGGATTGCGCCTTTACTGTCGAGAGCAGTGCAGCCAGTGACGCACGTGCGCAGGTCGAGTCGACAGGAAGTCAGATTCGAGCACTGATGAGCGCTGATCACAGTGAGGTCTGGCTTACCGACAGTGGGGTGTCGCGGCACATGACATACCGACGCGAGTGGATCGTGAGCTATCGACCGCGAGCAAATGGTGACACAGTGGCTCTCGGCGACGGAGAGCAGTGCGACATTGCCGGTGAAGGAACCGTGATGATAAAGAAACTCGTCGACGGAATATGGAAAGACTCAAAAATTGAAAACGTGCTTCACGTGCCGAAATTAAAAAAGAATTTGTTCTCAATTGGGGTGTGTACATCGAAGGGCCTCGAAGTGGCATTTCGCGGGAAAATCGTTGAAATTCTCGAGTCCGATAACGTAATCGCGAGCGGAATAAAACAATCGAACGGAGTCTGTCGGTTATTGTTTAAGTGCGTGAAAGCCGGAAGTGTCGAGGAAGCAAACGTCGCAGCAACGAACTTGAGTGTGTGGCATGAAAGACTCGGCTACGCGGGCGAACAGGCCATTCGCGAGTTAGTCAAAAAAGGACTCGTGAACGGAGTGACCTTGTCGAAAAGTGATTCGTTTTTCTGCGAGCCGTGTACAATTGGAAAATCGCACAAATTGCCATTTAACCGGAAGTCGTCGAAAGTGTCAACCGTGCCGGGTGAGGTGTTTCACACCGACGTATGCGGACCGATGTCTGTCAAGTCGCCAGCGGGTTCGAGGTATTGCTTGACATTTAAAGACGATGCGAGTGGCTATCGTAGCATTTATTTTCTGAAAAATAAATCGGAAGTGTTCGCGAAATTTAAGATTTTCGAAAAGTTCGTCGCGAACAAGTTTGGACAGTCGATGAAGACACTGCGGTCAGACAACGGTCGTGAATTTTGCAATCAAGAAATGCGTGTGTTTCTCGAGTCACGTGGTATTGTGCACGAAACGACGGCACCATACACACCGCAACAAAACGGCAAGGCGGAACGTGACAATCGAACAATAGTTGAGAGTGCTCGTACGATGATTCACGCGAAGAACTTACCATTAAAACTGTGGGCCGAAGCCTCAAACTGTGCGGTTTACGTATTAAATCGAACCGTGTGGAAAGCAAGCGAGGTCACACCGTACGAATCATGGGTCGGAAAACCGCCGAATTTAAAACACTTGAGAATATTCGGGTCGACGGCATACGTAAACATACCGAAACAGTTTTTAAAGAAGTTCGACGCGCGCGCAAAAATGTGATCTTTGTCGGGTACAAAGAAAATTCACCAAATTACCGAGTCTACGACCCTAAGACCGGAAAAGTGAGTGAAGCACGAGACGTGGTGTTCAACGAGCAAATCGGAACTGTTGTCGAAGCAGCATCGAAAGAAGACGAGGAAAGCGAAACCGTTCTGGCGTGGGAAGTCAAGGACGAAGAAGGCGAAAACGACGAGGGAAACAACGCTCAAGAAGAAGAGGACGAAGTGTTCGAGGACGTGCAAGAAGAAGCGGCAGACCCTCAAGCTCCGAATCCGCAAGTTAGTCAAGAACTACGAGATCGAGGTAGTATTCGTCGTCCTAGTCGATACGAACTAGACTATGTGGAATACAAAACTCCAAATAGTTACAAGGAAGCGAGAGATAGTCCTGAAGCCACGCAGTGGGCAAAGGCTATCGAGGAAGAGCTCGAGGCACACAAAAAAAACCACACGTGGACGCTCGTGCCAAGAACGTCCACCATGAGGCCCATAGACTCAAAGTTTTCCGGATCAAGGAGGGAGAGGATGGTCGAAGCCAACGCTTCAAGGCTCGCTTGTGTGCAAGAGGCTTTCAACAGCGCGAGGGCATCGATTTCAACGAAACGTTCGCTCCCGTGATCCGATACGACTCATTGAGAGTACTTCTCGCAATGATCACGGATCAAGATCTCGAGATGAAGCAGTTCGACGTAAAAACTGCCTTTCTCTACGGCGAGCTGGAAGAAGACATCCACATGGAGCTTCCAGAGGGTCTTCAGGTAAAAAACAGTGGAAACAGTGCTGTACGTAAACTCGAAAAATCTCTGTACGGACTCAAGCAGGCACCTCGGTGCTGGAATCAGAGATTTACGAGTTTCTTAAAAGAGTTCAAAGTCCATGAATGCGAGGCTGAAAAGTGCATCTTTGTCAGTGATTTCAAGAACGAGAGAGTTCATCTCGGACTATTTGTCGATGACGGACTAATCGCATCAAAGAATATAGAGATTCTAGATTTAATCCTAAGTAGATTAAGAGAAACATTCGAAACTACTGTTGTTAATTCAAATGTATTCGTTGGAGTACAAATGGAGAGAAACCGAGTCGAAAAAACAATGCTGATTCACCAAAGTGCGTACACGGCAAAAATAATTCAAAAATTTCGTATGGACGACGCAAAACCGCTAAGTGTACCCGCAGATCCTCATGTCAAGCTTCAAGCTTTCGAGGACGGAGACGAAAATTCGGAAAATGTTCCATACAGAGAAGCTGTTGGATCGTTAGTTTTTCTCGCGGCTGTTACGCGTCCAGATATTGCCTTTGCCGTGAACGCAGTTAGCAAATTTACGAATCAACACACGATTGAACATTGGAGAGCAGTAAAAAGAATTTTTGCTTATTTATTGGGCACAGTAAATCTTGGGATAGAGTACGAAAGCGGTGGCAGAACTTTTAAATTACACGGTTTTTCCGACTCAGACTTTGCAGGAAATCTCACGACAAGGAGATCTACCACAGGTTTGCCTGTCAAATGGAGCAATAACATGGAACTCCAAAAGGCAAAACTCGTAACATTAAGCACCACAGAGGCTGAATACGTAGCCGCATCAACAGCAACGAGAGAGTTGGTCTGGCTACGAAAATTGTTGCTCGATATTGGATATCAGTGCGAAAAGTCAACTATTTTGTTTGTAGACAATCAGAGTGCAATCAAGCTAGTCAAAAATCCAGTCTATCATAAGAGAACCAAGCACATAGATATCCATTATCATTTCATTCGAGAAAAAGCTCTCGAAAAACAAGTCGATGTAAAATACATTGCATCCGAGGAACAGTGCGCAGATATTTTTACGAAAGCTGTCACAAGAGATCGTTTCAAAGAATTAAGAGAAAAAATAAAAATGAGAACC
Organism: Netelia inedita; assembly: GCA_964017225.1. Classification (NCBI taxonomy): domain Eukaryota; kingdom Metazoa; phylum Arthropoda; class Insecta; order Hymenoptera; family Ichneumonidae; genus Netelia; species Netelia inedita. The sequence goes on from OZ024924.1 coordinate 22,039,886, forward strand.
GCTGACTCGAAACGCTCAAACAGTGGCAGTGTTGAAGTATGAGTTCTCGCATTTCGAGACTCAGTAGTTGGTAGAATTGCGTCTGTCGAGAACAGCCGAAACAACTTCGAGTGTTCTCGGGAGCGCGGCGTACCGGCACATTGTGCTCGCGAAAATATTCTTTCTACTACTTCTTCTTCTTCGAGACTTCATCGGGAGCGGTCGACTCTGTAAAAGTGTTACTATAACCGGGAGCGCACCAAACCTTTGTGACAAATAAAATATAAGAGATCGTTCAATTTCACCGTGTGTTCTCTTTATATTCCTTTTACAAACCTGACCCCAACTCCCACAATCTGAAAGAAGCTGAAACTCTAACACTTTCTTCTTTCCTTCTGCTTTTCTTCCTTCGCTTTTCTCCCCTCTCTCTTTCTCTCCTCACCAACTCCTTTCCTCCCTTTTTTTCTCCTTATCCCACTTTTCGCCACTTTTCTAACACTCACTCCTCGCACACGTCTGTCCACTCACGCATCGGAAACGGAAGCAATTTTCATGAAGTGTTTCTGACTACTTTCACTAAAATATTTCATCAGATTTTTTAATTTTGAGGTAGGTAGTGTTACGTCTCAGTAACATTACGATTGCCCTATTTTAGACCTTAGCAAGGCTAATGAGTCTTGGGAAACGGGCTAATGGAGTTTGATGCAATTAAACATATAAGACAAGGATATTAAGTTATAAAAAGAAATGATTTTTATTTGGTGGTTGTTTTGTTATATAATTCTAGTCTCTGTTCATATATTTTATGTCGTGGATCGTCTTTGGGGATCAAAGACGGATGCAAGAATTTAACGACGTACTCCAGCTTTAGTAATTTGTACGGGAACTCGATTTGTTTTTGGGAGAACGTCTGCTCCAAGAACTCCTTGGTGTAATAACCGCGATTGGGATCCCGTCAATAGCCGTGGTATTGTGCAACAATTTTCCGCAGTTGGTTCTGGCGACCACCACCTCGACGTTTTCCCACTAAAATTCAAGGATTAAAATCAGATTGCGGGGTCCCCAGGGGTTAGAAGAAAGGATATTTGAACTCGAGGCGGTCCTCGCAGATTATTTTGTTGTATTGGAGGATGATCGAACTCGAGGTGGTCCTCGCAGTTTGATTTGTGGTATGGAAGGATGATCGAAGTCGAGGTGGTCCTCGCAGTTTGATTCTGTTGTATGGGAGGATGATCGAACTCGAGGTGGTCCTCGCAGTTTGATTTTGTATGAAGAGGAAAAGTAATTTTGGAGAGTCGGTTAGAAACTTACTCTTCTCTACTTTTCCTTGTTGAGTTGAGACTGGAAGAGCAGTACAACAATTCTGCTCGGTCCAGGAGTTATACAAGACTTAAAAGGAGCTTACAAAGCTTTGAATGTTGATCGAGAACTCTCGAGAACTGAGAACCGATTTTTATGCTAAATTTCGGGCCTTATATACTAGTCTATCAACTATCTTTGTCTATTATGTAGGGGTTGGAGAGGGTAGTTCACAAATCCCTTATTGGTCCAAATTTCCACCGTCTCCCACTTCCTACTTTTCCGAGGCGAAAGAAAATTTGGCCTTATCACTTGACTCCTACTCTTGGGCTCGAGCGTCTCTCCCCACCACATTCATCCCGAGTTAGGGTTGTTCCAGGCGTTGGTGTAAGGAGGGATGCTCGTCCTTAAGGAGCGGTGGTGGTGTCGTTACGGGGATGTAACAGTAGGCAGATTATTGTATGGCAAAGTTTAAAGTACGGCTAATTTATTGTTAAAATTTTTTTTTAATTGTAAGAGATTTAAAAAAAATTTGACATTTTATTCGTGATTTTTTAACAATAATGGCGCGTATTTTTTTTTAATTTTCTTGCAATTTTTTAATCATAATTTATAAATTTTAACAATAATTTGAAAAAAAATGAAAAAAAAACAGCATAGACCTCGATAGTTCTGATAGGCCCTCGGTCGAGACGGACGTGTTTACACAGCACATCGTGTACTGTAATAACGTCGAGTGTGTGATAACGCCGAACCAATAGTGTTAACAATCAAACGGTTAATGTGAACTGTGTGTCATTATATTTTCGTCTCAAAAGTGACTAATTAGCACATATCTATCAAAGTACGAACGTAAAACTTACGGGTCAGCCAATGGCTGACCCAACTTCAGACAGTTTTAGCAATAATAAATCGCACCACTATTTATCTGAATGGCTCCGAAACCATACAGAATCAAGGGAAGAGGAAGAAACCGACGAAAGCAATGGATCTAATGAAAACAGGGATGCTGAGGTCTCCCAAAATGAACCACAACGTGGAGAATCAGTGATGTTGAAAGAACGCACTGTGAGCCAATCTAGCCTACACTCAACAACAACAATAATTGGGAAAAGAAAATCTACCAACGGCGCGGATGCATCCTCGAGTGAAGATCTCCTTTTCATAAAAGTGCAAAGCAAGGAAAGCAAAGGGAAAAAAATGAAAAAAGCTAACAGGAAAAACAAACGATCATTGGAACCAATGGACGTAGCCGGGTCTCTTCATAGCGACAATAATCAAGCACAGCATGAGCCAAGTAATGCCAGCCAAACAACGCATAATCAGCATATTGAAACCGCGCAGCCGGCTAGCACGCTGTTCACCGGAACTAGCAAAGATGAACGAGCGAGACAAAACGAAAATAAGAACGGTAATCGTAAACCAACGTCGAAGATAATTAATAATAACAATAGTAACCACAAACCAATACCGATTGTCATCAAATCCACCACACTATAGCAGAACGAATCTCTACAAACTCAACTGTACCAACTCTGCCGTCATCAAAAAGTTGAAATAAAACACGACGGCGGAGCTAATTGGAGAATCAGATATGAGAACACCCAATCTAAAATTCAACTTCAGGACTTTTTGAGAGCTAAAAAAATAGAAAACCACACGTTTAATGACTCCACTGAAAAACACAGGCGAGTCATGATCAAAGGCATTAAGGCGCAGCACTACGAGCCAGAAGAGCTGGAAATTATCATCGAAGAAGAATGGGGAACTAAACCTCTTCGACTCATCCCCTTCTCAAACAACAGCACCTTCATGGTGGCCATTTTTCCGCCGGAAACAAAACTTCTAGAATTATACAAGAAGACAAGGCTTGATTTATGTGTCATTAAATGCGAAAAATATCATGCAACAGAGAGCCGAGCGCCGCAGTGCATGAAATGCCTCGGTTTTGGACACATTGCGAAAAACTGCGAACACAAAGAAGTTCCTATGAAAATAATCATCGACCAAGTCGAACAATGCACCTTATGCAAGACCACTGAACACGACGCTAAAAGCAAATTATGCCCAGTCAGAACAGCCAACATGGAAAAAGCAACGGAAAAACGGAAAAAATCCAATCCTGCTACAAAAACAGCCCAGCGCGTGACAGCCGCACCATTAACAGTTAACTACGATAACGACTTCTCAGCAATCGAATGTCGATCTCATACCAGAGCCAATAAACAAAAGGATATCAACAGAGAAATTAACACGACCAATCAAACGCAACATAACAACCAAAGCAGACCAAATTCAATACCACCAACAGACCCAACAGAGCGAATCGAGTATTTCAGAAACAATGAACTTTCCAATCGCAACTATACACCAAAATCAAGTCAAAAAAGAATACCGATAAAAATACTTATCAGCAAAGCAATAAGCGAAATCTGTCACGACACCGTTAAAGCGAGTTATCTTCTCTCGATATATAGCATAATCGACGAAGTAAACGATGAATCTGCTATAAAATACACAATCGGAGGGGTGACGGATGCAGCAATCACTGTGCGCGATCGCTTGTGGGAAAAAATCGAGAATTCATAGTGATAATCCAATGCAACGTACTCGGTATTTACAAAAGAATCAATGAAATTAGAAATCTTGTCGCAAAACACAATCCGCACATAATAATTTTGAACGAAGTAAAAATTAAGCCCAGCGGGATTTACAAATATAACATCCAAGGATATCTGAAAATATCAGACAATAAAACAAATCAAGAAGTGCGTGGTCGTGGAGTCCGGGGCACCTTCATGTACATTAGAAATGATCTCTATTGGTGTAGACACAAACCTTATGACAATCTCGAATGTTGCTCAGTACTGCTTAATACTAAAAACGGCCAGCCCTAGGCGCCTCTGGTGGATGTGCTTGAGTTTACTCGCATTAACACTGGAGGAGACTAGGAAGGTACCGACCTGTATCGGCGGAGGTTTTCTGCAGTTTCCCTCCGTCCGTGGCAAATGCGATACAGGAAGATTAGGGGGAATGCGAAACGGCTGCAGCCGTGTGGTCGCAAATAAGAATGTCGGAGGATAGGTTGAATAGAATGATTGTAATAGGTGTGTAAAAACCCGAGGAGGGTGTACCCGTTAAACTCCCACATTATTATTATTACTAAAAACGGCCAACGGATAACTATTAATGGAATCTACGCAGCACCAGGCGAACATCACGTCAACAATGACATAGAAAATATACTGAACGCACAAAACTCAATCACAGTAGGGGAGTGGAACGCGTAACACCAAATATTCGGACATGGAACAAACGACCAACGAGGGACTATGATATAGGGGAAAGTGGGGGAATTGAGAACGGCGGGTAATTGGGAATAGCTAGATAAGTAATACTTCCCCCCATACTACACCGTCCCGAACCTGTTCAAGGAACACATCCCGCCCCCCTCAGTGCATACGCGAAAGTGAGAATAAAAGATCGCACGCTTGCTGTCACGGTGAGTCGAACAATTATTTTTGCCTTTTTGTTATAATTCTTGTCGTGTGCTATAATAGATGTAAATATCATATTTTTGAGTTCCAGGTCACGATATTGTATCACTATCATGTACGTAGTATCTGTTTTCAAATATTACGTGATTGGAGTTTCACCAAAAATACTGTTGAGGATTACCGTCGTTTTTATTTATATTGACCACTTGGGGCAATTGGGAACGGCATCAGGCGGGTAATTGGGACCGTTCCCAATTACCTCTTGCGTTCTTAACACATTGCGTACGTGTTACAAGATATTTCGTTTTCATGTGTTTGTCGATTAAATCGGCAACAAGCCACCAGCGGCAAATGTTTTTGTTATGTTACCAGGGTAACGAAGCCTCTCCGATTCTTAAGACAAATGATAAGCGAAATAAATGAATTTCGACAATCTGGGCATGTGGAAATGTTACAGGCAGTACAGTATCAGTCGTCATAGGCAGTGCATCAGCAGATCTGTGCCGATCGTCGTACGTATCGTATCTTATAAAGCCGTCCGCAATGTGTTAATTACCTCTAGTGCTGCTGAATTATTGTGTAAAAATGTTTTATCGTTACAAATTGTTTCAGATGCCTCGGAATTACATACGAAAGACTGAAACAAAATATCAAATTGAAAATCTTCGCCATGCAATCGAAGATATCAAAAGTAAAAGGCTTACATTGGGCAAAGCTGCTGCCAAATATTCTATACCAAAAACGACATTATTCAAACAAGTAAAGCAAGACGGATCCAGTACACCAAAAAAAGGTCGGCACCCTGTATTCAATAAAAAACAAGAAGATCAGCTAGAAAAGTACATATTTGATTGCTGCAAGTCTTTTTATGGCATAACACCCAATTCATTAGGCAGAATTGCTTTTCGATTTGCTGAAGCTAACAATGTGAAAAATCATTTCAATAAGGAAACTCGGGAGGCCGGCAAAGACTGGTACTATGGTTTTATGTCTCGATATCCTTCCATCAGTTTACGGATTCCAGAAGCTACGTCACTTAATAGAATAACAGCTTTTAACGCCACCGAAGTGAATTTGTTTATTGAACAACTGAAGATGATCCAAACAAAACATAATATACCTGGTCATCGTATTTTTAATATTGATGAAACCGGCATTAGTACCGTTCAAAAAAATTACAAGATTTTGGCTCCAAAAGATTTAAAACAAATAGCAAAAGCGACAAGTGGAGTACGCGGTGTCACAACAACAGTAGTTTGTGCTGTCAGCGCTAGTGGCATATATGTACCTCCCATGTTTATCTTCAAAAGAAAAAGAATGAACGGACTGTTAATTACAGGCTGCAATAGTGACATGATCGCCGCGGTTTCTGATTCCGGTTGGATAAATGAGTCGATATTTCTTGACTACTTGCGACATTTAATATCTTTCGTGAAACCTACCAAAGAAGAACCAGTATTATTAATACTCGATAATCACGAAAGTCACATCAGCCTGGGAGCATACGAGCTTTTCCAAGAACACAACCTGCAAGTACTTTCTTTGCCTCCCCATGTATCTCACAAAATGCAGCCACTGGATCTTACAATCTTCGGTCCACTTAAGATGGCATACAATAAAGAATGTGAGCTCTACATGGTTAACAATCCTGGCAAACGGATAACCCAATACGAGGTTGGAGAACTTTTTACAAAGGCGTACAACAAAACAGTCAACATAAGCAAGGCTGTCAGTGGATTTAGAGCCGCTGGAATTCATCCTATTGATCCTGACAAATTTAAAGACAGCTTTGACAATGCGATATTTGATCAATCCCACACCACTCAGACTCAAGAAAGCGATGTTCACGAAACGACAGCTTTGCAAAGTTTGAATGAGTCCGTTAACACTATCAGCCAGAGTCAAACACCAACACCGGATGCTACTTCTATTGCCGAAAACGACAAAGATTTGAGCGTTACCATGAAAACGCCTTCTCCATCCATTTCTGTGCCTCTTACCGAAATTATCAATGTTCCTGTCATTACTGAAATAAGAACCACTTCTAAGCGACGTAATAAGAAGCACTCTTACAATTTTATCCAGTCCGGAAATAAAAATTGAATTAGAGGAAAAACAGAAAAGACAAAGTGAAAGGAAAGCTAACAAAGAAAATGTTCCAACTAAAAAACAAAAAACGAACATTAAAACTATACAGAAGAAGGCACGAGTCAAGGGTAAAGGACTTAGAAATTTGAAGAAGGCTTTACAAGGAAATGGAGACGAAACGGAGTTTTATTTGTATAATGTAATTTGTATATTTATTTGTATAATGTACTACGAAAAGTACGAACACCCACCGGCAGAAGATTGGATAATGTGCGGCATTTGTAAACTCTGGGCTCATGAAAAATGCACTGCTGGCGAGACGAGTAAAGGTTACTTGTGTGATATGTGTCGTTCCTAATTACCCCATACTGTTCCCATTTCCCCTGTGGGATGATCTCAATTACCCCATAGGGTATGGGGTAAAAAGGAACAGCAATGTTTTTTGTTTTCCTTCATTTTGCTAATAAAACGTTGTTACTTAATAATTATTCACCACTAATAAGTAGATGGACAAGCAAAGTTTATGTTGCAATAAAAGTTGATTGTGTCTATGACATTTTTCGATTATTTTTGAGCGTTAGAAGTTAAGTGTTCCCAATTCCCCCACTTTCCCCTATCAACACATAAACTCAGGATCGATCGATATCGCGATGGATCCGCGCGGATCTCGGCCCACCGCTTGGTATAACAACATACTAGACTTTGCAGTGACCAACATCGCCAATAACATAACAACATGTGAAAATATTGAAAACATTGGTAGTGACCATGTGCCAATTCTCGTGAAAATAAAAATAATGCCGGAGACAATTAAAAAAGGAAGAACTATACTCGAAACGAATGAAGAGTGGCTTGAATACGAACAGAGGACAGTACTCGAGCAACAACCGTCGATTGAATCAATTGAAGACGTCGAAAAAGCCATAGATCATCTCACATCGCTCCTGCAAACGGTCGTGCGCGGAATGACTCGCGAACTCAACAAAGCCAGTGAACTATTACCAGTCGAAATCCAGCAAACGATTCGGGAAAGAAACTGAGTGTGATATTGCATGCGATGCAACGGACGCGCTCACGATCTCGCGTGGACTACCCGCTTGCAAGAGCTCAAAACGCGCGTAATTGAGCAAATACGCCAGCATAAACAAAAACAATGGCTACGCGTCACCGAGGAAGAAACAGACAATCACAAAACAATGTGGAGGATCCAAAAGTCCCTAAAGAGACCGGAAAACAGAGTTCCCTTTTTCGAAGGTGCAACCACCCAAAAAGAAGTAGCCTCAATACTGACCGAGGCGGCAATTGTTCGTGAAAGCACGGTAAGCGAAGATCTAAAAGCAACCGTTATGACGGCACCTTCTAAACCTCTTCGACTGACCAATAGTCAAAAAATGAAAAAGACCCTGAAAAAATTCAAAAGCAACAAAGCACCAAAACCGGACGAACTTTGAACTAATCACCTAAAATGCATGCATTCGAGCTGTTTCACGAAAATGGAAGAAATATTTAACTTCTGCCTTACTCATAACTATTATCCAAACAAATGGAAACTTGGCACATGCATATTCCTTCATAAACCAGGTAAACCGATCAACGAACCTTCTTCATACAGACCAATAGCCTTGCTTAACATAATGGGGAAATGGCTAGAGCGAATAATTCAAAACAGAATGGACACGTGCTTCACAATATTACCAGATTCTCAACACGGATTCCGACCAGGCCTCGGAACAAATAGCCAACTAACAAGAACAATACACTATATTCAAAAATCAATAAACGAAGGAAAAACATGTCACGCTGTCTCATTGGATCTCTCAAAAGCATTTGACTGCATTAATCACAAGGCGCTGGTACACAAATTAATAGAAAAAGATATAGACTTAGGCATAATCAAAATGGTTGAATCATACCTAACGGACCGAAAACTACAAGGAAAATTTCTGAACGAAACCGCGGACACAAAAATTCAGCAGCACGGAGTCCCACAAGGATCTGTATTGGAACCAACAATATTCAATCTCTATATTTCCGACGTCCCACACACGGCAGATCTCTGCTCTCAGTACGCGGATGACATCATGGTACTAAACAAGGGTCACACCCCACGTCGAGCACAGTACCTCGCGGAAAGGAATACACAAGAACTAGTCGACTATTATCACAAATGGGGACTCAAATGCAATGCGGAAAAAACACAGGCAATGATTTTTGGAAGACAGCACCGAAAAATAGAACATCGCAAAATCAGTATCATAGATCCACAGACAAGAAACATCGAAACGATAGAACCATCAAGAAAACTGAACTATCTCAGAGTTACTATGACGAGAACCTTAAAAATAACCCCACACTTCGACAAAAGACTCAGAATCGCAAAATTCGTAATAAACTGCCTCCAAGGAATTATTGGGCGTTTCAGTGAGGTAGATGCATACATAAAGTGAAAGGTAACAAGAGCATGCATTCTGCCAGCATTGGATTATGGTACCGGCTGCCTGTTGCCGCTTTACAATAAAACATCACTACGTAAAATGGAGATCTGCTATAAAAAAGCACTGAAACAAGCTGCGGGACCACCACTATTGTTTCCAACGGTCGAACTGTGGCAGATGACCGGCGAAAAACCTTTTATCGATAGGCTATGTGAAATACACCAGAACGGTATCGATAAACTTCGAAATCATGCCTGTCCCTACTTAAGGGGGCTCACTGCGGAAAACCGCAGGCCATACAACAATGCATCGGCAAAAACTAATATTCTTTGTAAAATAGAACCCGCTCTCCTATGAATCACCCACAAATAACCATCACCTATCCACCTTACCATACCACTAGCAATAAGCAACAAAATGATGGCGAAAAAAACAAAAAAAATATATACAGCCGAGAGGCAAAGTTCAAGAATATAACAAATATGTAAAAAAAAAGTATCCTGTCCCATAATTGTATAGACACTCATGGAGCAATGTTCCCAATAATTCTGTAACTGAAACCCAATGAAAACAATAAACATCTTCAACAACGAAAAAAAACCAGAGACCTCCGGGACGGTAGTCTCACTCGCTTACCGCTGGGCTGCTCGCCTTGTTGTGTTTATGTAGAAATTCTACGGTACACAATCGTGCCCCCAACTTCGACCGGCGATTTCTCGAAAACGGAGCCGAGTTGGTACCTAAACATTTTGGGGTTTGGTTTGTACCTACCCACACTATAAGCACGCGAAGTGGGAGCCCGTAACTCGATGCACCTCCCGGACCGTCCCCTCGTTAGAGGTCAAATTTCATTTCTACCACAAACGCAGCAAGCTATTGCCGCATCTCCGGAGATATCAAGAAATATTCTGACATTCACTCTCAGCATGACCCAGGGTCAACGACGTGGATGTGGCGAAAATTATTCAAAACGTATTCAAAACATCAAATTTTGCCTAAAAACATTAAATATTTTGTGCCTCTTGAGTGGTCGATATATCGACCAACCCCGCAGCTAAAATGTTAAATTAAATCCTGAATGTACATGTTGAAAATCACCTCCTGAATTTTTTTCCCGCGTGAGCCTTCTGTAACAGCTGGAATTTTATAATAAAACCGCGAATTTTCGCAGATCGGAGATTGTTGCTAAGCTATATAACATAGATCGGTAAATTTGTTGTGTATCTCTTGGGGACAGTTTTTCCTATATGATATATGAGTGTTGGAGCGGTATGTTGATAAATAACCGATAGCCGGGGCTCTAAACAAAACAGATGAATCAATTTTCAACTGTAATTTACCGCTAAACTAACAGTGTCACGTGATTTTTGCATATGACTCTTTTTGTAGAGAAACTCACAGGGTACAACTTTTGTAGGAAGCATTTTTCGATAAAACCGATAACAAAAAAATATCGAATTAAAGAAACGGTTTTTTTTCAACAATCTCTGGTTGCTAAAAAACATATCCAAATTTTTCTAATTTTCTAGAGCATGTTCGTGGAGGTTCAAAGAACCTACAAAAAAATTGGCGTGCTCTTGTGTCTTTGTTTAGAAGTCAGTCATATTTTTGTACATTTCGATTGACTATTACCGCTAGGCTGCTCACTTCCTTGGGTTTATGTACAAATTCTAGGGTACATACCCGGCTATGAAGCAAACTCCAAAATTTGATCGGCGATTTCTCGAAAACGAAGCCGAGTTGGCACCTACAATTTTGGGGTTTGGTTACTACCTACCCACACTATAAGTTCGCGAAGTGGGAGCCCGTAACTCGATGACCCTCCGAGAGCGTCCCCTTGTGAGACTGTTCTTTTTTCTGAAGTATCAATTGCTTTACAGAAAATAAGGTAACCGATAACATCTATCTATTTCGCACTTATATTATAAATGTTGCAACCCACTTATATTTTTCAAAATAATTTTCAGCAGTTAACGACAAGAAATCGTTATAGCTATAATAATAATAGGCACAATATTTCGTAAAAACAGGATGTTAGGTAACTATCTGGACGCATGAAATATCTCGGTAGTTGGCATGAGGCAAGCAAAACGGAATTTTTCACGTTGACCTGCGATGAAAATTGATCCAGACATTAATTCGCAAAGTTGGAAAGTTCGAGTTTGCTAACAATGCACTCGAACGTGCTATTGATAAATGCCGGGATTACGGGTTTGAGCCCCGCTCGGGATTGCCTTCCACAATTCTTCTCTTTTTTTGTAATCTTGACAAAATAATTATTAAGAAACGAATGACGAATCAACGGTTTTAACTTTTACACTTTGTGAATTAATATCTGGGCCAATTTTAATCGCAGGACAATCTAAAAAAAACGTTCTGCTTATTTTGACCACCTAGTTATTTTATGTGCCCAAGTAGTTGCGTATGTAGTGAACTATAGTGGGTTATATGTATAGTATGTTCCAGCTAACGGTACCGTGTCCAGCGTCAAGAAACAGGCAACTCTTACCCCATTGGCATTAGTATCACGCCAACGGTGGTGGAGTTACCAACTCTTGGCACCTTTCGATTTCAACTCTACATATTCTATTTTCTCAAACGTGCACTTAGAACCGTATCTTAGAACCGATGATTTCTGGAGACGGGTGTATAAAGTTGAACGTCGTATTTTTGCCAGTTTACAACTTTACCTGTTTACAACTTTACCTGGATGTTATTGATTCATGGATATATAGTCAATAGAAAATTAGGATCTCGGGTGGTTTCACCAGAGATTAGGGGGAGATCAGCAACGCTCGACAAAATTTCAAGATTCGAGAGTTGGTTCGGCGGTGCAGAATCTGGGCGGCCAAAACGTATGCACGGGCCTGTGAGTACAAAAGTATGCACAGTGCCGTCGTTACGAGCTCATCCATTTATTTTTTCGTAAATTCAAGGAGCCCATTCGTCATTGCTTGCCATACGATAAGTTTTTATATAATCGTGGGATTCCCGTGGAGTCATACTAGTGAAGACTTACACTTAAGTGCAAGGTAAGGAAATAGATGGCCTCTCTGTTCTTTTGTACGTGTAAATATCTACGGACATACAATTATATTTTAACTCACTTGAATTCGTGATCCACTGCGAAAGTCTTTGGATACCTATCTTTGTATATGCCCCATTTTTATTTATCAATGGAAATACACCGGACAAATGAAGTTACACATAAAAGTTCTTCGTGAAAATATGATGAAAATTGACATTTTTCCGTATTCTCGTTGAGGTTACACGAAGGTCATCATCATTTAAAGAAATGGGAATGTATAAGTTTTTCTCGTTCCCATTGTAGTCAGGTTGTAAACGAATACAACGAGACAAAAAATGTTTTTACCATCAAAAACGGCAGAGTCATAACACTTTTAATTGTTGGCAATGGCGCCAATTCTTTGGCGGCGGGGGTGGAAAATGCCGCAAACTTGAACATAAACTTACATTCGGATCCGAAATGTGCCACTAAAAACGTATCGCCTATGTTAACATTATCCAAAGTGTACAATGTGGAAGTCATGTGATGGCATTTTGGAGCAAAGTTGTCCCTCTTGCAATATTGAAGAACTCCGAACCCTGCTCCATTAGTAATTAGCCATTGCTGATGGGGGAATGCTAATGTCGGCAGTTGGGTTGCAGTCGCACACTTTAGGTTGAAGTGTTAGTCTACGTTTTATGTAACTACATGTTTCACCGCTAACCATCTAAGGACGTGCTCGTGTACGTGTGCCATTTTCGAATTCCAAAGTGCCGTAATTCCGTCGTTTTTGAGACTAAAAACATTAATTTTTATCGTTGTATTCATCTTCGATTCGATTCCATCAACAATATGACGGTGGAAAAACTAAACATGATCATCGGTGAAAAAAATCTCAATATGACATCATGTTCCACTTATAATAATAACACTTTTATGGAAAACTTGTTTCCGTATGCTCTCATTTTGTCGACTGATTCCCATTGCTGAATTAAGATGAGAAACTCTGAATACATGTATAAATATATTTGTCGCCCTTGATCCAGTTTTCAATCGACAATTGTATTGTTAATCTCTTGATCGATGCATAATTAATTATCCTTTATGTGGAAACAATTGCTTGTGACTTTCGTTGAGCCTCGTCATAGAGGAAGCTTAATACATCATAAATGTGCCAAGACGACGGAAAATCGTATCAGGGCATCATTTATGTGTACATACACATTTATACTAGGTTATCTATACTAGTGAAACACTCAAACAAGCTACCTTACAGGGCGGAAAACAAATGAAAATTGACATTTGCATGATACATCCTTGAAAACGATGGGGGATTTTGGTAGATGAATTGATGAACCTATCTGTTTATCAAGACCCTTGAGGAAATAGAGAAAAATAATTCGGTGTCCTATTTTAATTTGCATCTATATTAATTTATGTCTATTCTTTTTTTAAATTCAATAAAGCTTTTTAAGAGTATAGAGGAAGGATCCAACGCGCGTTGCAATCGCCTGAATCCTTGCGATTAGTTTAATACACAAATAGTGCGTGTTAACGGGGTTCGACATATTCGGAAGCACCTATCCGACCTTCTTTGCTTCAAATTAAGATTTCTCCAAAACTATTCAACATTTTTCGACGATCTTTTTAGTTTTGTTCAGAAGGACTTTATTGATAATTTTATGAGTGGTTTTAGAGGATATTAAAATTAGAAAAGTTTTGGAACCAATTTAAAGTCGAAAAACATTGGTTCGAAAATGCTTACTTTCTATTGTGATGGTCGACGGTAGAAATGATAATAAAGGAGATGAATAGAACGATTGTAGTTTATTGGTGAACTGTGTAAGAGATGACTGGAGGAGTGCACTAGGATTATTGATGGGAGCAACTTGTAGCGTGTGAACTGTTGAAGTGTTGGCGATGAACTGAAGCGTCTTGCGACGTTCTCGAGGTCCGTGAGTCTAGGCCCTTTGTCTTGGGCCTGGGCGAAATGGTCAAGTGCACGCGTCGTGTGAAACGTCTCGCGTTGACCGTGAGACGCTGACTCAGGGTGATAAGGGCGTATATGTGTGGCCGTGTGAGTGTGGTGTAGGATTAGCGTGTGGGAATAGATTGATATGGGGTGTATGATGGACTGTGAGAATGGTGTGATAAAGATGCGTGGGAATGAAAGTAATGTGGATACGTTACACTCCCCCTCCTGCAAGAAGATGCTCCGCATCGTCCTTGTTACAAAATTTTGGTTTTTCTGATTCTATAAAATTAAATTTTGTGTGTTTACAGTATGTTCTTTTTCGTGTAAAATCTATATAATATCAATGTTTTTGTGTCAGTGTGCATGTTTGTGTCAGTAAATTGCTCGTGTTCCTTCGTTCTGTCTATGTTTTTCCAGTTTCCGTAACATTTTTTGATTTCTTTCCTTATTCCTTTGTCTTTTATTGTTTTATATGGGTTCTGGATGTGGGTTTTTCCCTGAAACATTCTAACTTTTCCATTAGCTTTTGTGTTAGTGGGTATGGTCGTGTTAGGTGAGAAGGGTTTAGGTGGGTGTTATAAGATATACGGGTAGAATATAATATGTATTGTAGTGTTACGCGTGTGTTCCGTGAATTCATTCCAAATTGCAACAACATTAATTTTTTCGCGTACTATACACTGGATATCAGAATGGTGCAGATAGCAACAAATCTCTTGTGATTTATTGCAAATTTGTAATTTTTTCATACGTATCTCCGAGAGTTTTTAACCGATTGGGATGCAAATTAGCATAAAGGTAGAGGATGAAAAAATAAAGTTGACGGGTTTGTTATCTTTTCGCTATCTCATAATTAAGGGGTTGAAACGGCCCCTCGATTTTTAGTCAATTGTATCGTATGATCGGATTAATTAATACAAACTATTTCGACTCATTGCATTTTCATTTCATCCCATTTTTATATCTACAAATTTTCGTCCATGCCACACGGTAAGAACTTCGAACGTTCGCGAGGGGGATGGTTGGGGGAGGGGGTGAGTGGAATTTACAAATATGTATTCGTGTATTCAAACGAACTTATATTAACGTAAATTTAACCCGGAATGGCAAAAGGCTACCCGGTCATACGATGCAATTGACTAAAAAATCGAGGGGCAGTTTCAACCCCTTAATTATGAGATATCGAAAAAATAACAAACCCGTCAACTTTATTTTTTCATCCTCTACCTTTATGTTAATTTGCATCCCAATCAGTTAAAAACTCTCGGAGATACGTATGAAAAAATTACAAATTTGCAATAAATAATAAGAGATTTGTTGCTATCTGCACCATTCTGATATCCAATGTATAGTACGCGAAAAAATAAATGTTGTTGCAATTTGAAGTGTTTTCATATCTTGTATTTTTATCCATTCTACAAGCGTACCAAATGTCATCGAAATCGGCGAAGATGCATGAATGTAGTTGCCTGTCACTAAGCAGCTGCCATCTCTGGAGCGGTCAAGCAATTCAGTTGTAGGTAGTCGGTAATTTACGACGCATGGTAAATACCATCAAAAAGTGGTGTCCACCCATTATGATTCACCCTGTATAATTATATATTAATTGATCATATACAATTTTATATAAAAATTGGCCCGATAGAATTTTATATATTTGTATATAAACGTATAGAATTGTATATACCAATAATGTACATTTCCATAAATTAGGGGAAAAAACCGCTCTTCCGGGGACTTGAACACGGGACGCACGGATGGTAGACCGGCGCGCTAACCGCTCGGCTACGCGCTTCCACATTTTTAACTTACACGTCAAAGCTTATGTGCGGCGGCAAAACCTTTCAAACCGGGTATCTCAAGAACGGCTGCGTATCTACACATAGCCCTTTAGGGTTTTCTTAGTTTCAGTCCCCCCTACAACCCTACGAAGTCCCATCGCTAAACTCGGTTGGCCTCTGCTGGACTCGCCTTGTAAGGCCGATAGTTCAGTACTAGACGAATGACAACGAAAGTGTTCCCATATATGGAACAAACCGTCTTTTCTTTTCATTTGAAAATACTTTATATTTTATAATTCAACGTTTCAATGTAAAATACGTTGATATGTATGTTAAAATGCAATATATATATTGTAACGTTGTACAATTTTTCTCCTGCACCCGGCTCGCCCCAAAGGCAGCCGTCCCCGCAAAATTCAGCAGAAATCAGGCAAGTAAACAAATATCCTCCTTATAAACTATTGTAAGGCCTGTGCAAACGCTTATCCAGAAGAGGACCGACCGCGCCAGCCCCCAAAGTCATCGCCATCATCATCGTCAACCCGTCATCAAAGGAAAAATTACGAAGACTTCAGTACTCGCACACAATACACACCTGTCACAATACTGCACCCGTCCGTCCCCGCCCCGAAGCCATCCATCGGCTGACCGGCGATAAGGAAGGACGAAGATGGCAGCAGCGCACGGCGATCCCCGAAAATCCCCATTACCCGCAATTATACATTTCCTTATACAAATCTCCCTGAATTATCGACCGCCCTACTTACCTACCTTTCCCCAATAGATCCCGCTACCGTCAAGCACGAATCAATCATACGCCTGACCCATCTATCGACCCGTGACGCTGCTGCCGAAAGATCGAGCGACCCGTGGTCGATGCCGGTAAGCCCGGCCAATCAACGGCCGAGAAAATCCTCGAACTTCCGGCAGGCCATGAGGCCGTCACTCATAGCTGCCAGATCGCGCGCGAAATGTACCCCCACTCTAGCGTCCTGCGCGCCCATCACACAATCATAGTAGCGCGTGTCCGTGAGCGAACGATGCTCGGACATCTTCGGAAAGAGCCGAGCGCGGTCGGGCAACTTCGACCGTGCCTTCGGCAGCTACACCAATACATGGACGCTGAGCCCGTTCATGTGCGGCCAAGCCGAAACTGAGGCTTCGAGCGAAAAAGCAATCTGATGGGAAGACCAGAGGCCCAAATTTTGTTTATTTTTTTTTTCAATATTTTTTTTTTATATTTATACGAAGTGAAGGTGACCACCCACACATTCATTTACCAAGGTAGTACGCGCGCAACTCTTAAGAACTTTCTAAAAAATCGACTTTTATAAATTGCCTAGCCCTGTAAAAGAAGCTCACGTTTGAAATTTGTTAACTGGTCGAGTGGTCGAGTGGTGAGCGTACTCGACTAATAACTGTTAGGTTGCTGGGTCGAATCTTGTCCGTGGGTACCTTTTTTTCGATTTTTATACCCATCAATAAATTAATTTTATAATCATAATTGAAACGCTACTTCTACAGAACAAATATTCACTTTTTTTTATTTCAATAATGCATTTCTTTATATAAAATATATTGGTGGTGCACATGAAATACAAAATAATATATACATATATTATCGACGAAAAATTTCCGGACAAAAGTTGAAAACAGTGCCGGAACAGATTTTTATGCCACTTCGCCGGTAGTTGCCCTCGGCCAATTTAACCAACCCCATTTTAAAGAGGAGGGATTTACCTTCATTTTGGCTTTTTAAAAAAAAAATCACGATTTTTTTTTACAATGATCACACAGTTTTGAACACGACCATTATTTCTCGTTTTTTTGTTTTTTTTCGAGTGGACCTCGTTTGTGGTAAAAAAAATTGTAACGTAAATGCGTTACAAATTTTCGTGAATTTTTTTTTAAGCCAAAATGATGGTAAATCCCTCCTCTTTAAAATGGCGTTGGTTAAATTGGCCTAGGCCAACTACCGGCGAAGTGGCATAAAAATCTGTTCCGGCACTGTTTTCAACTTTTGTCCGGAAATTTTTCGTCGGTAATATATGTATATATTATTTTGTATTTCATGTGCACCACCAATATATTTTATATAAAGAAATGCATTATTGAAATAAAAAAAAGTGAATATTTGTTCTGTAGAAGTAGCGTTTCAATTATGATTATAAAATTAATTTATTGATGGGTATAAAAATCGAAAAAAAGGTACCCACGGGCAAGATTCGACCCAGCAACCTAGCAGTTATTAGTCGAGTACGCTCACCACTCGACCACTCGACCAGTTAACAAATTTCAAACGTGAGCTTCTTTTACCGGGCTAGGCAATTTTTAAAAGTCGATTTTTTAGAAAGTTCTTAAGAGTTGCGCGCGTACTACTTTGGTAAATGAATGTGTGGGTGGTCACCTTCACTTCGTATAAATATAAAAAAAAAATATTGAAAAAAAAAATAAACAAAATTTGGGCCTCTGGTCTTCCCATCAGATTGCTTTTTCGCTCGAAGCCTCAGTTTCGGCTTGGCCGCACATGAACGGGCTCAGCGTCCATGTATTGGTGTAGCTGCCGAAGGCACGGTCGAAGTTGCCCGACCGCGCTCGGCTCTTTCCGAAGATGTCCGAGCATCGCTCGCTCACGGACACGCGCTACTATGATTGTGTGATGGGCGCGCAGGACGCTAGAGAGGGGGTACATTTCGCGCGCGATCTGGCAGCTCTGCCGTCACTTTGTGACGAGCCGGCAAAGAGAATAGTTAGGAGAGAAATAAATTTGCGGAACTTAAAGAAATTTAGAGGAAACTATAGAGAGTATAAAGGGTACGAGAAAACTTGCGAAAGTGTGAAGAGTGAGAATGAACGGAGAGAGGCGAAGGATTGTGAAAAGGATTGAGGAAAAATAAGGAGAAGCGAGAAAAAACGAACGAGGAAAGAACGAGAAGGATCGAGGATAGAACGAGGGATAGAGAGAGGCAGCCGACCGGTAAGTGTTTGCACAGGTCCCCCGGCAATACACTTACGACGGCCATTAATTTCCCTTTTTGCGTGTCGAGTATTATATTGCGTACTTTCGCGAATTATTCTGTATTAAAATTCATAGAGACTACCCCCCCCCCCTTCCGTTGCGTGCGTTTATCCTTGTTTCTCGCCCGAGATTTCATTATTACGTTCATAAAATAGTCGTGTGGGACGGCTGTAAAATAATTAGAGATAAATATCGGAATAAGTTATTTGCGTGAAAATTAACGGTCATCTCCTCCCCGCCTGGCCAAATCACCTCATACGCCCAAGTCAAGCGACGGTTACGGTCGCGCGACGCTCCCGCACCCGCCTACCCCCTTACCGCCCAGCGACATCATACCGTTACAATTTCCCTTCTCCCCGCCTGCCCCTCTCCTAGGATCGACCAGAATAATAGGCATAAGATCGAGCGAACATTATTGAACTGTGTACATTTTTTTTCCCTGTATTATTGAAGTGCGATTCGGTGTCGAGCGAGCGCTCGAATATCGCGCACAGAATATTGACACGGAAATATTATTCCAGTATTCTCCTAAAGCCAGTGGTAATTATTAAGAGGCCACATAGAGTCGGAGAACTCCTCCCTGAGATCCCGTCCGACCTTCCCCCCTCCTGTCGAGTTAGCCTTATTTCCCCATTTGACCATCAGAATTATTAGATTTTTGTTATTTTCAAGCATTAAAAATAACTGGCGCCCAAAGACAGAAAATATTGTTTACATTAAAGTATTATTTTTTTTTGTTTATTTACCGCCCCGGAGATAGTCCGCCGATATTAAGTTTTTGAATTGATATTTTTTGTTGTTGTTGTGTTATTAACGAGTGAACAATAAATTTATATTGGTATTTCTTTTTGAAGTCAATCAGTATTACCAAATTATTAATCCCCCCCCCCCGTTCCCCAAATTCCCTCCCACCATCGGCGTGACAATATATTGCATTTTAATACATATTTTATTAACTTTTAATGAACAATCTTTTGATTTACCTGTTTCCATACGCGAATAAACCCAAAGAAAACTGTTTCTATATTTTATCATATATGAGTAGCAATATAATTATATTAATTTCAAAAGAAAAGAAAAGTACTCATATACAGTTATATACAATTTTATATACCGGAAATAAATTTTTCACGTATATATATATAATTGTATACAACACTATATTGAATTATATATAGGGGAATTGTGCTCAAGATGACATACTTTTTGTTTGGAGGCAAATATTTGATTATTGAAAGGAGATAAAAAATAAATCTGAGGGTACACATTAAAAACGTTTATTTACGAACACATAAAATGATTTTGACGCTAAAGAAAATGATAGAATAGAAATAAAATAATAAAAACACCAATCATCTCCAAGTGGGTATGTTGACAGACATCAGTCTAAGTTGACATACCTAATTATCGGTGCACAATTCACACTTGAACATTTTGGATCTTGCTGCAACGCCACCACATAGAGTGTGGCACCATTGCTTACACAACTAGCAACATACCCAATATCTCCTGGCTTCGATTTGCTATATAATTCGTTGCAATAAAGGCATGCCGCATCGGAATCATCATTATCAATAGCGTTTTGAGGAAAATCTTTCGCAGGTCTAGCATCTGAGTCTAAACGTAAATAAAACATCATTTTTAAGTATTCTCACACGTCGAGAACTTGAGGGTAAGATGACATACTATGTCATCTTAAGTCGACGGTTGATATGTCATCTTACCCCACGAGGTAGACAATATTTATCGCCTTTTGCGACTTAAAACTTTGAGGTTGCTTAAATAATTCTCCGATATTCATAGTCCATATTAATCACAGTTCATAAGAAAGTAATCAATACAACAAAAAACGTACCTGATACAAATTTATCGCCAGAAATACTTTCAACACAAAAATATTTTTGCGTGACGAAATCAAAACATTGCACACCATGTCCAAACAACGCAAGCGAGCGGTCACTAAAGTTTTGAGTGGTGACACTATCTGTGAGTCGACATGTAAACGTCGTCTAGGAACTTGTGGTACGTATAGTTTAACAGATAGAAGCCCTGTGTCATCTTACCTGAGTATGTCATCTTAAGCACAATTCCCCTAACTGTATATGATAGAAGTACATTTATATCGGATTATATATACGAATGTATAGAGTTATATACAATTATATATAAACCTATATATAAATATATATGATTGTATTTCATTTTTATATAATTATATACAATCATTTTCACTCGATATCGGATTATATATACGAATGTATAGAGTTATATACAATTATATATAAACCTATATATAAATATATATGATTGTATATCATTTTTATATAATTATATATCAGTATATACAATCATTTTTACTCGGGTTTGGAGGGTTAGTGGGAAAGACATGTTAGATCGAGAATGTATTTGGGAATAGTTATTCGAGAATTGGGTGTATGGGTGATGAGAGAAGGAGCTTTTACCTGGTGTTGTGGGGGTATATTAGCGTTTGGATATTTTCGTTTTTCAAAAAGAATTATTCGTTTGTTTGTATTTACGTGTTATTAAGCTTACATATAGGTGTTTATATGTGTATAAGTATGTATGTTAGCTTAGTGATTATGATATATATAAGGTTATGTATGTATCTTAGCCTAATGATTATGGTATATGTAGTTATGTAGTGTCAAACAAAAACATTTTATACGTTATGCAGGGTTGTTTTTCTTATGGAATTGCGTTTTGGTCGAAGGTCACAGTGCGGTGTGTTGAGGCTTCTCTTGCAGGTGGCTCTTCTATTAGAGCTATTTCACGACGAATACTTGTTGGGGTGGGCATTATAATCAGTGGCGTTTGTCTGTCATCTTCTGTCCGTTCGTGTTTGTCTGTTATTATTTTTTGCATTTTTGAGTGAGCGTTTTTCTTTTTTGATAGGCACATGAAAATTTTGCGTGTTTGAGTTATTTTTCCGAATAATGAGAATTTATATCCAATTGTTATCAACAGAAAGATCGATCCTATCGAGATGCCTGAATATTTCAAAATGGATTCTAACATTGAGAGTCTATTGTAAATACGTTGATTTCTTGTTACGGCTCGAGCTTTTGCGATTACTGATTTGAGTGCGATTTCGTTTTTGGTCAGATCATTATACATATTGTCGTATTCTTTAATTCGTTCAGGTGTTCCTGTTTGTGTTAATACTTGTGTAATATTTAAAAGTTCGCTCGTGTGTATTGATTCTTCAATCATTTTTGTAATATTCAAAACTGATCCGTGTGAGAAGTTAACTCCAGTTGTTGTTGTTATTTCGGTTGACGGTGTTAATTTTGTGGTTTTGGTTTTCGCTTGACAAGTTGTGTGTAGTTCTAGTATACCTGTGTTTTCTATTGATTCTATTGTCGATTTGTGATTTTCGCAAATTGTGTAGAGACTTTCGGCTATTGGTGCTGCGTACAGCCATGTGTTGCTGTTTGGGATTCTAGCCCAATATGTTAGTCGTAGTATTCTTAGTCTAACATCGCAAATTTTATAATCTGTAAATTGTGGGTTTGTTAACAATTGTACTTCGCATTCGGCTTCGTCGTGTTTACGTTGTATAGGTTTACTTAGTTTACAAATGTATCTAGAGGCTACGAATTTACAGTTGTCCATATTTTGCAAATTTACGTAATCTTCGAAGTCTTCAGAGATTGCGGTAAATTGAACGTGGGGTTTGATAAATGCGAATTGGTCTGTTGTTGCTTGTCGAATGGGGATTGAGGTGTGCTGATAGAGTTTGTATGTAGTAGGATCGAGGAGTGGGATTTTGATAACGTGAATAAGTTTTTCTCCATCGTGGAAAGCAACTAATTCGGTCATGGATAGTAGTTCTGGAATATGTTTGATGTCCAATGGGATCGGGAGTTCTGTGTTCTTTAAGGATTTCGCAATGGCTTCTGCGCTTCGCAATATTATGCTCATTGGTAGGAGTTGTGGGTGGATGTGTCCGGTTTTAGCGAAAAGGATAGCGGTTATAAGGGTTTCTGTGTCTAATTCTAATTCTCTGAGATCTTCCTCGGTTTCTAACATAAAGTATAACGACTTTTGGTTATACAAAATGGTTAGTTCTCTTTCTTCGAATGCGTGTAATGCGTGGTTCATATTCTGTATTTCTGATTTTACTTGGTCTTTTAGACTTGCTATCTGTCTCTGTGTTATATCAAATCCTGTCTTTGTGATGTGTGTTTGGTTATATACTATTTCGGCTAATTATGCTGAGTTATTACTAAGTTTTTCGATTTGTTCTGAAATTTTTGCTGCATCTTGCTTGTACCAAAAATGATTTTATTGATTTTTCCGATGAATTCGAGGGGTGCTCGTTTTGAGCGTGTGTTCGTAAGGTTCGAGGATGGTATTAATTCTTCTAAGATCTGTTCTGTATTTCTTGCGTTATCCAAACGAGCTTGTAGTGTAGCGAGTTGTCCATGTATGATGCATGATCTTCCTATTGTTTGGCAATATTTGTTAGTCGCCTGTAGGTTTTCTTGTATCTGAATTCTTCTGGTTGTTAATCCGTGTGTCTCTGTGTACGCTATGAGGTTCCATGACATGTGGTGTAGTCTGAGTGTGCCAAGTGGTTGCGAATGTAATCCAGGGTTCCGGGTAAGCGGTGTAATCTTTACTTTGTCTTGAGCGATTACGACGTAGATGTGGCATCTGCAACATGTGCCAATTTTACCTTATCTGAGTGTACTATTTTATGTTTGTTGTCGTTAATTGTAATTTCTATATTATTTTTGTCTAATATTTCCAATATCTTGAATGGTCCGGTATAGTTGCTGTCGAATTTTCCTTTCTTTGGTTTTTTTAATAAAAATACCAACTGTCCTGTTTCAAATTGTGGAGTTTTCACTCGTCTGTCGTAATATTTCTTTGTACGTTCTTTAAATTGAATTTGTTTCCTCAGTGCTAGTTGTTGTACTTCTTTCAAGTTTTTATTGAGGTCTGCCATATAGTCGTCATATGTTATTACTTTCTCGGGTGGTGGACATTCGGATGGTAGTCTTGCTGGTCTACCAAAAACTAATTCGTATGGGGTGAATCCTGTGCTTTCGTGTGTGCTTGTGTTGTGTGAAAGTGTTGCAAGAGTCAGTAGTTCATTCCAGTCGCGGTTATCATTTATAAAATGTTTCAGATATTCTATCAGTCCATGATGGCTTCGTTCTATTGCACCGTTTGATTGTGGATGGTATGCTGAGGTTCTATATTTTTTAATTTTGAAAATTTCTGTGAAATTATTGAACGTGTCGGACATAAAGTTTGTTCCTTGGTCTGATAGGATTGCACGTGGAGCACCAAATGTTGATATCAGGGTTGAGGATAGGGCTTTCGCAATGTCGATAGATGTCTGTTGTTTTAATGGTACTGCAATACTAAATCTACTGAACAAGTCGAGTATTGTTAAGATGTACTCGTGTCCGCTGCTAGTTTTGGATAATGGTCCAACTATATCTATGGAGACTTTGTCGAATGGTTCAAGGGGTGAATCAGTTATTACCATTGGAGCTTTATCTTTGACGCGAACTAATTTATTTTTTTGACAGTCGAAACAATGTTTTACGAAATTCTTGATGTCCATTTTCATGTTTTTCCAATAATATTGTTTGATGATGCGTTGGTGGGTTTTCGTGATGCCTTTGTGTCCGCCTATAGTTGATCCATGTAGTTCTTTGATGATGTCTTGTCTGCTCGATGGTGGTGGGACTGATATTGATCCTTCGCATAGTGTCATCGTTATTCCAGATCCGGCTGTTAAAAGTCGCAATGCTGTTTTTACGGTGTTCCATGCGAATGCGTCTATGATGAGATTGTCTTTTGAGATGGTGCATGATGGCAGATTTCGACTTTTTAGGGTTTTTATCAACTGTTTCAAACATAATTGAATCGTGTGTATGTCTGTGGAGTCTGTGTATTTGCGTTTACAAATCATGGTAAAGAAAAGTCGTGTTTTGCTTTCTGTGATTATGATGTCTCCTGGTTTTGGTTCGTGTTTTATAAGTGTTGCGTACTTGATTTTTCCTTTTTCTGCCAGAATTTTTGAGATTTCCTTTTCTATTTCACAATCTGCTGCAAGGAAGTGTGCGATGTTATCTTTTGCATTCAGAATGTTGTTTTGTGTGATAATAATATTGTCTCGGATGTTTATGTCCTCAGTTATTGTGTTTTTTTGCGTTGCTGGTGGTGAATCTGCTTGTGTCAGTCGTTTTCTATGATATGGAGAAGGTTGAAATAGTTCATCATTGTTTGGTAGATCGTTATCAAATTCTATTAGTGTTGGTGGTGGTGGTGAAGGCGTGAAACCATTATGTTTTTGGGGTGTCGCATTTTGGTACGATGTACTTGGCTGTGGTTCATATTGTTGCGGAGGAGTGCGAAAATTCGTTCGAGTGTTTTCGTCGATGTGTTCTCGTAATCTTGGTGATATTTCCTGATTGTATTTTTCTGTCTGAAGGTCCTTTTTGTCTTGACGTTTCGGTTGTATTTCTTTCGACTGTTGGTGTAGTTCTGTCGTATTTTCACTTATCTTTTCTGTGGTGGATTCGGTTTGCGGATTTACAAATGTTTCTGAGAGTTGTCTTAGTTTTTCTATTTCTTTTTGTTTCTGTTCAGCTACGTTATCCCAGTGTTCAGTTGTCATTTCTGGTGAAAAATAAGCTTCTTCTTTTTCGGAATTTTGTGATTCGTTCTCCGATGATGGTGCTGGTGTTGAAGAAGATGTCGCCGGTGGAAATGGTGCGGTTGTTTGGTATCATTCTTTTCGTGGTCGTCCAGGTCTGCGTTTGGTCGTTGTCACTGTTGGGTTTTTCCGTGGTCTGCCAGGTCTCCGTTTTGCTGTTGTTTGCGTCGATTCCGTGGAGACACTTTTGCGTGGTCTGCCAGGTCTACGTTTCGTTGGAGGAGTTGGTGATCGGAAGGTCGGTTCCACAGCGATGTCACCGATCCGTTCGTTTGTATCACTTGTTGGTTTTGGTGGGGATCTAAAGTTTGGTTGTCGGACTGATTTTGCTATCCCTGGCTCATCCGTGGTTGTTGGATTGATATTTGGTAATGGTGATCTAAATGTTGGTTTTACTGGTGGTTGGGCGATATTATCGTCACCATTGGCATCTCCGATTTGTGCTGGTGGCGTCCTTCCATTTTCCTTTTCTTCTCCTGATACGTTTGCGGTTTGTTCATCATCGGGTGCATGGGAACTGGCGATTCCGGTTTTTCCGGCACGAGAACCGATGCTATCCTTGCTTGTCGTGGCCGTGCTTTTGCCTTGGCGGTCACAAGCGCAGATGGGCTTATCCGTTTTTTCGTTGCTTTGTTTTGTTTGATTTGTTTGATTTATTTTGTTTGTTTGGTTTGTTTGTTTTATTTGTTTTGTTCCTTTTTCGTTGTCCATTTTTCGATTTTGCCGTGGTCCTTTCCTTGTTTTCGATCTGAGTTCATCGTCCGTTGACATGTCGTAATTATTGTCGTCGATTGATGGGTCCGACTTAATGTGTGCACTCCTCTCACCTTGGAGTTTAGTTTCTTGTGTCTGTGGTGCTGTTTCTTCTGATTGTTCTATTTTTTCGTTTTCTTTTCCAATTGTTTCCTTGGGGGGTTCTTCTATTCCCTGTATCTTCTGTGGTGCTGGGTTGCCAGAGGATTCGTCTGACGTTGCGTGGTCTCGTTTCCTTGTGAAATTTTCCTGTTTGATTTCTTCTTCGTTTGAGGATAGTGAACTTTGCGTTTCTTCATCCGTTGATTTATTTGGAATTGCTTGTGCTTTATGGGGTGCTGGATTGCCTGAAGATTCGTCTGATGTGGAGCGCCATCGAGTTTTCGGCTGATGGAAGTTTTTCGGTTTTTTGAACAATTTATCGTCTGGATTTTCGGATGAATCTTCTCGAGGTCTGATTGGAAGTACTGTTGCCGGGTTTCTTGATAATGCGTCTGCAACGACATTCAGTTTACCTGGTTTGTGATGAATTTCGTAGTCGTAATCGTTGAGAATGGCTTGCCAGCGTTGTAATTGTTGAGGTGGATTTGGTTTCTTTACTAAATATGTCAATGCTCGGTTGTCGGTTACCAATACGAAATGACGTCCAT
Source organism: Netelia inedita (assembly GCA_964017225.1). Classification (NCBI taxonomy): domain Eukaryota; kingdom Metazoa; phylum Arthropoda; class Insecta; order Hymenoptera; family Ichneumonidae; genus Netelia; species Netelia inedita. The sequence goes on from OZ024924.1 coordinate 22,067,066, forward strand.
ATCGATAATGTCTGAAGTGTTCGATTGCGTTCAGTATTGCCACTAGTTCTTTCCGCATAGCGTCGTATTTTACTTGTGCGTCTCTAAGAGTCTGTGAGTAAAATGCGATTGGGTGATAGAAATTGTTGTATTCCTGAGATAATACTGCGCCGATTCCATAATCCGATGCATCTGTTGTTAATTTGAATTCCTTCGTGTTGTCCGGGTACCGTAAAATTGGTCGAGATGTTATTTTTTCTTTTATTATGTTGAATGCTTCCTTGCATTCTTCTGTCCAGTCGAATCTTGCATTCGCTTTTAATTCTCTCGTTAGTGGCAGGCAGATTTTTGCAAAGTCTTTAATAAATCTTCTATAGTAGTTTGCTAATGCGTGGAATTGGGTGATGGATTTCTTGCCAGTTGGTGTGGGAATTCCGTGATTGCTTGTACTAAATCCGGTTTCGGTCGGCATCTTTCTTCACTAATTTCATGGCCTAAATATATGACATGTTGGCTTAAAAATTGACATTTGTCAGTCTGTAGGGTAAGATCCGCGCCTGATAGGCGTTTGGCTAGTCTGCGGAATTTTTGTTCGTGTTCGTTTAAATCGGCTGCGTATATCACAATATCGTCGAGATAGACGAATAGATCAACTCCTTGAAGACCCGTTAGCGTGATGTCCATTAACCGTTGGAAGGTTGCTGGAGCATTCTTTAATCCGAACGGCATCCGATTGAATTGGTAATGTCCGCTCGTGGTGGAGAACGCTGTTTTCGGTTTGTCTTCAGGGTGCATTTCGATCTGATGGAAGCCTGATGCAAGATCCAATACGGTAAAATATTGTGCCTTGCCCAGCTGATCGAAGATATCGACGATATTGGGTAACGGATATGTGTCGGGTATTGTTTTTTCATTAAGCTTTCTAAAATCGATCACCATGCGCCAACGTTTTTTCCCTGTGTGGTCCGGTTTTTTGGGTACGATCCAGACTGGTGAGTTGTATGGTGACTGAGATGGCTGTATAATTTCCTTGTCGAGAAGGTCGTTAACTTGTCTGTGCATTTCGTCTTTGTGTATCTGTGGAAAGCGGTATTGTTTAGTGTTGATTGGCCTGTCAACCGTTGTCGGTATTCCGTGTTTTGCGATGCTGGTGTGTCCTAATGTTTCTCCCGGTAGACTAAAGAGGTGCGAAAATTCGGAAGCCAGTCGAAGTACATGATTTCTCTCCTGTTCATCTAGACCATTTAGGTGCAGGAGTGGTTTCAGTCTTTCGAATCTGTCTATATTATCACTGATTGATGTTGTTAAGATTGCTGCGTGATTCTCGTTACGAGTATCACCAGAATCGTCATCTTCATTGTCCATTGGTGTTATCGAGGGGTCATCTATTGGTTCGAGTTCGACTATTGGTACTTTGAGGTGGATGTTGAATTCGTTTGTATTTGCTGCAATCGTGTAGGCTATTCCATTTTTGTTCGTGACTATTGCGTTTCCGATGAAGAGTCCTTCGCCTGCGTTGAGTTTTAGGATGTATCCTTCTTTTAAGTCTGTGTTTTTAATACGTACTAAAATTGTGCTCTTTGATCTGGCTGGTATTGTTATTTTTTCGTCTGTTTCAAACGGTATCCGAATGTTTGCAAAAGTGATACATGATTCCGTGTACAAAATGTCAGCTGGTATATTTTTGAAGAAAGCGTCTCCTAGGACGGCGTCTTGTTTTGTCGGAAATGAGTCTCTGACTACATGAAATTCGGCTTTTACGTTTTTTATATTAATGTAGCACATACCCATGGTAAAAGTTGTACCAGAGGTAATGCCTGAAAGTTCGTATATGATAGATTGGTGAATTCCTGCGTTTTCTCCTACGGCGCATATTTTAATTAAATTTATTTGTGCTCCAGTGTCGACCAAAAAGCTTGCGTTTCCTTTACGTAAATCGGGAGAATTAATTTTTACGGTTGGTGGTTTGTGTTTTTCTGTTATTCCTAGTGATATTGCGCCTTCATGATTTCTGTTTTTCCTAATTCGTTGCGCGTTCTTGGGATTTGATGCTGCGAGTGCTTTTTCGAGTTGCTCTTCGTTGAATTCTAATAGTTTTTCTTCGCTGGATGAGTTTCGTGATTCGTGTGTATTACGGGCACGGTCGCGTGAATTATTACGTGATCTGTTTTCCGGTGTGTAATTATGCGGGTTGTCGATGTATGACTGTCGATCCCGTGATTCGTTTCTGTAGTGGTGTCGGTCTCGTGAGTCATTTCTGTGTTGTTTTTGATCTCGTGAGTATCGCGAGTCTCGTGAATCGTCTCTGTATCTATCCCGTGAGTATCTGTCTCGTGAGATGTCTCTGTACTTGTCTCGTGAGTATCTGTCTTGTAAATTATCTCTGTATCTATCCTGTGAGTATCTGTCTCGTGAGTTGTCTCTGTACCTGTTCCGTGAGTATCTGTCCCGTGAGTTATCTCTGTATCTATCCTGTGAATATCTGTCTCGTGAGTTGCTGCGAGTGCGTCGCGCAAGCTTTTGTGTGATAGATCGCGCAGGTCACTGCGTAGTCGATCGCGCGAATCGCTGCGGCTCTTGTCTCGGAATTTGTTGTGGTCTGTATCGTGTGAGTCTCGTGATGCGTGTTCCGATTCTTGTTTCTGATCTAAATTTACCGTGGGTGTGTTGTTAAGAAGTCGTTTTAAAGTATAGCATTCGATGTTGAGTGTCCGGCAGTTTGGTGAAATGCGCAAAATATATTTTGTGGTTGTTGATCCTTGTTTATGAATCTTACTCTAGCTGTCTCTACTTCGCTATTTGTGAGAATAGGTTTGACACGGTTTTGATTTATAATTTGTCGCTTTTGGAGTTCGTATTCTATGGCTATTGCCAGAGAACATAGATGTATATGGAACAACAAGCCTTATGGGCGCATTTGGCTGGGGTGTGCTTAGTGCTCACCCCAGCCACCGTGGCGCTGCCCAATATCTGTGTGCACGCATACACTGATGCTGCGGTCGTAGCGCGCTCTTTCTCGCACCCAAGCGTTCAGCTATGCTTGGGGTACTGTTCAGTTTAGTGCTCACCCCAGCCACCGTGGCGCTGTCCAATATCTGTGTGCACGCATACACTGACGCTGGGGTCGTAGCGCGCGCTTTCTCGCACCCCAGCATTCAGCCATGCTTGGGGTACTGTTCCGCTTAGTGCTTACCCCAGCCGCCATGGCGCTGTCCAATATCGGTGTGTACGCATACACTGATGCTGGGGTTATAGCGCGCGCTTTCTCGCACCCAAGCATACTGTTCCGCTCTCGCTCGCACCCACGAGCTGTGTACCCCGTGGTTGGGGTACACAGCATGCACATTTTTCTTTTTATTTGTATTCATAACATACAATAAAGATGCTTCTTTCCTAGAAAGTTGTTACAGACTGTATTTCTCTTTCGATTTAAAAAAAATCACTTTTACTAAAAGCAGCAGGCAATATTGGGAAAAAAAGTTATTCAACTTCGATGAAATAAAATATTTATTTAAAAAAAAATCTCCCGCTCTAGGATTCGATCCATGAACCGCTAGCATGTAATGCCCCCTTCGCTTTCGAGCGAGCCGCCGATACAAGAGCGAGTGAGATGCACTTATCGGCAGGCACGCATAAGTGCAAGCGAGATAACATGGGAGTGTGGGTCAGCTGATGCGCCGAGTGTGTGTGGCACACTGATACATCGCCGCGCTCTCTACAGCCCATAAGTGGAACTACATTTTCCGTGCCAAAAATTAACACGGGTCCTGTTGTTCCATGTACATCTATGTTTTCTGCTATTGCGTTTTCTACTGCCTGATCGAGATTTTCAAATCCTTTGTGTATGAGGTGGGTACCGATCTGTTCAAAAAGTCCTCAGACAAAAGCTCTTGCTACTGATTTGTTGATTTGTATTATTCGTCTTTCAAGGTACGAACTTTCTGCACTCAAACTGTAAACTTCGGATAGTCTTTCTGTAACTCGTTTTTGAATTTGTCGTGTGCGGGTTACAAAATCTATTACCGATTCGTTATAATTTTGCGAAACTGTTTTAAGTTCGAGTTCGAGATCTAATAATTCAATTGGTCTACTAAAACAGTTCTTCAAGTCTTTTTGAAAGCTCGGCTGTTGTTCCGTAAACTCTACTGTCTACGAGATACAATGCGTTCCCCGTTAATTTAAATTCGATCATGTCATGAAATCGGTCTTGGTCGGCAGGTGATAGTATGCGGATTGCGCGTGTGCATGCGCGAACAAAGTGTTCGACAGGCATATTTTTCCCATCGAATATCGGTATCGCGTTAAAGACATCGCGGAAGGTTACACTATTTACCGCGTTTTCTCGTGCTGGTCGTATATTAACCCGTTCTGGTATGTTGTCGTCTGGCATATTGTAAAATGTGAGTTCGTCGTTTATTATTTGTCCGTTGTAGAATAAGTCAGTGCTTGTCGTGACGAAGGTTGGGGTTTTATTGCTGTAGTTGCTTAATTTTATAAAATTCCAATGTTTGGTTGTAAAATTATAAGTTGTTAAAATGTGAATAAATTCTGGGAAATGATGAAAATACGTTGTTCATGAATACAGATAAAACGTACATTATAGCAGGGTAAAGCGTGAATGATTGGTATAAAATGTTAGTTTAAGTTTTTCTTACTGTTTTAATTCCTTGAAAAATTTCTTGCGATTCTGTTTTTATTTTCTTTCTAATAATTGTGTTTAATTGCTTCTAAGTTATTTAATTATTTGAATTTAGCTTAGTAATGTTTTCAAAGAAAAGGTAAAGGGGAAATCTATAAGGTGTAGTGAGAGTGGAGAGTTTAATGTAAGTTCCTTATATATGTGAATTTATTTATGTTTATATATATATATGTTTATTTATTTTCTTATTTAATTTCCTTTTTAAACGAAATTCGTGTCTTTGCTGTTATATTTCAATTAACTAATGAATTTGTTTGTTATTTCCTTTTTGTTCAGTGGGGGAGATTCGATCTTTTGTAAAATGTATGTTGTGATTCTATGTTGTTTTGGCTTATATAATTTTCCGAGAATTATAGAATAAAAATAAAAATTGTGTGTCTTCTATATGGATGTCTAAAGTTATTTATGTGTAAAAAGAAATGGAATGCAGATTCAATATGTTGCGAATGAGTGGTAGGTAATTTTGTGCGACTGTACTATTACATCAAATTTATAAATTGTCTGTTTGTTGCTATCTATTTTTGTGAAATATTGATAAATTGGTTTATGGAGTTTTTGGGTGATTTTAGGAAAAAGGGTAGAACAATTACTTTTATGAAGCGGCGAAGGTTTATAAAGAAATTGCTTTCTTTCGCCTTCGACTTATTTGTTTTGAAGTAATATTAATATTTGTTTTAAATAATTAGTACTTACATTGCCACAATAGTATAGAATATGTATTTCATTGAATTTTGTTATTTCCTTGTATATACTTTTATTGTATTTAGTGGTCCTTTTTCTTCCTTCTATTTGGTTTTGTCTCAAATTTTTCCGTCGTTCGCTGTTCCTCGTGTCGTCGGCGTCTCGGTCCTTATGCGTGTGTGTGTTTCCACGCACTTGTCGTGCTGTGCGAGTCGCGTAGCGACGAGCGTATGGTAATTGGTAGAGATAAAGAGTAGATGGGAGAGAGAAAAAAAAAATTTCGCTCTGTTTTGTTTCTTTTTTATATTGTTATTCACTGTCATTTTTTGTGTTTTTCACTGTTGTTCACTGTTCTGTTTTTTTTTGTTTGGACTCGTTCACTTTGTTTTTTTTTGTTCACTAATTTTTAGGTGGATCCGTGTTTTTTTTTCAATCCCGCTTCTGACACCAGTTGTGATGGTCGAGGGTAGAAATGATAATAAAGGAGATGAATAGTTTGTCTTGGGTCTGGGCGAAATGGTCAAGTGCACGCGTCGCGTGAAACGTCTCGCATTGACCGTGAGACGCTGACTCAGGGTGATAAGGGCGTATATGTGTGACCGTGTGAGTGTGGTGTAGGATTAGCGTGTGGGAATAGATTGATATGGGGTCTATGATGGACTGTGAGAATGGTGTGATAAAGATGCGTGGGAATGAAAGTAATGTGGATACGTTACACTATGTACCTTTTCTCAGGAACCATACGTTTCATTTTTATCGTTTTTGTTGGGTTTATATTAGGCTGTGTCATTTTTGGGAAACTTTTTTTCATCCTGGTACCAGGCTTTAAACTTGCAGGAAGATAAAAAAAGCAGCCTGTAAAAATTTGAGCTCTTAATATTAATATTTAGAGGTCGCTAATAACACATTTCTATTTCCCATTTAAATAACACAGGGAACATTTCTTTTTATGTTTGGAATTGTATGCCACGGTCATGGCATATTGTACAAACCAGTGGGGGAGACTGGGTACAGTTGTAACAGAGTACGGTGGTAACAACCCAAATATCTTCGAATCTATGCACGGTAGACTAGAGATACAAAGAGAAAAGATATGCGGATTCCAGTTCCGGACACGATTTCCAGTGTTGCGTTATGCTCCACGCCCTGAATACGCTTCCATATAGGCCTATTATGTTTCTTCGACCGAAAGTAAGTATTTTTCATGAATTTCATTTCGATATAGCTTCTGATTAATATCATTTATCGTATTGAGTATTTGCACACATACATTTTATACTTTAGAGATTATAAAATACTGGCTGGTATTTCTGTAAATTATTTTGTCTCATCATTGTGGGTCGTTTTATTACAAAAAGCGAGGTGGGTACGGTTGTAACAATTTTCATGGGTACGGTTGAAATATCACAATTGTATTTCGCGCCTCTTCCTCAAGATCATCGTGTAGTACCCCTACTCGCCGCGAGAGAAACCACAGTTTTAAAGTCTAGGGACTTTTTCTCTCAGGGTGCGCCGAGCCTGCGCTCCGCTCGGTCCTATTCATTCTTCTTCTCGTGCTAGAAGACCACGGTTATCTGCGCAAAGAATTGGAAAAGAATTTTGAAAAATGAGTAAAAGACGACATAGGGAACGCTCCGAGGGTTTGAGAGAATACGAGGAGCGTTTGGAGAAAAGAATTCGACGATTGGAACGCCTTCAGGAAAAGAAAGGACGCCGGCGTAAGTAACATTTGTTTTAGGTTAGGTTCTCACGTGGTACATCGGAACGTTGAGGACTTTGGAAGCGCACGGGAGTGAAAAAAACGCACTCACGCTAACTCAGGCTCTAACCTGTTAGCATTTGAGAATTTTTTCTTTTCCCATCTCTGAAAATCGGGGAGGGTTTTTGTTTTTTTGCTCGCACAGGGTCTAACCTAGCGGGCTTCCGGAAAAGGTGTTCTCTCCCCGCAACGTAAGAGATGCGCTCGTTCAGGTTCTAACCTGTCAAGAGTCGCGATAATTAAGAGTTCTTGGGCAGGCTCTAACCTACCAAGTATCTCAAATGGAGGGAAAAAATGGGCAACTCAGGGAGGTCTAACCCGACTGAGGAAGGGCGCAGCCCAAGCACGACAGAAGAACATTGTTCTCTTATAGGCTCTAACCTAGAAACGGTTTCGGCTTAAGAAAAATAATTTTTCTCACATGACAGGTTACCGCCATGAGACAGATTCCGATTCTATGGATGCGAGCAGCGACAGGGGCGAGATGCGTTCGGATTCGGACCGTCACGACGAGGACGAGGTTAGTCTCGTTTCCGCAAGAACAGACTTTTCGCAGAGTGCATCCGCTTCCCAGATGGAGGAGCATCCTCCGGCTGTCGCAGACGAAAATGAAATGGTTGAAAACGGTTCAATGCAAGGGGAGCAAATACAAGCGCTCGAAACAGCAGATCCTGACGTAGAAATTCTCGATCCGCGCATCGTCGAGATCCTAGGGAAGCGAATTACGAAAGATTGAATGCTTGCAGCACGGATTCCCGTCGAGGTTATGGTCCGTTGGGAAGAAATTTTAAAGAACGGGTTACCAGCAGAGGAACGAGATATTATTATTAAAAAATATCTGCCTCCGGAGAATGCCGTTTTTATTGACCCGCCGATTGTTAATCTCGAAGTCAAAGCGAGCCTCGGTGAGAATACAACCAAGAGAGACGAGCGAATTTTCATTAAGCAGAAGAAAATTGCGGCGGCTATAGCGGCAAATGGAAGTGTCTTTCGTGAGGTAGTCAATAAGGAAAAGAATGACCTGAACATCCTCGAGAAACTTAGCGATGCCGGGCGCATTCTGTCGGATCTGCAGCGCGACGAATCTTTAATTCGTCGGAGTCTAATTCTTGCCAACATAAACACGTCTTTTAAGGTGATGTGATAGCTCTTCTTTACCGTCCCTGCGGCCCATGCATTTTGCGGACAAATGCCATTCCTAAACTAATGAACGGAATGAGCTGAAATTTGAGTATGTGATACAGTTGATAGTCCTACGTAGCCTAAAGGTATTCGCAGAATTTCGAAAATCGCTCAAGAATTCACAGATTTCGTTACCACGTGGTAATTTTGGCTGCAGATTTGCATTTATTGACTTATTAATGGTTCGAATTAAAAAACTGTGGTCTTTACGCACTAGACGATGAAAAATGGGACACAATGAGTACCCGCACGTTTCTACACGTGCAATGTTACATAAATGGCATTTGCCGCAAATAACATGGGGTAGGCCGATAATAGCAATTAGTATAGGAGAGCGGGGTTGTGTACGTAGTTCGTGTATATCCCGCCTCTCCCTCGCGAAACTTCGAGCGCTGATAGCGCATTTTCGCGCCGAGCGAAACTATGGGAAACATGAGATGCACCGCGTGGTCGCAAATTTCACCCCGTATTATTATGTACACGTTTTGACATGTGTGCATTTGACTGAAGGGAGGCGCTTCACGAATGCAACTAGCCGAGTCGAAACTCGATCGAGAATTTTCGATTCTTAGTCGACCATATGAAACTTAAATTAAAGGGGGCCACGACGTACGGATTACGGATGTTCTTCAAACTTTTTATACATTCAGAAGTCCATTAGGACAACATAATGTGCAAGCGATAATGCCTACTTATTGTTAGGCGTTTTCGGAAAAATAACAAGATAAATCTTACGCGTCCAATATGTACCGGTGCGTTGCAAGTGTAAAGCCGGCTCTACACACTCGCCGAGACATAACGAATGTTGGCCAATACGAGAGTGTAAGGGCTGACTCGTCTCGCCTCTCGCCGTCTCGTGTAGTCTCGGTCCGTTGTCGGTTTTTTTGACACGAGTCAAAGGGATCTCGGGTAGTCTCGTGTCCATAGACGAGATCGCCCTCCACACTTATAACGAATAAAAAAAGATGAGGCATCAACTGAGCAACACAAGAGTGTGGAGGGGTATATTTTTCATGTCTCGTGAGAGGCGAGTCCCGCCCGAAACATTCGGCGAGACGTCTCGGCCAATGTGTAGAGCAGGCTTAGATGGTGGTGGTCGAGTTGTTTCGCAATTGTTGGATCGACTTCCGATCATTTTTTTGTCAATTTTATCTTTTTTTCCACACTGGTCATATTTGTTTATATATATTAAAATACAAAGGCGATATAATGAAAAAAATACGTGTATTTCGAAGCCTGGTTTGGAAGAGATTTCTCATTTTCAAGAAAACTATATGCGTTTGGTCGTTTACTTCTCGATAATAATAAATATGATATTTGTTCTAATAATATAATTTAGTAAACAGTCAAATAACAACGGCAATTCAATACATGTTCATACAAATACACATATTTTTTTCATTTTATTACGTTTGAGTCGTAATATATACGAAAGAATATGACCAATGTTGTAAAAAATATATAGATTAAAAAATGAAAACTGGACTCGATCCAGAGACCCATCGATTACGGAACACGAATGTTAACCACTCGGCCGTCACCACTTATCAACTACAGTTGCAACGCATCGGTATATATTGAACGCGGAAGACTTCTCTTGCGATTTTCTCGAAAACGCTTGCGTAGTACGCCTTACTACTTGGACATTATGTTGTCCTAATGGACGACTAAAAGTGTACAAAGTTTTGAGAATATCCGTAATCCATCCTGATCCCGTCTATTTCTCGGCGCAATACTTGCATTTGGCTCGAGATTATCGTTTCTTGCCGAGGCTTCGCACTTTAGGCCATGCACTGCCATCTAGCGGTGTTGCGTAGCGCGCAAGTTCACTACTATGCCGACGTCGTCGGAGTTCGTCCGGGCCTTTCACATCACCTTAGAGACGTGATTAACGCATCGGTGCCAGACGAATGGTTATTCGGAAAACAAATCGAAGACAAAGTAAAGGCTGCAAAGACTCTAGAAGGCACTTCAAAGGATCTGAGGATCCCACGGAAGACGCCAATCTTCAATAATTCAAAAAACTTCAGGGGCCCGCCCCGTCGTATGCCGGGGGTACACCACCAGGAGGCGGCGGATCAAGGCGGGAAGAAGCAGACAACAGCGAAACGTTTTCGCAGCTCCCCGAACACCTCGAGGGGCCGACGTCGAGAGGACAGCGGACGTCCGACTCAGAGGCGAGACGATCGGCCACGTCGACGATGGTAGAAGAGCGTGTAAGTCTTATTGCCGGTCGTTTGCAGTTTTTTAAACGCAAATGGCGAGAACTAACGACCGATCGATTAATCCTATCGTGGATAGAGGGTTACCGGATTCCTTTTGAGACAACCCCGTTTCAGGAACATTTTTGCGAGTCCAGAAGATCGGGAAGAGAGAAAAAAGTACTGCTCGAGCTGATTAATGACTTAAAAGAGAAAAGGGTTATTTACCCGTGTCTCGCGTCAAAAGGGCAATTCATATCCGATGTTTTCTTAGTTCCAAAACCAGATGGGACGAAGCGGTTTATTTTGAATCTGAAAAAACTGAACGTTTTTATTAAGACGTACCATTTTAAACTGGAGGATAGGAAAACTGTGATAAATCGCATCGGGAAAAACTCCTTTCTCGCGACTATAGACTTAAAAGACGCTTATTACACGATCTCTGTCGATGAATCAGACCGCAAATTCTTGTGATTTCAGTTCGATCATCAGTTATATGAGTTTGTATGCTTGCCTTTTGGCTTAGCTACTGAACCTTATACCTTCACAAAAAATTTTAAACTGGTCGTTCCAAAGTTACGCAAAAAAGGCTTACTTTTAGTTGTTTACTTAGACGATATCCTAGTAATCGGAAATTCAGCCGAGGAATGTAAAAATAGTGTACGAGAGGTTTGCACGACTCTACGAGAGCTGGGCTTCATTTTGAATGAGAGGAAATGTCAATTAAAGCCCGAGAAAAGGTGCAGGTACCTTGGTTTTATTTTTGACACGGCAAAAATGGTTATAGAACTTCCAGAAGACAAAAGGCGTAGAGTGGAAAAGCTGATAAGGGGATTTCGTCAAAAAACGTCGTGTAAGATTCGTGAATTTGCGGAATTTGTGGGTACATTGGTAGCGTGCCTTCCGGCGATAAAATACGGCTTGGGCCATACAAAGAATTTCGAGAGAATTCAGTATTTGGCTTTGGAAAAGAGTTCTGACTGTTACGAGAACATAATGAACATCCCAAACTCCCTAAAAACTGAATTTGCGTGGTGGTTAAGGGCAATTCGTTCACCTTACACCTCATTTAAAGCAAAAGAGTATAAATTTGTGATTTTTAGCGGCGCTTCCCTTTCTGGGTGGGGAGCAGTTTGCGGAGACGAAAGAACGCATGGGTTCTGGAACCAAGAAGAGAGATGTTTTCATATAAACCTTTTAGAGCTCAGGGCAGCTTTCTTCGCTCTAAAATGTTTCGTGGAAAAAGAGGAGAACTGTAATGTCCTCCTTCGAATGGACAATACGACAGCTATCGTGTATGTCAACAAGATGGGGGGCATACGATTCGAAAAATTAAACGCCTTAGCGAGAGAGATCTGGGAGTGGTGCGAGCTGCGAAAAATTTGGCTAAGGGCCTCGTACATTAATACTAAGGATAATATTGAGGCCGATTACGAATCTCGGAGGCTTGAGGACGAAACGGAATATAGTTTAGCCGATTGGGCCTTCGATGATATAGTTGAGACCTTGGGGCAGCCAGACATTGATCTTTTCGCTTCACGCGCGAACAACAAATGTGATCACTACGTGTCCTGGGTTAGAGACCCACACAGCAAAGCAGTGGACGCTTTTACAATCGATTGGTCGCAGTTCTCTCTTTTCTACGCTTTTCCTCCTTTCGCAATTATACTTCGAGTATTAAAAAAGGCGAAGGACGAAGGAGCTACTGGTATTGTGGTTGTGCCGGATTGGCCGGCTCAACCGTGGTATCCGTATTTCCGATCTCTTGTCAAGGGTGAGGTAGTAAAGATCGGTCCTGAAAGATCATTACTTTTGTCTCCCAACAGAGATCCGCATCCACTGTCGAAACACCTTACCCTGGTGGCCGGGATTGTTTGCGGAGAGCATTCGAGCTAGGAAACATCCCAGAGGAAGCCAGAGAGATCATGATTAGCTCCATACGAGAGTCTTCGCTAAAGCAGTATGACAGTGCCCTTCGGAAATGGTGGAAATTTTGTGTTAAGAACGGAGTCAATCTCCATCAGCCATCTACGTCAGATGTTTTGAGAGTAATAGCAGAGGAATTTCAGAAAGGAGCTGCATATAGCTCTCTAAATACCCTCCGATCGGCCATATCACTACTCGTCGGGCCACATATAGGACAGGATCACAATATTCGGAGACTATTTAAAGGAATAGCGGAAACTCGTCCATCAAAGCCAAGGTATGACCGCACATGGGATCCGGCGGTAGTACTGGACTACTTTAAGAGTATTGGAACAGCCGAGGATTTACCTCTGGACAGGCTGGCCATGAAGGCTGTAACGTTGTTAGCCTTAGTTACGGGGCAGAGAATGCAAACGTTGGCCCTAATTCGTCTAAAGAACATAAGGTGGCAAGGAGAGCACTGTGGATCGAAATCCCAGATACAATAAAAACATCGGGCCTAAATAAAAACAGCCCCTCTTGAGGTTACCAAATTTTGAAAACGAAAGGGCTATTTGTCCCGTGACTACTCTACAAAGTTACAATGACCGGCCAAAGACAATCAGAGGATCATGCGATTCGCTTTTTATTTCAACAAAAAGACCATATAAAGCCGTTGGACCCCAGAGTCTGAGTAGGTGGGTAAAGAAAGTATTGGAAGAGAGTGGAATCGACACCCAAGTTTTCACGGCTCATAGCACCAGACATGCGTCTTCTTCCACTGCCAAAGCCAAAGGAGTGAGTATCGATATCATTAGAGAAACGGTTGGTTGGTCCAAGAGATCAGAAACCTTTGCCAGGTTTTACGATCGCCCCATAATATGTAATAACTATTCCTATGCGAAGGCGATTCTCGAGGGATAAGTAAAATTACTGCAGTTCTGTATTTTGACTCTACTTGTGCATTCCTTAATTCTTACTGGTGTATTATAATCGTGGTTAAGATGATGAGATATACACGCAGATAATTCGAAGCGCCACAATAACTTTAAATATCTACACGATGATCTTGAGGAAGAGGCGCGAAATACAATTGAACGATTAAACGAACTTACCTGTAAGTGATGTTTGATCGTGATTGTGTGTAGCGCCTCTTCCGAAAGATCAGAGTCCCACCCGGGTTTTCACTCTCTAAATAACATAAGACCCATCTCCTGCCTGGAGATTTTCCCAATTGATTGTGGCTACACTTTCAGACATGAATAGGACCGAGCGGAGCGCAGGTTCGGCGCACCCTGAGAGAAAAAGTCCCTAGACTTTAAAACTGTGGTTTCTCTAGCGGCGAGTAGGGGTACTACACGATGATCTTTCGGAAGAGGCGCTACATACAATTACGATCAAACATCACTTACAGGTAAGTTCGTTTAATCGTTCAAATCATGGAGACTAGAGTAAAGGAGTGTAAACGCAATGTTAACGAAGTGGTCGTAAAAAGCAAGGAACGATCCGATAATTACACCGCATGGCGGCGCCACATCTGCTCAGGACCGTCCAGCGCGGTGATTTTGAATCATTGATCCGCGATGTGTCGTACATTTTGTCTGATTCAGGAGGTTCTATCGTTTCTCACGTGAAAATTATTTTCCAACTTAGCTACATACAATTTTGTGAACACGAAGTTTGAAGCAATGTTCAACTACTGGCGAAATTTTTCAACGATTTACCGTCTAGAAATTGAGATATTTAATTTCAAAATCATAATTTTGTTATACGTAAATCATATGTAGGCACATTGTTTTGTGTATAAAAAAACTATTATTTTGAAATTAAATATTTCAATTAATATAGTTATAATTATATAATATAGCTTTTGCATTGCAATTCACGATACGAATGTTAATCTCTCGAGCAAGAAAAATTTCCCGGCAAGTTTTTTTTGGTCGATTGTATCGCAAAAGGGGGGATTTTTTCCCCCAAAATCTCGACGTGGTAGTTTCCCCCCACTCTTCCTTTACAGGTAGACGTTGTTGCCCTTCCCCTAAATCGTGTCAGTTTCAGTAAGCCGATCAGTAAGGACGTAGGGTCATTCTGACCTCCTGTGTGCAAGAAGGGCGGTGAAAAGTGAAATTATTTTTTGTGAAATTTTGATTGATATTGTCAAAAGTAAGTGTCTTAAGATAGTAAAAGCTAATAGATGTATTTTATTTTGCTCTAATACCATAATTTTTTTATTTAAGATGTCGGACGAGCAAGAAACTCATAGCGGGGAGTGTTTTTCGCTCCGAGAATCCGACGTGGACGATGATTTTGGTGAAAATATGTCGGGCGATGAAGGAGATAACATTTTTGAAATGAGTGAAGAGCAGACCGATCGCAGCGACGATGAATCCGACGACATCAGCGGGGAAAATAGCTCACGAGATAAGTGCCCGAAGTGTATGTGGGCTATGTGCAACACGCACAGAGCGTATTTATGTGTTGATTGTACTAAATTAGAATAGCACATAATACAAGCTACAAAATATATTTAATAAACGTTTTTTATGATCAATCTGTCGTAGGAGTTATTTTTTCCTATTTTTCACTACTCCGAAAATGCCCATTTTCAAACATCCTGAAAAATATACTTTTTGGAAAGTTGATCAACATTATATTTTTTTCGTATCTACATACCTTCCTCTTGAAAAGCCCCAAAGGATTTTTTTTTATTTCCAAAAAAAGAAGTTATGATTTTTTTTCGTGTAAGCATGCAATTTTTCCCATTTTTCACTACTCCAAAAATGCCTATTTTCAAACAACCTGAAAAATATACTTTTTGGAAAGTTGGTCGACATTATATATATATTTTTCGTATCTACGTACCTTCCTCTCAAAATGCTCCAAAGTATTTTTATTTATTTGCAAAAAAAAAAGTTATGATTTTGTTCGTGTAAGCATGCATTTTTGAACTCATGCCCCACTTCGGACGAGTGTTTTGGCATTTAATTTTTAGTTTCGGCCAAAAATAACTTTTGGCCCATTAAATATGGATCATGTACTGCAAAAAATGTATCTACAAAGAAATTGAAAAAATGCATATTTACCGAGGTACAACGGTTTGAAAAACGCTAGGGGTCGATATGACCCCATATGCAGTTCTAGATCGGCAGCCGAAGTGTGCACTCGAAGGGTTAACATTTAATCCGCGAATTATAACAACAAACTTTTTTCTTACCTGCTTGTTACAATATCCGTTTCACTGTACTTTCTTTTGATTTTCGTCGCCTTTCAATGTAAAATTTCGTAAAACTCAATGCTCTGTACTATGTACACACTCTAGTCTCCAATGCTCTATGCAAAAAATTGTTTACGCGTCAGATGAAATGACAGATGACATATTTCGCGGGGGTCTATATCCCGCTCACTTCATTTCATCACCAACGCCACACTTCACAGTTGGCTCAGAGCGTTCACAGCGCTCACCGTGGCTCAAGTCGAACTAACATCGTTCCTCGCTTTTTGGGGTCACGTTTGGGACGATTCCGCCATAAGCGTTTACACTCCTTTACTCTAGTCTCCATGGTTCAAATATTGACGACAGACAAAAAACGCGCGCCTGTCAAACCTCGACATGCATAGAAGTGCTACGGTATACTTTCCACAGAACTGACGCCCGCAGAGAGATCCATTTCATTGTTTCGTTTAAAAGTAAGTATTTTTAATGAGTTGCTTTTTGATATTAAGTAATATCAAAAAGCAACTCATTACCCAATATGGAAGTTGTTATATCAACAGTATATCAGTAAGTACTGATATACTGTTGATATAACAACTTCTATATTGGGTAATTTTCCAAATACTTATTGAACTTTAGAGCTTAGTAAACAAGCAACTATATATTTGTAGCTTATGTTTGTAATTTACAAATCGTATTCTCGTCGATTGTAATTATTTTTGCAAATACGGTTGTAACATTATTAAATAATTAATTAATTATTCATTAATTAATTATTGATGACATTATTCTTTATATTTTAGATGCCAAGAAACCATTACATTTGCAATAATTGCGACAAATAGGTATGCTTAAATTTTCTCGAGAAATCTAATTTAATTTGTTTATTGTTTTTTTTGTATCAAGCGTACTCTTTTTATGTTAATTTATCTTAATTTGTTTTTACTTTAAATTGTTTAAAGAAGTTTATATCAATGTTGATCTTATTAGTGTTGTTGACTGATTATATATGACAAAAAAATATGACTTAAATAATAATAAAATGTGCCATACAAGAGTAAAGTAATTGGAAAATACTTTAATACACGTTTTTCAATAAAAAAAGTGATACAACTGGATGCATTGTGTGTTATTTTGATGTGTTACAACCGACCCCCAGCGCTGTTACAACCGCCCCCGGTATGGGTACGATTGTAACAGTGGCACATGTTTTATAAAACAACGTTTATTTCATTTTCATAAAGAGATGGACACCTAATCGTGGTTTCTATTTGAAGGCAAATATCCAGTCTTTAATATGTAACATTTTATTAGCGCATATATACGATATTTGCAACGTTATGGGCGTTCAACGTAAAACTGTTACAACCGTACCCAGTCTCCCCTAGCCGGCATATTCCTATAGCGAATTGCATGCTCTACAAAAAAGATACTTTTCACTTTTTTGAGAAACTTAGCCATTCAAATGATATTCGAGTTCAAAATTCTAAATGTATGAAAATTCATCGTTTTTTTAAATGTTACAGCAAAACTATTAACTCTATTGAAAAAAAATTACTTTTTGTCGATCATCAAACTTATTATCAAAATTCTTTAATTTATAGTTAATAAATATTGATAGATAGTTTTTTTAAGACTTTGAGACTTATTTTTTGTCAGAAAACTGGTTCTGATGAGCTAGTACTTGTTGCAATATCTATAAAAAATGGACAAAATCTTCACGAGTAAAATATTGTTCTTTGTTCCCAATAACAGAGAAAAACAATGTTTCCTCAAATTGTTTAAAACAAATTTATTGATTACAAATTATAAATATTTGATAATTTATTACAGAGGAAAACTTGTTTATATTTTGTTTTGATTATTTTAGATTTTGTCATACCAAACTCAAAAAATTCGCTATTGAAATAAAAATAATTACGGTGTTATTTTATTATAAGTGGGATCTTTTTTGCGATGCTGTTTTATCACTTGTAATAGGTACTTATATTGCCCTTCATTTTTAGTTAAGCAGCAGGCATTGTATTCTTTTAACAATGCTCCCCGCCCTGCAGGGTCATTGACAACTTTCAATGTCTTCAAGGACGCTAAATTTTGTAGATAATTATCATTATACGGCCATAACAGGACATCTTCTTTAAGAGAATCGTACGGCAATTCAAACTTTTCAAATAGTTTGACAGAATTTTTTAAGTCAAATCCACTAATATCTTCATTTAATATCATTTCTAGCTTATTGCTACCAGCTATTTGACATTTGCCAATAACTATAGTAACGTCCTAACTTTTTATCGCTTCGATCATTTTTTTTATTTCTGTTGAAATGTTCTCATCGAATAAAGAAAGAGGAGCAAATTTTTTATTTAAATGCCATAAATGGTCAGCCAGTTTACTAGTAGTAGCTCGTGAGATAGAGGGAATCCATTTATTATGATAAATCCATTTTTGCATTAACTCCAAATCTTTGTTTGGTGCTAAAATAGCAGAAGTTGAAGTACACCACGCTGTGATATAGAATAAAATAATAAAAATAAACAGAGGCACTGGGTAGCACAGTGGTAACGTTCGCCGTTCACACGCAGTGGGCCTGGGTTCGATTCCCACCATCAGCAAGAAAATTTTTCTATGTTTTTTTCTGCGCTTTCGGTGGTTCGCAATCCACCTTAGAAAAACTGTAGGTCCCCAGGAAGAACCAGAGGTGTTGTTGGAAGAAGAAAGAAGTAAGGAGAAAATGTAAAAACCCGCGCAAGGATGTGAAGTGGAAAAAAATGTATAATAACAACTATCTACATATTAGACGAGTGGAACGGAAAAATATTTTTAAAACATAATAATAATAAAATTAAATTAAAATAAAGATTTTAATATGATCACAATGTAATCAATTATTAAATATTGATAATTTTTAATCAATAAATTTGTTTATAAGAATGTGATGCCTTAAAAACGGTCTATCAATATTTATTAATTATAAATTAAAGAATTTGGATAGTAAATTCAATGTTTTACACAAAAGTCATTTGATGTTTTTTAAATGAGTCAATAGTGTTGCTGTAATATTTAAAAAACGATGAATTTTCATACATTTTGTACTTTGAACTCGAATATCATTTGAATGGCTAAATTTATTAAAAACGTATAATATAAGAGATTTGTGTTGTACTGCATTCAATACTCTGTAAGAATATACCGGCTGCATGTTTGTACAATATGCCATGACCGTGGTATAAAATTCCAAACATAAAAAGAAATTGTCCCAGTGTTATTTAAATGGGAAAAAGAGATGTGTTTTTAGCGACCTCTAAATATTAACCCGATCAGTTTATCGCTTTTTTCGACACCACTTAGGTTTATCGTGGGTCGCTGGAGACCCAAGGCATGTTAAAAAGCGTAATTTGCAATGAAAAAATCTGAAAAAATTCCGGAACTCTCTTGAATACTTCTACTTTAAGGGCACACCACGAAGATTGCAAAAAAAAATTAATAAATATATTATTTTTTGTCGTAAACACACCCACCTCCCGAAAATGCAGGCCTTCAGTAAAAAATTCATAACTGTTGAACAAATTAATATATTAGAAAAAACCAAATTGCATATTAAAGTTTAAGAATGATACTTTAACAAAAAAAATCATGAACTCGATAGAAACAAAAGAAATGATTAAGTTTGGCGCGCCAACTAGAGCATTTTCCAAAGGCGGAAATTTGTAGATTCAATAAACACTCCAATATATTTTTAAATATATTTATTGAAAAATCATCAAAATTATTTGAAAAGTTACAAGAAATGATTTTGGCGTAAAATTAAAGGTTTTATTACCACAAACAATTCTCGCAGCAATCAAATCGATGTTCATCGCAAATCGGCGTTTTACATTAGATACAACGATTTATAGTTTTTAGGCACTCACTATAATATGTATAAATATATATTAAAAAGTGCCTATTAATATCGCCTTCCAAAAATCTTCGTCACGGGAGCCGTCCGTCCGCACTCAAACCTCAGCAACGCATGAACCGATCGAGCTGAAATTTATACTACAAATGTAGTAGTAGTAGTAGTAGTTTATTTGTTTATAGGCTTTCGCCTGTTACAAAGGAGATCGTCTTATAAATAACAATGGCGAAGCTAATATTAATACAAGTAAAGTACAAAGTTCAGTTTTTGATCAGTCGTCTGTGTTCTTTCCTATTCTATCTTTCTTATCTTTATCTATTATGATTTTCTTTTCTTTTTCTTTATAGCCCTATCATAGAGGCTCTGATCTTGCAAACCTCAAGAGCGTAATAAGCCAAATTTTTCGCGTTACACTCATTGAGACTGTCTAATGCTACGTGTGGCTGTGTTATTGGGAGATATTTCTCTCTTAGCGGAGTGTAAATCGGACAAACGCATAAGATGTGTTCAAGGGTTTCCGGCTGTAAACTGTTACACAGGGAGCATATGACGTTACCGTCGATTTTGTATAAGAATTTCTTAAATTTAATGTATAATGTGTTTCTGCCCGAAAGGCGTAGTTGGGCTACTAGTCTTATTAATGTGAGCGGTATTGGGAGCTTCAAGTATTCTTCCTCTTTTAACTCGTTCAGTTGTTTGATACCTTTATATAGAGGGCTGTACGTAGACAACATGGTTCTGACAACGTCTGATGCAAATTGCTTCGATTTAATGGATGTTAAGAGTGGTTCGATTTGTGACAATATACTAGCCGCGGAGATATTATTCAGAATGTTCGGTGTACCCATTTTACTCAAACATTCTTTCAAGTTGGAGTACCAATTATATTTATTGTTGTTGTTATTTTCCGCATCTAATGCTACCAGTTGATCAAACGCCATCCTTGGATAGCGGGTGGGCTCCATTTCGAGAATCTTTTTCACATACATCATTGTTCTTTTTATTACTTGAATTGACGTAACGGACGAGCCTGTTTCTAGTCTCATCATGTAATTTGGAGTAGTTATAGGAACTGCTAGCAGATTTTTGTAAAAACGGAGTTGTATTTTGTCCATTTCATCCAGATGACGTAGTCCCCAAATGTTCGCCGCATAAAGAAGTGTCGATCGAACGACTGCTTCGTACAGTTTTAGTCTGGCTTGCCATCCATTGACCCGAGCTGTTATCATTGGTCTCCAAATGGTACCTAAGGCTATCTTGGCTTTTGAGACAAAGTAATTGCACGCTGTATTGTATAGTCCTGATCTCGTAAATGGCACTCCTAGATAAACATATTTGTCCACTATATCCAGTGGGTTATTTTTGTATTTAATTGGTCTTACTTTTTTTGATCTGCCTGCTTTTTGGAATATTATTACTTTTGTTTTGTTTGTATTGACTTCCAGTTCATTTTCATTGCAATATTGTTCGAGTGTGTTTAGTTTGTTTTGTAATTCGATTACGTTGCTTGCCAAAAGAATTAGGTCATCTGCAAAAAGAAGGATTTCCATTTTTTCAATAACGTGCGTATGCCCGCAGTCTATGAAAAAATTACAGATGTCTGCTAGCATAAGGGAGAATAAGATTGGGCTCGCTGGATCACCTTGTAATACTCCTTGTGTGGTTTCTATGTCCGGTGTTTTTTGATATCTGCTGACTCTTACTTTAAATGATGCCTTGTTGTACAAGTTACTCAATACATTGATTATTTTGTTGCTCACCCCTGCCGAGTACATTTTTTGCCAAAGAATATTATGGTTAACTGAGTCGAACGCTCTCCGAAAGTCAACAAAGACCGCGAATAGCTTTCCTTTGGGTTGTGACAGTGCGAGACCGATTTTTGCATTTAAGGCATCTTCTCACTTTAAGCGCCTCAAAAATAGGCTGTTTTTGCGATTTTTTTTCGAGGATTTTTGCTTAAAATTATGGGATAAAACGGATCCTATGTAATAAACACATCTTTCAAGTACATGAAAAAATTTTTTTTTAATTTTTTTAAACAATTATTATAATACATCAGTAGCATCGAAAAACCCGTGTAAAAATGTTATGGTCGTGGCTTGTTGATGGTATCTCCGAGACGGGTCGTCTGAAACAAAAAAATAAAACTGTTTTAGATTCAGTATGTCAGTGGCTATAGCGCATATCATCAGATTTTTGATATTCGCGAAAATAACAAAATGGCGCACGTTTTTCGAAAAAGTAAAAAAAAACCACGATTTTTTTGCAGTTTTTTGTAAAAAAAAAATTCTTAAAATCAAAATTTCAAAAATCTGATGATATGCGCTATAGCCATAACTATGAAGCATATGTCATTCAAATTTCATGACAATCGGCCGGATAGTTTCCGAAATTTCATCAACAAAGCACCGAAAAACCTTGTTTTGAGATAACTGCGTTTAAAGTTTTGGTTGCAGAAAAATCATGAAAAAACCTTACCTCGGGTTAATCAGCGATGCCTGCTCCATACAATGGACCTTCCGATTCTTCGTAGAAGGTGTGTTCGTCCAAAATAGCTTCCCTTCGTCTCGACCTAGTCTCTTTTGAAGCGTTAGAGCTGCGGCGGTTCCCTACGCGTACGCGATCACTGTCGCGTTTCTCGGCGTATTGAACGGCGATAGGGCCTAGTTGGACTAGGGCCTAGTACACCAATCAAACGCATAACGTACACTAAACGACGATTGATTTCGTACCCAGTTGAGATTAATGGGCATGAGTTAATATATTTTTCTCCGCAATCACAAGTCACACAAATTTTGAAACCGAGTCCTCGCTGACCGTACTTTGTAAAAGAAACATCTTTGTTACAAACTTTACACTTCACATATTGTTGTAATGTAGAAAAAACAAGAAAAAACTGAATAATACTATATCCAGCCGTTGGATCGATGTGTACATCGAAACTTGTATCGTCCGATTTTTTTAATTTTGCTGCACTCGCACTAGCATGACTCGTATCTGCTTCAGACTGGTGTGGAAGCACTCCACGAAATTTTCTTTTTTTAGATTTCGAACTTGGACGTCGCCACGTGGCACTTTGTTGCGAAGTCTTTTTATCCATTATAACAATCCTGAGCGCAGAGATGTTGCCGTTACGAAGTTTCAAATTAGACTGATGAAATAACAGTTTAGCATCGTTGCCGAGTGATTTTCTTTTGAAAAATGCACGTGTTAAGGTCTTATTACATGAGTATAGACCCGAAAACAGAATATACCTAAGCAAGGGGTACTACATTAACAAAAGAACACGGCTATTCAATTGTATAGAGTCAGATATACAGGGACCGTCCGAGCGGCGTGAAAGGGATCGCCGGGTACTCTCAGGTAGTCACCTAACGGTCGCCAAAAAATGTAGTTAGACTCGTCCGATCTTTATGAAATTTCGAGATGACATTTTTGAAGATATGTACTTTCAAAATTAAAAAAAAAATCGATTTTTTTAAATTTCCAAAGTGAGAAGACGCCTTAATGTAAAGATATTATCCTCGCATGCTCTTTTCCTTCTAAATCCTGCTTGAGCCTCCGGTAGTATTTTGTATGTTTCGCACCAGTCTTGCAGTCTTTTCGCGATAACCGTAGTAAAGATTTTGGTAAGTGTGTTTGCCAATGCTATTCCCCTATAATTAAGTGGATCATCTGTATCCCCTTTTTTGTGGAAAACAATAACTTCGGATTTGGACCAGCTTGATGGAATCTGTCCAGTGGAAAAAACGCGATTGAAAAGCTTTGCTATACTCTTTATCCATTTGTGTGGCAAAGCCCTTAGAAATTCGGTCGGAATTCCGTCGGGGCCTGGGGCTTTGTTTGGTTTTGAATTCCTAAGTATGCTTAGAATTTCATCTATCGTAATTTCGTTATCTAGCATCGCAATTGTACGTTCCGTGAATGCTCTTTCAACTATTTCTCGGGGAGGTAGCAGATTTTCGTAAAAAATTTGCCAGGTTTCACTTGAAATTCGACATTGAGTATACGTTTTTCTTTTGAGTTTTTTGTACGTGGCCCAGAAAGTTTTGGAGTCTTTTGAGTTAGAGAGATCGTTTTGGATTTGTACGAGGTACTCTTTCTTTTTCGTTTTAATGAGTTTAGAGTAGGTATTTCTTGCTGCTACAGTCTTTTTCTGTGTCGTGTTCTCTCTTTTTAACCCACCTGCGGAATAATCTACTTTTTTCTTTTTTTGCTCCTACGCAATCTTTATCAAACCACGGTTTTTTATTGTTTGCAAGATTCTTGGGTGTATGGGTCATTTCTAAATCCTGCGCTGTGCTCCAAATTATCTTCGTGATATTATCGCTCCTTACGTCTACATCAACTACCGTCTCGTCTAGAGGCGTTTTATTGTTCGTTTCGTTCCAATATTCCTCATATTTACTTTGATCCCATCTAAGAAATGGCTCACATGTTTTATTTTCCGTTTCTGTTTCCTGTAGTACTTCAACTGGTGTTACTAGATCCACTTTAATGGGCAGGTGGTCTGACGTCCCTTCGTTAACTATTGAGAAGTCTTCGCATATATTTAATCCCTGAATATCAGTCCAAGCGTAATCTATAGTAGTATTGCTTTTGCCAAAGAAAGTTAGCCCACCCTCGTGGTCTGACTTTGAGCGTCCATTAAGAACTATTAATCCAAGTGATTCGAGTTCGTTAACCAAAAGTGACCCGTTTCTATTTATTTGTGTGTCGAGTGCTTTTCTTGTTTGTGAAAATCTTGTACCTTCAACCATTAATTCGTCAATTTGGTTAAAATCCCCGATACGTCCGTTAAAATCTCCTCCCATTATCAATGGTAAATCGTACTCTTCACGTAGTTCGCAAACAAAATCTGTCAATAGTTCTAATCTTTCGCTATAGAAGTTGTTTTTCAAGTAAACGTTAACCACTAGCAGAGCCTGTTCCCCTATACTGAATAAACCCGCAATCCAAATATCGCTCTTGTCGATTATAGTGAATGAGGTTACAGAGCTTTTGTTTACTAGTATGCAAGAACCTCCACTCGCCCGACCGACTGTGTAGTCACGTGTAGCCGTACTCGTAATTATTTCAAATTTTTGTAATATGCTCGGTAATGTCAATTTTTCGTTTGTACTCCAAGTTTCATTGAGACAAATTATCGTGGCTTCTAGCCATGCTACATCCGAAGGATTTGTGATTGTGTCAATGAAATTTTGAATTCCATGCACGTTCCAAAAGATTAAGCTTGCTCTAGGTTTGTATTGTTTTTTTCTGGATATTTGATCATTAAAATCAAAATTAAAATTAAAATCACAGTTACTTATTGTCTCGACTGAATTAGCTCGAAGATCATCTAGTCTTGAGTTGCTAGCTAGCATGTTTTCTTTTACTATGTCTTTTTCTGTTTCTTTGACCGAATTTTTTGTTAAACTTTTTATGTGCTTTACTTTATGTTATTTTTGGAGCGATCACATCTCAGACTAGTTATTTTCTTTTCATTGCTTTTTCTTTTTGGTCGAACGCTGCGCTTAATACTACGATTTTTATTACAATATTTGCGGGCTGTTTGGTAGGCTGGGGAATTCTCTCTGGTTCTTTCTTCGACGAAAATTCTCGATCAGCCCCTTGCCTTCTTTCCATAAATATTCCGTGTCGTTTACCCAAAGACGTCCGAAGCCGATCTTGATGGCGTGTCCCTTCGTCTCTTCTTCCCTGGCTATTCTCCTGATTTCCCTCTGCGTCTGTCGTTCCGCATACGTTGTGTCATGTTTGATAGTGATGTTTTGTATTGGGACCTCGTTTCTCCTTCGCATCAGCTGTTTTTTTGCTTCTGCATTTTTCATTTTGACCGACAGAAGTATTGTTTTGCCTGCTTTCCTTATCGGAACAACTTCGATCACAGTGTCTTGAATGTCCAGTTCCGAGTTGAGAAAATCCTTGACCGTCTTGTCGGGCGAGTCCTCTTTGACCTCGAGTCCTCTGATAATAACATTGCTTTTCTTGTTTTCTTTTTCTCGGATTTCTTCTTTCCTTTCCAGTTGATATACACGGTCCTTCAAGCTCGCGTTTTCTTCTTCGAGCTGCGTTAACAACACTTTGCATTTTTTACTACTTACAAAAACTCTATCCAGTGACTCTTTAAGTGAACTGTAGTCTTGTTTAATTTCGTGCACATCGGTTGTAAGTGTGTGTAGCAGTCGAAGTACTTCGTCCATGCCCGACGGGGACTGCGTCAAACCATGAGTCGCGTCGTCATGGGTATTCGCGTTGAAATCTTGTTGGTATTGGTCCATTTTGAGTTTTGAGGTTAGTGCGGCGATCTTTTTGCCTGGTTGTTCTACTTTACCGGTTGCTGCTACTGCACCTCTTTTGGTTAGGTGGTCGGTAATTTTAGCGTCGCTGGCGCTAGCAGCGCCCTGGCGCGTGTTCACTCCCTTGACCATGGCTAACCTCACTTTCCTTTTGACGAAGATTATTTGGCAATCTCTTACGAATAGGGTTTCACTTTCCTGAGATAACACTCACCCGTAATCACTGTATTCAACTTTATCTGAAATCAACCAACTTATCTTTATTTGGCTGCGCTATTACTTGTTAAGTCGTAAATGTTTCGATCACTTCCCAGCCACGATCCGCCCCGTGTCGGCGCTCTCAACCTCCAATATTGTACGATATAAAATATATTCTTCCGTTTATATTATTGACCTTTTTCGTCACGTAAAGTCCGCTTACAGCTTGTCAAAAAAAAAATTTCACTTAAAAAAAATGCCAACGGCACGCGGTGTTCCCAAGCGGTCACCCATCCAAGTACTGACCGCGCCCAATGCTGCTTAACTTCAGTGATCGGACGAGAACTCTATACTACAAATGTATTTTATTATAACAAAGATGCCTTTTGTGTATAAATCCATTCGGACTTTGTTAAATATAAAAATTGTTAAAAACATACCTATTTTGGGGCCAAAAAGCTATTTTGTATCTATCAATGTCCGGATCTCAGCAATCTGTGAACTAATGTTTATATAACTTATAGTATTTCTTTATAAGACCTCAAAGAAGTGTCTTCTAGAGTTTAAAGACTTTACAATTCTGTTAATAATTCAATTTGAACAAATAAACGTTTTTTTGCATTTTTTTACAATTGCACAGAGACGCGTGAACGAATTTTTTTGATTCTCGCTTATTACTTTAATTTTAATGTATTTGAAGTACTTCAAGAGTTTCAAGTCATTTGAACAATTATAACATAGAGTTTTTTAAATATTTTTTCAACATGTTTGACATAAAAAAACACTCATTCAACAAAAGTTATATCGTTTCTTGTCTTTGAATAGAATATGACACTTCTTCGAATTTATCCATTTTATATACACTTTTATTATTTGTACACATCAAAATTATTCATAATACTCACTGTTTTATTTTTTTTCACTTCACAAATATTATTAATTCAGCATATAAAAAAAAACCTCGAAGGTAACTATTAAAATATACTTATATATTGTTAAAATATACTTCTTCACAAAAAAAAATGTTCATACAACAACACCACTTTTAATTCGATAAAATTACGCGAATTATCATTTATCGCGATTAATATTTTATAAAAGTATTTAAAACAAAAAAAAATCTTCGTAATTACACTGACAGGCATAGATCACCGATACACGAAAGAGAGGGAAGACTCATATCGACGAAGATCGAGTCCCAGCAAAACTCACTTCGTGCCCCAGTGGTAAGATGTCGTTAGTATCGTCATGTGCTTGTTACGTTGATGTCACGAAGGAATAGTAAGGAGCCGGAACTCTTATAGGCTCCTTGATTCAAAAATGGCATCAATTTCTGAGCCGAAACGAGGCGATCCGCTGAAAGAAACAGCCCAAAACGACTTGCCCATGCGCAGTATGCATTGTAGCTGTCCTTGTCTTTCTCACTGAAAATACGACTGAGAGCGACTATATGTTTTGAACAGTGAAATGAGATAATGAGGTTATGCTGATGTTGTGAAAATTATGAGTACTATTAAAATACGTAAACGCATTTGCTTTTGAAGCTCCATAAATAAAGTTTGATAAAATGTGCAGTCCAAAAGGGGGTAAGTAACTAATGAAATAAATCGGGGGGAAGTAGAATGTATGGAATAAAGGTAGTTACACATTACGCGACACGGGCCGTCGCGTGACGTAGCGGGACGTAGCGACAGCGACCGACAATTTTTTCGCGTATGTTCACATTGCATGCGACACGGGCCGTCCCGTAACGGAGCGGGTCGTAGCGACAGCATCCGACAATTTTATGCATATGTTCAGATTACTACGACCCGCTCCGTTACGCGACGGCCCGTGTCGCATGCAATGTGAACATACGCGAAAAAATTGTCGGTCGCTGTCGCTACGTCCCGCTACGTCACGCGACGGCCCGTGTTGCGTAATGTGTAACAACCTTAAGAGTGAATGCATAGCAAAAGATGAAATGTATGGGAATAAAATTATTAAAGGTTATGATATTCGCAACAATAAAATATTATCTAACAGTCTGAAAATAATTATGGATTAATATTTCAGACATGAATCGAGAATTAAAGAAGAGTAGCCCGGAATTCGATTTCAAGTATTTGAAGAGGAAACTCAACTCGTCAATTGTACCTTCATCGCAGTGGAGTTACACAAAAGGATATAAGGATTTCATAGGCCTACAAAAGATCGAAAACAATTGCAGTGTCAGAAAGAGAGTTGCTGTCTTACCAAACATGCACGTTGAAATATATTTTCATAACCAAATTGTGCCACTTACACAATTTATAACTCTTGAGAGTATGGAGCAGTTTATCGCTCTTCTGGAAAGCATTGATGAAATGCCAGTATGAAGCGATTGCAATGTTCAACGATTGTTACAATCGTTGACATAATAATTGTATATATTTGTTTTTTCTATTAATGTACCTATACGCATACATCTGCAATATATTGTGTACACATTTTTTGTACCAAATGGGAATGATTCACCAAACTTTTTACAAACTGTACTACCATTATTGTTTGGTAATTTGTAATGTAGTCAAGGAAACAAATATACGTGTTTAATTCTAAATGTTTTATTTTTGTACTTAATGAACAAAAAAATAATAATTCTTTATACAGCGAGATTGGTCATATCTTCTAAAATCTTACGATTTAACTGCCTAGCAGGCTTTGGTGCTAGATTGAGGTTAGATTGTTACTGTCTGTCACCTGTCACTCGTATTTCGTATGATCTCGAACTTTGCGTAAGAAAGACAAGGACCGCTGCAATGCATACTGCGCATGGGCAAGCCGTTTTGGGCTGTTCCTTTCATTGGATCGCCTCGTTACGGCTCAGAAATTGCTGCCACTTTTTGGATACAGAGTGCCGTCTCCTTACTATTCCTTCGTGGTTGATGTACAGTACGCTTATGTGTACGCAAGAATAATCCACCGGAATGTCGGGCTTGCTATTGGCTATCGTTAAAAGCCTTCACACACGAATCTCCGTAACACGTCATACGCAAACCGTAAGAAAATCCTCCAATCAGAGTCAACTATTAGCCTCTACAGAGGATCTACAGAGAAGTTTCTACAGAGCTTCAGTGCAAACAAAGATCGGAAAGTGAATATGTATATATGAAAGCGTTTATAGCGATCACAAGCCATTATGGTTTCGCATCTCATGATAAATATAGATTTATAAAAAATGTGAATAAATGATATACTGTGTAACGGCTTTCCGTCACCCTCCGAGGTCCCTCCGATTCGCACCCGGGAAAGAGTGCGCGTTCTTAGGCGGCCATTTCCCTTGCCCTGACTTGGGGAAAGCGGGTCCTGACGACGACGTGCGGGCCGACCGGAACGGGCGGGCTCCAGGTACGAAACCGTACCACCGACCGAAGTCAGCTTTATTTTGATTTGCCGTCCGGTGGCTACGCACGTGTCCCCGCTCCGTCCCCGGTCACGAATCTGAAGGGCCTCGGGACCAAAATTAGGGCTAGCCCAGTCCGACGACCGGTCGGTAAGGCAGAGGGGGGGGAACGTGGAAGATCGGGACGGTTGAGCAGAATAACGTATTACGACAACTAAGACACCTTCATTATTACAATCTTTTATTTTGACTGCCGCTCGCAAGTGGGCATACTCTATCGTACATCGAATAATTTAACAAACATAAGGCTGAGCCCCGCAGGGTCGTCGCTGATGGCGAAATGTAGCCGATATGAAGCCGATGTACGAGCCGGATTAACCTACACTCGAATTCCGGCTCGACAGCGAATTAACGAATAACATGAAATACTTAATCAAACATAAAATAATCTAACAAAACATAACACTAAGCCGTGCGGGGTCGTCGCTGATGGCGAAATGTAGCCGCTATGTAGCCGATGTACGAGCCGGATTGACCTACCCTCGAATTCCGGCTCGACAGCGAATTAATGAATAAGAGAAAATAATTAACCGATCAGCCCTTAATTTACCAAAAGGTACTCGTGATACGACGCCGTGGGAGAACACGGTATGTAGCCGATGTTCGAGCCGGACTAACCTATTCTCGAATTCCGACTCGAACAGCAATTTAATTAATACGAAACATAATTATTAATTCACCAAAATTACTTTAACGAACGGTACAATTAATACGACGCGGCGAAGAAAACGATATGTAGCCGATGTTCGAGCGGGACTAACCTATTCTCGAATTCCGACTCGAACAGCAATTTAATTAATACGAAACATAATTATTAATTCGCCCAAAATTACTTTAACGAACGGTACAATTAATACGACGCGGCGAAGAAAACGATATGTAGCCGATGTTCGAGCCGGACTAACCTATTCTCGAATTCCGTCTCGAACAGCAATTTAATTAATACGAAACATAATTATTAATTCACCAAAATTACTTTAACGAACGGTACAATTAATACGACGCGGCGAAGAAAACGATATGTAGCCAATGTTCGAGCCGGACTAACCTATTCTCGAATTCCGACTCGAACAGCAATTTAATTAATACGAAACATAATTATTAATTCGCCAAAATTACTTTAACGAACGGTACAATTAATACGACGCGGCGAAGAAAGAGGATAAATACATTAACTAGAATATTACTCACTCGACAAAACGACATTAAACGAACGCGAATGCCCGAAGCCACGAAGGTAAACACTACGCGTGACCGCCGTAGAGGGCGACGGCCCGTAGTCTCTCCTACCGGCTGCCCGGTGTATACGTCTCGTCTCCTACCTCGCGTGGCCCCGGCGTGCAAATACATGCCTTACAATTTCGCTGCATATTCCTCCCGATAAATTCCCTTAATAGGACTTGAGACTGAGGAAGAGATCTGAGGAGGTTTGGACCAAGACAAAAGAATAATTCGCTACCCGGCGACTGATAGCCGGTCTAACGCGAGACTCTCACAAAACTCACACAAAACGCGGGGCAACCGCAATTAATTACGATCAGGCCTACCTCGTCTCCTCTCTCAGTCTCTTAATAAACACTCTTGCTGGGACTTACATGATTGGTCCTCGCGGGTATGATGCACACGTTTTAATTTTATCGTTGGCTTACGGCCCTACTCGCGAGTATAAGGAAACTCGGCCGCTCTCGTCGATGGTCCCTCGAAGTCTCCTCTCCTTCCTGCTGCCCGCGTGAGCGGTCCTTCGCGCTCTCCCCTTATTTTCCATATCGCACTGTTGTCGCGATTCTTCCTCATTTGGCAACATTGTCGCTTCTTCGTCGATGTACGGTGTTCCTCTCCGGTCCCCCTGCGCCTCATGCCTCTCGCTGGCCATCGAGTGACACGAGTCGAAGGAGGGGCGGGTTTGACGAGAGACGTGCACGGCTCGCTACGGTGCTAAGTGCTCCCGAACTCTTTGTCACTCCCGCCTCACCGCGCGCCTTCCTCTTGGAGCCCGGAACGGTCGACGGGGACGGGGGAAGCTCACCTCGCCGGGCAGGCGTCCCTTGCCACGGCGGTTGGCTCACGACGATTGCCACCAGGCACACAAAATATCAGCACCGCGTCCCTCGCCTTGCGTCCCGAACCACCCTAATTGAGGCGCCGTTATTAGCGGACCGCGACGCGCGATGCACCGTCGAGGAAGCTGGAAGAAATTTATGTAGCCGAGAAGAGATAATATGCGCGGCAGCGCGGGTGGACAATCCATCGGCGCCCAGGGTCGTAAATCCGACCCCGTGCGACTGCACCTCTTCGTTGTAACGAAGAAAAAATCGTTACAACTGATTATTTTTTTATTATTTTATTAAACATACAACCGTATTATATGCATTATTTTTGCACCACAATTCATAGAAAATAAACATTGAAAATAAAACTAAAGAAATGAAACATTATAATATGAACACTTAAATATGAAACGCAAAACGCGACAATGCGAGTGAGAGGACGTGACGGCGAACCATCCCAAATGGACCACACAGCGGTTTGTGATAAGTCACACACACAAACACATGTATTACCAAATTCAATCTCAACTACATAAAAAATAGCTTTTCGCCCTTAAGGCAATATTAAACAAATACTTTTTTAAAGCTCGTGTAGTCAATTTCAATTATTTGTAACAAAATAAAGATTTTGTACCCATAAGCCAATAACAATCATTCAATTTCAGCACATTCTCAATTACCACAAAAAATGCTCATGACTCCTTAAGAATGCCGAAACGGCAAATGTGTAATTCATAAAATCCTTATTTTCCGGTTCCAATATCAGGAATGAACCGTCAAAGTTTGATACCATGAAAATCGTAGTATGTTCGTTATAAATTAATAATAAAAATTGAAAATTACGGTGTGAGTGCCTATTAAAACGTCCCTAAGGGACATGTTAATTAACATTCAAAATATATCATGAAAATAAAATATGCAATCCCTACATTGTAAAGTTATAATTGCCTGTTAATGTAAGTCTAAAAAAATTCAGTCATCGCCTTGCGAACAATGGCTCTTACTGAAGGTATATCATGAACGAAACACATAGTTCTATATTATCAATCATAATCCACAATAACATAAAAACACTTTAATATTTCAATACCTAACAATTTAAGTAAATGATCGACAGAACGCGGAGCGCGAAGCGCGACGATCATAACGCGACCCGCGCGCGGGGGGTATGGGGGGCGAAGCCCCCCATCGAGTACGCGAAGCGTACTTGTTCTGTCCTATTTTGGATCGCATACAGAGCACCGTTTTCTTTTTTGAAGTTTGTCATTCACGAGGATTCAGTCACTTCGTGTACATAATCAATTTCTCCTTCACTTTCTTCGTTCAAATAATTCAGGTTTTCATTACGTGGAGGAAGAAGTCTAGTTAGTTGACGGGATTCGCGATGAGACATGGTATAAAATATGAAAAATCAATAAATGTCCCTAAAAAATGCATAAACTTTCGGAAATGTTTATAAATTTTATAAAAAAAACAGAAAACTTACCTTGGCAGTTAAAATGGTTTCGTACAACGTTAGGGTTATCGTGGGTCGCTCACGACCCGACACGCATTTTGTTTGCTCGCTACGCAGTTCGAATTGATACTTAAAGTATGCGAGTCAGCGCGTAGGCTCCTAGTGTCCAAAAGTTTTTTTAGGGTGGGTATAGGTATTTCTTCCCCACTCGGTTTCTGAGAACCCGAACAAAAGAAAAATGGCTTGGGTCTCCAGCGACCCACGATAAACGAATCAGGTTAATATTAAGAGCTCAAATTTTTACAGGGTTCTTTTTTTACCTTCCTGCAAGTTTAAAGCCTGGTACCAGGATGAAAAAAATTGCCCAAAAATGACACAGTCTAGGGTATATATTAATGTATTATGAACATTGTATCCAAAGTTTAAATTTCCAATGAATTCCGGGTTGTTTGTTGTATCGATCAAAGTAACTATCGGCTCTCTTAGATCATGTGGCTCTTCAGTATGGATAGTTACTTCGATCGATACATAAAACAACCCGAAGTTCATTGGAAATTCAAACTTTTCAGAAAATCGTGTTTCCTGAAAAGTTATGTTTTTTCACCTGTAATGTACCTTTTCTTGGAATCTACTCATCGTATCAGCATATTTTTTTTGTTGACGTAACAAATACATCTAAATGAAGGACGTGTCGAGCCGTTTTTCTGAAAAAACGATTCAGACCCGAGAAAAAAATATTTGAAGGTAAAAAAAAGTGGCCAAAATTTAAATAAATTCAAAACGACGCCAAAGAATTCTGAAGCAAAATATCGAAAAAATGGCTCGATACAATGTTTATAACACTTCAATATATACTGTTATGCCGGCATCTTATTTCTTTCCTTTTTTTATAAGTATTATTCTTTTTATTATTCTCACGAAAATAAAATGGATATTTAGCTAACGCTACGACCGGAAAGAAATATTACACGCTTCGTCGTTAAAATTTCTTTCGCACAGGAATCAAGTAGCGCGCCTAGTGGCCGTCGTTTCCTCACAGCAGGAAAATACTTTTTGATGAGCGCATCATTTTTGACGGGCTCTACCATTGCATAGATTTAAGCAGTTCGGTAGGAACCGCGAACGAGAACAGAAGAAGAAAGTACACTCGAGAATAAAAGAACAATGAGTTCATAATCGTTAGAGTAAATTAAATGGTGTTAATTTCTATAGATTATAAAAATAAAAGTTATTTTTGGTGTTATATAAGTGAGGTACTCAGAATGGAGGAGAGTAGGTGGCCAAGAATATGACTAATGGAGGAGATGAGAGAGATAATAAATAGGAGTCCATCGAAGTGGGGGAGGAGTATGGAGAAGGTGGCGAGAGAGATGGGAATAGGGGATGTAATAACAATGATGTGGGAGAGAAGGGAGGGGAAAGCAATAGAAAAAAGGATAAAAGAGGGGCTGACAACGCTAAAAAGGGAGGCACTAGAAAAGGAATGGGAAAAAATATGCGACTCAACATATAACGGGAGATATAAATATATATGCGCAAAGGAGGGGATACCGTGGGGATACTGGGCGGAAGAAGGGGTGAGTGGAAAGAACAAGGAAATGTGGGCGAGGATGAGATGCGGAAATGTGGGGTGAGCAGGAAAGAGAGGGGAAAAGGAGTGGAAGTGTAGAATCTGCGGAGAAGAAAATGAGACGATGGAACACCTAATATTATGCAAGAAGGGATGGGAGATGGTAACGGTGAGGGCAAGGAAAGCGGCAGAAGATTGGGTGAAAGAAGTCGACAGGATGGCGATAAAGGGGGAAATGATAAACATGTTATGTGGAAAAATACAGGAGGAAATGTGCGGATACTATAGGGAAATAGAAATTATCTGCAGAAGAGAGTGCAAGGACGAAAGAAAAAATGTAGATGTAAGGAAGACATGAAATGTAAAAAGTTTGTAAAAACCCCTGCAACAGGGGTGTGCAAGTAAAACTATCTAATAATAATAAGTTATTTTTGGTGTTTAACTTTAAAGACTTTGAACAAAATTATTTAAAGTTTACCCGATCCCACACGGCATAACAATACACACAAGAAAAATGGTGAAAATCGAACGTATGGTTCCTGAGAAAAGGTACATAGAAAGTAAACATTTTTCGAACTAATGTTTTTCGACTTTGAATTGTTCCCAAAACTTTTCTAATTTGAATATCTTCTGAAACCACATATAGAATTACCAATAAAATATTTCTGAACAAAACTAAAAAAAATCGTCGAAAAATGTTGAATATTCAATAATTTTTGTTGTTATTATAATTAATCAATTGTTTATCGAGTGTATATGGTTATTTATTCATTTACCATAAATCATATTCATATACAGGGTGAATCGTAATGGGTGGAAACCACTTTTTCATAGTATTTGCCATTCCGGGTTAACCCGGAATGGCAAAAGGCTACCTGATCATACGATGCAATTGACTAAAAAATCGAGGGGTAGTTTCAACCCCTTGATTATAAGATATCGAAAAAATAACAAACCCGTCAACTTTATTTTTTCATCCTCTACCTTTATGCAAATTTCCATCCCAATCGGGTAAAAACTCTCGGAGATACGTATGAAAAAATTACAAATTTGCAATAAACAATATGAGATTTGTTGCTATCTGCACCATTCTGATATCCAATCTATAGTACGGGAAAAAATAAACGTTGTTGCAATTTGAATTTTTGTCACTATTTGAAATTTTTCATATCTTGTATTTTTATCCATTCTACAAGCATACCAAATTTCATCGAAATCGGCGAAGATGCATGAATATAGTTGCCTGTCACCCCTGTGTGGCGTACCCACCGTTTTACTAGTGAGAAACAAGTCACTAGTCTAGTTTTAACTAGACCGTAGTCGCCTATCGCTAACTTCAGGGAGCTGACCTTCTCCCCGGGGTAGACTCTCTCTGAGAAGAGATCTGTTAACGGACACTACGTTCCACCCACAGCTGTGGCATATTTCGTAAGACTTGACCGCAAAAGGCGTGTAAAAATGTGATATTAAATAAATAACTGATAGTGTTTAAAGTCGTTGTCTTTCCCTCTCTGCTGATTTAAAAACTATTGGTTTGTGGATCCATAAAAACCACAAAATTGGTGACCCCGACGTGATGTGAAAGCGCCGGTAACCTCGTGCTCAGAAAGTTTTCGTCGCGTATCCAAGACAATCGTCCGTTTTTTCAATCGGTGAAATACCAGACAATACGCTACGACGAACGAAAATATTCGACATGACGCAGCGTTCGCCGCAACGAAGCCACGAGGTTATAACAACGTCACACTCGAACATGGAGGAACAATTTCCAACAGTTCCATCGAGTAGTCAATCAGCAGACAACGATCCGTTAGTTACGTTCGAACAGCAGAGGGTACCGCCCATTACGCACGTGGCCGACGTACGGAGCGTCAAGATACCTCCATTTTGGCAGACCGATCCGGCTTTGTGGTTCGCACAGGTAGACGCGCAATTTTTCTCTCACAGAATTACCGCAGATAATACTCGCTATTATACAGTCGTCGGTGTTCTCGATTCGAGTGTCCTCCAGCAAGTTTCAGATTTAGTTCGTTCGCCCCCAACGACGGGAAAATACGAAACGTTGAAAACACAACTTATCGCTAGTTTTACGGACTCTAGAGAGACACAATTACATAAATTGTTAACTGAAATGAGATTAGGCGACAAAAAACCATCTCAGTTATTAAGAGAGATGCGAACCCTCGCACAAAACAAGATTACAGACGATTTGCTCCATACGTTATGGTTTCAACGTATGCCAACGAGCGTCCGCTGTGTTTTGTCTGCTAGCGAGGGAGTTGACCTAAATAAACTCGCGGACATTGCAGACCGGATCATGGAAACGAGCACTCAACATCAAATATCAGCCGTTGAAGACCACGATAAGACGCCAAATAGACTCCGGGATGTCATAGGAATCAACGAACGTCTGGAATCCTTCGAGAAACAACTCTCGCTGCTATGGACGGAGGTACGTAAAAGAAACCCTCAAAAAAATGACGCGAACTATTCCCGCAGATCTCGCTCAAAGAGCCGTAACAAGGACGTCGACATTTGCTTTTTCCACCGGAGTTTTGGGTTGAAAGCAAAAAAATGTATCGAGCCATGCGCTTTTAAATCCCGGGTTGCGGAAAACTAGATTCACCGTCGTATATATGTACGGCCAACGACGGTGTGACTCCACAGTGCCGTCTCCACATCATCGACGTGTCATCGAGACGGCGTTTTCTTGTCGATTCGGGATCGGACGTCTCCGTGATTCCGCTAAAGGATTTTCCGTTGTCACTCCGTCAGGTTACACGGAAACTTTTCGCTGCAAATCATACGGAGATTAACACGTACGGTGTGCATCCATTACGAATCGATCTCGATCTACGTCGAGATTTCAAGTGGGAATTTATAATCGCTGACGTCGCTACAGCAATCCTAGGAGCCGATTTTCTTTCCCATTTCAATCTCCTCATCGATTTAAAAAAACGACGTCTTATTGATGGAGATACTGGTTTGGTATCGCACGGAGGGACTGTTGAAACTACCGAATACGGAATTTCAGTCCTAGGTAGAGATTTGAGATACGGCGCCTTACTAGAGGAGTTCATCGATATCCTAAACCCGTCGAAACCTAAAAAGACCGCGCAACACTCTATCGTACATCGCATCATCACCCATGGACACCCGGTGGTCGCACGTCCTCGTCGTCTAGCAGGGGAGAAATTAAAAGCCGCAGAACGAGAGTTCAAGTACATGATTGAACAAGGTTTTTGTCGCCCGTCAAGCACCCAATGGGCCAGTCCATTACACCTGGTCGAAAAAAAGTCTGGCGAATGGCGTCCGTGCGGCGACTATCGTCGACTCAACGCAATCACGATTCCGGATCGCTACCCGATCGCACATATTCAAGATTTCTCAAGTAAGCTTCATAAAAAAACGATTTTTACAACCCTAGATCTCGTACGAGCATACCATCAGATACCGGTAGCGGAAGAAGACATACCAAAAACGGCGGTAGTTACCCCTTTCGGATCCTTCGAGTTTTTGGTTATGCCTTTTGGTCTATGCAACGCTGCACAAACTTTCCAACGTTTCATTGACACAGTCTTACGCGGGCTAGACTTTGTGTATTGCTACATTGACGATATACTCATCGCATCAACAACCTCAGCGGAACACGAAGAGCATCTGAGACTCGTTTTCGAGCGGCTACGTAATTACGGCCTTACTATCAATTCGTCGAAGTGTCAATGGGGCGTTTCTCAAGTCGAGTATCTCGGTTACCTAATCTCAGAAGAGGGAACGAGACCACTTCCATCGAGAGTCGATGTCATTATGAACTACGAAAAACCCAAGACGATTGTCGAACTTCGTCGGTTCCTCGGAGTCTTGAACTTCTATCGAAGATTTATTCCACAGGCAGCAACTCTTCAAGCTCCTTTAACAGAGTTCTTGCACAACTCTAAGAGAAACGACAAACGACCAGTGAACTGGACCCCAACATCGGAAGAAGCGTTCGAGAGATGTAAACGAAGTTTATCCGAAGCCACGTTATTGGACCATCCAGCTGACGACCCTCCGTTGGCTATTACAACCGATGCGTCCGATTTTGCTATCGGTGGGGTTTTGGAACAACAAATCCAAGGTAGTTGGAAGCCTCTCAGTTTTTTCTCACGTAAAATGAATCCTACCGAAAGAAAGTACAGTACGTACGATCGAGAGTTGCTAGCGATATATCAATCGCTTAAGCACTTCAAACATTTCATCGAAGGAAGAAAATTCGTAATCAAAACGGATCATAAGCCGTTAGTTTACGCATTTACACAAAATCCAGAGAAGGCATCACCACGTCAACTAAGACAACTCGATTTTATTTCGCAATTCAGCACGGAGATATTATACGTCACGGGCTCGGATAACATAGTCGCAGATGCGCTATCTCGACTTAACGCCATCGAAATGCCAGTCATCGTCTCTACGGAAGAACTTCGAGAAGCTCAATATAACGACGCCGAATTGCAAGAACTCTTATTAGGAAATACGTCGATTCGTCTACAACCACTCATACTCGATGGGAGAGACTCTCTTTATTGTGAGATCTCGACTGGGACCATTCGTCCATACGTTCCAGAACCGCTACGTAAAAAAGTTTTCGACGCAGTACATGGCCTCGCTCATCCGAGTGGCCGTTCAACGTGCCAATTGATCCGACAACGTTTTGTCTGGCCTTCGATGAAGAAGAATATTCTCCAGTGGGCTCGAACTTGCATCCCCTGTCAACGGTCAAAGGTACAAAAACACACAAGAAATATCCCGAATAAAATAGCTGTTCCAGATAATCGATTCGAGCACATTCACCTGGACTTGGTTGGCCCTTTACCCATTTCACAAGGATATCGATATTGTCTGACAATGATCGATAGATTTACGCGATGGCCTGAAGCAGTCCCGCTCAAAGACATTACAGCTGATTCCGT
This sequence comes from Netelia inedita, assembly GCA_964017225.1. Lineage (NCBI taxonomy): Eukaryota > Metazoa > Arthropoda > Insecta > Hymenoptera > Ichneumonidae > Netelia > Netelia inedita. The sequence continues at coordinate 22,106,528 of OZ024924.1, forward strand.
TGCAACCGCATTTTACACTCACTGGGTCGCACGTTTCGGAGCTCCACGTACGTTGACCACGGACCAGGGGACTCAATTCGAATCTGCCCTTTTCAAGGCTCTCACAAACCTTATCGGAGCCAATCGCACGAGAAGTACGGCCTACCATCCAGCTACGAACGGTCTTGTCGAGCGTTGGCATCGAACTTTGAAAACAGCAATCATGTGTCACGAATCAACTTCATGGGTCGATATATTACCGACGGTTATGCTCGGGCTTCGCACTTGCTACAAGGAAGATTTAAAAGCTTCTGCAGCGGAGCTAGTATATGGAACGACACTTCGGGTCCCGGGAGAGTTTTTCGGAGAATCAGATTTCTCCCCGGATCCAGAAATATTCATCGAACGATTCCGTGAACACATGAGAAAACTGAGACCAACTCCAACGACTCACCACATTAAGAAGAAAATGTTTGTCCACAACGATTTGTACACATGTACGCATGTATTTCTACGCGAAGACGCTACGCGTAAATCGTTGCAGCCGCCGTATACCGGACCGTACGAGATAATTTCTCGAGTTGACGATCGAGTTTTCACTATCAATATCAACGGTAAACACGTTAATGTTAGCACGGAAAGAGTAAAGCCTGCTTATATAATTAATAATGAAGACTTATCTCGTGTACCTGATCAACCGGTAGACCCTTTTGAGTCACCGGATTATCATTTAAGAACTTACGTAAATAAGAAAAAAACAGTGAAATTCGTAACTTAAAAACAGAAGGATGGCGAGCACACATATGCAGAAATATTTAAGTCACTCGGGGGGGAGTACTGTGGCGTACCCACCGTTTTACTAGTGAGAAACAAGTCACTAGTCTAGTTTTAACTAGACCGTAGTCGCCTATCGCTAACTTCAGGGAGCTGACCTTCTCCCCGGGGTAGACTCTCTCTGAGAAGAGATCTGTTAACGGACACTACGTTCCACCCACAGCTGTGGCATATTTCGTAAGACTTGACCGCAAAAGGCGTGTAAAAATGTGATATTAAATAAATAACTGATAGTGTTTAAAGTCGTTGTCTTTCCCTCTCTGCTGATTTAAAAACTATTGGTTTGTGGATCCATAAAAACCACACCTGTCACTAAGCTGCTGCCATCTCTGGAGCGGTCAAGCAATCCAGTTGTAGGTAGTCGGTAATTTACGACGCATGGTAAATACCATCAAAAAGTGGTGTCCAGCCATTACGATTCACCCTGTATATGTACATATTTTTTCTGTAGAACAAGAGTAAGTTCGGAAAACTTGTGAATTTTTGTCAAAATGCTCGAAATTATTTCAAACGCAAACTTCAAAAAATTATTTAACATACTTCTGCTGCTTAGAATTTCATGAAATTTGCACCACATATCAAGGAAGACTTGTACTTTCAGAAAGAAAAAAAATATGCATTTTTTTACTCTGGAATATGTCGAACCTCCTTAAGTAAAACAGGAAGGGGGAGCAAGGCAAGCGGTCATCGTGCACTTTTTCCAATTTTATAGAAAACTCGAACCGCAAGCACGCACGAGACAATTGTTTTTAACAGTTAGTAACGGCAGCATCAATAATAACGCAGGGCCATGAGATGGGGGAGACGCGCTGCTGAGCAACTGTGGTTGCGGAAAGAAGCCACGAGCATTCTGGTTTGTCCGCGATGACAATTTATATTATGCGAGTGGCCGTGACTACTAGTGATGGTAACGATGTTCGGTTCCAGCGAGGCAAAATGACAGACGCAGATCAACATGTTAGTAAGTGTACAAAACGTAACAATTAAATATAGATAAAGAAACATGGCGGAGTACAACGGATTATATATTGAATTTTCATATATTGAATTTTCAAGAATTTACTTCAAATGTTATCTGAGAATCTTCTTAGTTTTCTGCGACAGCCAATTTTAAACTAGTATCCTCAGCCGAACAACGAAAAGATATCATATAAGAAAAGTTATGTCGTAAGCGTAAAATTAAGTAGTAGCTTCAAAGTGTTTGCATTACTTTTTAAAAGTCGTTACTTGAGAAGAATTTTTTTAAAGTAGGCGTACCTTTCTCTTGCTCGGTCTCTCTCTCTCTCTCCTCTTTTTTGCTCGTTCTTTCTTTTTTTTGCGTTTTTTTTTCAATTCCTCATATAGAATTGGTATAAGATGACACTCAACGTTCGCAAAACCTTTATATGGGACCAGCGGTCCCATATGTAACGGGCGGGCGTATACGGTCGCCATGGTCGTTAAAGTGTTAAAGTGCAATAGTAATTAGCTCCCCGAATTCCTCCCATATTCATCTGTTAACTGGTAAGACATTTTTGTCTCTAGTCTATCAAGTTTTCAGGAACATAATATTTTTTAAAGTAGTCAAATCGACTGATGCAGTCCACAATCGGAACAGATCTTTGAAAACCAATGAATTGCAATTTGGTCACCAACAAGTTTTGGGGACATCATATGAAAATAAGATGATGGGAAACAATCTGACTAAATAGCAAGTACTATATTTAATTTCTATCTACACAGTTTATCATTCGATCAAAAACGCGAAACGTCAAAATTTTACTAATAATTATGCTGATCTTTATTCTGATCTTTTCTCTAAAATCTTAGCCATCGGTTTTGCTCGCCGACATTAAATAAGCTGAGTATGGAGCAGGTGTCGTTTTTACCGACGGAAATCGGAATTGTAAGTTTCCACATAACATCGTTATCAGCCCACAGAATCGAACATTCTTGCCAAAAAATGTAATATTCACACTAAGGATAACCTGCACGTGTTTTGATTAAAGTCATCTTTGAATTACAAACTTCAAGTGTTACACGTTTAAATATGAATATATGATGATAGCATATATGAATATAGCAGTATGCCACAGCTAGCAACTAATTACATCGCTAAAATAACGCCAATAAAATTATTTGGAAGCCTTGATTAATGTGAATGTTATACTTCCAGAGGATAGTAATTTCTGTAAATTGATACCAACATTATCTCTTCACTCATAAAGTTGCCTCTGTTGATAAAAATCACGTCTTACCTTGCCTTTATATCTATACATATTTAAGCCAAAAGTTAACATAAGGTAATCAGGAGTAGTAGTAGTAATTATCTCAAATGTAATATAATATTTGGCTGCAGACTACGCGAGTAAGACCGATTTTTAATGATACATCGGCCATCCTATAATATGTATTTTGGATGCTTGTTTGTGTTTGGGGTGACCGAAGGATCCTGTCATATTTGTGATGGTAAGCTTTACAACAGCTCATAATTTTTCGGTCAAATTGTTCTTAGAGATATTTAACCTTTGGTCGCGGTATCAGAATGCACAATATAAAAGGTGATAGAAACGTCTCGTATGATTATAAATATACCTGTTTTTTGGATTACTGGACCAAAACTTTTATAAATGAAGGTCTAGTTTAAAATATGTATTTAAGATAAAATATTAGACTTTTCAAAGTTTTAATTTATGATTGGGTTAAGCAAACAAAACTTGGCGACGAATCCTGAACTTTTTTCTAGAGGGTGGTAAAGGAGAATAATTTGTTATGTTCAAGATCGAAACATACAAAGAACACAGAGCAACTGGGCAATTTAACATTAGATCGCCGTTGAATCGGCCATATTGCGTATACCGTCGCTAATTGAGAATTCCTGATTTCAAATAATTTCAGATAAGTGAATGAACAGTTTCCATTAAAAATGAATTCATTCACACGTTAGTAGCGTATGGGTTTAAACAGATATAATTGAATTCCGAAAACGATCGAATGCGTACAATAACGACTAAAGTATCTACAGTTCAAACATTCATTCTACGACTCTGCATTTTGGGTTCACTGGAATGCATCGTGTCACGAAACAAGCAAAATCGTGAAGATATCGACCACTAGATGTCGATATCGAGACTTCCAAAAGTTAGCATATTTGAATCGAGGGTGCTCAAGGGATGATGGTTTGTAAAATTTCAAGTTAACTCGATTGCGAAGGGTGCGTAAAGTTGTGAAATTGCCAAAGACGAGGTCACCATAGCAGCAGGAATCGAAATGCATTTTCATACCACCTCAAAAATAAGGGATACTACAATATTTGTGAAAAAACACCGGCTCTCGTATTACTCGGTTATGCAGTAGGTATGATAAATCGTATAGCCGTATGAAGTGCTCGAAAGACTCCGCTCCCCTTCAATATGTCCTTTGAGATCTACCTCGGTAACAGGTGAAGCCTTTGGCATCAAGGTCGCAAACGGCTGGCAACTGCACTGGTTGTGCAAGACTTTCCAGTAAAAGGTAACACTGCCGTAAAACTTGGAACATTAAAATCAGATTGATAGTTCAAAACGAACTAGCTGCAAACTTTCGCTGCTTTTGTTTGTTTGATTTTACTTAACAAATTTTGAAGTCCTTGCGTCGTGGAATTAACACCGTAATGAAGAGGTTATTTCACATGACGCGATATAACTTCGCGGGCAAATTTACACTGATAACTATCTAGATATAGGACCCAGAGTGATATTCGAGGTCGCTTACAGTCGGCACGCTTCGGCAACAGGTGAAGAACTGTCGTGAACTACGTGCGCCACTGCGGTGAGCGAATGGCGAGGAGGAAGATAAAAGAACAAAATCCAAAGAGAAGACTACGCGTAGTGGTTCGAAGTCGCTTAGGGGAGAGATGCGATAGATATACAGTAAAGCCTTCATTATATAGAGGAAGCGGGACTGGAGAACACGTCTCCTTCTTTCAGTATTTTGAAAAGTTTTGAGATTTGGCTATAAAATTTCTTTTAATAGATACAATACGATGACAATGAGTTATGACTATTTGAATTAAAAGTTTTACTTTTTGGTTCAAGTTCAATATTTCCTAAATAAACAAGCTTATATGAATTTTTAAAAAAACGTAAATAAAACTAAATGACTAACACGCTTTTGAATGGTTTTAATGGAATAGAGAACTGATTTTCTTTTTCATCTGTTACAATGCCATACAAAACAGTCAAATTTTTCCTTAAATTGATCATTAGACTTCCATTTAGAAATGACCCGGAAAAACTTCGTTGAGCATTTTTATTTTTATATATCCAAAACGTTTATATATTGAGCTGCTAAATGCTTTTTCTTAACGATTCGATACGATCTTTTTTGGCCGACACATCGACGATCAAGCTCTTGCATCGCCCACATTAAGCTCGATCTAAGGCGTATCACGAGGTACATCTTGGGAGGAATTGCCCGGTCTTTTTTACGCCTCGATTTCTTGTCTGCCGATTGTTTGACATGTATATCGTCAATATGGCCATAAGAGAGTGCCTCCCATAAAAAAAAGAAAGCCAACTCAGGTGGCGGTTACACGGTATTTGTTAATTGAACAATTTTTTTTTCTTAACACGTAAAGAGAAATGGGGATACTGCTGACGATGCAGACGAAAAACAATGGCCAGCCAAGGCCATAAGGCATACAACCGACGGAACAAACCCTCCTAAGGCGTACCCCGTGGATATCTCTTGTATCGATATCATGGCCAAAAAGATCATATCGAGTCGATAAAAACACCACTTTGAGGGTTGAAATGTGAACTTTTTCACATGTAATGATAAAACCGCGGAAAGAAGTATTTTCGGGTCATTTCTGAATTGAAGTCTGGTGATAAATTTAAGGAAAAATTTAATAGGTTTGTACGGTGCCGTAGCAAATAAGAAAGGAAATCTGTCCGCTCTTCCAACAAAACTATTCACAATCTAGAATTATTAAAAATATTAATTGTAACTTATAATTTAGACCGAATTATGACGAAAATGTCGTGTTTTGAAGAGTTTTGAAAAAAACGACACCATCTTGTTATTTAATAATTTTAGTTCGGCGATAGAGACACTCATACAGATTAAGAATCTTTTTGAATATTTTGTTTCAGGTTACCTGGACAGCGCAAGTCATCAACGCCAGCGACATTTTGTGCCTTTAGTGGATTATAAATTGTTAAATAAATATGCAAAAAAATTGTCTTCTATTTTGTAAGAGTGTATCTTTAAGCGAAAAAAGTATGTACCCATTCATGCAACAATTAAAAAAAAACCTTTATTAGAACCAGCTTATTTTTTGAGCCGTCACGTTAGAATATTCCATTAGTAAAAAAAATCGGTTAAAATTGTTTCACAAAAAGTATTAGCCAAGCCGAGCGAGAGAAAATTTAAAGACTTTTATTCTCCACTAGTGGTACCGGGCATGCATTACAATGCCGTTTTGGTGGCATAATTGATTTTACAGCGAATGCGTAAAAAATAAGTTTTTCTTTTTCAAAATTATGTTTATTGAAGTGCTATTGGATACATAATATTTTTTGTTTTTTCGTTTGGCTCGTACACGAATAACGCCCGTTTTCTCCAACGCGGTTTAAGTTTGATCTTGGTTCAAGTTGCTCTTTATCTTTTTCGAATATTTGGAACTAGAAAAAGATGAAAAGTAAATTGAACCGAGATCAACGTTAAACCGCGTTGGAGAAAACGGGCCTAAGTTTAAAGATTTTCCTATCCGTGAGCAGGCCATATATACATAGCTATCCATGTGTGGAGCATGAATTTTCTAAATTTATTTCACACACGTGTAGCGATTGTCCCTATGCTTTGTTAATGGTCATTGCAAATGCAAGTCGTACCGGAAACTGCAAATGTTTGAATGCAAATGATATATCTGTTGATATCATTGGGATACGCGACAATAGTACATCTTCTCCTGTAAATTTTCCATTTTTAATTGTAGCTTCGATGATATTGTTCATCATATTTTTTGTTGAAAGCCAATTTTCAAATTTGGTAAACCAAGTGAATCCAGGAATTCAGTTAGATAATTAACAACTTTTTCTTGATTCATTAAAGTATCAATCTACTTGTACGTTTAGCATCTCCTGGTATTTCATCTTGAATTGTCAAATTTATATAATAGACATCGTGGTTTTTGCTGCTAATATTGCACGTTCACTTCACCACTTGTGATTTTTGCAATTATGCGCAATATTTTCAAAAACTTTGTTAATCAATACGTCCGTTTTTGCTGTTATTTTACAAAAGTTTGTACGTCGTACGTATTCTACCGGTTTTCGATGCCCAAAACGAAAAGCGAAATAAAACACATGTTTTATTTCGCTTGTCGTTTTGGTCAATCTACACCTCTATCAAGAAAGAAATATATATAAATACATATCTATATATAAATGCTAATTTTGATTTGTCCCGTACGCGTTAATCTTCTTTTCTTCTTCTTCTTCTTCTTCTTATATATAAAAATGGAAGAATGTTTGTTTGTTTGTTTGTTTGTCCTGCATAGGTGCCTATACCATTCATCCGATTGCGATGAAAATTTCGTGAATTGTAGTCCGCACTCCCGAGAAGGTTTCTGCGTTAGTAGAATAATTTGATTTGCCAAAATAAACGCGTACGGGGCAAAACAAAATTAACATTTATGTATATCTATATATAGAGATTATTTGACAGCTGTCAAAGTATGCCACCAAAATGACAAGCGAAATAAAACACAATCATTTGTTTTAACCGAGTCGATCAACGACTCGATCGACTCGGTACCATGTATATATATTTAAAACAAATGTGTGTCATTTATTTCGCTTTTCATTTCGGTGAAATAATTCATTTGACAGCTAATGTCAGATTAATCATGCAACCGGAATGAAGAGCTATTGGTAGATCTACACCTCAGAGATTATTTGACAGCTGTCAAAGTATGCTATCAAAATGACAAGCAAAATAAATCACAATCATTTGTTTTGACGACTCGATCGACTCGATATTATATATCGATTGCATAATTCATTTGACAGCGAATGTCAAATTAAGGAGGTTTATCTGGTACCGAGTAAGTCAAAAGAAAAATGTGTGTGACTAGCGTAGTCAATTCAGCATATTGGCGCCGGGAATGCTTAACCTCGCAGAAATTAACACTATTCGAGACAAATTGATTTATTATGAATCTCATGAGTACTCCATCGATTTTATGAAGCTCTACAAATGTTCCTTAGATATTTTTTTTATTAATTCTGCAATTTTGGTCAAAAACGTTTTGTCAATGGTTGTGAATTTAATGTTTATAGATGGAAAACCCACTGAAACCCGTAAATGTACGTGTTAATTTAGGAAATGTTTTAATTTATTTCTCGCGAACAGGGTATCCTCGAGTCATCAAATTTTAAGGACATGACTTTATGGATACTGATAACTATATTCTGATTTTTTCATGAATATCTGTTTGTTAATTCGTTGACCAGATACACCTCCTTAATCGTGACATTAAATCGGGAAGCGATTGGAAGATCCACACCTCAGTCAAAAATGAAAAATACATTACAAGCTTCAAAAACGGACGAGCAAATAACGAGAAGCAAGACAGGAAACAGTTAGAGTACGTACACGAAGATGTACAAACTTTCGTAAAATAACAGTAACAACAGACGAATTGATTAAGAAACTTTTTGAAAATATTGCACATAATTGCAAAAGTCATAAGTGGTTAAGGGAACGTGCTATATTAGCAGCAAGAACCTCAATATCAATTATATAAATTTCACGACTCAAAACAGAATACCATGAGAAGCAGAAATGTACAAGTCGATTGCTGCTTTTATTAATCAAGAACAAGTTGTTAATTAGCTAACTGAATTCTTAAATTCTCTTAATTTGCCAGGATACCGCCGCACGTTGTAATATTAAAAATGGGCTTTTCTATAATTATTTTATCGAATCGTTGAAATATCAATCCACCACGATTTTGCAACGGTACTATGGTTTTCGGGAAGAATGTTTTCGGAAAAAAGACGAACGTATCCCAATGATACCAAATTATATACCATTCGATTTCAAACGTTCGCAGTTTCCAGTGCGACTCCCATTTGCAATGTCCATCAACGAAACACAGAGATAATCGCTACAAGTGTGTATAGTATAGATTATATTTGGAAAGTCCATGCTTCGCACATGGACAGCAAAACAAAAAATATTGGGTGTCAAATAAATTATGACACCAAAACGGCGTTGCAACGCATGCCGGGTACCGCTAGTTTTTGTATATAAAATTATTCGACTAATTCAGAAACCTTCGCGGGCGTGCGCACTACAACTCGCCAAATTTTCATCGCAATCGTATGAACGGTATACAAACTCAGTCGGGACAAATGAACAAACAAACATTCTCCCATTTTAATATATAGAGAATATCTAGACGATCGAGTCGTTAAAATAATTGATTGTGTTTTACTTCGCTTTTAACTTTGGTGGCATACTTTGACAGCTGTCAAATTAATTATATATAGACATACATAAGTGTCAACCCTTTTTGTCCCGTACGCGTTTATTTTTGTAAATAAAATTATTCTACGAATTCAGTTATCTTCGCGGGCGCGCGCCCTACAACTCACCTAATTTTCACCACAATCGGATGAATAGTATGGGTATCCAGGACAAACAAACATTCCTCCATTTTTATATATACGATTACTTTGGGACGTAAATTTGTAGGAGCTCAAGCTTCAAGTAGACATTGTTTCATCTCCATTCAACGAATACAACCAACTGTCAAATATTAACAATTTCATTGAAGGAAAATAAATTTTCTTTGATATTATAGTGAGCAGCATATATAGATAGGTAGCGTAGCGGCGTGGGTATCACGTAATTGTCACCATTGGTAATATGAATCGTTACACCTTTCGTACTTGGCCATAGATCAACCCCAAATTTGTGAGATATTTAATAATACAATAAAAACCATATCTTTGTAGAGAATAACATATATAATAGCCACAATTAAAGAGATGCACGCTGATCCATTCTTTCACGAAGAAGTTTTAGGGCCGATGCAAAAATCGAGCCTCATGGGCAAGGGAGTAATATCGTTTCTCTTGCTGAAAGCAGTCCTGTTCTCTCGATGGACCCACAAGATTCGCACACGATATTGGCATTATGGATGGATGAGAGTGCAAGTGGGAAAGAGATCTGCACGTGAGGAAGAAGAGAAGACAAAAAAAAGAAGAGAGACGTGAAGTGGCGGAGGAGCTATATAACGCGATCTCGCGATATATATATAGTGCAGGTAAACCGGTTTCAGAAAGAGGGTTTCTGCAGCCTCGGTCGCTTTGTCACGGGCAAAATGATCTGTCTGGTGTTGCCCTTCGTAAATACAAAGCAATTCTTAACATAGTTTTGTTATAATTGCGTAGTATATATAGATTTGTGTCCGTATGTCAGTATGTGAGCCTTTATGCATAAACGATGTACACAGCAAATATCGCATGGATTATCATACATATTACACGGGGGAGTAGGAGTAGCATGTAAATTAAATACGTATCTTACGAGGGGACGGTCCCGGAGGGGCATGGAGTTACGGACTCCCGCTTCGCGTGCTTATAGTGTGGGTAGGTACTAACGAAACCTCAAATGATTAGCCGCCAACTCGGCTCCGTTTTCGAAAAACCACCGTTCAAATTTGGGAGTCTGATTGTCGACTGTAGAATTTCTACATAAGAACAACAAGGCGAGCAACCTAGCGGTAAGCGAGTCAGACTACCGTCCCGGAGGTCTCGGGTTCAAGTCTCGTCTATGCTGCTTTTTTCATTTTTTTTTCATTTTTATTCATTTTTTTTCAAATTGTTGTTGAAATTTATAGTTTATGATTAAAAAATTGTAAGAAAGTAAACAAAAAAAATTACGCGCCTTTTCTGATCAAAACTTACGAATTAAATGTCAAATTTTTTTTTTCAAATCTCTTACGATTTATTTAATTTTTAAAAATGAATTAGCCGTAATTTAAACTTTGACATACAATAATCTGCCTGCCTGCCTTAAAATTTTTAAATCTAATGAAATATTTTCGTGAAAATAGACAGAAACACTTCATGAACAGGAATCTTGACCCATCAGAAAAACAATTTTTTAACAACGTCAACGCAGTGGCTTTTCCGGCGGAATTGAAGACACAACACTGCGATTGCGAAGAAAAGGAGTTAGCGTTCGTACAATGTTCGTGGTGTGAACAATATAAATGTTTCGCTTGTTTTTATACTGATTATCACCCGTCACATTGTACTCGGGAACACTGAAAAAACATTGCGTGAAGCAGATTTTACGATTAATTAATAAAACAGATTTTTTTTCCTATATTCCTTGGTAATTTCTTTAAATACTCCCTTCCCCATCGAAAGAGATATCAAAAAATTGCAAAAAATATCAAATAATCAAAAAAAAAATTTTTTTATTGAATTACGGCTAATTCATTTTTAAAAATTAAATAAATCGTAAGAGATTTGAAAAAAAAAATTTGACATTTAATTCGTAAGTTTTTATCAGTAAAGGCGCGTAATTTTTTTTGTTTACTTTCTTACAATTTGTTAATCATAAACTATAAATTTCAACAACAATTGGAAAAAAAATGAAAACAAATGAAAAAAAAGCAGCATAGACGAGACTTGAACCCGAGACCTCCGGGACGGTAGTCTGACTCGCTTACCGCTAGGCTGCTCGCCTTGTTGTTCTTATGTAGAAATTCTACAGTCGACAATCAGACTCCCAAATTTGAACGGTGATTTTTCGAAAACGGAGCCGAGTTGGCGGCTAATCATTTGGGGTTTCGTTAGTACCTACCCACACTATAAGCACGCGAAGCGGGAGTCCGTAACTCCATGCCCCTCCGGGACCGTCCCCTCGTTAGTTGGAATTTGTATACATCGAAAAGGTAACTGTATTCGGGCATTACATATATTTCTCAGCTCGAACTCCCATAAAACTACTTTTGTTTCATGTCTCAGCAATCTGAGAAAAAGACTTAATGACCGGTGTGTTCGTAGACGACCGAAGCTATGTTTTTACCCAAGCTCTAACCACCGTCCCGATATATCAGCGACGAAATAATATTCTCTAACGTTATTTGTATCCTTAGATAAAGTTATTTGGGTGAAAGATCTCGAATACAGAAATGCAATACCCTTTAATTTCACGCTGACAATAAGAAATGAATTTAGTTCCTCAAAGATAGTGCCACATCCTGTTAGAACCATGGAAGTACTTTTCTCGAAAACAGCGCACTAGCTTCTAAGTATTGTATGGCAGTATTTTCTTATAGAACGTAGCTCGGCTCTCTATAGCCCAGGGAGTATGGCCCCGCTTGACTCTTTCATATGGAAGTAGTAATTGCAGCTTTCGGTAGGAATGCTAAGCCCTCAGGGAAACCACTTATTTGCTCCTGGTATAGTAAACGATACGCCATGATATTCGCCTGTTATGGCTACCCTCATGATATAATGATCAATTATGATATTCCCAGGAAAAAATCGGAATAATCTGAGCGCACCCATAATAGAATCTCAAGTAGAATCGCTTATCAAGAGTATTCTTCTGCTATAAAAAAGCAACCCCCTGAACGACTAGAGACTAATTCTTTCTGAATCTTTCATCAGTAATGTACGGTGATGTGAAAAGCGCGGACAAATTCCAACGCGGTCGGCATGATACGTCCCGAGAGGGAGACACAGGTCGAAAACGCGGCGCGATCGGAGATAGGGCGCGAACTTTGAATATAATTAAGTTTCCACGCAAGTGAGTCTTGGATTGATCACTAGCGAATTTCGACCACAACTAAATACTTAATGGGATCGATTTTGTTAGGATCGATTGGATGTTGTTGAGGTTTACGTCGATTCTCTATTCAAAGAGAAATGATAATTCGTTTTGGTTTTATTGAATAATAACCAAATAACGTAAACTTTATTGATTGTTCGTTGTTTTACTATTGAAGTATGTTCTGAGTTAATGTTTAACAGAGTTTGAGATTCTTCACACTTCGAGTTTTTTACAGAGTTCGAGATTTTGGCAGAGGTTCAGATTTTACAGAGTTCGTTATTTACGGATAGTTACTCCTATGATTTTTACTCGATGAAGGTAGAAAATGATCTGACTAAGTCTAACAGAGTTTTTCTGTTCTGCCCCTGCGAAGCAGATTACAATAAAGACGGTTGAATTTGATTGGTCAGATTTTTGTGAATGACTCTTTGTTTTTCCCGCGGAGGGGATTATCCTGATCACGCGGAGGTGACGTCAGATCGTCGCCTCGTGGGTGACGCTCGTGGGAAAGGAAATAAAGTTTCAAATTATATTTCTCGGGGTGTTTACAGAGTTTGTATTTATAACTAGGTTTTGATATCGCACAAGGCGTTCGTTGAAATGTAATATATAAATAAGGGGGGTAAGGAAAGTTTATCGGACTGAGTACTTATGGATTAGTGCGTGGTCCGCCTTAAGACTAAAGGCAAATAACAGTATTTTTTAATAAGGTTTTATTATTACTAGAATGTATATAAGAGAGGTGTTTATTCGTTGAGAACGTGTTTATGAAGGTAAAGAATTTCTTGTTGTGTTGCGCGACTGTTTATGTGATAAAATTAAGTTCGGGGTTTCGAACGTTTGAGAAAATAGTTCAGGTATATTATTGGAAGTCGTAATTCTATAACTAAGACTGAAGTACTAAATGTTTCTTATGTATAGCTTATGAAAGAAATAGTAATATTATATTAGGCGACAAAGATATACATAAGTTTGGGTTTTTACCGGCAGGCAGCATCGCTTTAGAGGTAGACAAGGAAGTATTCTAAATTATCGATCGGAGATGTGTTGTTATCCAGGCTGGGACGTAACAGGCATAGTAGTGAACGGTGATCGCTACGCCCCATCGTTAGATGGCAGTGTACATTGTGGGCAATGTGGAGCCTAGCTCCCTATATTATCGACACCGTCGAGTTGGCTTTCTATAGCATTTTTTGGTCGATGACCAACGCTCCGGGGTTCAAAAAAAGTTAAGACTGACGCGTCACGGAAAAAGGTAGTCTCACCGTGACTCTCCTGTGATATTAAAAAATAACGAACTATGATCAAATAAATACTTACCGTTACGAAAAAGAATAGTTCTGCACGTGGTGATTAATTAAATTGTGTGAAGGGAACGAGTACCCGAATCCAAACCCCTACATAATTTGGTGACCCCGACGTGATTACGAACAACTCGTGGCCACGTGGTAAAGCGGTTACACGACGCCATTTTTTTTCTTCCCGGCTATGCCTCTGGAACATACGCCGACGTGCGAGAACACAAAAAAAGTCCAAGAAACAATGGACGACACCGGTGAATCTTCGCGACTTCATAGTTCGCAACTGGAGGACGAAATAAATCCGCGCCGAGAGGAAGGGGCGCAAACATGCGAGGCAATTAACCTCGAAAAAATCCACATGCCCATGTTCTGGACAAAAAAACCCGAATTGTGGTTCGCTCGACTAGAAGTTGTGTTTGCGTGCAATCGAGTATACAACGACAACACGAAATTTGACGTGCTCGTTTCAAAACTCGAAATCGACACACTCACGCCCGTCGAGGATTTGATTATCCGTCAGCCGCCAGAGCGTAAGTATGAGACGCTTAAAGCCGCCTTGCTCGACCGTTTTTCGGTTTCAGATGAGCAAAAACTACGCCAGCTAATAAAGGGTGCCCAACTCGGCAGTAAAAAACCCTCACATTTATTGGCCGAGATGATGTCGCTCAATCAGGGGCGATTGGATGAGGGCGCATTGCGAACGCTGTGGACCGATCAGCTCCCGCAACAGCTGCGAGTAGCACTCACCTCGACTGTGGATGCGCTGGACAATGCAGCTATCGGCACGCTCGCCGACAGAATCTGGGAAGCATTACAAGGTTCGAACATCCCCGACATCGCAGAAATCAGGCAGCGGCAACCGACGCCCGAGCGACGACGACAGACATCGCCAGAACGTGACGACATACGCAAAACATTGGATAACATTGTCCAACTTCTGCAGCGTTTGATCAACGATGGGCCTAACCAGCATCGACAGGGGAGACGCCGAACACCGTCTCGCTCACGACAGCGAGCACGCAGACCAGCTTCTCGAGAAATGAGGAGAGAACAGCGCAGGGTGCTACCCAATTGTGCTACTACCACGCGAGGTTCGGAGATAGGGCGACCAAGTGCACTCAACCCTGTACATGGGGACAGGGAAACTGACAATGAGTGCACCGTCTGTTCATGCGGCGAGCACAGACGGGCCAAGTCCGAGCCGCCGACTTTTCGTACAGGATCGAACTACGGGTCTGATTTTCCTCGTTGACACCTGCGCGGAAGTCTCCACTATACCTGCTGCCCGTTTCCGTCGGAAACAGGATCAGCACGGTACATTGTACGCCGCCAATCAAACCAAAATCACAACGTTTGGTCAAACAGCACTCGAACTCGACGTCCGACTCCGCAGGCAATTCCGGTGGATCTTTATAATCGCCGATATACCATACGGCATCATAGGTGCAGATTTTCTGCACGCGTTCGGGCTGGCAGTCAGCATCCGAACCCGGAAAATCACCGACGAAATAACAGGTATGGAAACTCGAGGTCTAATACGCCAAGCCTTGATTACAGGTGTATCCATGATCGACAAAAATAATCCATACGCGATCATCTTGGCTGAATATCCGGAAATCACGGACATTAACGCGGCGAGAAGCTCCGCCAAGCACAATGTGGTGCATTATATCGAAACAACGGGCCCACCGGTATACGAGAAAGCTCGTCGTCTAACTGCACCGATGCTACAGTGCGCTAAAACTGAGTTTCAGTTGATGATCGATTTGGGTTACTGTCGTCCTTCAAAAAGCCCGTGGGCGAGCCCGCTACATATGGTGCCCAAGAAAAAAGGGGATTGGCAACCATGCGGCGATTATCGACGTCTCAACGCACAGACCCTGCCAGACCGCTACCCAATAGCGCATATATGGGACTACACCTCACTGCTCCACGGGAGAAATATCTTTTCGAAGATAGATCTCGTGAGGGCATATCACCAAATTCCGGCGCGCGAAGAGGACGTGCCCAAAACCGCGATAATCACGCCGTTCGGCCTATTTGAGTTTTTGGACATGCCTTTCGGTCTCTGTAACGCAGAAACAAACGTTTCAGAGATTTATAAGACAGGTACTAGACGGCTTGGATTTTGTACACGCGTATCTCGACGACCTCCTGGTGGCATCAACCAGCGAGAGACAACACGAGGAGCACCTGCGCATAGTATTCGACCGCCTTCGAAATTTTGGACTGACCATCAACCCGGCGAAATGTACATTCGGGGTGAAATCACTCGAATACCTCGGGCATCAGATCTCACCAGAAGGTTCACGTCCACTCCCAGAGAGAGTCGAGGCGATACAAAATTTCGAACGGCCCAAGACGCTCGTCGCTCTTCGGCGATTTCTCGGCATGCTAAATTTCTACCGCCGTTATATGAAGGACGCGGCGAAAACGCAAGCCCCATTGAACGCGTTACTCGGCGAGATGAAAAAGAATGACCAGCGACCTGTAAATTGGACAAGGGAAGGTATTGAAGCCTTCGACGCCGCAAAACAGGCACTCGCTAAAGCCACACTGCTGGCCTACCCTGCTCCGCATGCAAAACTCCGCATTACGGCGGACGCATCAGCAACAGCAATCGGAGCCGTACTGGAACAGGCGCAGAACAACAATTGGCAACCTTTGGCATTCTTTTCGAGAAAACTGTCAGCAGCTGAGACCAACTACAGCACGTACGATCGAGAGTTAGCAGCCATCTATTTCGCCGTCAAATATTTCCGACCGTGGATCGAGGGTAACGACGCGACCGTCCGTACGGACCATAAACCGCTCGCGCATGCATTTCAGCAGAAAGCCGATAAGGCATCCCGGAGACAGCAACGCCACTTAGGCTACATCAGCCAGTTCACGACGCGGATGGAAGTGGTAAAAGGCTCGGAGAATATCGTGGCAGATACCCTGTCGCGAATCGAGACCATCGACGCTGTAGAACCGTTGCGGTTGTCCAGTGCTATTGATCTGGATGCATTGGCGGAAGCTCAATCCACGGATCAAGAGTTACAACACCTACGGCAAAGTGCCAATACAACCATCAAATTGCAACGTCTCACATTTGGCCCACAACGACGCGAAATTTATTGTGACGTATCACAAGAGGCCATCCGCCCTTACGTACCTGAGACGTTTCGGCAGAAAGTTTTCGACACATTCCATGGCCTAAATCATCCGGGACCGAAGCCGTCGAGAAAATTGATCGCTCAACGATACATATGGCCATCAATGTCAAAGGACATCGTACAGATGTGCAAATCGTGCCTGCCATGTCAACGTTCTAAAATCGGTCGGCACGTTCAAGTTCAGCCGCAGACGTTCACGGAGCCGGATCAGAGATTCGACCATGTACACATCGACATCGTCGGACCGCTACCCCCGGTGAATGGTTACAAATATGTACTAACTATGATTGATCGTTTTTCTCGGTGGCCAGAAGCAACACCGCTTAAAGAAATAACAGCGGACACGATCGCACGGACGTTCTTCACGAGTTGGGTCGCACGATATGGTTGTCCGAAAACAATAACGAGCGATCAAGGCGCCCAATTCGAAGCAACGCTTTTCAAGGCCATGACGCAACTCGTCGGAACCAAACGTACGAGGACAACGCCATATCATCCCGCGGCGAACGGCATGATAGACCGTTGGCATCGGACCTTGAAAACGGCCATCAAATGTCACGAGACGTCGGAGACTGGTTCACGGCCCTACCAGTGGTGCTTTTAGGATTGCGATCATGCTTCAAAGACGACCTAAAAGCCTCTCCAGCTGAATACCTTTACGGGACAACTCTTAGGATACCAGGGGAGTTCTTCACCCATGAAGACCCTCCGGTGAATCCGCATATCTTCCTATAGGAATTCCGAGTCCAAATGCGCAGGTTGAAGCCGGTACCTGCCAATCACCACTGTAAAAAACGCATTTTTAACTTCAGAGAATTGGAAACATGCACGCATGTATTCCTCCGCGAAGAGACGGCGACAAAAGGCCTCGATCAACTATACTCGGGTCCGCACAAGGTCACCGACAGGCCATCTGACCGAGTCTACACAGTCGAAATCAACGGGAGAACGACAAACGTGAACATCGAGCGCCTTAAACCAGCTCATCTATCCCGGGGGGATACAGACGAGCCAGCATCGAGTACGTCACCAGGCGAACCACCAGCGTCGTCACCAGCGGCACCCTCGACGTCAAGAGATTCAACAGCTGCAACAGTCACGGACTCGACGCAGACGGCTACACCTTCAGGGTCAAGACCTACACTCAGGGTGTATAGCGGGCCTGGAAAGCGTGTGCGAATTCAGACATAATACCCAAGAGACTGATCTAAGACTACTAGTCAAGGCATCATAATATTGATAATAATAACAATAATAGTAGTAGTAAAAAATAGTACTCCGTCACTAAGGGGGGGGAGTACTGTGGAGCCTAGCTCCCTATATTATCGACACCGTCGAGTTGGCTTTCTATAGCATTTTTTGGTCGATGACCAACGCTCCGGGGTTCAAAAAAAGTTAAGACTGACGCGTCACGGAAAAAGGTAGTCTCACCGTGACTCTCCTGTGATATTAAAAAATAACGAACTATGATCAAATAAATACTTACCGTTACGAAAAAGAATAGTTCTGCACGTGGTGATTAATTAAATTGTGTGAAGGGAACGAGTACCCGAATCCAAATCCCCACAGGCAATATAGAAGCTCCAAATGGGCAAATGTTTATTTTTCAGTTGGGAAATAAAATGTTTCTCGTGCATCGGTCAATGCATAAGTCTTTTGTGTTATTATAATTTCCAAGCAGTAGTTGGCCCTAGCAATTTTGGCAACTGTAAAGTGAACCGAAAGTATGAACGGTTGAATTTGGACAGCTTTACAACTATAAAGTCAACCGTAAAAAAGAAGCCTAATGGTTGTTTCAACGGCTGTTTAACCGCGGCTATTTTTTTCAACCATTCACAGAAAACGCAGAATGGTTAACTTTCGAAGATGAACAGTTGAGAAGCTGTCCAAATTCAACCGTTGAACTTTTACGTTGACTCAACTGCCTTTTTCAACCGGTTGACCAAAATGAAAGGGGGCGCAGTGGCAACAGTTCGGATTCCTAAAGCGAGGCTCGCACCTTCAAACCCCGTGGTGGAATTTTTTTTTCTTTCGTTCTTACCATTTTTTAAGTGAAACTTCTTTAGTACGGGTGTGATTTGAAACTCGATGAAACGGAAAAGCGACACTAAAAAAAGACGGACATATACATGTACAGGCTTCAGCCTGTAGTGCAGGCAATAGAGGAGCCCGTTACTCTTAGCCATAATCCACTAAATTGCAGGAGTTATTTTTTTTTATAGATAGGTTCTTTTGTAGATAGGTTGTGTATAGGTAGAGTTTATAGATAGGTATAAAAAATACTTACAAATTAGGGGAGGGGGGGCGGAAGTGCCGCAATTTTGCGAAAACCTGTTTTGGCCTATATCTCCGTAAACGTGCACTTGAGGCCAAAAATGGTAATGACCTTTATTGTAGATAATTAAATTTCCTATCTTTTTTGTGTAATAATTTGTTTTCTATCACTTACCGTTTATGACTTATAAGAGTATTCCTATTTATTTATTGATTTTTTGACCGATAACCCTTCTAATAATTGTTTAAACAATAAAATTCTAGTAACCAAACTTTTAAATCTACAAATTTTCTACAACTTTTACTTTAAACCTTTTTTTTAATTAATATTTCTGAAGTTATAACGCGTTAATTTCAAAAATCCGGTGCCTATGCAAATACAGAATCGGCTGTGGCAGACCGTGGGGGTGCCGAAAAGCAGGATTGGACTGCACGGTAATCTGTGAGAACTGTACAAAGGAAACGTGCTCTAATCAGCCCAAAATAATCGTCAACGATACAGAATTGTGCGACGTCGATGAAGATATTGTCGATTACTCCGACAAAAAATTAATGGAAGCGTTAAAATCTTTGAATGCCACCGAAGAAGGTAACGAAGAGAAAGAGGAGGATGTAGTTGAATCTTTCTGTCGGACAGAACTGCGATAAAAATAGGAATAATTAATTCATCAGATATCAAATATTATGTTGTAGATATTAAATATACATATTGGGTACAAGATGAAAAAAGTGAATATATTCACGAAATTTTCTTTTCCAGTAGGAAAAAGAAACTGCTCCATCAGTTCTTGTATAATCTGTTGCGGTGTTTCTGTGGTAATTGGATCTTGTTTTCTTATTCTTCGCTTCACGATTACATTTTAGGCAGAGTGGTATTCTTGCGATAGAATCTGCTGTGTTCAGCGCAGGGGGGTGACACTCGACTAAATCCTTATGGGCTTTGATGACGGAGGATGGTTCGCTTAATGTCGCCTTTTGTAGTTCGCATTGTGCGGCGCTGCCAGTCGTCCGCGCTGTACCCCACACCCCCGTCGTCCCCTTGCCGCAACCATTATAACCTCAACTAAATAGACAGCTACTGCAATCGTGAAAATCGTTTATTGGTAATTTATTTTATCGTGATTTGTTTTCGATCGTGTGTTTAACAAACTGAACTGTGAATATGCGACAAATTAGCGATATTAAAATTTCGCAATGCCTACGTGTGTGGTGCTCGGATGTACTTCAGGATATCGGTCGAATCCGGAGAAATTCCACCTTTTCACCGTTCCTAAGGACACGAAAATCCAGACGCTATGGAAAGAAGCAATTCAACCTTGTGGAATCGAAATAAAGTCAGGGCAATCGGTATGTGAAAAACATTTTCGTGGCGACGAGATATTGTGGGAACGTAAAGTTTTTGGACCCGGCGGAACACTGCTTCGGAATTGTAAGTTTCATATTTCAATACATTATTAATATTTTATGCTTATGTTATCGATTCTTCTATCCTGAAATATTTCTCTTGTAGTCACCGTACAAAGTACCTCGACTAAAAAAAGGTACAATACCATCCATATTCCCATGGACCGAACTCATTAGACCACAAATAGATGTGTTATCTAACGAGACGACAGAAATTCTCACAGAATTTGAAGTACCTGAACCGGAACTTGTACCTGAAACAGTCCTGCATGTGCAAAGTGTTGCAGAGCCGGAAACTATCGAGGCTGTCTCAGATCATTTTAGTTCTGGGGAATCGAGTGCATCGATACCTCTATTAACGCTTCAAGAATTAGCCTCATCAGATATATCAATGATACCTAGCTGGCTGAAGCAGGTCATACCTTGTGGGAATACGGTCATTGTAACCTTCTTTCTCAACCAATGCATGAAGGTTGGCGAACATTTTAAAATCTTTTCATTGAAGGAAATCGTGTTCAAACCTGACATGTCCTTCCAAATAAGTGTCCTCGGCAAACCACTTGGCGCAACTGATCTCGCCATTGATTTCAGACCAATATATACCATTCAAAGACTGCAAGACTTATTAATGATTCTCAACAGTTTCAATGTTTGTATTGGTATAAGGTCTGTGGGAGTGCGAGATCAAAGTTTCAATGGCAACGTTTATAGAGATGTGAGTGGAGCCTGGCGGCATAGTAGATGTTCTTTATTGCTGTCTGGAACATCAATATGCCCATTTTGTCGAAGAGCAAGAAAAGCGGCCTCTGCAAAAATCCGAAGATTGCACAAAAGTCGTGATAACAATACAAAAATTCGTCTTAAACTTTCTCCGAAGGAAAAAAAAGTTTTTACAAAATTACGAGTGAGATGTATCTCTGTTGAGAAATCAAAAAAACGTGCAAAAGATGCCCTGGAAACATTAAAACCCGAGCTCGATGCGTGCCAACAGAAAATGTCGTTGCACGGTGAAGAATCTGTGGATCGATATGTGAAATCAGGAAAACTGCCGGAAAACCAATCTCATGCTTTACGAGATATTCTTGCTGCTGCAAAATGTCAACAAACAAAAGGAAAACGATATTCTGAAGAATGGATACTACTTTGCATGCTATTGCATATGCGATCGCCTGCTGGATATAACTTCTTGCGTAACAACGAGATTTTGCCACTCCTTTGCGTGCGAACAATTCGAAGGTACACAAAATGTAAATAATATTATTTTTCTATAATTACTTATTAATTCGATATTAACAGCTTCATATGTACATTTATGTATTTATTTACTTGACCATCAGTTTATGAAATATTATTTGTTTCTAAATTTAAGTTTTTTTTCAAATGCTCATAACTTTATGTTACAGGTATCTTTCCAATATTGACATAGCATGTAGCTTTGACCCACAGTTTTTCGAAGTATTGAAATTGGCTCTTGAGAAAAAAAATCATATTCAAAAACACGGGATTTTACTCATCGATGAAATGGCAACGAGAGAAAGCGTCAATGTCAATACAAAGACACTTTCGTACAAAGGATTGGTTGATTTCGGTACCGATGGAAAACAATCTTCCGATTTCAGTGAAAAAGCTAATCATGGATTGGTAATTATGTTTCATCCATTGGCCGACGATTATACGCAACCGATAGCCGTATTTGCTTCACGGGAACCTGTTAAGGGTCAGGACTTAGCACACTTGGTCATAAAAGCAATAGCGTTGATCGAAAACGTTGGCGCAAAAGTCCACGGAGTTATCACCGATGGGGCAAGTACAAATCGAAAATTTTGGAGCGAGTTGGGCGTCACCGGGCAAAGAAATAAATTGCGGAACTATTTTGAACATCCCACGGCTGAAAGCCGTCGAGTATTCGTCTTTTCCGATACACCGCATTTAATTAAAACAATCCGTAATCGACGCTCCGGCAATAAGACCTTACAGGTTTGTCCAGCTTGTATGTGCTTGTATGCTTGTAGTGATAGAAGTCGTTTTTTAAATGGTTGGCGCATGATGAATTTTCAAATTCTTGTTCTTAGATGGATCCAAATCAACCAGTCATAAAGTGGAAGGATATCGAGTCTCTGCACAAAAAAGACAGAGAATTGACAGGGCCCGGTCAAGTTCTCTTGTGCACCAAGCTGACCCTGGACCACATTGAACTTAACAATTCACTCAAAATGCGAGTGAGATTAGCTACACTGGTAAATAAAACGGGTGTGCTTGATTGCAGATATTTATATATGTATTAATAAGTATATTTTAATAAAAGTATGATTCAACCAGGCCTTCAGTAACACTGTTGCGTGCGGACTACGATTTCTTCGAAGATATGTCTCAGAATTGGAAGATTGTGAGGCGCCGCTTCTTTTTGTGAATGGATCAACGAAATGTTTGATGCACTCAATCGTAAAACACCTATTCACGGAGTACAGCCCGGTAATACCGATTACAAGGTAATTTATTCAAATACCACTATTTTTAATACTTTCTCTGTCACATGCTACTTATATCGGTTCATAACTGATTCATAGATACTTGAGGAATCGATCCGCAAGCTGGATGTATGGGAGGAAAACGTCGAAAAAGGTTTCCTATCGAAGGAGTGTTATTTGACCCCACAGACTGCAGAAGGTTTGCGAGTAACTCTACAGTCAGTTCTGGACCTCACAACTTATCTTACGCAACAGTGTAATTTCCCATACGTTCTGACTGGTCGAATAAACCAGAATCCGCTGGAGGTTAGAAAGTTAATAGGGATTTAAAGCGATGTTCAACGTATTCTTGGTCTATCTCTCTCGCTCTTTAACAAGCTGATGTGAAACATAGATAAGTCAGTTAAAATAGTATCTTTTTAGAACTTGAATATTTTTGTTTGGCAATTGCCTATACATACCACCAATAAAGTACCTTTTGAGGGGCTCATTTCCGAGCTACGGACCACTTTAGCAATAATTATTCTACATTCAATGTTTCAATCAATGTACGTATTGAGATTTTTACGTAACTCAAAATGTTCTGCACTCGACCGTGTAAAAATTTGCTACGAGTAAATGCGACATCATAAAGCAAAATCAGAAGCAAAAGCAAGGATTTTTGATGGTTTTAAGTTTATGTTCATTTCTATCCTCAAACGTACTGTATTGGTCATATTTAAAGCTATAACTAAACGAAAATATTAAAGTATTAAAATGATTCTCTCTTATCTGACTCTATTCCCTTAAGAGGGGACTAAATACGTGCCGCTATTCCGATTATACTGTTAACATTTTATTGGCTTCCATCTATTCGAATGAGAGTAAGTTTGGATGGCTATTTCGAAGCGTTGTGTCGATATTTAGTCTCCTCTTTATGTAATGCTCTACTGGTACTGACAACTTTATCCAAAGTCTGTTAATGAATATTAATAATGAACATTAATTCCAGGATATATTATCATCATATTTCAATGTGGAATCGCTACGAAAATGTTTGTATGCGTTAATCAGATTTTCTATTTTTTTCAACCTTGCCCATTTTAGAAATACTTTGGTACCATCCGTCAAGCTGGAGGTTGTAATGATCATCCATCTAGTCACACATTTCTCCAAATCCATAAAATCCTATTGACGTATAGTGTTCTCAAGCCTCCAAAAACAGGAAATTGTTCGATTTTCGAAGATAAACCGCATCAGCCCCTTGTGACGCTAGCAGAACTAAAAACAATTTATACAAATCCGAGAAAATCTGATTTATCACGCTCTATTAAGGCGAAGCTTGCAGAAGCTGCGCAGCACGATAACTGGGATCTCGAAGATGTAATCGAACATGATTACAGTAAGCCCGAAGTAACAAGTTGCGTTCTCTACTATATTACTGCTAACTTGATAAAACGCATTTCGAATACCGTGAAATGCGAAAAATGCAAAGAGAGCTTATTGAGTACTGACAAAAGAGCAAACCTTCCTGAATCAGACCTGACGGATTTTCTTTCACGGGGTCCATTAATTCACCCTAATGTTCACTTCTATCGATTCATACTTTTTCTAGAACACCGATTTTCAGCTCATTGTCATTCTGCGCAAGTTTTTGAATCGATCTTGGAAGATATATATAAATATGAAAAGCTTTCGTTTCCATGTTCAGAACACGCTGCCGACATTCTTTTTCATGTAATCCAATACTACGGGACTGTACGCATGCAACAGCATTGCTCGCGACTCAATGCAGAGAAAGAAAAAGTTAATCAGTGTAGGAAGAATACCTCGAAATTCTGTAAAACATAATATCATTTTGTGATGCAACACCAGCTGTGATAATAAATAATAAATATTTTGTAACATTTAATATCATTGCATTTTATTTATTTCCTACCATTTTCAACCATTTCCAACCATGCAAATATTAATCTCGTAATACAATTCAATTATAATAATTCTAATTTATTCCACGTTTCCATTTACACTCTGCTATTATTTATACTATAATACTAATACTATTATTGTATAGTATAATAGTATTAATACCAATACAGCTTGATAGTTATAGACAATTGTGAAATTGAAGTGACAACGAGGATTTTCAAAAAATTACAAAATCATTCATCTATTTAATTTTTTTCTTCAGGCAAAATTAGAAAAAAATTTCAAGTTTATTAAAAAAGCTTTTGAAAAGATCTAACTTTCATGATGTTGCAGTTATCGAACGTAATTTTTTTATACAAATGCATGGCGCGGTAAGAACAATTATAATTGAATTCGCAAAGAAACTATCGAAGCAGAGAATATTTTAAAAATTTCAAAAAATATTTAATAAAAATCGTGCAAATTAAAAAATGAAAAAATTGCCAAAATTGTTTATATTTTTTTCGGAAGAAAAACCCCAAATTTGTGAGCAATTATTTTTCAACTAGAAATTCTTGAAGTCATATATATAATATAATAGAATACTAATCTATTTTATTATATACATATCGTCAAATTATTTAATTATATTTTGTGGGTTGCTGTAATTATCTACAGCATAATAGATAATGTTTGCATCAACCACAGCCCGCGGCTGCGGCGCGGATTACTACTAGCGCCACATGGTGGCTGGCGACGCTAAGAGAACCACCATATATATGTTGAGTGCCAGGGACCTGGTTCAGCGCAACTCCCGGCTAACATCGAAACTGCAAACTCTCGACAGATTCTGTACCATTCCCGTAACCCACGGTTTGGTCTCCTTCTATCTACGCCAGGGGTGGCCAACCTTTTCAACGGCCGGGCCAAATTTCATAAATAATACTTCTCGCCGGGCCACGCCGCTCCATAAAGTTGGCCGACCGACTTTAACTTTTTAAACTTTTGTTTTACGAATCGTTTGATCGTCGTTTGATACCGTTTGATCGTTAAAAATAATCGTATGATCGTTAATAGTTTTTTCACAAAATCGAAAAAAATGACCGTAAAGTTGGCCGGCCGACTTTAACTTTTTCAAAATTTTGTTTACAAATCGTTAGAGCGTCGTTTGAAATCATTTGATCGTTAAAAATAATCGTTTGATAACGATCAAACGATTATTTTTTACGAGTAATGAAACGAGTAATTTGGATTTTGTGAAAAAACTATTAACGAATAGTTTTTTCACAAAATCCAAATTACTTTCTGGCCCGAAGTTTTCTAGTGACTTTCAACTGGTGAACGTTGGTACTTCCAGTTGTTATGATTTTTGACTTTTTGAAGATTTTCCTTTTGCTATCGTTTAATCGTCATTTGATACTAATGTATGCCAAGTTTCGTCGTTTGATCGTTGATAGTTCCCGAGGAAAACGCGATTCAAAATCGAGCGTAAAGATAGCCGACGACGCTTTTGTCTTTCAACTTTTTCAACTTTTTCCTTTCGATATCGTTTGATTGTCGTTTGATACTAACGAATACCAAGTTTTATTGTTTGATCGTTGATAGTTTCTTGGAAAAGCGCAATTAACTGTCTGCGAGCGTAACCTGAAGTTGGCTTCTAATCGCTTACCGCGAAATTTTGGACAATTGTGGACAATTGACAAAGATTGGACTAATATTGCAGATTCGTCTGCCCAAAAATATCAATGGATGAAAATTAATACCCGTTCCTACAAAAGTACCGAAAGAGAAGTTAAACAAATATTAGACTATCGATGACACATGTTGTCTGAAAAAGAATTAAAAAAACGCAAGCACGTCTAATTCAAACAGGTCGGTACTTTGGGCAAACAAAAATTTCTTCATAACAATCTTCCATATTTGTTATCAAATATTTTTTTTATTTCGGCAGATGATTTAAACGTGTGTAACAAATTGTGTGACCTGTTCGAGAAGACGGGATGACTCGCTGCGATTGGGGTATAAGTTATAATAACACCGTTAATTTTGCCTCCTTTTACAGCGATTTTGCAAATTATTGATAAAACCTCAAAATAAATATGCCAATTTGAAAGAATCAATAAGTTTTGTCTAAACAGCTATGTATGTACAAACGTGTAATATACAGGGTGACCCATTTTAACTTAGGCAGCCAAATAACTCGAAAAATAAGCACACTACGAAAAAATGTTTAGAATCAAAATTTCGTCATTTCGAGGGGGACGTACAATGATGTTAAAATGAGCCCCCCACCCCTCCCCCTGGGCGGTGAGGGGGGGCAAGTTTGAAATCTTAAATGGGAACCCCTATTTTTTATTGCATATTCGGAATCTTTGGCTAAAAACACATACAATTTGTCTGAAACATTTTTCTCGATTCATGATAGATGGCGCTGTAATCGACGAAATTCAATTTCTTCGATTTCTCTTACTGAGAACCCATGCTTACGATTCTGCAATAAATTAACAATAAAAATACCACGTTTTCATTGTTAATACTCGAAATTAGTCTTAAAACAAACTTCTCATTATTTTTTATTACTCATTAATTACTTCTCAAGAAACTGCTTTTAGCGTAACCCAGGAACAACGTCGTGGACGTAGCAGTTTTCTGTTCCCTTCGGGGTGCTTGATTAACGTGAGTCCCCTCGCCTCTCACAATTCGGGGTGCTTGAACGTGTGGTAACCCAGCCAGTGAAGGCAAGGTCGTGTGGTGATCCAGCCAGTGAAGGCAAGGTCGTGTGGTGACCCAACCAGTTAAGGCAAGGTCAAGTAGTGACCCAGTCAGTGAAGGCAAGGTCGTGTGGTGACACAACCAGTTAAGGCAAGGTCAAGTAGTGACCCAGCCAGTGAAGGCAAGGTCGTGTGGTGACCCAACCAGTTAAGGCAAGATTGCATTGTTATCAGCTCTCTCCGCATGGAGGAGATGCTCAAAGTGTGCACCATTATTTTCTAAGGATAACAGTAATCGACAGCGAAAGTTACGTTGTACATTTTCTAGCATTAAAGGAGTTATAGCTTCACAAGCTCTTCTTATTCTTTCCATCATATTCAATCTTGTCG
The DNA here is from genome assembly GCA_964017225.1 of Netelia inedita. NCBI lineage: Eukaryota > Metazoa > Arthropoda > Insecta > Hymenoptera > Ichneumonidae > Netelia > Netelia inedita. Next base: position 22,134,757 of record OZ024924.1, read on the forward strand.
TTGGAGCTTTACTATACACTGCATCTTTAACGTATCCCCATAAAAATAAATCAAGAGGGTTCAAATCCGGTGATCTCGGAGGCCACAGAACTGGTCCACCCCGCCCTATCCACCGATTTGGGAACCTTTGATTCAAAAACATCCGTACAATACGAGCATAATGAGCAGGAGCACCATCTTGTTGATACCATAAATTTAGTCTAACTGCAAGGGGAACATTCTCTAGGTATGCTGGCAAATCATTTTCGAGGAATTCTAAATACATTGGACTATTAATTGGACGTTCAAAAAAATGAGGTCCGATGACTTGGCCATTGCAAATGCCTACCCATACATATAAACTCCAACGATGTTGATTAAGCACCTCACGATACAAATGTGGATTTTCTGGTGACCAATAGTGGCAATTATGCCTATTGAGACTACCATTGCTAATGAATGTTGCTTCATCACTGAAACAAACATTACTAAAAAAATCTGGATTCTGATCTAACATCTCAAGAGCCCATCTACAAAATTGTACTCTGAGTACGTAGTCGGCCTCACTTAATTCCTGTACCAGAGTAATATGATACGGATGGTAATTGACTGATCGTAACAATCTATGTGCCGTAGTTTGAGGGATTCCCAGTTCTCGTTCTATTTGACGGGTACTAATATGGGGATTTTGATGAACCATAGCCAAAACTGCGAGCAATCTAGGGTCATTATTATTATGAAGTCTATTCCTTCGCCTTTCGCGATGAAGTGGATTATTACGAGATCTCCTTTCAATGTTTATAATTTGTTGATCAGTAGGATGGCGGCGATTTGGGAATCGCTCCGCATAAGTACGGGCAGTAAGTCTGTAATTTCTACCACATTCGCCAAAGGTTATAAGAATATCGACTACTTCTGTAGGCGTATAATTTGCCATTTTACCAGAATTTTATCAGAGTACAAATGTTAAAAAAATACATAAACACTTGTGACTTTGGCACTAAATGGACAAAATTTTGGAGGGATACTTAGAGGAACTCCATCAGATGGAAAGTCCAAAATGTCTCGGTACTTTGGACCATTCAAGTTGCCTAAAGGGCAGGTTACGCTAAAAGCAGTTTCTTGAGAAGTAATTAATGAGTAATAAAAAATAATGAGAAGTTTGTTTTAAGACTAATTTCGAGTATTAACAATGAAAACGTGGTATTTTTATTGTTAATTTATTGCAGAATCGTAAGCATGGGTTCTCAGTAAGAGAAATCGAAGAAATTGAATTTCGTCGATTACAGCGCCATCTATCATGAATCGAGAAAAATGTTTCAGACAAATTGTATGTGTTTTTAGCCAAAGATTCCGAATATGCAATAAAAAATAGGGGTTCCCATTTAAGATTTCAAACTTGCCCCCCCTCACCGCCCAGGGGGAGGGGTGGGGGGCTCATTTTAACGTCATTGTACGTCCCCCTCGAAATGACGAAATTTTGATTCTAAACATTTTTTCGTAGTGTGCTTATTTTTCGAGTTATTTGGCTGCCTAAGTTAAAATGGGTCACCCTGTATATATATATATATATATATATATATACAGGACGATTTTCCTAAGGTATAGCACCATTTATTCTGGGGTAGATGGGTCCATTACAAACAAAAGTTGCAAATAAACATTAGGGATATTTTTAATAGTTTACGAGATATGAATTTTTGAAGTTTGTCCAATCAGCGCGGCGAGAAACGTTGTAGCGACCCACTCCCCGCCCTATCCGTAGATATAACTCAGTGTAGGGCGTTACATTTGGGATCGCAAAATTCAGAGCAGTCAATTATTATTATTTTATTACGCAGTCATTTTTATTTGTCGGTCATTGACTGCTTTGAATTTTGCCGAGAAGCGTTGGAGCCGCCCACTCTCCGCCCTAGCCGTAGCCTAGCCAGTCAATGCCCAACCTTAGGAACTTGTCAATGACAACCTTAGGAAAATCGCCCTGTATATATATATATATATATATATATGTATATAATATGTATACATTTCCAGAAAAAACGAGAGATTCGCAATGGTGATGATGGCGGCGAAGATCCAAGTTGAGATGCAAATAATTGCTGGGATATAGCAGTCGAACGCTTGTCACGACACTTGTTTCTCTGTATGGTGCGTGCTTTGAACGTGGCCGCGGTCATCAGTGTCTGGAAATTAAATCGAACGTTGATTCCTATAAGCTCATATCAACCAGGATTCGTTACAACACGACACAGAAAATTTTGTGAGAAGAGAGTCAATGATAAATTCGTGATAGATTACATATCACTTCATATTATTCAATTGTGCTATTTCTTCGGTCAAAAAATATGAAATTCAATAATGATATTTAATTTTAGTCGAGCTTCACCCACGAGCTATTTTTAAAAGTACGGCAAACATTTCAACATTAATGTAAAAAAGTGTATAATAGAATGAATCTATAATGAAATTTGTGAATATACACACTGCAAAAATTATTTTTTACGAATATTATCTGGAGAATTAAATCAGGATGACATACCCGCCCGAGCTTGCTTGTCTTTTGCGACGATGGTACAGGAAGAGCTTTGTTTCCCAGTTCAAAAATTTCACGAAGAAGCAAGTTTTCAGCCAGATGGATGTTTATACCAAGTCCGAGAAGCCGGCAACATGCATGGTACCACCGCGTACGTGCGCCCCATCCTTCCAAATATAGAGTCTCTTGACCGAATCTGATGTTGGTCTTCGGGATGGTATCCTCCTGTATAAGTCACATACATAGATGGTTATTAACAATGCCCTTCCCTACCTAGGGATATTTCCATGGTATTTTACCTCGATGTAGCGCAAAATATCACGGAAGCTAGCACGTTGTTGTTTGCGATGTCCCATAGCCTTGTACTTGTTCGAATCCGTTGCCAATTCATTAAGTAAGTCGACGAGCTCGAGTACGACGAGCGTCAGTCCTGTTCGTAATCTTCGGCGAAATTACGACCTAGCTAAAAAATCACAGCAAGAGCCTCGCCTGCTGATTAATGCACATCAAGGCAGGGAGATCCCAAAATTCTCGAAGCCGTCCCGGAGAACTGAAATATTATGCTATGTATTATGAGAAAAAACAGAATTGCGTCGAAATGCGAAATCCATTGACGATTTTGATAAACAAAACAATAACTTTTATGGCCTTGGATACAAGTCGGATATCTAGATATACGGGCGGCATGTAATTGCTGGTCTTGCTGCTTGCTAACGTATTATAAATATCTTTAGAGTCCTCGTCATTGTCAGTAAGAGGGTCCAAGAAGAGAGAGCAGTCGTATGGAGCGCTGCCAAATCGGCAGATATAGCCGCAACTGCACCATTTCCCTTGAGATGCGAACCGGCAAAGATTGCCGATAACAACTGTACGATGGCGACGGTATCACCGGCATCGTTACCAGAAAATCATTGATTCCTACTCAAAGTCAACGACGTCAACCCCGCGCAGAGTCGATATCGCACGAGGACCCACGATGATCTGACAACCTGTCAAAGAGAAGTAGACCATTAATATTTAGTTAGCTAAATCATAAAAATATATGTGAACTAGACAGGTACGTATCTTTTCCGGAGATTGCCCATGATGTGATGCATTTTTCAATGGTGCAGATTTGTGATAATCTGTCGAGCAAAAATAGCGCATTAATATTTAGTTAACAAATTATGAAGAAATATGTGAGATAGTGAGGTACGGTAATGCATATTTAAAAACTGCAGATCTGTGATAATCTGCCGAGCGAAAATAGCGCATTAATATTGTGTTAGCAAAATTATGAACAAATCTTTGAATTAGTGAGGTACATATCTTTTTCGCAGCTCGCCCATGGTGTAGTGATGCATTTTTCAAAACCAATTAAGAAGAAACAGTAATTAAATCATACCTATTGGAATGTATGTGTTACGTACTGGCCGACATTAGAGGCGCAGTCAATTTTCAAAACTAAGCAATGACCAAACGTCGGTAGCATATGTCCTCTAGTCAGTAAAAGGGCGCTCTGCGTAGTTACCTCTAATATCGACATAGTAGAATATACCTAATTTTCCTTTCCAATAGCTAAATAGTAAGATGATAGGGAAAACCCAGCCTATCACAAAAACCTTCCGACCCTCTCCAAAGGGAAAACCAAACTCCACCCCAAACTAAATCCCCTCCACCCAAAACTAGAGCAACTATAAAAAGACATGGTCCAACCCAATTTGGAGTTTTTTGCCTTTGACATAACTCGAGTTAACAGTTACAGAAACTTAGCTACAGCGTCTATGAAATATGTTAGTTGTATATTCTAACATTATCTTTTCATAAGAAATCATCCAAGTTATTTTAATAGAAGTGTTTAAACGACAACCATTTACAAACTTTGTACACCGACGCTAAATTCGGACCATCTCAAAAGTCCGAACTAATCTGTAACTCATTATCAAACAATATCTACAAATAAACTCAACATTGAATAATTATTCATCGTGTTGATCTCTTCAACTGTGCATAGCAGGGGTCGAATTTCATAACGAATCTCCGAACCTCCGAATCTCCGAATTTCCGAATCTCAGAACAATCAGAATATTCATATACTCTGATTTTCACTGAGCGTACGTCCAAATTTCGTGCCAATTACAAGTATCGGCCGAGCCAACGGAAACGACCTATCACGCGGTTCCAATCCAATATCGGGGACGTAACATATGAACAAGTGGTTGCGCATACACAGTCATGTAATACTATATTAATTGAAGCGTTTTTCCCATCGCATGATATCGACTCCACACAAGCATATTACAGCTTAGGCAAACTGTGGATCGCAGGTTCGATTTTGACTTGTTGACCTATTGTGTTCTCTATACAGATATTTCTTTCATAATTTAGATTAATAAATACTAATGTGCTGTTTTTTCCACAGGTTCCCACGAATCTGCCCTAATATTTAGTGAACTTCGAGTCATGAAAAAATAAATTGCTTAATGTACTTCAGTTTCCGATTTACCTTCCCTGAAAATTGAGCATTTAGTCGGTTTTTTGTCTGTAATAACCAAGTCTTTTATAAAGTGTATATAATGGATTTATTTTTTGTTTGTACAGTTATGTTGGAAATCCTAACATTTGTGTTACCGCATTGTTACAAAAGACTTGCTTTCCCGATGGGTTGCTGGTGACCACACAACCCGGAAAGCACTACCATATTTAATTAATCAATGTACATAGGGATTCAATAAATTGGTTTCTATATTTACTCTATATTTTTTATACCAAATATTTTTGCATTACTAAAAAACTTTGAATGTTTCCAAATCCATCAAACACACAGAGAAGTTCTCTGAGAGACTACTAGGAGTGTGGTCGAAAACTGGCTGACAGTACTGTCAGTACTGGAAGTCCGGTCGAAAATGCTTTCCAGCACTACTGAGGCGACTGAAACGTACTACCATTTCGTCAGATATAGATCCTAGGGAATTGCTGACTTCCGGCTGTCGAGACTGTCAGCAGCACGGTCTTACATACAGGGGGCCTATTACGGTTCTCGAGCGAGTTTACTCACTTCTCGCATTTTCATCTCACGTGAGTTTAGTCACCCTATTACGGATCTCTCGAGTGAAAATGTGAAATAACTAGGCACTTCCGGTATAGGGATCTCACATTTTCACGAAAGCTGGCGCCATATTTAAAAAACACATTTAACGGTTGTTGTGACGTGTGATACAAATTTAAAAAAATGAATGTAACAGAAGAGCAAAAAAAGATATTATTAAAATACATGAAAGAACATGAAGATTTTGCACGGGGAAGGATAAGGTATAATAGTGGAAATAAAAAAAAATTAGTGAGTACTATATTCACACATTAAATTTAATATTAATATACATCAAAATCGTAACCCGCAATACAGTATTCGACTCGTGGTTGATAAACAAGTAATTTAGAAATTCGTTCTCCGTTATGTTAAATGGGTCAGGCGCATCGCGTAATGTTCGCCGTATTCTCAGCATTCGGTTTTCCCGATGTCCCATAAACATCACAATCACTAAATTCTCCATTGTGCAAATTGACGGGTATCGCTAACTTTTATTCTTCGACCAACAAAAATGGAGTGATGTTTGTTTTTCGATGGAACCGATGGGACTTGCACGCAAATCCAGGCAAATCACGCTCACGAGCATGCGCACAACGGTTTACGACACAGAAGTTCGTGTCGAGTAAACTCACGCGGATAAAATCTCGTCTTTTCACCTAGTGAGATTCACCGTAATAGGGTGAGCCCACGGTCTTATACACAGGTCTGGACACTCGTCACAAAATCAAGTGGTGGGGGTAGGACGCTTATCGAAGCACTGGAGTAGTTCGTAATCCCGTCACTACTCGTCTCTGCGATCTATCCTCCTACTGCGTATTCTCAAACCTAACCTCAAAATCGCCGTGTCGTATATTGTGCTCTGTTGTGCTCTCATAGGTAGTGTCCACGGTCTTACAGTTGTGTCTTGATTTGGTTGTGTTTAAAAATATAATTAAAAAAAAGAAAGAAAAGATTTTTGAAAAATTGGCAAAAATGCCAAGACGGTGCGCGGTTCCTCATTGCAATACCGGCCGCAAAGCCGATAATGCAAAGGCGTCGTTCTTCCGGGTGCCTAATGACAATGTTTTGCGTGAGAAATGGGAACACGCGATTCCAGGTGTCATAAAGTTGGAACTCACGCAAGTAATATGTGAAAAACATTTCAACGAAAGGGATATTGCTAATGAATGGATAAAGCGCGATTCAAGTGGGCAGATCATTGCACAAGTAAGTTATTTATTTCAAGAAAAGATGATTCATTTTGTATTGTAAATCATGTATTTTTTTATGTATACCCAGATAGACATTTTACGACAACGTAACGGCAACAGGACAGTACGAAATGCAATTACGATATCGCGTTATGGTATCTTTTGCCGCCGCATTAAGCTTTATTGTGACAGCACAAAATTACGTTGAATGCTGACAAATATGTGACAAAACAGTGATACGCCGTCGGAACTGTTAGCAGCAATACGACTTATGAAAAAAAGAGCACGTTGATATAATAAATACGGCACGTCGTGCCGTTGCTATTTAATAGTAATTAAAGCCCATTTTTGTAGCAAGAAAACATCAAATTTAAAATATACGTTGGCAGCAAACGAACAGTAAAGGGACGGCACGTTGTGCCGTTCGGTTGTAGGCTTCGTTAGAACACAGGACTTACACAGTCAGCAATGAGCTAACAACACAAGTATGGCAACAGAACAGCACATTATGTTGCGGTGCTATATGAAAGAATCATAAACGTAGAAACAGCAAACGAACGGCAAAACTTGAACTTTTATACTGCATGCCCACATTCATTGTCACCCGTGCAGAAATTTCGTCAGGGGTCCAGCTGGATTCGCGGTAGTATGCCCACCTTCCAATCACGATCTAGTCCGATATCGGATTGGGTTCCAGGCATAAATGTAACGCTGGGAAACTGGATTCGAGCAGGGATCCCTGCCCGAATCCATCAATGAATTCCAGCTGGATTCTGACATGTATCCCGAGCTTCTAATCGGGATCAAGTCCGTCCGATATCAACATGAAATTATTACATGTAAGCAACCACTCCGGTGGACCTACAGAGTAGTTTTTCTTATGAATAGGATTCCGTACTACCGAGAGCACAGTAAAGCACATAGAAAAATTCCGTTGCTGTCGGTGGGAATCGAACCCGGGACCCTCGGCATGTGAGTCTCGAACGCTACCCTTATGCCACTGTTGCATGGCATACAATATTTAGTATATGAATGCTAAATATCCAAATAGCTAAATGAATATACAGGCTGTACCGTTTATCTCTGCCACCCGAAATAACTCGGGAATTATCGACTTTACAAAAAAATGTTCCAAATAAAAGTGGTACTGTTTGAAGGGGACCACCAAATGCGACCAATCTTTTTTATTCCGGTGGAGGCGTTGATGCACCGTAAAAGTCACCTTCACTAAAAAAAATAGAAATCGCGTCACCGACGCAAATTTCTTTCGATCTGGAAAACATCGGGATTCCTATAGGGACACCCGTTTTGGGGTATCCCTGCCTAATCCCCATCGGAACTGAACTCTTCGTTGCCGCAATAACGTGCTATTATTAAGTCTACAACCGAACGGCACAACGTGCCATCTCTTTGCCGTTCGTTTGCTGTTTCTACGTTCATGATTTTTTCATATAGCATAGCAACATAATGTAACATCCGCGTAGATGTAGTTTAATTTTTCTTTTCATTATTCTTAGGCACATATATATTTTTGAGAGTTGCTTTTCCCGTCAGGAAAGCGACCGTAATTTTATCGCTTTCCGAGATAAGTGCTAGCGGGGCCACATGGCTGTACCCCGTCGATTTCTTATGTTTATCGACAGGCCCTTTTTCGCATCGAGAAAAGGGACCGTAAATTTATGTCTTTTCTAGGATAAGACGAACACGAACCATATGGCTATTGACCGTCGACGTAGTCCGATTCCTTTTATTTATGTTTTACATAACATTTACTTTCCCAGAAAAACATATCCCTTCCACCCACGATCTTAGCATCCCTCCGAATTCTCAACCCTCCAATCATAGTAATGATCCCTTCATAGATGTTAAGAATTTTAACGAATAAGAATGCGAACCTCCCTACTATAAGCACTTCCAAATCCGTTAGAACATCGCTGTCTTTCAATAGGGAATAACTTTTAGTCAGTCTTCTCCAGCCAGTCAACAGAGTCAGCAATCAGTATTTCCATATCTAGTTCTCGTATTCATTCCTTTCTGACTCTGATCATCAATAACTTCTTTTATTGTAAAACACTATTATAGTTAGTCAGAAAATTCAGTGCACTTCGACAACAACTCAACATACAACAACAGAACAAAACACAACAACAATTTTATCAATCGACACCAACCGACAACGATTCAACAACAATACAACAACAACAACTTCATATCCAAGTAAGGCAACTACTGTAAACCGCGCTCGAAATGTCAAACAGAAATCACTTTAAATTTCAACAGAACTTTTGTATATCGTTAAATAAATAGTAGTTATATTTTGTTACATAATTTCTTGGAATTATTCTTAATTCAATTCCGTACAAAATACTCTTCTCTTCCCAATCCCGTGCTATTGCGCTTGGCGTAGGCAAAAAATAGGGAAATTAATAAATATTTATGTTCATTCACTCTGGATGTCACATAATAATTTTTGGGGGCTCGTCCGGGATCCTTAAAGAAGAGTATTATTTCTATCTCAAGAATAATTCTACTATCAATGGAAGAACTTTTCTTATTTCAACTGAAACAAATTAAATTTGGTGATTTCTGATTGGTCGTTTTCAATTCGCATCAAAGGTATTCGAATAAGTTATTATTTTAGAAAGATCGATGTCAAAGGAACACGATCTTTCACTAGAAGCAAGTTCCTTGGATCACGATGTTAGTCAACAAAACGACGATACCTCATATTCTTTAAGAAGCTCTAGTTCAATTTTATTGCCAGGACTTGACTTTTCGAGGAATTCGTCGATAAAAACTTTGAAAATAAAACAAGAGACTCGGAAATTTCAAAAGGTCAACGAAATGGCGACTCTCGGTACGAATCAATTAGTATCACTTAAGGACGCGATGGAATGCGTTCCAGAATTTGATGGCAAATCTGTGCCGTTATCCGATTTCGTAATAGGTTGCGAAGATGCATTAGAGATTGTTCCGTCGCATGGGACATGATGTACATTTATTTTAAAAACGATAATTTACCAAAAATATTTCTCACGAAATATTTTATTGTTTCGTATACGGCGAACGCTTTGTCTCGAGAAAAAATAAGACGGGGAAATTCCCGAACTCAAAGCAACTCTCTAGGCCGTATATGCACGTATAGTTTTGCTTGAAGCGAACGTCCGCCACATTTGGCGAGCAGCTGTGATAATTCATAGTTCTTTCAATTTTCTCAGACACTGTAAAAAATAATAAAGTACATATACAGAGCAGCATGGACAATCGTAGCGGACCATTCGACCAGCCGAGTCGAGCACCCTAATAAAAGGATTAACCTCCGTGCTCACGCGGGCCTCGAGCCGAGCGCGGAAAACTTTTTATTATAGGGCTAGCGCGTCACGGGAATTTCCCGACGGTCAAACGTGGGCCCGATAGCGATGTCCATGTTGCACCCTTCCTTCCTACCAAACTCCTCTTTGTGATTGGTGATGAAAAAATATCCTCCTACCCTTCAGTTTTATACCAATGAAAAATTCACAAATTTTTGACTCTTACCCCTCTCCCTTTTTGAGTACTTCTCATCACCGACTACGAACTGACAGTCTAAAACTTCACGTTGACCGAGACGCATCAAGAACTACTGGGCAACAGTTGAGATCGTCTCGGGTACAACTAATACCTTACATCCACGTCGTGCCTTGAGACTGCTCTCAAGCGAAAATCTAAGACTCATTGCAAATCAACGAGGAAACATTGTAACGCCAGTTGAATTTAAAATTAAAGAATATTTTTTCTGTTTTTTCGGTCTTCACCCTTTAATTTCACCGTTAAATAAAAACCCGAGTCGTTGGTGATTAATTTCCCTGACGACGATACTAAGGGACTACGTCACCATCGGAGTGTACATCGGGCCTTACAACCCCGACAGGTCGAAGTAATACCACGCGGTCCCGACGTATCGCACAGAGATGCTTCCCAAAGAAGCGGAGAAAAACCTAGTCAAGCTAATTCGCAATAAACTGAAAGGCGAGGTTAGGGACTCGATTCACGGGAATAAATTCGAAAAGCTCTCGGATTTCATAACATTTCTAAAGAGAATATATTCACCAAATAAGTCTGAGATGCAATTAATGGGGGAACTCGGATCCATTTTTCAAAAGGAAACTGAAAATACTATAGCCTTCGCCGCGAAAATAAAGAAAAAAGCCAAAGAAATTCTCGAAACACGTAAGCTATCCGTAGACGGTGCGAATAATGAAGAATTCCAGACATCGCTAAAAGAGTGCTGCTTGACATCTTTTCTAAACGGACTGAAGCCCGAAATAGAGCAGCGACTCCCTTTTTGCGCCACAATCGAGGACGCAGTTGACAACGCGATTAAAACCGAAAGAAAAATTATAGCACAACGGCAATTGCGCTCAGGTTCGACTGAAAATCGACATAAAAAAACCCACGTTGAACCCGTCAACACATGCACTATATGCGCAAAAAATAATCATACCGCCGACTCATGTAGACTCAGGAATATTCACTGTCAAAATTGTAAAAAACAAGGCCACAGCGCGGATAGATGTTATAAGAATTCAAATTCACAAACCTCCGTTATGTGTCAATTATGCGGAAAAGGCAATCACACGGCAAAAAACTGCAATTTGAATCCAAATAAAATAAAAACAACATGTCAATTGTGTAACCTGACTGGCCATTCTGCCAATCAATGTTCCACGATATCGAGATTTAAGAATTTAAGTGTACAGTGTCAGTTATGTCGACAATCCGGTCACACAGCTGATAGGTGTAACGGAAATTTAAACGCAGCTCCAAAGATGGGCGAGCAAAAGCAGTGCCGATATTGTAAAAACATTGGCCATAATATTGAAGATTGTCGCAAACGAAAATTCAATAACACACGAACGAATCAGGGAAACGATCACGGGACTTTCCGAGCGGACGCACGGAGAGGACCCCCTACGACTCAAGAGCGTCCGGTGAACATAGTAACCGAGGCGAACAAGTCAGGCGATTTCCTGTGTTCGTAATCGATCCTGAAACATTCAGTACATTGCCATCCATCTGCATTGGAAAAAATTCAGATGACGAAAAATTGGTAATGTTGCTCGATTCAGGTGCTGTTCCCAATCTGATCAAAAATAAATTCAGTCAGAATCTTTTGGGCATTGACGAAAAGGAAATTGTAGAATTAAGAGGAATTTCAGAACTTCCTATTTTCACACTCGGCACCGTTCAGATAAATGTATTCGGGGTTACAACTCTATTTCACATAATCCCCGATGAAATGTTGTTGCCCTACTCAGGTCTTTTAGGCTCACAGTTTTTCTTTGCAGCAAAAGCAAATATAAATTTCGAAACAGAAAGTCTAGAATTCGGTGAAAAATCGTATTCTTTCGAAAAACCACCTGCAGCGGTCGAAGTAATCGATATTCCGGCTCGATCAGAAGCCGTTTTTAAAGTGAACGTTCAAAATGTAGACATAAAAGAGGGTTTTATACCTCCTTTAACGTTGCGCAAAGGACTTTATGGCGGGGATTGCCTTGTAACGAACCGAAACGGAAAGGCGTTTATTAAGGTTTTCAATACCACGAATGATAATTTGCAGGTTCAAGTCCCAACGTTACCATTACAAGATTTCGACCTTGAGCCAGATGAAAATCAAAATTCAAATTTAAATCTTGATCAGAATCGCAGCAAAAATCAAGAAAAAGAAAAAGCGACTGAATTAAATATTCAACGGCATGTAGGCGAAAGATGCCACGGCCAAGACGTATTCAATGTGAATCAGGATAATTCATTTTCTAAATCCAATCCTCATTCAATTTCTAAATCCAATCCTAATTCAATTTCTAAATCCAATGCTAATTCATTTTCTAAATCTAATCCTCATTCAATTTCTAAATCCAATCCTAATTCAAATTCTACATCCAATGCTAATGCAACTTCTAAATCCAATGCTAATTCAACTTCTAAATTCAACCCAAATTCAATCCCGAATTCCGATCCAAGTCCGATCACAATTCCAAACTTTACTATTTCCAAATCAGTCAAGATCGAATACAATTCGGAACGCATCGAGGCGATAAAGAGTCTCTTGCGGTTAGATCATCTTGGAAACGAGGAATTGAATCATGTGTACAAAATAATCGGGTCATATGCAGATCGATTCTACATACCTGGCGAAAAATTAGAAGCCACCCATGTTCTAAAGCACAGAATCCCAACCATTGATGAACAACCCATCAATGCGAAACAATATAGATATCCACAGATCCTAAAGGGTGAAGTTCAGCGTCAAGTAACTGAATTATTAGATACAGGGGTAATAAACCCATCAGAATCTCCATGCAATAGTCCTGTGTGGATAGTACCCAAAAAGCCCGATTCAAACGGCAACAAACGGTGGAGAATGGTTATAGATTTCCGAGCGCTTAATGAGAAAACTATCGGTGATTCGTATCCGCTACCCAGTATCGTTGATATTTTGGATCAACTAGGTAACGCGAATTACTTTTCAGTTTTCGATCTAGCATCTGGTTTCCACCAGATCGAAATGGATTCAAAAGATAAACATAAAACAGCATTCTCTACGCCCCACGGACATTATGAATTTTCGCGGATGCCATTTGGGTTAAAAAATGCGCCAGCTACATTCCAACGCCTGATGGATATTGTACTTAGTGGACTGCAAGGGGTATACCTCTTTGTATACCTTGACGATATCGTAATTTACGCGAAAACTCTTGCAGAGCACGAATCAAAGATTAATGAGTTAATGAATCGATTGCGCGCTGCTAAACTCAAGCTTCAGCCGGACAAGTGTGAATTTCTCCGGCCGGAAGTGAATTATCTTGGCCACACAATCAGCAAGGAAGGCTTAAAACCTGATCCAAAAAAATTAATAGCAGTGGAGAAATTCCCGGTTCCGAAAACAGCTAAAAATATTCGTCAATTTTTAGGGTTGACAGGGTATTATCGTAGATTTATCAAGGATTTCTCAAAAATTGCAAAACCACTGATTCGACTTTTAGAGAATGATATGGACTTTACATGGGATACCGAGACGCAGAAAGCTTTTGATATTTTAAAAAACAAATTATGCACGGCTCCAATACTTCAGTATCCTGATTTCGATAAACCGTTCATAATAACAACGGATGCCTCAGGCTTCGCCTTAGGTGGAGTTTTATCACAAGGGGAAATCGGTAAGGATAAGCCGATTGCATATACATCATGTGTATTGCGAGTTGCTCCACTCCGTTACGATACCTACGAGAAAGAAGCAATGGCAATAATCCATAGCGTGAAGGCTTTTCGGCCATATATCTACAGTAGGAGATTCACACTTGTCACTGACCACAAGCCATTAGTTTGGTTCAAAACCGCGAAAGATGCGAACACTCGGGTATTAAAATGGCGCCTCAAACTTTCCGAATACGACTATGATGTAGTTTACAAACCAGGGAAGTTAAATGTAAACGCTGATGCTTTATCGCGGAACCCTGTAGAATCCTCAGAGCGTGTGAATGTAGTGACGCGTGCACAACAAAAAAAAACACACGAAGACGAGTTACAAGACTTAGCTCGACAATTAGCGGAAACTAGTGATAGTGAAGCAGAAGCACAGAAAACAAGTACGGTACACGCCGAAATTCGTCGCGAACCTAGTAGGTATAAACGACGGGCACGCCAACAGGTCAATTATGAAGAAAGTAGTGACGATGAAGTAGAAGCAACCATTCGCGAAATCGCTCCGAATCAATCAGTACTCAACAGAGAAATCCATTCAAGCACGAAGGATATAGCAAACGCTCGTAGGGATTCGACAACTCAAGGTCCACAGAAATTTGACACTTACTCTAGCTCAGGCGAATCACAAAATACAGATATAAGCGACGATGATTCACAGCTGTCAGATAATGGAGAACCACCCGAAAATCAAATTACAACGTCCCAATTCAAACTATCAAATATCGTCAGTACTAAAGAATTCCTTCATTTTCGAAATGACAACTTGGTCTATTTTGTCAACTTTCTTGGACAACCATGTGACATCGGATCTCAGAAATTAAATGACGTTGGAAAATTACCCGTCTGGAAAAATTTAACTGTTGGTAAGGCACACACATTCAAGCTTCGAAAAAAATTTCATATTGCTCTGGTAATACGCGGTGAAGAAGAAGAATCGTTGACAGTATTAACCGCAAATATACACCAAACCTTCGAACAATTGAAGGAAATCTGCGAAAGCCACCAACTTGAATCATTTAGCATTGCTCAAAATACTCACATTGAGAATTTGATGTGGGAAGAAGTTATGAATCTTCTCAAAACCACGTTTAAGGACTGCAAGACTAAAATCCTCATCTGTTCAGGGACATTGAAGTATGTACCGCTTGAAAATCGAGATATGGTATTTTACGAATTACATAAAGCTCCGATAGGAGGTCATAAAGGGGTTTCCAAAACTTATAATCGAATCAAACGCGAGTATTATTGGGAGAATCTTAAAGCAGATGTTCAGAGGCGAATTCAACAGTGCTTAGACTGCCAAATAAAGAAACTAGTTCGTGTCAAAACCAAGCAACCAATGATAATAACTGACACACCAGGTACAGTTTTTGAAAAAATTTCATTAGATATAGTAGGGCCAATGAAACCTACGACAAGCAAGAACGAGTATATACTTACCATTCAGGACCAACTGTCTAAATATTGTCTAGCAATCGCTTTGCCGAACGCTTTAGCAACAACTATTGCGGACGCATTTATTAAGCGTTTTATTTGCGTGTTCGGAGCACCAAAGGCAATGTTAACAGATCAAGGCAGTAATTTTTTGAGCAGCCTGATGCAACGGATAGCGAAACGTTTTCGAATTAAAAAGTATCGGACAACAGCATACCACCCACAGTCGAATGGGTCACTTGAAAGATCGCATCACGTCTTAGGAGAATTTTTAAAACAGTATACAAACCAAGATCACGAATGGGATCAATGGTTGGAACTAGCAATGTTTTCGTACAATACGAGTATTCACGAAAGTACGAAACATACTCCTTACGAAGTTGTCTTTGGAAGATTGGCCAGGACACCCTCAAGCGAACCTCTACGTGAGTGTGATCAATTGCCAACTTACCAAGGTTATTTAATAGACTCAATAACTCGAATAAACGGTATTCGTAGTCTCGCTTATGAGAATCTTGTCAACTCAAAGCATCGATCAAAAAAATATTATGACAAAAACGCGAATCCTCGAAATTTCAAGATCGGCGATTATGTTTATCTCCTTAAGGGAACGAAACCCGGTAAACTGGGAGATCAATATTCAGGACCACACAAGGTCATAGAAAAATTGAACAAGGGCAATGTGAAAATCCAATATAACAAGGCTACCCGCATTGTTCATGAAAATCGTTTGCAAACTTCGTACATCAGCTCGGAAAGCGCGAACAAACCAAAACGGAAATGCAAAAGGGAAGCGAACGAAGATTCCGATTTCTAAGAATAATTATATATATATATATATATACATACATAATTTTAACAATATTGTAATACTAATTTCCTTTTACAGAAGGCAAATGGCAGTCTGCCGTTTAATATGGATTCTATGCATAATTCATCCCGTTTTTTCCATGGTGGGTTACGACTGTGGATCAAGCGCAACCAATATAACTACCCTATCCTTACTCGATGTCGACGAGTGCAGTATACCCATTCCTAATGTAGAAGTAACCAAACAATTCATACAACTACTTCAATTAAACGAATATACCGAAACCCAAGTCATTCAATGTAAAATCGAGATACTACGGATAATTTATTATTGTGGTATGCATTCTCACGTCTCGATTGTTAATAATGGTCAAACGGAATATCTTGAGACCGTGAGTCATGAAGCTTGCCAAGAGATGCATAAATATGGATCGACTCGTATTGGACATGTTATAATAACGGGAATTAAGGTCAATCGAACAACCACAAGCAGTCTTACACTAGCTGGTAAAATGAAGGATGACGGCCATTGTAGTGGCGCATCGTATTCTGACCCATACGGAACATGGGATAACGTAATAGTGCAAGGCACGGTTAAAATATCTTTACGAAGTTATTCCGCTCAAATAAGTCTAGATTCTAACCGTATACACTTACGATCTGGCACCATTTGCCTATTGTTAGAAGCTACCTGCGAAGATCCTGACGGTGGACATACCTTCTGGAATACAAGACCGCGCGAAAATTGCGGATTTGACCGTTACGGAATTCTTTATACTGGTATAGCCGATAAAATCATGGAAACCGAATCAGGAGTACTCCGTAGTATTTATTCAGTTACCTCAGGAGATGTGACTTTCGCACTTAGAAGTGGAGAAATGGATAAAATCTGTGGTTACACTATCATCAGCACAGAACACCCTAAGTTATTTATATTCGAAACAACCAGATCTAATTCATTTGCTATCAAAGGAAAAGTGCCCATTGCCAATTTAGATATATTCGCTTATGTCAATTCGAAATTTATATATGTGGAACGACACATCAGACAACAAATGAAATCTCTGTATCACGGCATACTAGTCCAACAATGTAACAGGGAACGTCAAATTTTGCAAAATAGTTTGTCTCTTGCAACACAGGCTCCTGACGAATTTGCGAATAGATTAATGAAGGGGCCCGGTTATATGGCAGTGTTAGCCGGCGAAGTAGTACATATAATAAAATGTATACCTGTAGAAGTAACGTTACTTAGACTAACCGAATGTTACAACCAGTTACCAGTCACTCGCGGAAATGAAACCTTTTTCCTCACTCCACGAACCCATATCCTATCCAAAAAGGGGACACAAACAACTTGCAACGCTCTTCTTCCACCGTATTATCTTTTTGGAGATGCGTGGTATAGATTCACGCCTACTCCAGTCGAAGCCATAGCACCAGCAACGATGAAACCAATGACGAAGCCTACGTGGCGTTACATAAATCCAGCATCCTTAGCATCCAGTGGGATCTACACTAAAGAAGACATCGAAAAACTACGAGAACACATCATGTTCCCCGTGGAAAAACCAGCTGTGCTAAATAATATAGTACGAGGCATTAGTGGTCAACACACAATCAATCAAGGGGAACGATTCCTCAATCTATTGGATGAGAAATCTCTACAGCATCTTGCTGAATCAACCTGGAATCATACGTGGGGACGATTCGTGCAATTTGGAACGGCTAGTGCTGGTATCATCGGCATCGTTCTTATCATTCGAGGTGTTAAACTCGTAGTTGACACCATGATCCATGGATATGCTCTTCATACGGTCTACGGATGGTCCATATATCTGCTCGGCGCCATATGGGATTCTATGACGCATCTTTTGATCCATCTAGCCAAGCGACCAAGGGAAAAGGATGTAGAAACTGGATTGGAAAAAATTCACAACGATCAACCTTCAGCTCCAGAGCCAGAGGTGAATCTGAAGGACTCCATCGAACAAGCTGGTTGTCAAGAGTTGTACCCTCATTCTACCCTTCGCTCCGTTCAATCACCTAAACCTAGTTTCCTTTCTTAAATTTTTGCGAGTAAGTCGATTTTCTTTCTGTTATATACATACACGAAACTTACGATTATAACTATTCTGTTAATTTTAATTTCAAAATTTATTTCATTTATACATAACGAAATCAATGTAATGTAACGATTTCCATCTCTACCGAGATCAATTGTCAACCGCGCTTCGCCCTCTGACAATCGACTAAGTGTGGGGGTGTAACATCCGCGTAGATGTAGTTTAATTTTTCTTTTCATTATTCTTAGGCACATATATATTTTTGAGAGTTGCTTTTCCCGCCAGGAAAGCGACCGTAATTTTATCGCTTTCCGAGATAAGTGCTAGCGGGGCCACATGGCTGTACCCCGTCGATTTCTTATGTTTATCGACAGGCCCTTTTTCGCATCGAGAAAAGGGACCGTAAATTTATGTCTTTTCTAGGATAAGACGAACACGAACCATATGGCTATTGACCGTCGACGTAGTCCGATTCCTTTTATTTATGTTTTACATAACATTTACTTTCCCAGAAAAACATATCCCTTCCACCCACGATCTTAGCATCCCTCCGAATTCTCAACCCTCCAATCATAGTAATGATCCCTTCATAGATGTTAAGAATTTTAACGAATAAGAATGCGAACCTCCCTACTAGTAGTAGTAGTAGTATGAGAGTTTTATTTGCATAACCTATTTGGTTTTTTACAAAATACCTTACATCACATCTTCTTTCCTTATATCCTATTGTGCCCTTATAACTATTAGACTTTTATCGTATTCGTCTTTACATATTTCTCTACCTCTCTATAATACTTACAAATCTCTACGTCAACCTCCCCTCTTAGCCTTTCCGTCAATCTAACCCCGTTTTCCTTTCCCCCTAATTCCTTCTCCCATTTCTCTCCAAACTTTCTTGCCGATTCGCTTAACTTCCTTCTTCCCTCTTCACACACCAGGAAGTGTTCGACATTTTCCTCCTCCTTCTTGCATATTCTGCACTCCCAATCTCTTTCCCCTTTCTTTCCCGCTCGTCCTATATTTCCACATCTCAACCTTGCCCATGTCTCCTTATCCTCTCCTTTTATTTTTTCATCACTCCAATATATCCATGGGTTCTCCACCTTATCCACTATATCCTTATATCTCTTGTTAAAAGTCGAATTCTCTCTCTGTTGTTCCTCCTTTTCCAATATACTCTCCTTTAAGTTTTTCAGCCCTTCGCTTATTTTCTCTTCTATTTCTTGTAAATTTCTTTCTTCTCTTATCATGTTTACTAATTCCCCTATTCTCATTTCTTCCAGCCTCTTTTTTATGTCCTTTCCCCATTTTGTAGGTTTTCCGTTGACTATCCCTCTCATCTCTTCCATCAGGCAAATTTTAGGCCATCTTTCTCCCCCCATATCCAGTACCTGCCTAACATACCGCAGTGCTCTTTCCCTTATCCTGTATTCGAATGTTGCCACACCCAGTTCCTTTCTCCATATATATCTCGGCGTTCTACTATCAACTCCTAATGCCATTTTACAGAATTTGCTTTGTATTCTCTCAAAACTCTCACTTTCCCCAAAACCCCATATTTCCACCCCGTATAGCGCTCCTGAGCTGACCAATGATTCTAACAAAAACAGCCTTTCCTCTAACAGATCCCTCCCCGCTCTCTTCCATATACCCCACACCGCATTAGCTGCTTTTTGCGTTCTTCCCACCATTCTCCTTGCGTGTGCTCCTATCGCATTTTTGGTTGAGAACCAGTAACCTAGATATCTGAATTCTCTGACCGTCTCTATTTTTTCCCCGTCTATCTCCCATTCCTCCCCTTTCTTTGTCCTCCCTCCTCTTCTGAAGATCATTACTTTGGTTTTCTTTGCATTTACCTGCATTCTGTTTTCCTTCTCCCACCTCTCTAAATCCCTCAGAATGCTCCTCAACCCCTCTGCTGATTCTGACACCGCCGCCACATCGTCTGCATACTTGATCGCATAAATTTTTTCCTTTCCAATTACTGTTCCCCCTTCGTTTCTCACTTCCCATTTTTCCTCCAAATCGTCAATATATAGGTCGAACAGCAGCGCGCTTAAGGCGCACCCTTGTCTTACCCCCCTTCTTGTTTTGAATCTATTCGTTACTTTTCCTTGTACCCTTACTTCTGCTGTCGTGTTTCTATATATTTCCTCTATTATTTTCAGCATCTTTCCTTTTACCCCCTTCCCTTTCAACTTATTTATCAACCTAACTCTATCCACCCTATCAAACGCCGCTTTAAAATCTATGAATGCTACGTATAGCTTTTTTTCCTCTTTCTTTTAGTCTATTATTTATTAATGCGTTTAATGTGAATATCTGGTCTCTCGTTCCTCTTCCTTTTCTAAAACCAGCCTGGCTTTCTTTTAACCCACCTCTTCTCTCGATCCATCTTGTGAGCCTTGTAGCTACCAACTTCGTGAGTATTTTATAACCCACATTTAGTAGCGACACTCCTCTATAATTTTCTACATTGTCTGCATCCCCTCCCTTATATATTGGTGCCACTCTGGCCACTTCCCATCCTTCTGGTAGCTTTCCCTCGTTCCATATTTTGTTCAAGCTTACTATTAGCCCCTCCTTCTGCTCTCTAGGTATTGCCTTTATAAACTCTATTGTTATCTCGTCCTCTCCCGGCGCCTTTCCGTTCTTCATTTCCTTCACCACTCTGTTTATCTCTGCTCCCGTGAAGTCATCATATAACTCTTTATCATCCTCCCCTATTCCTTCCCCCTTCTCCGCTTTCTCTACTTTTTCCCCTAAATTCTCTAGTTCCTCTACATCCCTATTTTCCTCTCC
Source organism: Netelia inedita (assembly GCA_964017225.1). Classification (NCBI taxonomy): domain Eukaryota; kingdom Metazoa; phylum Arthropoda; class Insecta; order Hymenoptera; family Ichneumonidae; genus Netelia; species Netelia inedita. The sequence continues at coordinate 22,155,886 of OZ024924.1, forward strand.
GCTCATTTCTCCATTCAGCAACTTTTCGAAATGATTCCTCCATTGTTCTTCTTTTATTCTTTCACCCATCATTCCGCCTTTTTTGTTGGTTCTGAATTTACTTATCGCTTTCCACCATTCCTTCATGTCTTTTGCCCTGCTTACCCCCTCCCATATCTTTTTTCTCCAATCTTCTTTCGCCTTTTTGTATATCTTTCTCAATTTTTTTCTCTCCTCGCTCAGCTCTTTTTTATCCCTCCCTTCCCTGCCTCTCACAAATTTTTTTAGTGCCTTCCATACTTTTTCTCTCTGCTTCTTGCAATTTTCGTCAAACCACCTTGGCAGTCTGTTTCTCCTTCTATTTTCCTTCTTTCTCTTTTTCATTTCCGTCCTCTCTGCTGTTATATAGATGTACTCCTTTAGTGCCCCCCAATTGTTTATCCCCACCTCCCTCACTTCATCTTTTTTCCATTCTTCCTCATACATCTCTCTTTTTTCCTCCTCCCACACTAATCTCACTTCACATTCTTTTCCTCTTTTCTCCCTTTTCACTTCCCTCTCCGTTTCCCCTTCTTTACTTAATTCGCCCTGTATCGCAAACGCCACCGGTAAATGATCTGACTCTATCCTTTCCTTCACTTTTAACCATTTTATTTGTTCTGCTTCCCCCCTATCTATTGTTAGTACTAGGTCCAACACTGACCCGCATTGCTCCTCACTCCCCCCCACAAACGTTATCTTTCCCTCCTCGTCCCCTTTTGTCCTCCCATTTAATACCTTTATCCCCATCTCTTCACACATTCTTAAGAGCCTTCTTCCTTCTGCATTAATTTTCTTATCTTGTGACCTCCTCGCCTTTTCCTCATTTCCCTCTATATTTCCTTCGTTTATTGCCTGACTTTCCCCAATCCTTGCATTCAAATCTCCTGCAATTATAACTAATTCATTGTTTCGCACTACTTCTTCTACTTTTTTTTCCCAGCGCTTTCTCCATTTTCCTCATTCCTTCGTTGTTGTATGCGATGATTATCGAACATCCTTTCTTTCCTTTCTTACTTTGTATTACCATCCCTAACTCCCACTCCTGCACTTCCCAGTTTTTACTAATTTCTTTCTTTATTCCTACCGCTTGCCCTCCTTTCGCTCTCCCTTTCTTTACTCCCTCCTCTCTAACTGCTGCTTTAAATGTCCAGTCGAATTTTTTGCTCACATATTTTCCAATATTTTCTTCGTTCCTTTTCTCTACCCACGTCTCTTGTAATATTGCCATTTCATGTTTTTCTATTTCCTCCCAACCCTCTCCTATTTTTATCAAGCCTGCAACATTCCACATAATGATTTTACAATCTTCGTCTGCTGTTTCTGCCTCTGTATCCTCTTCATTGCTTCCATCTTCACTTCCTTTCTCCTTCTCCGCTCCTCGAAGATCCCATCTTTCCTCACCGTCTCTCGTTCCGAAAAAGCCACCTCTCTTCGTTTTGCATTCTCTCCTGCTGTAGCTGCATTCTTCTTTCCGACCATCTATGAAGTGTCTCGATTGTTCCTTTCCTTTCATTCCATTCCCACCATTCTTCTCCTATTCTTATCTTCATGTATCTTGCTTCTGCCTGCCTTCCACACATTCTTTCATGCGTTACAATATCCCGTAACCATTTTTGCACCTCCTTTTCTCTTTTTGCATAATCGTCATTTATCCAGATGTCCGTTCCCTTTAGATTTTTTCTTCTAAATATTAGGTCCAACTTGTCTCCTCTTTCTTTGAAACTTATCACACATACTCCTTGCTTTCGGTGTTTTTCCATTGCTTGTCTTGTCACTCTTTGCCTGCATCTTCTCTCGATTTCTTCTACTACTCCGGCCGGATCGCTCCTCTCCCCTACTTTAGGGAATACTATGCACACATTGTTTCTTCTATGCTTCCTTCGATTCATCTCTATCCTGTATTCCTCTTCTGTCAACGATGTCGGTTTTCTTCTTAGTATCTCGTCTTTTTCCCCTTGCTCCTCTCTTTCCGTTCTGAAATTCCTTTTTTTCCTTTCTCTCACTACCCTCTGCCACTCCCCCTCTTCCTCTCTCCTTATTTCACCTCTTGTCTCCTTCTCTATTTCTTTTCGTCCGCCGTCTCTTGTTTTATTCTCCTCAATTTGGCCTTCCTTTTCCTTTTCCTTTTCTCCCTGCTGGCCTTGTCTTTTACTTTGCATCTCATACATCTTTTTTCCTTTTTCCTTCTCTGCCATCCTCTTCTTTAGTTCTTGCAATTTCTCTTCTTGTTTTTCGACCCGCTTTTTGCATTGTCTCTCAATTTTTCTTTCTATCTCTTGCCATACGAACGTGTCACTCCTTTCTTTCTCTTCAAGTAGCCCCATCACCTGTCCTATCCGCTCTTCGAATTTCCTTTCTATTTTTCTTACGGCCTCCAGAAACTCTTCCATAATCTCTTCCTTCATTTTTTCGATCGCCTCTTTAACCTGCATCTCCTCTAACCACTTTTCTTTTACCTTTTCTCTTTCTCCTTCTCCTTGCGTTGTTGTTTCTGCTGTCATTGCATCTTCCACTTCATTGCCGCTGTCAGCTGGTTCCTCCATCGCGTTTCCATTTATCTCCGTCTTCTTTTCGCTATTAACGCCATCTTGCGGTCTTATCGGAGAGTGCATTACTCTTGCTCGCATCCTTACCGACCCAGATCCGAAGAATTCTCTGACGTCCCTGTTTGCTTCCATATTCTTATTCCTTATCTGAGGGCGCCCTCTCTTTTTCTTCTCCGCTACTTCTTGGCTAGATTCCTCCTTTGCTTCTTTATCTTCCTTTCCATCTTCCTCTTGATAGGTTATGTCGTCACCTCGTGCCTCACTTATTTTTTCCCTTATTCCACTCATTTTTACAGCACTCATCTCTTCTTTTGAATTCTCACCACCTTTGCTCACCATCGATCAGTTCACCTCCCTTTTTGACTTTGTATTCACCTTTATTTATCTATTTTTTCCAACTATCTCTGCTCTGCCCTGTCACTACGTGTTCACTCGTCCAACGCCCAAACCTTCTCAACCTCCCTACTATAAGCACTTCCAAATCCGTTAGAACATCGCTGTCTTTCAATAGGGAATAACTTTTAGTCAGTCTTCTCCAGCCAGTCAACAGAGTCAGCAATCAGTATTTCCATATCTAGTTCTCGTATTCATTCCTTTCTGACTCTGATCATCAATAACTTCTTTTATTGTAAAACACTATTATAGTTAGTCAGAAAATTCAGTGCACTTCGACAACAACTCAGCATACAACAACAGAACAAAACACAACAACAATTTTATCAATCGACACCAACCGACAACGATTCAACAACAATACAACAACAACAACTTCATATCCAAGTAAGGCAACTACTGTAAACCGCGCTCGAAATGTCAAACAGAAATCACTTTAAATTTCAACAGAACTTTTGTATATCGTTAAATAAATAGTAGTTATATTTTGTTACATAATTTCTTGGAATTATTCTTAATTCAATTCCGTACAAAATACTCTTCTCTTCCCAATCCCGTGATATTGCGCTTGGCGTAGGCAAAAAATAGGGAAATTAATAAATATTTATGTTCATTCACTCTGGATGTCACAATAACGTGCTGTTCTGTTGCTTTCGTTGTGCTGTTGGTATATTGCTGAAAATTGTGGCATCGCGCCGTAATGGTATGCCGGATTGTTGCACAAATATAACGTTAGAGCCATATGATTTTTGCCGAAAAGTGAACTGCACGACGTGCAACCTTACGTTACTCCTTTTCACAACTAGACCGTCAAATTTATGTACGTGTCGTTATTTTGCTGCTCAATTCGGAAGCAAACTGTACAATATTTGCGTCACGAAATTACAGTTCGTAACGTCAAGTTGCCGTTTTTTTTCTGTTTCTTATTTTTTCACAGCACGTTTGTCTATCTGGGTAGGTAACGTACAAGCGTGCACGTCTCAACAATTTCGCTGTACCGTCGAAATTCGACTGTGATTCGGTGCAAAAAGAAAATGTGGTCCCCTTGCATGAATGCAGCAGATACGCTGGACAAGGCTCTTCCGCTCTTCCGCTGACAGAACAAAGTGCCAACGTGTCAATTGGAGATCAACCGGGGGCCTACGTTGAGTCTGCTGCATTCATGAAACCGTCAGTGCAAGTCCTTAGCTCATCAGGAAAACCTGAAATTGAAAAAACAATTTGTTGTGAAAAAGAAACTATCGAAATTGACGAATCAATAATCATTAAAGCGTTTTTATTACCAAATACAATACCTCGGCTGTTTTTTTTACCCTGCTGCGCATCCCAGTCGTATGTACAAACTCCTCGTTTTGTGGATTCAGAACACCTACCAAAAAACAACATCATCGAATCGTCAACCGTTTCTCGTACTTACCTTCTTCTTATAAACCTTGAATACCTGCAAAAAAATCAAATAATATAAAGAAAAAAAAGCGTGCACATTTTGTTCCTTATTTCGACTTATGTTAATTCAAAAAACCTCGAACCCTTGCTAAAAAATGGATATACTTACATATTCAATTTAATTACTTACAATTACCAATACACTTGCATATATATTTAAATTGTTGTCAGTTGTTTCAACAACTGACATACTCAGCTACCGTATTTATTGATTAAAAAAAGAAACAAGTGGATTTGAACCCAAAATATCGGAGCGACGCGCCAGGCACTTTACCACTGAGCCAAATTTGACTTGTGGCTATTAAAACTCAAAATCGCTCATGTCAGTCGCGCCCGGATGGAGTCAGAGGGTTGGCGTCAGAGGTTTTGTAAAATAAGCATTTGCGTTTTACTGCATGTTATAATAGTCTACAATAATATCAAAAACGAGAAATATACGTTGAGGTGACAGAGATTGAAAAGCTAGCGCTGTCTCTATCGCACTTCCCCCACCCATCGTCATCGCGTCGGAGTTTAGATCGCAGCGATCACAGTGGGCAATACATGAACTACACATCTGGCATCAATAAGCGAACTACCCAAACGACGGGAGTTTCCAGACCTGTATGTAAGACCGTGGGTGAGCCGCTCACTTTCGTCATTTTCACTCGTTTCGAGAACCGTAATAAGCCCCCAGGTCTTGCAACTCTCAGGAGTGGGGGTGACTCGCTTGTTGAAGCAGTTTTTGGAAGTTCACGGTTTGGCCACATGCGATACTGCAATCGAGTGCCGATTGGGTTGCGCAAGCGCACTATTAACTTGACTAGCAAAAAATAAAAACCATATTATTGTCGGTAAATCTTGAAGATTATTAAATTAAATATCGCACAACATTAATATGAGCCGAGAAAATGTTGAACGTAAATGGAGAAAAAAATCGCACAGAGCCAAATAAACCGAAATCCAGTTAAACCCCAAGCGGGGATAAAACGCATGATGGAGTTTTTAACATTATTTTTTAACGTATGAAATAGTCAAGTGGTTAAAAACTCTGGATGAAATCCCAGTAATTTTTTGTTCAAATCCACTTGCGATATAATCTTTTTTTAAATTAATTTTTATATTATTTATTGTTTATTTATATACTATTTTTAAATCTTTCCTATGCCGTATTACTGAAAAAATAGGAAAATATATGAAGCATATATTTATGCTACTAAAATCATTGAAATGCTTAATTTGTCGTGAACCCAGGACGAGAAAAAAAGAGATCGAAAGAAGAAAGAAAATAAGAGAGTTGAATCTGCATATGTGATCAAACGTAAGAAACGAAGCTACGTTTGAGTTAAAAAAGAAACACGAAATCAGAATAACAAATTATTATTGTTATATGTCGACACTCGATAGCAGCGCTGCAGGTGGCGATAGAGAGAACTCGATTTTTCTGCTTCAATATGCGAGTCACTTTAGCCTTCCCCCACTCCCGGGAGTTGCAAGAACTGTATGTAAGACCGTGGTCAGCAGAGCTCAATAAACTTAGCCGGTGACTATTAAAATATCGAACTTTTTTGTATGCCAATCGATTGTTAGTCGTTTGTTAGTGTTTGTTAGCCAAAATGTAGCGTTTGTTAGACGTTATTTATTGATTAATACGAAAAACAAATTTCATGTCAAAGTTAGCCGCGCGAAAATGATTTTTAATGATTTCAAAGTTTTCTTCATAACCAATCGTTTGTTAGTCGTTTGTTAGTCGATTTTTATCGTTTGTTAGAGCTTTATTTTCATTTAATCGTTAAAAAACTTTCGGCCTACAAAAATGCTGCAAGACACATGTAGATGGCAGCACCGCCACGACGGCCGGGCACGGCTTTGCCGATATAACTCCTCAATTTCACCAAAATGCTGACTCTTCTCATCCCACTCGATTGTTAGTCCATTGTTAGTGATTGTTAGTTAATTTTTATCGTTTGTTAGAGCTACATTTTTATTCAATCGTTGAAAAACTTTCGGGTCTACACCACGCTGCAAGGCGCGTGAAGTTGGCAGCATTCACACGGCGGCTTGGCACGCTTTATCCATGACACTTCGTAATTGCAGCAAAATGTCGATGCTTTTCAGCCTACTCGATTGTTAGTTCATTGTTAGTGATTGTTAGTCGATTTTTATCGTTTGTTAGAGCTTTATTTACATTTAATCGTTAAAAACTTTCGGCCTACAAAAATGCTGCAAGACACATGTAGATGGCAGCACCGCCACGACGGCCGGGCACGGCTTTGCCGATATAACTCCTCAATTTCACCAAAATGCTGATTCTTCTCATCCCACTCGATTGTTAGTCCATTGTTAGTGATTGTTAGTTAATTTTTATCGTTTGTTAAAGCTACATTTTTATTCAATCGTTGAAAAACTTTCGGTCCTACACCACGCTGCAAGGCGCGTGAAGTTGGCAGCATTCACACGGCGGCTTGGCACGCTTTATCCATGACACTTCGTAATTGCAGCAAAATGTCGATTCTTTTCAGCCTACTCGATTGTTAGTTCATTGTTAGTGATTGTTAGTCGATTTTTATCGTTTGTTAGAGCTTTATTTTCATTTAATCGTTAAAAAACTTTTTGCCCTACAGAACGCTGCAAGCATCATGTAGATAGCGGCACTACCTCGACGGTCGGGCACCGCTTTGCCGATGTAATTCCTCAATTTCGGCAAAATCCTGATTATTCTCATCCCACTCGATTGTTAGTCCATTGTTAGTAATTATTAATGAATTTCCATCGTTTGTTAAAGCTTAATTTTTATTCAATCGTTGAAAAACTTTCGGCTTACGGCACGCTGCAAGCCGCGCGAAGTTGGCAGCGTTGCAACGCTCAGGACAACAGGAAAGCACCTTCGTGATTTCGGGCAGTGAAAATGATAATGATGAGAATAGCGACGCATCGGATAAAGAACTGGTATGGACGAAAAAATGTGACATGTAAATGTTTCTTTAGTTTTGTTTTTTCCGTTTCATTCACATTACCGGGGATAATGCGGTAGATTAACACCAACTATTTTATCGTGTAATAAATATTCGATTTTCATATATAGAATCTTTGTGTGGGCCTACATTTCCTAATTTGTTCATTTATCCAAGTTTTGCAATATCAAATTATACTAGATTCACAGTATATTAGGTCCTGTGTTTACATTTTATGTTCTATCCCAAGGTACTCGTCTTTTGTGTACAATTTTTTTCTCATCCAAAGACACGATTTTGTTATGATAAATGTCACTGGGACACAATAAAAGAATTTATTTTCGCACGAATATGGGAACATTATCGTCTAACGAGGGCAGACTAAACTCATGATTCGCAAAGCGATTATAAGAAGTATGCATCAATTTATCCAGGAATCTTCAAACGACAAAGGTAGGTACAAAGATGAGGCAACAAATACTCTTATCCCGGAGAGCGAAGGTGAATAAAAATAAAAACTTTGTTTATTCCAATTTGCATTTTATTTTCTCTTCCGTATGTAGTAAAAAAAACAGGTAAAGAATTTATTTTGCAGACCCTAATGACTTTTTCATTTTTATAATTTCGATCAATTTTTCTTCTGCGCGTCAAGCAATGCGGAAGAGTCAAGCTATGAAAATAGAAGACAATGGAAATCAAGTCATTCAAGTAGATAGATTGGACGATGATCATGTTTCTGATACGACGAACCAGCGTAAACATTCTAACTTGTTGAGAGTCAGGGATTGGCTGCAAGCAAATGTTGCCGATATGTTTTCTTCGACGAAAATTTCTCCCTCTGACAATCTAGTAGATTCTGACGAAGCAGTTGATCTTGATTCATCTGAAAATAAAGAAAACCTATTGGACAATACCCCTGCAACAAGTTTTGCAATCACCATAGCTCATGAGGAAATGGCGAACAAGATGGTCGATCCTATAGATACTCAGAAAAAGGCTTATCTTATTTTTGAGCGGCAAAAAATCGAGCGAGGGTTGGCCAAAATGAGGGTAAAGTTTTAATGAAAATAAAATTTAAAAAATCTCCATATGAAAATCATATTATTTTCGATCGCAGATGCTGCACAATGTAGGAAATCTCAACGCGCTTCGAGACAAGGGTAAACGTCTTAAAAAGAGTATAGAAGTTTCTGAAAGAGAATTGGAGCAGATAACGAAACAATTACCGAAAATAAAGATCCGAGAGAGTGATTTCAGTTCTCTGAAACTTACAGAGAAGGAGAAGTCTGCGTTGAGCGAGGTTTCTGACCAATTTCCAAAATCGGAGGATGCGAAGAAGCTATTGTTCAAGGGTGAAAGTCTCGAGATAAATCCAGCATATCTCAGACCCACGACAAGCAACAAGGTCGCGGATCTTGGCAAGACAGCTCAGGCAATGCTTCAAAGAGAACAAGAATTAACAATAGACAGACTGAAGAATGTCCATGGTTCGATCGTTTCAAAACCAGCGAATGATGAAAAAGCCGAAGATCCACGTGGTCTTAAAGTACCGCTTTATACTTCATTAGTAAAATGCTCTCTCTTTGAAATCTTCTTCGCTCTCGATTTTGAGACACAAAATCCACAAGGTGGTGTATTAGGCAAGTTCAACCGAATAAAATAAATTTCATATTTAAATCATGATTTATTATTTACCTTGGTAATTATCATATTTTTTTTTAAATATACAGCCGTTGACATGGGCTTGGGAAAAACTTTGACGATCATTTCCTAGCTACTGGCTGCGATAGCACTGCGAAAACATGGTGATGTCAGTGAAGACTAGGAGGAATGGTTATCGAGTACACGAGCTCAACGTAAACATGAAAGCAATTATGCAGTTTGAAAATATCCAACGAAAAGTGGTTCTACGATTGTTACGAAAGACTTGCGACTGTGATTAAGAGTATAATGCTTCGTCGCACGAAAAACAAACTTCAAGTGAAAGGCGCTCTTCGTTCATTGCCGGATAAAACGATCGAAGTCCTCGAGGTTGAACTCAATAAGGAGGAGCGCTTGATTTATGGCTAAGTGATGATTTTCTCACGCACTATTTTCGTTCAATTTTTACAGCAGAGAGCCGAGAAAGCTCACACTTTTGAACTTCATGTTGGAAGATTCGACAAGCCCTCGTAGCAGTCGATCGGTGAGTTCGTTGCAACCAAGATTTAACTTTTTTCATCTTGACATTTTTCTGAAACACCAATTCTCATAATACACACATAATGCGCAGACACAAGGCACAGAACAAACTTTTGTGGATCTACGCTGATGTCCAATCTCACAGTATCTTCGTTTTGTTGCTATGATTGCGGCAGCTATGTTGTCATCCGTCCCTCATTCACTCAATGCTCGACAATGAAGACATCGAATGAGATGGAATAAAGAATACTCCACGTCACGATAATTTGTTGGTGCGGATAAACGACAGATCTATGCGTGGCGATGACGACGGGCTCGAAGGTGAGGTTGGTGTAGACGAGAGAGTCAACGACTATCTACTCACGTCCGATGGTCCCGTTCTTGATGAGAAACGCAAGAGCGCCAAGGTAAATCTACGAAATATAGATTTTTCTTGTATATTCTTTATAAGACTTGAGAAGTTAGAAGCTCATTGAATTTTTAACACGAGTATAGGCGTGAAACATTTTTAATTTTCCAGATTAGAGCTATTCTTGATAAAGTAGAGGACGTCACCGAGATAGGTGATAAAGTCATAATCATGTCCCAATGGGTTTGGGTTTTGGAGATTATAGCCGGTGAGCTTGACAAAATTCAAGGCATCAAACACGACATGTTCACTGGCAAAGTTTCGGTCAAAGATCGACAGGTGAGACGAATAATCAATAGGAAGAAAATACTCGGCGTGAGTAAGAATTTATCGTTTGTTCATGTTTTTGTTCCTTTTGTAATTTTCAGGTACATTTGCAGGAACACGATAGAGGAGCGCATAATAAATATTCGGGAACAAGAACTTGCTTTGGCCAGTAACGTTTTGAGCGGACGCAGTAAAGTAATCGATTCGAAGTTCTCCGTCGACGAAATGAAGTCGCTCTTTGGATTATAAAAAACATAGAATACATGATAGAATTTATACGATCATCCCTACATGTTACGGTTTTTATTAGCGCGACCATTCTTGTAATTTTATTGAAACTTGGAATATTTATTTATTTTGTTCTATATTTCAGTTTTACGTCTTCAGTCACTCTAAATTCAGTATTTTTAATTCGGACGTTGCTTTTCGAACTTTACAATGACAGTTATTAATAAAATTAAGTGTATGAGCATATTATAATACAAAAATAAAAATAGACCAGGAGACAAATACTGACGCTATAATATATTATACAGATAGATATGGTGAAAACGTTAGCGCCAATAAATTCTCAATTTATTTTCTTTTAGTTGCGTTTTAAAGATTTTTTACCCTTAATCCTGACACTTCGTAATTTAAGCGAAATGTTGGATCTTCTCATCCCACTCGATGGTTAGTCCATTATTAGTGACTGTTAGACAATTTCCATTCTTTGTAAGAGCCTAGGTTTTATTTAATCGTTAGAAAACATTTTATTCCCATACCATGCTGCAAGCTGCATGAAGGTGGCAACATTGTCTCAACGGCTTGGAGCGGCTTTGCAAATGTATTGCAATTATTTGTTAGTTAATTATTAAGGGAATGTTAATCACTTTTTATTATTCGGTAGACATTTTCTAATGCTATAGTTCCAAGTATTGTATTCCGGATGCTTGAGAACTTGTTTTGCAATGAAACAGAATCGTATCATAAATATAATAGAATATACCCACAATTTTTATTTACATTCATGACATTTCACGACGCATGACATTTTTTGTACCATGTTACAATATACAATCAATTCGTAAATGATGTACATAATATGAACTTAGTCGTAGAGTTACTAACAACTAATAATTACCTCAATAGCGGTACACTGAACGGTTAAAATAGTTCAATACGACATGATTAACCCACTCTCAGCCAATTTAAATTCATGCATTTTGTAGTGTTATCATGATAACATATATTAATATGGTAGCATGTATAGATAAATCTATTAAATAGAGACATTAACAAACATATTATATTATTAACGATTAGCATGCGTGAATTTAAATTGCTCAATGGAAACCACGTGAAGGTGGTGGGTATCTTCCATCGGGAATGGGAAGGATCAAGGAATGGGGGGGGGGGCGTCAATGGCATTTTATAAAAATGTTAATGCAAAAAATGGGTTCCATTAAGATTATCCATTAAAAGGAAATAAAAATTGAATTCGCAGAACCTGCATGGATGATGATTTGAGCCAAATAAAATAAAATAAAAAACGAATAAAAAATAAAATAGAAATAAAACACTTTGTGTTAATAAAATGCCATTGACAAAACAAAAAATAAACGTGTTCTAGACAAAACTACGAACGTAACATTTGTTAAAATATCTGAAAAACGACCAACTAAGTAATAAAATGAAAATCTGAACCAAAATAAAATAAAAATTGTAGAGAGCTCCGCGAAATAAAATAAAACAGTATTAAAATTATTTTGGTGTTCTCTCCCATTTTTAATTAACGAAATAAAAACAACAAATAAGCTAGTTGAAAACTAAAAAGCAAAAAGTATTATAGTAAAACATAAAATGTGATTCACTCTTTTAAATATAAAAACTAAGAATCAAATAATTTATATTCCGGTGGAATATTTTTTACTGGACTTCTAGACTAGATTCCAATATCACAGTGAATAAAATAAGTAGATATAGACCAGAAATCTAGACTTTTCGATCCATAAATGTCTGTATAAATACAGACATATATATATCGAAAAGTTCCTGGATTATCGAAGAGCTGAAAAATAAAATGCATGTTAACAATGAAAATCTGCATGCAATGTGCAAACGGATTTACCATACAACTTTTCGATACATAAATGTCTGAATAAATACAGACATTTATATATCGAAAAGTTCGTGGATTATCGAAGAGCTGAAAAATAAAATGCATATGAACAATGAAAATCTGCATGCAATGTTCAAACGGTTTACCATACAACTTTTCGATATATAAATGTCTGAATAAATACAGACATTTATGTATCAAAAAGTTCCTGGATTATCGAAGAGCTGAAAAATAAAATGCATATGAACAATGAAAATCTGCATGCAATGTGCAAACGGTTTACCATACAAGATTTAAAAGCAGATCGCGTACTTTTAAAATATGTTACGGACGGCAACACTGGTAAACGCACTATATATTTGCAACGTTGGCAACAGCGTCTTTCTCCGAAACTCCGAATCACGGAGCTCCGTGAAGTTAGCACCCCAACATTGAGTTAATTAGTTTTTTTTTGTTCCAAATAATTGGTGGTGTTTTGGTGGTAATTGGTGGACTAATTAAAAATTTTGGTGGACATCCCTTTTTTGGAAAAACCAAAATCAAAATTTGACATGTGAAGTTAGCACCAAAATCCGTATTTTTGGTGTTTTTTTGTTAATTCGGGGTGCATTCGATGCGAAATTTTTTGGTGGTCACGAATTTCCTAATTTTTAATTTTGGTGGTGCACTGTTTGTTCTAAAAATAATAAAAATCATTCGAGCATACAAAGTCACGGGACCCTCCGCTAACGGGTAACGAACCACAAGTTGATTGGCCGAAGGGCAACATGCGTCGATTGGTCGAAGGTGATTTCAGCGGGTGATTTTGAATTTCAATTTTTTTTCCATTGAATTTTCGGCAGTTGCTTGTTTACATAGAACGAAATCTTTAATCGTGGAACATTTAATTGATAGACCAAATCCTTTGGATTTGAATTGCACCTTGCGGCACAAGGATGAGATCGAGGAATATTCAAGAAAAAAATATGCCGAAGAATCGTTGGCGGCTTGTCGTTTCTACACCAGTGACAAAGAACTGAGTGACGAGATAACCTAACAGACTCTCTTACATGGTGTCAAGGTTTCAAAGTCGTGGATGGTCAGGTGTCGCATTGGCCAAGAAAAGTTGACGGTACTTCTGCCCACGAGAAAATTCATAACTTATCATGTTTTCAGTATAAACGAAAAATTTCAATTTTATCACACGATTAAACTGAAAAAATTCGATTCAAGTTTTTATCGTTGGGGTGCACCAAAAATAATTTTTTTCTTAACATTATTTTTTTTAACATTTCTTCAAATCTCTATAATTATGAAAACTGAAGAAAAATAGTTGAAAAAATTAATTTTCACATTATTCTTTTTCTCTTCTTTTTTAGGTAAACCATTGCAAATAAAATTGGTTGACGCTTCCGAGGGTGTTGAAGGTTACATCGACATCGAGGCTTACAAACTCAGGTTAAAGCAGCAATGGCAGATGTTGGAAATCTGCAAATGGGAACAACATATCTGCGCATGGAAGCAACTCTTTAATGCCAACATATAGTTACCATTGAAGAGATAACCGATGTTCTTGGCGTCGTCAAGGAACAAATTGGCCTGAAAGCCAATCAGTGGATTAGACTTATGAGAGGAATATACAAGCATAACATAGCTCAGATGAAGTACTCAAAACCGTACAGAGTTAATCCGAGGCTCTCAAGCGAAAGAAAAAACGACGACTACTCTCAAAACTCTTCGATCTGAAAGCCATCGAGCGATCGGAGCGAAGTCTTGATTTTCGAGAGTAATTGCTACAGTTGCAAAGGGTGAGTTTCAATCATGGGAATGGAAGTTTCAAAAGTCAGAAAATTTTCGTTTCTTCCAAGTTTCCAACAGAAATCTCTGAAAATTCATAATGCCTTGAGTGATTTTTAAAAATTTTAATTTTTACTTGCTCTAAAAGGATGTGCTCCCAAAGGAAAATTCCAACGGAGGGTGACGTGATAAAACGCGTGCACATTGCAAGGAGGAAATGCCTTATATACTATCAACACTGAAGTGTAACGAAAAGCATGGGCAACTTTGGTAGGAATATTTCAAGAAGCGCAACATCAGCGCTTACCATGATACAGCTCACGATGCTTTGGATTTTTTTTTAAATTTCATTGAACATTTTTATTTGTTTCACTTACATTAATCAGCAATAATAAAAATAGCTGCATGAGGTTCGATAATTTTGTTTTTCGAAGACCATTCAGTTTTCGTTTTTAGATCATTGTGACATTGCCAATTCCCATTGGCCCTCTTGCAATATGCAATGAAGTGGTTCCCATCTTCTTGGAACGCCAGAACTGCTGTTAACCTGAAAAGATGATCATATAATAAATTACTTAAATAGAATTTCAATACTTATAGATATGAAGCAAGAAATATATATGAAGAATTTACCTGTATCTAACGTTAAAATCGAGGGTCGCTGGAATATCGTCCAACCTGCACTCCAGTCCACGATGGGGTGCTACATCTGTTCTCACGTCCAACTCGACATAGATACAATGATTATTGATTGTCGATATCATAGCTGCAATTCCCGAACATCCTTCGTATGGACAGCGTACATTAAAAATTGTTTCATGGAATTGAAGTGCCTGTTGCAGAGCAGAAAAACCTTTTTGCGAAATGATCCTGTGATTAACTCCCAACGTGGGAATATTCGACATATTACTGTCATTTCCACAGAGCTTACACTCTATTAACTTAAAAGCGCTTGGCTCCGAATCGGCGAACAGCATGTTCCACGTATTTGCTAGGCTGTCTGTGGCATCGATTGTGTACGAGAACACACGATTGTCTGTTTTGGTTCCTTCTCGCATCGTTTTACCCTGTTTTATGATTACGGCTCGATCATATAATATTTCTTTTGTACAGCCAAACGCGATTAATTTTTGTACCAATTTTAAAGCAGGATTTTCTGATTTTTCAACAAATGACGCATACAATGGATCATCTATTGCACTTGTTAAAAGAGAGTGCAGTATCGTGTCAAAAGCACAAGTGTTCGAAATAAACACCGAGATACCATCTATCATGACTAATCCCCCATTTGGTAAGAGACTCGTTTTGCGACATTTAATGGTGGGGTTGTTTGTCCATCGAATCTCCGGGCATGGATCATAAAATTTCGTCGGTTTTTTCGAGCCCTGTGCATTCTCGATATCCTGTCCATTATTATTTATTTCGATCTTGCTGTCATATGAATTATCTGCTAGTACGGCTACGGCAATTTTCTCTAGAAATGTGCTATCAAGAGTGGAGCTCGCGATTATTTCTGCTGCTGCATCCGGTTCCGGAAATGCCCGTGGGTTATCTTCACGAAAAACTGTGTTAAGTATAAATGAATCAACTTCTTTAAGCTCTTCTCCTTTTCCTCTCCAATTTTCTCGTGATAACAAATCTGAGTCGTTCAGCAGCTTGATGGAACTCTTCGACGTTTTTATGTATTTCTGTACATCTCGAACGTGGACCGTTTCAATTGGCGTCCCATTCGGTGAGCTTGTTAGCATGCAAGAAGGTGTATGCGATTTCGGGAGCGACTCGACGAAATTTATTGTTTCATCGCACTGATTTGATAAGTTTACGATTCTTTTTTTTCGGCTTTTCCACGAGGGGTTACTTTCACTTCCGGAGCTCGACTTTTTCTTTGAATTTTCCTGTTTTTTCATTGCCTGAATTCGATAGGTTTCTGGTGTTTCACTGTAAATGTTAGCGTTCTCCAGATTTTCTTTTGCGCATCTCTCGATGTTGAATTTGACGAACTTCGAGGAGAGAAGAACAGTTCCCCCGAGTAAATCGCGAGCGTGAATTGTAAGAAATAGATCCACACGGATAGGCGGGCTGAATGTCTTAAGGGTATTGACTTTCAGATCCTTGAAGACGCCTTCGACATACGCTGATGATGCATGTGGCGCAAGGTTCGGAACAGTAACACCAGTCCACAGGGGAAATTCAGAAGCGAGTCTCATCAGATTATCGATAAATGTTGGAGCGCAATACGGATTCAGATTTTTTCCAACATTTTTGCAGATTTTGGCTTTCAATAATAATTTTTGAATCCATGTTCGAAGAAAACTCTGAGACTTGCCAAAAACTTTGTCAGAATCCGAGTCAAGATAATCGAGAACCGAGTGAGTCAACTCTTTATCGGCGTTGTATTTTGGCTCGGTATCCACGACGATTCCTTTCGCTGCAATCCGTGATTCCAATATATCTCTCGCTTCTTTTGTCGTGAATGCTTCTAAACAATCAACTTCATTGTCATCGTACTCTTGAAGAGCTACAGTGCAAGTTAATAAAAAAAATTCTTCAAACTGTGAAACTGTTTGAGAATCGACCATTAATGCCAAGCAATGAAGGAAGAAATCTCGAACCGTTTTGTGGATCACCGAATTCCAACACTTCCAACGACAAGCTAGATGTATAAGATGTGCAACATCAACGCGAATGCGCGTATATATCAGCTCCACAAGACCATCAGCCGTTTTAGCACGAATCAAAAACAAAAAGCATGGATCAAGATAGCATTTTATCGTCATATCGTTGAAAGCTAGGCATAGAGCAGAAAGTAAAGCTCGCGAATAATCGCTAACAGCCTCGCTCGGTTTCGGTGCGCCCATACGAAGCCACTGTTTTAACCAGTAGGTTATGAACTCGGTATCGTGTTTCTCCGACAACATCTGATAGACGGAAAGGGAAGTCGATTCGAAATTGATTACAATCGCGTAAAGAAAGATATGTCCACTCTTTCGATCCTGACCACGATTTAACTTTTGTACCAGAGATCCTGTAGCATCGACACTGATGAACGATTTAGCCTTCTTTATTCTGCAATACTCCTTGTATGCATGTAGTTGCGTCGGCGCACTATAAAAGACGTAGAATGGTTGAGACCCTACCGAGTGAATAAAGCCAATGTACGGCGTTCTTGTTCCCATATGCTCAATACTACCAATAAGATCCCGCCCGTCAGCGGGTTTTATCTCAAAGTGTTTATAAATTCCTTCTCTCTTCGCCTGTCGAGCTGTTGCTAGATTGGGAATCATAGGACCTTCAAGTTCTCCAAATCGTATGTTTTCTCGAGCATGATCTTTTCTCCACTGAGAACATCCTTTTTCTCTCAATTCTTTACTTACCACAACTCTGTGGTTTCCATTGAGAGGGCGTTTAACTTTTTCATGTCGACAATCTCGAGTATCACGCGTGCGCACTTGTAAAACCAATCCTTCTTCACCTGGTTCTTCGAGGGCGTAACCAAAAAAGCTATTTCCACATGCTTTACTAGAACAGTACCCTTTGATTTGAAGAAAGTATTTACTTTTCGATGAATAATTAACAGTATGTTTTTTAAACATAAAAGCACAGGGCATTCTGTATTGACGATAAAACGCTGTTGCAACAATATTTGTCCAGACTTTTGGCTTCAACACCAGTGTCTGCACATTTTTGTGTGTGGTGCGATTCATCGGTTTCATTTCTGACCACTCATCTTTCGTCAGTATCAAATCAAAGGTCGTTGTTTGATCGTCGACTTGCGTGATATCAAATATTTCTTCTGTGACATTGTCGAGTTCTTCATCGTCAATTGAGGGATCGCTAATATGGACAGAATTGTTGTTGTCATCTTTGGTTATACTTATTCCCTGATTTGTTCTAGCTTCGCTCAAAATCTCTCGTCGATTTTCACGTACATTCGTATAGACGACTTGTGCGCTCCACGTTCCATTGAGAAATGCACTCATTTGTTGCCAAATGTCGGAAGACCATGATGGTAGATCAACATCTCGAAAATATTCGATAAAATGTTCCACCATAGCTATTGCCGATTCACGATCGACTAGAGGTCGACGACCTCTGCGTTTGCAAACAATGCCCATTTTCCCGCATGTAGATCTCTAGAAATAGAAAAATAATGAAAGGAATAAAATTATCTTGAAATTTTTTACATTAAGTGTGCACTTTTATAAATATTTAAATTCTTAGCGAACATTTTAAACATATTATAAAGCTGAAGTTATTTTCTTTTTAATTTTTACGAAATTTTAGGTTAGCGTCTATCATGAGAGAATTATGCGAAAGTCAAGTAGCCCACATCCTAATATCACTATCATATTATCACCTCCAAGTTTTCCGCCGCCGTGAACACCAATTAATAAAAATAAATGAACTTTATTACGTGATTTGGAACTGCAGAACAAAAATATATTTTGTAAAACAGAAAAACGTGCGCAGCATAAAAATGCTAGATATACTAAGAATTGGCTTTCTTCTAGAAAATGCAGTACAACATTAATGAAGATGTATTATCGTTTTATCGGTATCGGTAAGGATGGTTCTAACCGACCGGAGACTCCGTGATAAAAGTCTGGATTAATTATCAAAATTTTATTGGTTACCATCCATCGGTTCGAGGAAGTTTAAATTACATTTTGAGAGATAATAATTTCAGTATTGTACCTTGAGAGGTTTCCAAACCCCCTCGGTTGATAAGAAAACTGAAAATCCGTAATATTTGATGGATGGTTATGCTGTGAATACAATAAATAAATAACCAAAATGATTAAATATGACATATTTCGTAACTAAATATTTAAAAAAAAGTTATTCTAATTTAACCATAACCGTTTATGGTATGAATAACCGGTCCACGCTGAATTTTAGTTGAGAGTGAAAAAATAGTTAGAACAAACATAACCTATTAAAGGTTAGTTCGTGTGGTGAATTATGAGAAAATGACTAATAACTATCAATACAAAGTATTAGTCTGCTATTGCTATAGAACAAATTGAAAGTTTCAAAATGATCTTATAAAATCAAAAGAAATTTATCTGTGCCTAGGAAAATGTAATCTTATTTCTTTGATGACGACACATATGTATTTGTATTGCATTTAGTGTATTTTGTCATTCCAATAATTAATTCTTTATACCAAAATTACTTCGGTTAATGGAGGCGGTATAAAAACCATTTCTGAGATATACAAGCTTTTCCATTAAGAAGGATTATGGTAAAAAATTTACATGATAATATTAGCCAATATAAATTTTTACCTCTTTCTGTATGTATTACAGCTTACATTTATCTCGGGCACATTTTGGACGGTATCGTTCCCGATCTGATTGTTGTGGTAAGTAAAGACCAATCCACATAAGTGATATCATGGTGCAACAATCCAATCTAGCGTGTTGTTTCATCACGAATGTTTCTGATATTGTGGCAAGCTCTGTGGACGACAGACGTGAAAGGAATTTGATTAATTCTCTGACAGAAAAAAAATAAGAGATAAATTTTTTTATATTTCATATAGAAATATAATACAAACTTTACAATATCAATTATCATTTATTGGTGCATCTACCTTTCATTAATTATGCGTGACTTGTTTCATGTGACTATTTACTTATAATTGAATTAACTGGGGAAAAACTTTTTTAATTCTTTAATCTATTGTGATATCAAAATAGCAGTTCCATATAATAAGTGGTTATTATTAAAATTGAAAATGCAATTATTCTCATTACTTGTGGTCTTTAGTGTGCATTTAATTCTGAATTGGATGTTTAATAATTGAGTAAAGTTTCACTTTTTGATAAGCTCGTCTATCAACATTTGTAGCTTATAAATGCACTATTTACATAATAGTGTTATACTTATAGTTTCGGTTTATCTTATAGTTATACTAACTGATATATCATATACAACTTTTAGCCCCATTCAACGTAAAATAAGTATATTTCAAATAGTTCCCATGAAATATCAGCACATGTCAAAACACAATTGTTTTTATAAAAAACTATTCATTATTGTGCATAGAGTATGTAACATTATATTATTTCCAGGCCAAAATGGAAGATAGCTGTATGAACAGGATAAACATGCACCGCAATGCTCCAGTAGAAGAAATATGAACATCAACCACCGTATCAAGGAACATCAGGAAAGGCATTTAACCAAACATCAAGTCGTTTCGGAAAATAATCAATTATAATTAATTCATACGGACTCTGGAATCCGAAAAAAGAACATCGTCTGTCAAATAACTGGGCCTCTGCATTATTTTCAGCGACAATAGTGCGCCTCCATTAATATGACAAGCTCTGAGCACAAAAAAGTAGAAAATATTTCATGTGTAAAGAAGGAACTTTTATAAATGTTGAAATAGTTTTTTTTTTCGAGAATGTGGCTTGATAAGAAAAATCATCTATTTTTATTGTAATTCACATGACTGGAGAATATAAATTATAATTAACACACAATAGCATTATTTTTACTTTCGATCATAATTATTCGCTTTTATTTTCGTTGCTTACATTTAGTTGGATATCTGAATAATGCAGTGTTGGTTTTCTCCAGTAAGAAATTGAGTTCACTTTTTTGCAGGCGAGAAAAGAAGTTAGTAGTATATGTACTCACTGCATCTGTATCTCACGAGCTCTCATCGAGGAAAGTAATGTCGGTATGCTCCCAACAATGCACTACTGAAAAGAGTTAAAAGTAAAACTTTAACAGTGTGACGTCGGGGTCAAGATGGCCGCGACGCTCCGTTTTTATTTTCGGAGCACGAAGGCCGGAAAAAACATGAATGAATTAATGGTTTTAATGAGCATTTATAAAAATTATCTCTATTATTAAAATTATCTTGAAATTATTTTTAAAAATTATACAATTATTATAACTATTATTAGCGTTAAAATTTTTTTTTTGAATGTACATAGATAGTTGATTTCCATCACACTTAAGAGGAGGCTAAATACTGACATTTTTCGCATGAGTGTGAAAGAGAGAGAAGATAAGGCTCGTGCGAGTCCGAGAGAGAGGATCTTTAGCCTCCGCTTAAAAGTGTATATCACGGACTGTACGTTATTGCATTGATTCCCAAGCGGTGAAATTAAACGACAATTATTGATAACTCCCGAAATTGCGTGAATGGACCGGACACTGAATTGCGAGAAGAACTACTTACTGCGCAGATTGAGGCAACGAATTTCTGTAACAAGATATAGCGAGAAAGATAGTTCAGTCCGGAGTATCCATCCTTTTCTGTACAGTCGGAAGAAAAAGTTTGAACCGTATGACCTAATTTTCTTGCGCGACTATACACGGTGTGAGATAGAAAGAACATAATAAGGAATTTCAGCAAAAGCTAGAGATCGAACTAACGGTTTGTAATATTCGTGCATTAATTCCACAAAATTCCCCTCTATCGACTCTTTCTAAATAGTTTTTTCTATACTGTTGCATTTCGTTTTTTTTGCATTATCGTTTTTAAATTGATTTTTCAATATCGATTTGGAATTTGTGTTTATACGAATCATGATATTGTTGTTCAACTCATACTTATACCTATAATAATACGTACGTGCAATACACGTACTTATTGCTTGTGTGTTTGTACCACAAGAAGTTGTCCAACGAAATAAAATCGAAATGATCGAATCATTTTGAACTTCATTAACGATTCCATATTTCACGATTTACGGTTTAGTTCTATGCGAACAAACAATCGCCTAAAATTCAATGAAAAAGAAAAAATTTAAATTCAAAATCACCCGCTGAAATCACCTTCGACCAATCGACGCATGTTGCCCTTCGGCCAATCAACTTGTGGTTCGTTACCCGTTAGCGGAGGGTCCCGTGACTTTGTATGCTCGAATGATTTTTATTATTTTTAGAACAAACAGTGCACCACCAAAATTAAAAATTAGGAAATTCGTGACCACCAAAAAATTTCGCATCGAATGCACCCCGAATTAACAAAAAAACACCAAAAATACGGATTTTGGTGCTAACTTCACATGTCAAATTTTGATTTTGGTTTTTCCAAAAAAGGGATGTCCACCAAAATTTTTAATTAGTCCACCAATTACCACCAAAACACCACCAATTATTTGGAACAAAAAAAAACTAATTAAGTCAATGTTGGGGTGCTAACTTCACGGAGCTCCTAATCTCTGACCTAACGATATAAAAAAAGTCAATTAATAAGGTGCAAGTTGTCCGGCCAACGTCACGGGGGTGTAGGCATTGGCAACAAATTCAGGCAAATTCGTTGGCATTGGTAAGCGCCGTAAGCGGGCCAAGCGGGGCAAGCGGGGTAAACGTACGTCAACAAACCGCACGGCAAGTTCCGTTTTGACGACATTAATTGGTGGATTTACAGGATCTCTTTGGACTTGGCAACGACAATTGACTCAATGATGACGGGAGACAATCCACGGGAGGTTCTTGCACTTCTGAATTCTCTGGGTTTTGTCGGCATCACGGCACCACAATTAAAAGGATTTATGAAAGGTGAACGATACGATTGAAAATCATTCATTAACGGATTTTTTATTCGCACGGGACTTTACCGTACAATTATGGATATTTATCATCAATTCCGAGATGTAACGAGAAGAATGTTTTTTCTCATTTCTTGGGATCGAAAAATGTGTCTTTCCTTCTTATTATACAAGGTGAATTCCGTAAGGTTTCTCAAACGGAATTTTCGTGCGGATGGGATCATTACAAACAAAAGTTGCAAATATACATTATTTTTAGGGGATATTTTTAATAGTTTACGAGATATGAATATTTAAAGTTGATCCAATGAGAGCGCACCGAGAAGCGTTGGAGCCGCCGACTCTCCGCCCTAGCCGTAGATATAGCACAGTTTAGGGTGTTACATTTGGGATCGTAAAATTCAGAGCAGTCAATTATTATTATTTTATTACGCAGTCATTTTTATTTGGCGCGCTCGACAAAATTCAGAGCGGTCAAACTATTTCTTTGCGTATGTTTCTCTATTTTCTCACTGTATTTTCAAATACATTCCAGATTTAAAAATCTATCGCAAGATGAAAGAGAGCGAGAGGCAACGTTGGAAGGAGGATGTCAAAATAAAAATACTCCGCAAAAGAGAGGCTGTTTTCAATGAAACGATCTGTGAAAGTATGGAGGTTGAACGTATGGATTTGTTGGAAAGTATATCGTGCTCCGGGCAGTCCTCTCACCATGAAAATCCTTTGCTCAGAATAAAAGTCCATTGTATATCCGATAATGAAATTGAGGAGAATGGCGATATATCGTACAGGTCCAAACGCAATGTTCAATCGTTCAGCCCTAAATGTAAAGTCGGCTTGAAAACCAATGGATTATGTAAGAAGAAGGATCCCAAAGTTCCAAATGAATCAGGCTCTTTGGCTACGGGATCTCTTTCAACGCCGTCTCTAAGAAAATTCAAGAGCTACGAGGCTTCTAGGCACGCCGAAGCATCTATCGATAGTTTGCAACGTGTGTCTGTAAAGATGACGAATATTTCACAGCCAAAGGAATCTTGGAAAAAAGATCAACAAGGTCACGAAGCTTCGATTTCTCTGCATCCTCTTGGCGCCTCGGATTTCACCAATCAGCCAACGGTACTTCCTAACGAACCATCAAAAAAAAGCTGCGCCTCCGAGCCCACGGGAATGTTCTACGCTCGGAACAATCCTTCAAGATGTACCACGAGATCCCAAAGCAAATCATGTGAGCTTACGATGAATTATTTTTCCTAACCACTTTCTCATAACTTTCATTTATATGTCAATATGCGCTATGTCAAATTAAAATCCTGTACAATTTACATTGTCTTATTGTACCGAAGATATATAGAGTGCGTTCGCCAACTATCGGGACACGGGATATACCTAGGCGGTTGGCTTCGGTATAAGCAAAATGTTATTTTTTTAAAATTGTCCGCCAATTAAAATTGGCTCCGATATCGATACGCGAATATTAAAAGTTTAACGTATGAGCCAACAATGCCAGCCCACGTCCTAGCAAGAAATGCATGCTGGCTTTGCGCAGGTTCGAGCATAGCTATGCTCGGGACTTTTCTTTACATAGATTATTGCTCCAGTGGCTACATCTACATGAAATAACTATCGATAAAGGAATATACGAATGTCGTCGCGGTAAAAGAGAATAATTTGTCTTGTTCTTTCGATCACCAGGGGTGGGGGGCTCGTTGATATCGTTGGTTCGTGGCACGAACATTCAAACTTGCTCGTACCGATGCAAACGCGTAGCGGCAGGATTTTAAATGGAAAACGCCCGTATCTAAAATATGAAGTATTTACGAAACGTGTACGAGAAAGGAGAGCAAGCGAAATTCACCACTCGTATAAAAAATAAAAGACTCGACGTTTGCTATTCAAGGAATATGCTTGTTTCTCTTAAAGTTCCGCGATACAGAACGCTCTTGGACAACACTGGTACGTACGGTCACGTAGGACACTTTGACCGACTTGGCGAATGTTCGAGCTCTCCGCGCCGAGTTCCCTTACCTAGGACGACCCGCAAGTAGTACTCACGTATCTTGTGCGTCCGTGTCCGGATCGTTGGCGAACGTCCTGAATAAATATATTCTTGGCCGCATCTATCGACCGTCCAATCGCGTGTCCAACGATGTGACTCCCTCGGCTTCTTTACAGAACAATAAGCAACCCTCTTTCATTATTCTTTACCTTTGCTACGGGACGAATGTAGCTTTGAATGTCGATCGATGATGAGGAAAAAAGTATCACGGGCGACATGCATGCCGTTTTATTTTATCCTCCATAAAACTAATGGTATTCAACGAATCAGTTATAAGACCATGGAAACTACAGCCGGAAGTACGACGAGGCGCAAGGTCAGTGAAATCGGATCCAGTCGCTCTATATCAAAAGTATCAGCAACAATGGAAACATATTTCATTTCCTGGTGAAGAACAGCACGCTCGGGTTCGATGGGCAATACGCGAGAAGATGCTTGGCACAGATCCTAATCCAAGGGTAAAGTTGTCAGTGATGCAATCGAGAATTACGAGAACTTGCAATCGATATCTTATTGTACTATCCTTTTCCTTTTTTGGCTTTTCAGCCCGTTCTCAACAAGTCTCAGAGCCTTCCAAGTATCAAGAAAAGATGACGAACGATTAACTAGATTTAATCAATTATTTGGCCGTGTTCAATTGGACACGTTTTTCTAAACGCGAAACGTCGATTCTCAAAGTGCGATTTCTCAAGAATCTCGAGACGAGTATAAATATTATTATTAAAACTTGATTGATTATTCGTAAATTCTAGTATGTTTATTTAGCATTGGCGAGCGTTTTGTACAAAGTAGCGGAGAATTTGGCGTTGCGTGCTCGTGTCGATTGATTGGTGTATCCCCCGGATATAAAGGGAGCTCGAGATCCGTTTTTCTTCTACTTAGTGCTGACTCAGCTTGAATTTCCCCAACACTTTTTTCGAATCTGCTCTGTTGAGTTGAAATAAGATTTTGTCTTCGATCTGTCGAGCCGCGCGTTCCGTAAGCACGAGAGTGTCGTGCTTGAGCATACTGTGCACATTTAGTCCTTGAAAGAAAAACAGAAAGATAACGAACCATTAAGCATCTTTATAAAGTTCAACTCGTATAATATATTATCGAACAATCGACATATTTAATGTATATATTTAATTAATGTCTAATTATAATTAATGTCTAATGCAACGCATAGGCCAACAACTTTCTCTAGCAAAGCTAATTGTAAATCAAATGAAATCGGTCGTGCCAAATATTACGTGTCCAACTCGGTCCATCTACGAAAATACTAAAGATAAAAATAAAAATAAAAATTTGTCATTTCGTTCGTTTTCTTTTGTTTCTTTGCCCAGAACCGTCGCCTTAAATTGCGCCCTATTCGATGTTTTCGTTGCGTGGAGGCAGTTGTCCTTGCTTATACAAGTATATTTAATAGTGGGCCAGAAACTCTCGTTTCATCTATGTTAAGGACGATAAGAAATGCGTCGAATAATCGTACAACCAAATTCGCGTTATGGAATATAATATACGTAGGACTTGTAAGACGCGACGCATGATCCTAAGTAAGCTACGTTTATAGCCAAACTCTCATTTCGTATGGTCGCTCCAACTTTCGTAAATATTCAGATATTCGTTCCAAATGGCGCTATAGATATAAAAAGGCCTAGAGAGAAGAGACGTGTTTGGGGAGAAGCGATCGAAGAGTTTAGTCTCAGACTCTTTGGATTTTCACGTCTTGCCTAAATGTTTTCAACTTTCAATATAACTTTCGCTCGTACCTACTTTTTATCTCCTTTACCTTTTCACCGACGATTACTTTTTTCAACGAACCAAAAAATACAACCATTTAAAAACTCAACACGACCCGGATAGTTTTACCGTAGATTAACTATGAATTTGGAGACATTCGCTTTAGAAAAATCATTGAGAAAATGTTGAAAGGGCGCGGCTGATATTTTCCATTGGACTAAAAACGCGCGAGATTAAAGACTTTTCCCATGACTATCGCAAATTTCGTTTAAACATTAGTATTTTGTACAGTGTGTGGGATGTTTAAATTTCTGTTTATAATAGCAGCAGGTCGATGTTTCGGTCGAAGAAGAAAAAAAAAAAAAAAAAAAAAAAAAACCTTGCTCCTTGGACTTTTCTAGATACTATGCAATTTATTAAACCACCGAGCTCTTTTAATACAGTTGAGAAAATAAACATTCGAAAAGATTTTAAATTATGATGCAAAGTACATTTTTAACGGCATTTTGTCAATGTTTTCCTGCGGTGTTTAAAAATCCTGAAACACAGGGTATTCGAGACGATTTAATATATTCGTGTTTTCTGAAGCGGTAAGAGAATCCCGGATAATAAGCGTAATTGAACTTTGTGTGGCGCTCGTGGCTGTCAATGATTCACGATGTGAAAACATCAAAGTATAATGATGTTTTATTAAAAATTCATCGCGAAAAGCCGTACAACGTACTCGATTATGAAAAAAAAAGTCAATTCGACTTGATTTTACTGATATATTATACATATATCGCAAGATATGCGTAATGGCTTGGTCGAATAGATGAAAAACTCACTGGGAGTAAAATAAAGTTTACGAGCGTTCTCATAGCAACATAATGTTAAAAGATTCGTACGTAGAAAGCCTGGCGTTTAATTTTTATTTCCACGAGAATTTAATATCTGGGAGGAGTATCGCGCTTATGGAAGCATCTAAAGCGACTAAAGAATAAAAGCATAGCGTGCTTTTATTGCGTAAACTACGGACGAAGGAAAAACATACGTACCATAAACGGGCATTAGATTCACATGTTTCAATCTGTCCGAGGCTACCGTCATGTTTTTCGGCATTATGTCTTCGCCGTCGATGAAAAGTACGGACGGACCCCAATTCCTCCGCTCGATAAGATCCTCGAGGTAGGATGGTTCGGTGCTTGGAATATGGAGATCGTTGACGATATGCAAATCATCCTGGGCTAGTTTAATTGATAACGAGGTTGTGAGGCCGGCTACTCGCGTGTAAAATGGCAGCATATAAAAATATGTCGTTGGTGAACGAGGACCGTGGGCCCTACCGCCGCCTCGCCATAGAGGCGTGCGTATGCTACCGTGACGCGCTCTACCGAGACCTTTTTGAGGCCAGGGCTTTCGTCCGCCACCTCGTACCTCTGCTCTCGTTTTCGTGTGAGCGAAATTCTGTAAATCAACGATAACCTAAATCAACCAAATGTTTTTGGCTATATGTAAGTAGTCGCCGGAGTTCACGGATTTACGTAAAATAGATAATACTTTTAACGAGAGATGTGCGAAAATTCAAATTACAAATATGTTATTTGAAATACATTTCATCGTGTAATTCGAGTGATTGATATTTTCTAATATCCTAATGAGAGCTACGCGTCTACTCTAGAAACATTAAAAACAACGGTCCATTCGATTGGTTGGCCTCCTCCTACGCGGACACCCAAGTAACCACCATCTTCTGATTTATTTGGGTGAAAAATAATTGTATTTCGAATTAATGACTGTACGAACAATGTACATGAAAAATCAACACTTATTTACTGTCTTTTTTTTTAATTTGCCACGAGAATAGGTAAGTAATCCATGATAAATCGAAAATATCTTTCGTCGTCCCATAGCATTCGATCGACCATTTAAATCCAACGTTCCAACTATTAAAAAGCAATTTTTTTTAAAAATGGAACTTTCGGTCGATCGACTACTAATAATTTCATACTCGAGAGTACTTCATTCGCCCGTCGTGCGACTTGTCAGCCCTCTCTATCGCACTATATATCCAGCGACAAATTTCTGTACCGTTTGGAGGATATTGCTTGGAATCACTTTATATTATCTATAGTAATAGCTATTTTATGCCGGGCAATAGTTTAAATACATACGACATACTGGTACATCTGCTGCCATCGAATGTTTGCCCATAATATATCCATACGAGGCCTCTCAGCAAATATCCGAGGATGCAGACTCACTAAACCACACTTCTTAACCGCCGCTGTATCTAAATTCTCAAGCCATACTTCACGACGCTTTTGATAAATGCGATCGTCGTCGATGTACTGTTTCGTGGACATCACAGGTTTTACATCCTCGATTATGTTTGTAAGCGTACTATCAACGCTTGTACTAAAACTCGATAATCTGCACGAAGATTTTTGCAATCTCGTTAAAATATTACGAAGTATCAGAGACATTGCGCGACGAAATGTGGCTTTCTTTAATCGAACGAACAACTTAACCTCTCGATCACTCGCGTTCTCCAAAGGCGACTAGGGCGACTAGAACCAGAGATTAGGGGGGAGATCAGCAACGCTCGACAAAAGTTGAAACCTGAGGTGCGATTCTGTAGCTCATTGCGCCTGTCGCTATCGTAACGCCAGCCAATAGTGAGCTATGCATGCTCCAATAGCTAGCTCACTATTGGCTGGCGTTACGATAGCGACAGGCGCAATGAGCTACAGAATCGCACCTCTGGAGACATGAAGAATAGAGTAAAGGAGCCCGAACGCTGTACTGTGGACGCGGGCTATGGATCAGGGAAAATTGTTACGGAAATATCCGCTGGCGCTGCTGTACTCAAGAGAGGATATACGACAGAGACGGAATGCGAAAAGAGAGAGCGAGAGAAGAGAATATTCAAAGCGCAGTTATGCACGCAAGACAGATCGAAAAAATAATAAATTTATTCGTTCGTCGATTAATTGTGTCATCGTACATTTGTTAATTAGATTATATACATAGGTAATTATTATATATAGGCAACTCGCCCGATGCAACTTGAAACGTCATGCCGCTAACGACCAGATCGGAAGCCTCCTTCAAGTCGTGTTCCGAGCGTCGCAGATGCCTTTGGTATCCTGTATTTAAATCGAAAAAATTCATTGGAACTGACAGGAAATATTTTAAATAGGTTTCTTTTTTCTCAATGAATTTCGTAAAGAAATTTTCTGATATTCTGCATTCAATTCGTAATCGTTCAATTTGAAAAATACGATTATTATCAAAATTCGTAAAAGATCGATGAAAACACAGTCCGGGAATAAGAAAAGTTTTACCTTCGACAGCTGTAAAGGGACTGCTGGGGCTGCAATTATTGTTGGCCGTAACCACACTGATGGAATAGGGTTCAGCTTCTTACTGGAGAGTGAATTGTTTGTCCGGTTCCATCTTAACCATGCTCTGGATCTCGGTTAAAGATGAACTTTTGATAAATTGTACTGCTGACCACAGGCTATAAACAATTAGCAAACACAGCTGCAAGTTAGCTGAGTTCATTCGAAGAAGGGAGGGTATTATAGAAAAGTCAAGCGGGGCAGGAAAAGAATAGAGAAAAAAGAAAAAAAAAGTTGAGAAGTGGCGGGGAAACTCATTCGGAAAGTCATGCCCCTGTAGCGCTGAATGTTTTTATGCATGTCACACAAAAAATTACTATAATTATTACAATCCTTACCTTGTTATGAACTGCGATGGGCATAGCATCAGCGATGAGGGTACGACGAACGTGAGGAATTACCTCGATCGTACCATCAGGCATTTTGATGCGGTCTTCTTTTATTATTGAATCATTGGGAAAGTGAAGCTCGCACACGAAATCAGTGTGGGAGAGACACTCCCCGATGGCTCTGCTCCATCGTTGTACCATATTCTACAAGATACAAAAAAAAACAAAGCGGGTTGAAATTTCATATACACGCTAAGTCATTGAGCAAATTTTTTTTCCTACAGGCAATAAGTG
The DNA here is from genome assembly GCA_964017225.1 of Netelia inedita. NCBI lineage: Eukaryota > Metazoa > Arthropoda > Insecta > Hymenoptera > Ichneumonidae > Netelia > Netelia inedita. Next base: position 22,186,262 of record OZ024924.1, read on the forward strand.
GCATGCAATTACTTCAGATTTCGTCAACAAATTATGCACTGTATGCCGCATTTAACAAAAAGAAAACATTTTAACAGGAGATTTACTTTTGGAACCTTGAAGACGGACAACTGTCGTACTCCTAAGCGGTTGCACTTCGCTTTGCTGGCATCTCGCCCAGTTGAACACCCTGGGTACGAACAGTATTTCCCCATTGTGCACTCTGCAACAAGAAAAGAACCCAAAATAAAATTTGTTATTACATATTATGACAATAATACGAATTCTAACCGCACTTTCATGCTCGAGAAATACATTTAATCAACCGATGAATTATAATTATAATATATAATATAGAAAATAGTTTGGAAATACCGTTTTCTTACCTGCTTTTATACAATGCAGGGCAATCACTCACTGCACTCCACAGCACTGATTTTTATCGCAATTAAGAAATCCTTTGACAATTTTTTTACCCATTCACAGATGAAAAGCCAAGAATGATATATAAATATAACCAAGAATTCTCCAGTTTGTATGTACGCGCTCACTTCATAGCGTCACCGATGCCATACTTCACATCCGTCCCTCTCGGTACTAGCGCTTGATGTGGCTGAATTTCGAAAGAAAACTTTTCGTCACTTTCAGGGTCCACGTTTTGGGTGCTTTCAGTATACGCGTTCGGGCTCCTTTGCTCTATTCTTCATGCCTGGAGAGCTGGTCCGGCGGGGCGACATCTGAGCGGCCAAATATCGAACTGTGGGTACTTTTGTACCCATGAACCGAAGTTGGCACAGCTATCGGAGTCGTATATACAGCGAAAAGAACATATATATATAATCTGGCGGTCCGTATACGCCGATCGGGTCTTTCCGTGAATGAGACAGGCGTGCAATGATGACATATGTCTATGGGCCGTATTCACAGTCGATTCTTAAATGTTAAGTTCACCTTAAGGTGATCCTAAGGTCGAATTTCGATTCACAGACGCGTCTTGAGATTACCTTAATGCAGGACTCAAATCTCTACCTTACCCAAGGTAGGACTGATTCACAGACGCTTCTTGAGCTCGTCTTAAGGCGATCTTACTGCGTGAGATTCACAGTCGATTCTGAGATGTCTTAAATGTCAACATAACCTCACTATTCAAGCAAAGTAGACGACGTTTTTCAAGTCGACGTTTAACACGACTTAAGACCATCTCAGAAACGTTTCGTACCAAGCTAAAACTTTGATAAATATAATTTATTGGTGCGGTTTTTTGTGGTAGTTTGAATTATTCTACGATATAAATAGTGTTCAAAAGTGACTGATATAAGTATATTATTTTTAAGCTTTGAATTATTTCGCAAAAAAACGCTACTGTGTTTTAAGGCTTTCTGGTGATTTTTTTAAAGTTATTTGATTTAATTAAATGGATTTTCCCAACGATATTGACATTATAAACGTTGACGGTATTGACGAATTCGTAATAGAGAATGACGCGCACGTTCCCAGGCGATATGTGCGTGACGGTCAGAACCCATTTGAATGTTATAATGAAGAGGAATTCAAAAGTCGATACCGATTCAGCAAAGATATAGTTAAATTTGGAATACTGCCTTTGATTGAAATTGGTTTGGCCAAACCAAGTAATCGAGGATTACCTATTTCTCCAGTCTTTCAGCTTCTTGTGGCACTTCGATTTTATGCCACCGCAAGCTTTCAGGTGAGTTGGAGTTTTTTCATCAATCTCATTTATGCCCACTCTTATCATTATATTGTTAATTGAAATTATAATTGAATAGCTTCTTCTTGGAGATAGCACACCAGTATCTCAGCCGACGGTGTCAAGAATTGTTTTTCGCATCAGCACACTATTGGCAAGTTTGTTGCGAGAACAGATAAAAATGCCAAATACTGCCGAAGCACGTTTAGAAAATCGACGACTTTTTCAAAGGATTGGTTACGGGAATGGAGCAATTGGGATTCCTGGCGTTGATGGTGCTATCGACTGTACCCACATTCGATTGGTTGATACGAGGTTCAACAATATTGATGAAATATTCCGAAACAGGAAAGGTTACTTCTCCTTGAATGTACAGGTAAGTATTTTTTATTGAATTTATAAACGTTAAGAAGCCTACAACAAATTTACCAAATAGATCAAACACTTGATGATTTGAAGTTATATTCTCCACAGACTATCGTTGGACCTCGAATGGAATTTTTAGATATTGTACCAGAATGGCCGGGCAGTGCTCACGACAGCCGAATATTCCAAAACTCCAGGGTTTATACAAGGTATTTTCAAGGCACACTAGATGGAATACTTGTCGGTGATGCAGGATACCCGTGCTTGCCTTTCCTGATGACGCCGATACAAAACCCTGAAACTCCTGAGCAGCAAAGGTGAGTTTTAAAAAGGTACACGTTTTTACATAACACGTGAAATAAGCCAAAAAATTATTAATAAAAGAAAATGATGAGTATGTTTTATTGCAAAGAATTTGAACAATAATAATTATAATGAAATAGTATTTGCAATATATTTATAAATAACAATAATAATTTTCTGGGTTTTCTTCTTCTTCTGGGTTGTCTGCAATTTTTTGAATTTACGTAAGAATGTATAGCTTTATTAACAACAAAAAATGTTTATACCGTTTCTGAAAAGACACTAATTTCTAGTTTTTCTTTTTCAGATACAATATTATACATGTACGAACGAGGCAAATCGTCGAACGGACGTATGGTGTGTGGAAACGTCGATTTCCTTGTTTATCAAGAGGGCTAACGACAAAGCTCGTCTGCTCGACGGCAATCGTCGTGGCTTGTGCCGTGCTGCACAACCTGTCTTTGCGTTTCAACGACGTTTTGCCGGACGAAGACGAACCCAATGCAGACAATGAAATTCCTGCGAATCCACCTGATTGGCAGCCTGCAGACGGGTATGTTGCTAGAAATGCCCTAATCACAACAATGTTTGGCTAAGCGACTAAATTCTCTTATATTCTGGCATTTGAAGCTTCCCGCATACTGTCCTTGATTAGGATTAAGAATGGAGAATAACATTTTTTTAATAAATTTTGTATATTTTTGTATTATATTTGTATTTAAAAAAAATATGTTATCTTAAATGGTATTATATTAAATTGTATTATATCAATTTGTACTATCTCATATTGTACTATATTATGAATATTAACTTAATAAACTGTAAAAATACAATAAATTCGTAATTTTCATTTGTTTTTTTCTTTGGCCAATAATAACTCTGCTAACTCCGCCGTTGCTTCTGTAGCCCTTAACTCACATGCACTTTTAGCCTTAGCTATTTCGTGCAACTCCTCTTCTTGGGGTTTTTTTTAATAAGAAAATCTCCGTCTCCTGTTTTATAATTGATTGCAATCGACGAATCTTTAATTCTGTCTCTTCTGCATCCACGTCATGTGCTGTATTCGTCCTCTTGGATTTTCGTACTGTAATTAAAAGCTTAATTAAAATATGAAGGCATTTGATAACAAAACTGCCATTTTACTACAAAAATGCAATAATTTTTACCTGTAGAAATTGAAGGCAAAGTAGATAGCCTCTTCTTCACGTCTATATCAAGTTGGCTAACTTGAGGTACTGGGTGACTCTTATCAGGCATATCGTTTGTTTCTTCCATAAGCAATCCACGTTCCTCGACTAGAAGTTCTTGAAGAATTTCATTTGTTTGATCACAAGTTACGAGATTTTCACGAACTGAAATGTCAATATTTTTGTATTTTATAAATTATTAGATCAAATACCTACAAGTGAAAAGTCATGGAAACGTTCTTTTTTTCCAAACACATGAAACACTCCATTGAATTATTATAAAACATATCTCAAAATATTTATTATAAAAACATTTGTCTTATATTTACTTACGTTGTATGATGTGAAATAAGCTTTATATTAATACAAAGAAGTATTCTGCATCTTTAAAGAAAATCTTGAAGAAACATGCGTTTATATAACTCTTCTCCCTTACATATTTAGGAATATTTGAATAAAATGGTTTCACCTTTCAGAGTATCTTCATTTAAACTTGATGAAAACATAGTAGGCGCTGTTGACATCAAATGTGGTACGATTATACTGATTTCTGGATCAACACTGGCTGAAGTGGACGGTGGACCACCCCCCGTCAAAAAACAGCTTTGTTTTTCTTTTGTCAAAGCATCACGCTGGGCTTGCTTTAGATTTGTCCACAGTTTGTTTAATTGCTTTACACATCTCTGAAATATTAAAAAATGTTGCAGGGTTTTTACCTATTGAATGGATTATACCAAAAATTATATATATTGTTATGCTGAGGAATAACGATGACATACAGGGATGTCATGTTTACCTGCTCTGTACCAATCGATGATGAGTTATATTCCTCAGCAATTGCTTCCCAGGCTTCTTCTTTGTCTTGAAGACTCGATGCTGAACTCTTTTTACATTCTATTATGTGCGAATGGCTTTGCAGAATTTTCACAAATAATTGTTTTTCTGTCACACTATAATTTCTACTCTTGCACTTTGTTGTCATCTTTTTTTATAGTATAAGTGCCAGCAAGTAATTGCACAATATTCAAAAAATCAACAAAAAAATCGGCGTCAGAAATCAAAGATAGCGCGATCATATACTTATAGCATGGCTTATAGAATTTCAGTAGAGCCGTAACGACACGAACTAACCTGCTTGCTTTCTGATTGGTTGTTCTAACGGAATAATTCCGAAAAGACCCGAACCTCGTATAAGATTGTCTCAAGCATTGCCTTCGCTAAGGCGATCTTAAATGAAATAAGCAAATGCTTAGGATCAAATTCTTACGTAAGGTGATCTTCCTTTACGACTGTGAATACATACAGTCTCAAGACCGTCTCAGCGGTTTAAGACGATCTTACCGAAGGTGATCTTGAGAACGGTCTTACACCCGTATTCATAGTCGTTCCTTACCTTGAGAATTAAGGACGCCTTGATGAAGGCTTCCTTGAATCTCAGAGGCGTCCTCGTTTCATAGTCACAACTTGGCTCTCCCTTCCAGAAGGAAGACATATTTAGGGATATGTGATTGCTTATGGTGGTGAAACTGCTGATGGAAGCGCCACTCGGCTATATTTAAAACTAACTCAAACCGCGTGCCTCTCAATTATCAAGCTGCGATCTCAAAAACCAAAAACCAAAAACCAAAAAGTAAAATAATAAATAGAGCTGAGAGTGATATAATGGAAGAAAATAGAAATATAAATTATACTGAACGCGAGAGGCTGTTATTAGCGCAGCTAATTGCAGAAGAAAGAGCAATCGACTGCAAGAAAACCGGTGCAGTTGATGTGAAAGAGAAAACAAACGCGTGGGAACGGGTAAGGCAAAAATATGTAAGCGAAGGGTGCACACCACCAACGAATTCAGACGACTATAGAAGGAACTTGCTTATGGCGCGAGTGGCACCAAGTTTTTTCCGCCAGAAACTGCCACTTGGCGTCGCAGCGGTCGATCGTGACGTCACTCGAAATTGTATACGCCCCGTAGGCGGAGCCACGAGATCGTGAACGCTCTGCTGTTTGTAAATTGCTAAAAGCTTTGAGGGTCGGACGATCGAAACCCCTTCGAGTGATTGTTTATATTTTCATTTTTTTATATTATTTCTTTACTCCAGACTTACAGGGATATTTTATATTCGATAAATGTTAACAAGAAAAAATAAGAAAAGTACTAGGAATTTCAATCTACTTATTCGTGCCCACTCTTATCGTTAGCTAATTTTAGTTCACGCCTTGCAATTAATTTATAATATTGTCCTATAGCGATATTTTAAAATTACTATTGCTATAGGACAATATTATAAATTAATTGCAAGGCGTGAACTAAAATTAGCTAAGAGTGGGCACGAATAAGTAGATTGAAATTCCTAGTATTTTTTCTTGTTAACATTTATCGAATATAAAATATCTCTCCTGTACTATCCTTTTTTTTTATTTTCTATGACGTACAAAATGAATTTTTACGGCTTATTACTTTATAATACAAATTCAATTCAAAAGATAATCTATTTTTTACAATTATCTAAACTTATATTATACTATTAGCATTTTTAGGGTCGATATTATATACGTTTTGGATCAGTGGGGTATGGCAGTAGCAGCTTGGGAAACGAGAGAGTCGGCATGAGTACCCCACTGTATACCTTGCCTTAGAGAAAGCGAGAAGGAGCTACGCCGTGCCAGTGCAGAAAAAGAGAGAGTCGGCATGAGTACCCCACTGGATACCTTACATTAGAGAAAGCGAGAAGACGCGCTTGCTCGTCCGTGATTGGTTAGAGAGGAGGCGGAGCTACGTCTGAAGTTGTGTAAGGTATACGTGAACGCGTCTGTGTGACCTAATACATTCTTGTAGCGACGCCAGCGCCGCCTGTACTTGGGGTACCGAAGCTCGATGGGGTACTGAATTTCTGGGGACAATCCAAGCCTAAGCAAGTGCCTTCTATAGTCGTCTGAATTCGTTGACACCACGTACGAGTAAGCAGTTAAAAAAGTGCTGGGACAATCTCAAACAAAAGTAAGTAATAACTATTTTGTTCCTATCTAATCGAATTATTGCATTATTTTTTTCTCTATTTCAAAATGCACGTCCATTCTTATTGTTTTATAAAATTCGTGGTAAAGGCCTCAAAACACATGCCTTTTTTAATCAATTCCAAGCCGGTTAGAAAAAAAATGAAAATGGGGGTGTTGTCACAAATATTTGGATGTATTCTAATGATTGTTTTATCAAAAATCATTTCAGAAAACGAAAGTTGACCACACTATCAAAACATCGACGGCTTATGACTGGCGGGGGTCCTGCACCCATTGAAGATGTTGACCCTGTTATGAATTTCATTGATGAAAGAACGGATAATATCGACGTGGAGATTGACTGTCCATTTGACAGCACAGCCGCATTCGAAAGTGATTGTAAATATTATAAAAAGTAAACATTTATCAGCATTATTTTATTATGCTAAAAAAACATTTTCTTTTAACTTTTTCAGATGACATGAAGTACATCAATGAAAGTATAGCTGTGCAGGACCAGGATCAGGATATTTGGAGTGAAACTGCAGTGGATCATCCAGGAAACGATAGGCAAGTGTCTCTAGCACCATCATCGGAAAAAAAAGGAATATCAGTTCATGCAGACCTCAAGGTAAAACAAATTAATAAATATAAAATAAATAATATAAAGTAAATAAATAAATAAAATATATAATATGTACAAAAACGAAATAATAAACCAAAATTTCTCTGGCCCAGGGAAACCAACATCACAGCCAACTGTCTTTGCAGCCTGCCTCATCGTCAAAAATAAAAAGCAAATCAAGTCATGCAGACCTCAAGGTAAAAATAATTAACAAATATACAATATACAAAACCAAAAAAATTAACGAAAAATAAGATAAATAATAAGAAAACAGTTGAATAATTTATAATAAATTCAGGAATATGAGTCCAAGTACGTGGATATCAATTTCATTACTGCTAAAGTGAAGATTCTATGTTATTAACGTTGCGTGATTATTTTTATTTAGTTTACCCGATTTGTACAAAATTACATATCGACGCTGCTTCCGAAAAGTAGCACGATTCAAATTTCTTACGAAAACTAACACGTTTCTAATTCCACCGCGAAAACCAACACGTTTCGATATTCGATGCGAAAACTATCATGTTTCGGCTTTCATCGCGAAAACTAGCATGATTCGGCTTCTGCCGCGAAAAGTGGCAAGTCCGAAACATGCTAGTTTTCGCGGCAAATATCGAAATGTGCTAGTTTTCGTGGCAAAAGCCGAAACATGCTAGTTTTCGCGCTGATATCAAGCGTGCTTGTTTTCGTAAGTAATCTGAAACATGCTAGTTTTCGTAAGCAGCGTCGATATATACTTTACAATTTTATGCATTTGCTTTTCAGAACATTTCGGATGAAAGGGTGCTGCGTCGGGTACGATTGAGAGAAGCGATAGAGCAGCAGCGAGAGCTTCATGCCAAAAAAATGAAGATAGCCGAAGCCGAGGAAAAACTAGCCATTCTCAAAATACTTCAACTCGAAGAACAACTAAAGTAAAGTTGCTTAGAAAAAAAATCAAATATAATTTCTATGTCTCTAGTATATCTAAAGGTTTATCGATGTTAAATTACTAATAACAAATACAAATTTATTTTAAGCAAAGTATATTCATTCCATGTATTTACATATACACAATTATTAGTGATCTACGTGAAATGTCTCAATATAAAAGCGTTCCTGTGTGCAAGTCCTACGCCATTTTGCTCAGGATGAACGCCATTTTCAAGCGCGATCTCATTGAACTCCTCCTCAAAGAATTCGTCCAGATTGTGTCGTATGCATAAGTTATGCAAAACAGCGGTTGCGCAGATGATTGCCACAGTTGTTGTTAATTTCGTTCTTAAGCCGTACTGCAAACATGGAAATCGACGTTTCCACACTCCGAAAAGTTGTTCAACGATAACTCGTGTTTTTTTATGGGCAGTATTATATCGTTCTTCGGCATCCGTTTCAGGCCTCAAAACCGGCGTCAATAGATAGCTGCGACATGCATACCCGCTATCACCGAGTAGAACTCCGTTCAGTTGTCCTAGCTCAAAACGGCAGCGCAGGCCGCTGCGATCAAATATAACTGCATCGTGAGTTGAACCAGGGTGTCGAACCACGATGTCGAGAATTTCTCGGTCAGGACTGGATACAACCTATAAAAAATACTCTATTATCCAGGTTCCATCGAATAACTCAATGAACCGCGTATTAATAAAGAGTGCATGTATTAAGGGGGGGGGGGGCTAAGGTTATGTCGCTACGAAAAAAGCATATTTACGATCATTTTTTTGACAAAACAGTTAATTTATATCATTTTGAGTGAGAAGTATATAATAAAAGAATATTTGAAGGATATTCTGTACAATTTTCAGTAATAATTATGCAAAAATGAGTCATTGACTGCACATCTTTGCAAACACCTCAAAAAAATTGTTGGGTACCGCATAACTCGTCACTGGATCATCCAAAATATCCAAAAATCCAGTGATGAGTTATGCGGGACACCGCGATGTCACTTTTTTTTGTGGCGTCTGACAAGAACTACTGTCACTGGCTCATTTGTGCACAATTATTAATAAAAATTTCACAGAATATTCTTCAAATGACCTTTTATTTTTTACTAATTATATAAATAAATATATATAAACTGTGTCCTCAAAAAAAATATCGGAAATATTTTTGTCCATAGTGAATTAACGGTCCCCCGCCCTTTAAGTACGTATAAGCTATATTGTTCCAGCTGAAAATTGCATTTGATAGGAATTTCCGTACTTCATGATTCGATAACAACATTTAGTAAGCTATGATCAATCATTATTCATAATAATATCAGATTTTTATCGAATCATAAAGTTTGGAAATTTCGATCAAATACAATTTTTAACTAGGACAATGTGGCTCATACGTCCTTAATAAAAATACAGCACTTCAAAAATTACCTGCACATTTAGAGAAAACCAGCCTTTCCGATTTCGAAATGCTTCTCCATTATTTCCTCCAGGGTTCGCAATTCGTATATGGGTGCAATCGATGCATCCAATTACAGCCGGGAAGTTTGCCACCCCATAAAATTTGTTCTTGTGGCTTGAACGTACATGCTCGGTAGAAAAATTTATATGTTGCTTCAAGTGCAATGCCAAAATTTTTGAAACTCGACCCACGATTCGTGATACAGTTGGTTGACTATATCCTCGTAAGTCTCCATTAACAATCTGGAATTAACGCACAACGCAAATAAATAAGAAGTTAATAATGCATTTTCATATCACAATACACGAGAAACATATTTACAAACCTGAAAACTACTTGTTGCATAAAAACGCAATGTTATTAGGAGCTGTATCAACGGAGACACGGGCAGCCCACGATTATTCAATCTCCTCAATTGTGCATTTACCAACGGCAATAAAAGGTCGACCACAGCTCCTTTGCTGAACCGATATCTCCTTCGAAAAGGAACATCGTCGTACGTTTCGATAGGATTCTGAAAGTCCCGAATATACCTTTTGGCGAGCCGCCATCGAAATTGATTCTCAATTTCCTCAAAATCATCATCAAACTCATTATCAGAGTTATTTAAAAAATCGTTGTTCATTGTGCCGTTATGCAAAACTTCTGCACGAATTTCACCGTGGTTTTAATTGTTTATTAAGCTTACGCCGTACACTAATACACTCCAATACATTTTACGTGATTTAGATTGATACGTTTTGAAACTTTTCACGCGCTCCACTTTTAATTGTTTTTTAAGTTAACCTGTAAACTGACTGTGATCTCTGCGTTATACGGGTCCCAAACTCCCAACTGCATAGACGCCAAGCGCAAGCGCAAGCGTTGGCTATATGAAACGAAACAGCCAATCACAGTGCCGAAGGTTTCCTCAAGGAAGCTCGAGACCTGCCTTGAAATAAGGAGGCCAATAAGGCTCCTTGTTCTGTCGAGGAAGGTATATGAAACGCGAAATGAGCAACAAGGGATCCTTATTCCTCAAGGAACGACTATGAATACGGGTGTTAAGACTCGACTGTGAATACGGCCCTATATATTCGAGACTCGTGCGCGTTGCTCGAATGTTCCGAGATAATTTTTCGTCGTCGGTCCAGCTCCATCATGCTAGTGTTACGTCCCAAGTGGGTAAGACAGTGGAGCTCCGTCGATAATTCGGTGTGCGCGCGATATTTGAATTGGCTTGCACTATTTGGCTTGACGTGAGCTCGCCGCCTGAGACTTACTTGTGCTCAATATACCAACTCAACGATTAAGGATTAAATCGTCGAGGTTTATTCCTCTTCGAAGACGTTCTTTTTAGATGATGTTTCCCAAACTTCTCGATGTTGATCCATGAAGAATGAATTTCTTGGGAAAATATTAATTTGCAACACCAGCAGCTCACGTACACTTAACAAACAAATGTTACTTTATTCGACTTTGAATTTGTAAAAGTTTGAAGTTACAACACAGAAGATGTACTTATAATAATTTGTACAGAGACTGGGATTTTGCTCCCTTAGATCTTTACTGTTTCGAAGTTGAATAGATTCTGATTCTCTTCTCGCAGAAGGTTGACGATTTCGCTTTTTGGTTCGGGCGGAGTTACAAAAATTCGATAAGTTTGATTGGTCTAATTCGTTAGCGAGACTCGCTCGGTTCTATGGTGGGGTTATTTCGCAGACGCCGGGATGGCGTGAGATCATCGCGTCGTGGGTGACGCTCGTGAGAAAGGAAGTAGAGATTCAAATTACAATTCGGAGAATGATTACAGAGTTTGTTTATAACTAGGGTTTCGAGCGACGGTATCGGACAAGGCGTCTGTTGGAATGTAATGTGAATAAAGAGAGTACAGAAAAGTTCGTTGATCTGGATATTTATAAATTGAAGCGTGGTCCGCCTTGCGCTTAAGATTAACCAATTTTATTATTGCTAAGACTTTTATTATCGCTGGTTGTATATAAGAGAGATGATTATTCGCTGGGGAAGTGTTTATGAGGATAAGGAACGTTCTTGTTGCATTGCGCGACTGTTTATGTAAATAGATTGATTTTTGGCGCTCTGAATGTTTAAGAAATAATTTATAAAGTGTTCTGGGAAATCGTAATTTCGTATCTGGAGTGAAAATGATGGTTGTTTCTTAAGTATAATTTATAAATGCAATAATAAGATGATAATAAGAAAAAAAGTTGTACGTAACATTTGAATTTTACCGGTAGGCTACATTGCTTTGAAGGTGAATAAGGTAATGTTCTAACTTATCGACCGGAGGTGCGTATTACCTATGTTGGGACGTAACACTAGGATGCTTCAATCTTTCTTGCTATTGCAGGATATTATTTTGCAGAGATAGAAAAGACTTGGACTAGTAGCGCAAGATCGCCGCGGCTTTTTTCCGTATAATGTACCTAGTTTATTATTTTTACATATTTCGATTGCCGTCAAAAATTTCGAAGAACGGTATTTTATTTTGCGAAATATGATGAATTTGAAAATAAAATTTCAAAATATTTCTGGAAACACGTAATTATTGATTGTTTAGCCGTGTTAAACAATTCGTAATTAATTGCATTTGCTATTTCGCTTCGAATAGCCTAATCAAGTTTAAACATTTTTGAATCATTATTATTAAAGTGATTGGTGAAAACGTGTTGAAAGGGCACCGCGAGATATCATCCCCATTGAAGCTCGCAGGTCATGGAGCCTCAGGCAAACGCCGGAAACGACTTCAAGAATAGAGAAACTTGATTCACGATCAGTCATCCCATGTGAAGGCTCTTTTTGCGTTGTTTTGGGATTTTGTGGGGAATTAAATAAATATACAGCTTTTCACCACATATTTATTAATAGTTTGCGTACACTTAACAATTTTTTCAGATAAAAATCGTCGCTCATTGCTGAAGTACGCGTTTCCCCCGAAAACGTATTTTTCAATTTGGCTTCCGTAATAACTTGGAAACTATTTAACCGATTTTGCTCAAATTTGTATGGTATATTTAGCACGTTTATAGTTTTAACTGGAACTAGAATATTTGTGATTTGTGTGAAATTGGACTGTTGACGCGGTTTAAAAAAATCGATTCCAAATTTCGTCAGTTTTTCCTACTTTTTCAGCTTAAAAAAACTATGGCGGCAGATATCACAAATATTACAGTTTCAGTTAGAACTATAGAGGTGCCGAATATACTATAGAAATTTGAGCAAAATCGGTTAAATAGTTTCCGAGTTATTATGGAAGCCAATTAGAAAAATACGTTTTCGGGGCAAACGCGTACTTCAGCAATGAGCGACGATTTTGATCTGAAAAAATGTAAAGTGTACCCAAAATATTAATAAATATGTGGCGAAACGTTCGCAGTTGTATACTTATTTAATTCCCAAGAAAGTGCAAAAAAGAGCCTCACATGGGATCGCTGATCGTGAATCAAGTTTATCTATACTTGAAGTCGTTTCCGACGTTTGCCTGAGGCTCCATGACCTGCGAGCTTCAATGGGGATGATATCTCGCGGTGCCCTTTCAACACGTTTTCACCAATCACTTTAATAATAATGATTCAAAAATGTGTAAACTTGATTAGGCTATTCGAAGCGAAATAGCAAATGCAATTAATTACGATTGTTTAACACGGCTAAACAATCAATAATTACGTGTTTCCAGAAATATTTTGAAATTTTATTTTCAAATTCATCATATTTCGCAAAATAAAATACCGGTCTTCGAAATTTTTGACGGCAATCGGAATATGTAAAAATAATAAACTAGGTACATTATACGGAAAAAAAGCCGCGGCGATCTTGCGCTGCTAGTCCAAGTCTTTTCTATCTCTGCAAAATAATATCCTGCAATAGCAAGAAAGATTGAAGCATCCTAGCATGATGGAGCTGGACCGACGACGAAAAATTATCTCGGAACATTCGAGCAACGCGTACGAGTCTCGAATATATAGACATATGTCATCATTGCACGCCTGTCTCATTCGCGGAAAGACCCGATCGGCGTATACGGACCGCCAGATTATATATATGTTCTTTTCGCTGTATATACGACTCCGATAGATGTGCCAACTTCGGTTCATGGGTACAAAAGTACCCACAGTTCGATATTTGGCCGCTCAGATGTCGCCCCGCCGGACCAGCTTGTAGGGATATAGACGCTTATGTCCAGCGTTTCGTCGTTTAATAAAATAAGTCTCCACTATGGTTAGGTATCAAGAATAGAAAAAAGGTTTTATTGAGCTCAATATATATAAATCATAGATTCGTGTACGCGTGCAACTTATGCCGTGTCTCGTGGAGAACTATCGTTGGAGAGTCCAGGCAGAAACGTAGCGGCCGCGGATCGCTACGTAGAGCACGTGGGCTCCCATCCTTCGATGTCCACTCCTCCGATTGGTTCGTCGCGTTGTTGGTGAGACTATCGGAATTCGATGTTGTGGGCCTACCTTTATTTAAGGCGGTATCCACAAGCTCTCCAGGTTTCAACTTTTGTCGAGCGTTGCTGATCTCCCCCCTAATCTCTGCTAGAACTAGGGATGTCGAAAAATATCGATATAACGATATATCGATATTTTCGTTCGATATATCGATATTTTCATGCGATATTTTTTATTCCGATATATCGATATATCGATATAAAATTTCAAGTATCGAAAAGGTATTAAAAACGATATTTTTTCCAATAGCCACACATTTTTTTGTTTAAAAAAATGTGTGGCCGATCATCTACCTGACTTAAGGTAGTCCTATCGTGGGTGCGGGAAGTACAATTTTATTCCCGTTTTTTTTTTCAAATTCCAAGTGGATCGAGCGTTTAAATCCATTTAGAAAAGTTGTTGCAAATCGACTAAAGAACAACATACTCAAAATTCAAATTGATCCTACGCAAAGTTTACTTGTTATATAATAAACGAAGTCATGAAATTTTGTTCCATATGATTGTTATGAAAAACTACTTGAAGCTTCTTTGATGTCATATAAAAATGTGTGTAAAATTTCAACAGGCTTCACCGACCAAAAAATCGAGGTATTCGTTGTATAATATTGCGATATTTAACACGGGCTCTTATGGGAGGTTACGAAAAATGACGATTTTCAAGAATAAATATCTTCATTTTTGAGTCGATAAAGGCCCCTGAAATTTTACACACGTGTACATATGACATCGTAGAACGCTTCTGCAAATTTTCAGTGAAATCTAAAGGAAACGCTGTAACGATAGGACTACCTTAATAAAAAAACATTTTTTTACCTATTTTACATATTTTTTACTTATTTAAATATTATTTTCGTATTTTACAAAATTTCACCGATATATCGATATATCGATATTTTTTTGCCGATATATCAATATCGATATTGATACTTTTTTAACTTTCGACCACGGTCTTACATACAGGTCTGGAAACTCCGGTGGAAGGGGTAGGTCGCTTATTGAAGCCGTTTTTAGTTCACTAGTCGCCGCTAGGTTCGTTGCGATCAGAAAACCCGCCCCGACGGGGCCGGGGGGGTTCAGACGGAGACAGCACTAGTCGGCCATGCTTTTATCTCTCTGTCTCTGTTCCACCTTCATGTTCGTTACGCGGATATTTTTTATAAGTTTGAAACACTTTTAAAAGAATCAGGAAAAGGCGTTAGTCCCGTCAATTTCGATTAATACGATCGAAAAAAAATATGATCTTATTAATCGTAATCGAACCGTAAACTTCCTAAATCCAAGCGAGCGTGATAAGCATGTATGATTCTAAAGCTATCACATTCCATGTAAACTTTAGCGGAGTGGTTCTGTGCTCCCCTCATATTCTTGTAGTTGTTAGTTGAAAGCCATTTGTCTCCTTTTTTTCTTATGCAATTTAATAAAAGTACAAATACAAAAAATTCCCTGATATTTTTCATTTTTTTACGTGCATTTTTTTCATACCAAGGTAAACAAAATGAATTCTTTCAAATTTTGTTGTTGCCCCTTAATTAATGTGTTTTTTTTCATTGTGAATCGGTTGTCAACGGTATCATATATCTTATTAACCAGCTTCTATTCCTGAAACTAATTAAACGTATCAAGGTAAGTAACCATGAAAAAAATGTTTATTATATTATTCATCTTATCACGTTGATGTAATGACTTTTGTTTGTTTTCAAGTATTCCATCGGGGTAAGTATAATATAAATAAATGAACAGAAATGTCACGTAAACATCATGGTAAAATAAATAAATAAATGCAAAGAAACTTGTTCTTTCTTCATATTATCGCGTTTATTTTCTGTTATTTGCGGGTAAGCTACCTGTTTCAATCCAGGTAAGTATGAATATATAAATGAACCTTTTGATATTTGTATCCGGTAATGTTTTATGTTAATTTTGTAAGTATTCCAATTGTTCAAATCCAGGTAAGTATAAATACGATAGAAACTTTTTCTCGTCTTTTCATCCTAATGTCACGTTCGATTTGTTTACAGGTAATCCAGTTGTTGACAGGCAGGTAAGTATTAATATACACAAACATTCAAACATTCTTTACAACATATTACATTGATTTTTATTTCCTTGCAAGCATTCCAGTTAAATAAAGATATATATTAATACAAATCAATCCTCGTATACATTTTACATTTTTCCCGTTTTTAATTGAATTTTATTTTCTCTATTCCTGTTATTTATTCTTTAATTATCTGGAATGACCTCTTCCCACTTTTTCCACATCACTGTGTCTTCTGGGACGAAAAACATCGAGCACTTCGCTTCTGTTCTGCTGCCGGATTTACAATTCCGTACGACGCACAACTTCCCCATTTTGAAAAAAAATGCTTTCAAATTATCAAAAATGTATGAAACGCAGAAAATAATTTAATAATTGTCAACGACTCAACGATGCACGTCTTAACCGTTCACTCCGTTGCTCACCGTATTGAGGTTATGTTTATCTGGGTCCCGGAACCACAGCGACAACTAGTGGCGGCTAGAAGCGAAATTTGTCTTCACTAAGCGACACACATGATCGTGGCTCCCAGCATTAGAGTTTCCAGACCTGTATGTAAGACCGGGGTCTAGTGGGTCTAGTGGTTCTAGTGTTCTAGTCATGGAGACTAGAGTAAAGGAGTGTAAACGCAATGTTAACGAAGTGGCAGAGAACATAGATGTATATGGAACAACAAGCCTTATGGGCGCATTTGGCTGGGGTGCGCTTAGTGCTCAACCCAGCCACCGTGGCGCTGCCCAATATCTGTGTGCACGCATACACTGACGCTGGGGTCGTAGCGCGCTCTTTCTCGCACCCAAGCGTTCAGCTATGCTTGGGGTACTGTTCAGTTTAGTGCTCACCCCAGCCACCGTGGCGCTGTCCAATATCTGTGTGCACGCAACACTGACGCTGGGGTCGTAGCGCGCGCTTTCTCGCACCCAAGCATACTGTTCCGCTCTCGCTCGCACCCACGAGCTGTGTACCCCGTGGTTGGGGTACTTGGGGTCTCGATTTAAGGCAACTACATTCCGGACCCCAAGCATGCACATTTTTCTTTTTATTTGTATTCATAACATACAATAAAGATGCTTCTTTCCTAGAAAGTTGTTACAGACTGTATTTCTCTTTCGATTTAAAAAAATCACTTTTACTAAAAGCAGCAGGCAATATTGGGAAAGAAAGTTATTCAACTTCGATGAAATAAAATATTTATTTAAAAAAAAATCTCCCGCTCTAGGATTCGATCCATGAACCGCTAGCATGTAATGCCCCCTTCGCTTTCGAGCGAGCCGCCGATACAAGAGCGAGTGAGATGCACTTATCGGCAGGCACGCAATAAGTGCAAGCGAGATAACATGGGAGTGGGGGTCAGCTGATGCGCCGAGTGTGTGTGGCACACTGATACATCGCCGCGCGCTCTACAGCCCATAAGTGGAACTACATTTTCCGTGCCAAAAATTAACACGGGCCCTGTTGTTCCATGTACATCTATGTTCTCTGATGCAAGAATTGCGCCGCGAAATAGACGGGATCAGGATGGATCATGGATTTTCTCCAAACTTTGCACACTTTTAGTCGTCCATTAGAACAACATAATGTGCAAGTAGTAAGGCGTACTACGCAAGCGTTTTCGGGAAAATCGCAAGAGAAGTTTTCCGCGTTCAATATATATCGGTGCGTTGCAATGGTAGTTGATAAGTGGTGACGGCCGAGTGGTTAGCGTTCGTGTTCCGTAATCACTGGGTCTCTGGATCGAGCCCAGTTTTTATTTTTTTTTTATTTATATATTTTTTACAACATTGGTCATATTCTTTCGTATATATTACGACTCAAACGTAATAGAATGAAAAAAATATGTGTATTTGTATGAACATGTATTGAATTGCCGTTGTTATGTGGCTGTTTACTAAATTTTATTATTAGAACAAATATCATATTTATTATTATCGAGAAGTAAACGATCAAACGCATATAGTTTTCTTGAAAATGAGAAATCTCTTCCAAACCAGGCTTCGAAATACACGTATTTTTTCATTATATCGCCTTTCAATTTTAATATATATAAACAAATATGACCAGTGTGGAAAAAAAAGATAAAATTGGCAAAAAAGTGATCGGAACTCGATCCAACAATTGCGAAACAACTCGACCACCACCATCTAAGCCTGCTCTACACATTGGCCGAGACGTCTCGCCGAATGTCTCGGGCGGGACTCGCCTCTCACGAGACATGAAAAATATGCCCCTCCGCACTCTTTTGTTGCTCAGTTGATGCCTCATCTTTTTTTATTCGTTATAAGTGTGAAGGGCGATCTCGTCTATGGACACAAGACTACCCGAGATCCCTTTGACTCGTGTCAAAAAAACCGACAACGGACCGAGACTACACGAGACGGCGAGAGGTGAGACGAGTCAGCCCTCACACTCTCGTATTGGCCAACATTCGTTATGTCTCGGCGAGTGTGCAGAGCCGGCTTTAAACTTGCAACGCACCGGTATATATTGGACGCGTAAGATTTATCTTGCTATTTTTCCGAAAACGCCTAACAATAAGTAGGCATTATCGCTTGCACATTATGTTGTCCTAATGGATTTCTGAATGTATAAAAAGTTTGAAGAACATCCGTAATCCGTACGTCGTGGCCCCCTTTAATTTAAGTTTCATATGGTCGACTAAGAATCGATAATTCTCGATCGAGTTTCGACTCTGCTAGTTGCATTCGTGAAGCGCCTCCCTTCAGTCAAATGCACATGTGTCAAAACGTGTACATAATAATACGGGGTGAAATTTTCGACCACGTGGTGCATCTCATGTTTCCCATAGTTTCGCTCGGCGCGAAAAAGCGCTATCAGCGCTCGAAGTTTCGCGAGGGAGAGGCGGGATATGCACGAACTACGTACACAACCCCGCTCTCCTATACCAATTGCTATTATCGGCCTACCCCATGTTATTTGCGGACAAATGCCATTTATGTAATATTGCACGTGTAGAAACGTGCGGGTACTCATTGTGTCCCATTTTTCATTGTCTAGTGCGTAAAGACCACAGTTTTTTGATTCGAACCATTAATAAGTCAATAAATGCAAATCTGCAGCCAAAATTACCACGTGGTAACGAAATCTGTGAATTTTTTTGCGATTTTTGAAATTCTGCGACCTTTAGGCTACGTAGGACTATCAACTGTATAACATACTCAAATTTCAGCTCATTCCGTTCATTAGTTTAGGAATGGCATTTGTCCGCAAAATGCATGGGCCGCAGGGACGGTAAAGAAGAGCTATCACATCACTTTAACGTCTTCTTCTTATGCGAAAGCTGTGCAAAATCACGTTGCTCTACAAATTATACGCGAAAGTCAAGTTCAACAAGTATTTAAAACGCTTTTTTACCAACAAGTCAAGTGTAATAAGTGTTTTACAACAATTTTTCACAAGCAGATAAGAAAACAGTATTTTTCTAACCAGTACATTTCTAATTTGTGTAATTCGCAAAATCAGCGTGAAAGTGAGGTTAATGCTGTGCGGTTTGTTGGGTTTTTTGGGTTGCTGTGCGGTTTGTTGGGTTTGAGTTGGGTTTGGGTCGATCGCCGTGCGGTTTGTTATTTTTTCTTGTTTAAGGTAGGAGTAGCGCCACTCTATGGTCAAATGACTATTTATTAATCGTCGAAATAAAAAAGGGTTAGAAGAAAGGTTTTCTGTATTGAATAAATCTTAGGGCAATTTAAACTGTACTCGTATAAATTTATACGAGATCATATTTAATAATTTATGATTAGAAATATTTAACGATTGCTGATTTGACTCGGTTATAATCAGCTGTGATAGCTCTATATATATAAGCTCTTGAAAGTAGTGTGGTAAAGAGGTTGATCTGGCAGCACTGCATTTTTCAATATATATATATATATATATATATATATATGGAGAGAGATTCCGGGAGCACACGAAAAGTATATATATATGTATGCATTCTTGGTCCGTGGCAGATCTACGCTCGCATGCGCGTGTATATGCTTACACGCAACGTTGCCAAGTGTACCGAGCCGCTTCATGGCGGTCGATCTCCTGCCATTTTCTCAGTTTTCATCGAGATTATTTAAAAAATTCTCTTCGAATGAGTCGGTGACCCGATATTTTTATGGCCACATTGGAATCTTTATAAGATAATCTATGAGTAGCAATTTTCACATCAACTATATCTAATCGATAAAGAGATGAATTCTGCAATCATAGTGTTGGCGGGATGGGTTTCTCATAAGTTGCCGTGTTATATTTTCGATTTTTGATCGTAAATTTCTTGTTATAATCTTCGGTAAGGTATTAAATCCTTCCGCCATATGAAAGTTTATCACATAAACTTATATATATTTCAAAATCAAGAGTTCATCTAATAACGACTGCGTCGCTACTCCTACCTTAACGCGGTAGCTTTATGGGTCTAAGAAAACGTCTATTCCTTTGAATAGAATAAAAAATATGTTTTGTTGACTTTATTATGATTTCATCGAATATTATGGTAGCTGTCGAATTTGAATACTTTAATAAATAATTTCATTGTAAACGTTTCATTGTAAACAGTTTTATTTCGTGGTAAAATTTCAATGTTGTATACGTTTGGAACACCGCATTTATAAATATTTAATTTCCCTTTCACTTTCTTATGTTTGTGTTTTTATCCATTTTTTATCCATTTTATTTTTTTACGTCCTGATATTTGAAATGCATTTTTTCTAGGTGCCGCTGTACCGTCTCTGGGTCTTTGCCTTTTTCAAGGCTTGCCTCAAACGCGGCAAGCCCGGCACGAGAATCATGGCCGCTATCCTTACCGGCGTCAACCGGGCCTACCCCTTCGCTATATGAGAATCCGATAAAATTCTCTCCCACATCGACTCCGTCTACAAAGTCGTCCATGTCGGGTCCTTCAACCTTTTACTCAACGCTCTCAGTCTGTTGCATCAGGTACGTGCATTTGTGTTCCTTGGAAATAAAATAAAGAAGAAGAAAATGGTACAAAATTAATGAATTAAAATCTAATTGCTTCAATCGATATATCATACAGGTCGTTGGCAAAGAGCCTGAGCAGGAGAACGGATTCTACACAACTTTCTACAGAAAGCTGCTCGACCCCCACATCGGAGTGGCGAGCAAACGAGCCGTGTTTTTGAATTTATTGTACCGTGTACTGCGGAGCGACAAGAGCGTGACGAGGTTCTACGTCTTCGCCAAGAGAATATTCCAGGTGGCCTTGTATTTCCCGGCGAGCATGGCGTGCGCGACGTTATACGTTGTGTCGCAGGTATTGCAGTCGCGAAAGGATCTCCTGAGCGTCGTCCTGCGGGGCTACCAGGCGATCAAGGTGGAGAAGGACGGTGAACCGAAGGGTGAGGAATTGGAGGATGAAAAACCTGAGCAAGAATCGAACGAGAAGGAATCGGAGAACGAGGACGAGGTGAAGGACGTGTCCGAAGAGAGTTCAATCTTATTATCAAACGTGAGATTCGAGCCATTTCGTCACGTTGAAGAATATAATTGTTAAAATTTTTCGTAAAAAAATTCACACCGATGAAATGATAGTGCCTCATTGACGATAATCGAGGATGATTGAACATCACGTAAAACTTTTTTGGGGGTTCTTCAAAAATGGGAAATTGTGGAAGACCCACCGAACAAGCAGCTCCCGATCAGCGATCTCATGGAGCGCGACAGAAAAGTTCGCCACGACTCTGTGGACGTGACTCGGCATGGATTTCAGTAGTTAAAGTTGTACGTGAACGAGAGAGATCGATGCATTTTTTTAGTGCCTTGGGTACTCGACGATCTTTCGTTTATTTTGTTTTGTACGTTTTCGTTTTCTATTCTTGGAACACCAAGTGTCTTTGTGACACAAGACTGATTAGAAAGCTGCCACAATGTTAATCAATAAAATTATATATACATTATACTACAATCATTTTTTTTTAATTGCCAACACTTTTTTTTACTCTGGACGACAGCGATATTATTCGCACATGTCCATAACATTCTCTCGACAGCCTTGTTTGTTGACGAGATGAGTATTTGAGGATAGAACCGAATACGCTTTCCATCAATAAGTTGTCTGAGCCACATAACATATCCAGGTCCAATTGAAACAGTCCCTTGATCCTCCACCGTGTTCATGTCCGGCGGTTTCCTAGAACTTGGCATTTCTGCTAAGAACAAATAAACGGAATTAAAATTGGGTAACGGATGTTTAAATTGTTAATACCAGCATTTTCGACTATTTCGGAAACCTTTGAAAATCTGATTCAGTCATAAATCAGTGCAACGCTTCAACGTTTCTTACCATTCTATAGACGTCTTCCATATCCTCGTCGATATTTCCATTAGTTAATTTTCAATTGTTATGCGAGAAGGAATTTTCGTTTTGTCTTTAATGACCTGTAGATTATAATGAATTATTATCGCCTTTGCATCGCGATGAGACGATACATCCTGGGGTATTCAATCTAGAACACAGAGCACAACTTTCGCCGAATAATATTTCTTGTCAAACTAGAAATTATTTTCGAATGTTCTTCGCACATTACAAACTCATTGTAATTGTAGAATTGGAGTGGAAATAAAAACAAAAGTCACGTGACAGGACCAACTTGACATGTGTCTCACCAGGGGGGTGACACTCCGGCTCCCCCACTCCTTCTTATTTGTCGCGCGAGGAGTTCGTTACTTTTTTCCACCAACGTACGAAAACTAAATATTCAGGTTTTGGAAATGGCGGTAACAGTTGTAACGGTGGTAACAATGCGTAGCCCGCGTAGCCGGCGTAGCCTATCAAATCCGATCAAATCCAATATGGTGGTGACGGGCGTAATGTGAGAAAGCGTGTATTGGCATTTTTTGAAAAAAAGTGAATTTTGTTTCGTATTTTTCGTGTAATAACGTTCGTTATAGTCAAGTAAATCGGTAGTGAAGTAGAGTAGAATCCGTAGAGTCAGTGTTCAATCTCAATCGGGGAAATACGGCGGAACATATAACCGAAGCTAAGTTAACCTCACAACCTTTTTCTAAAGCGCCTCGTGCAGTTAATATTTTACATATTAATATTTTTATTGTTTTGTAGATTTATTGTCGAGGATGGGCCATTCGAAGTGCGTGGTACCGTATTGCAGTCATGTCCGCAATACGGACAAGGGATGTGAACCTTATTCAAGGTTCCCTAAGGATCTTGAGCGGTAAGTAAAATACTAGTGGTTGGGTATAATATGCAGAAGGTATTTAACAATTTTCTATTTTCCAGGTGTCGTATTTGGATACGAGCTGTGGGCGTAGAGGATCTCGCATACCTTCCACACGAAAAATTAAATACTATACGTTTCGTGTGCGCCTGTCATTTTGACAATCAGCAGTTTACAAATGCGACCCGCAAACGATTGAAGCTAACTGCGGTTCCGTCGTTGTTTGATCCACGAGTGGTCCCACTTGGACAAACAATCATGGACGTGTTTGCTGCGGAACCTGAATATATCACATCGTTGGGAAAGATCATTCTCACAGGTTAGTGAAATTAACTATTAAGATGAAATATATGAAAATATTTTTATTATGCCAATTATGTTCGCATGCAAAAACTATGTTTACTTAAGATAGAATTTTACCAGAATCGAACTTTTTAAATGTTAATATTGTTATATTTCTGTTGCAGATGATCAGGATATATGTGCAAAACGTGTACCACCAACTTCGAAGAATCTCGATAACGCCAAAGAGGAGTCGGACACGGATAATGAGACCGCTTTGTGCGAGTCAATTTTTATAATAATGTAAAATAATATAGTATAGTTATAGTATATATATATGTCATGTATGTAAAATAATATAGTTATAGTATATAATAGTATATAATAAGTTCTATGTAAAACAATAATATTTTCTCAATAAAATGTAATGTGTTAATTGTTTTACATTTTTCTTATATTTTCTAATATATCCAATTCAATCTTAAAACCTCTCCCGCCCAATTTTAAATATTGCAGGGCGCCAACAGTGCAGAGCCAAATTTTTTTCAGATGTTCGTTCTTCGAGGTTGGTATAGAAAACGTAACGAACTCCGTCTCGACCAATGAGCGTCGGGACAAATAACGTGGGTCTCTTTAGCATTGAGTGTCACTCCCCTGTGTCTCACGACGACTCTTTTAATGTTCTCTACTCTCTCTTTTCTCAGTCTGTCTCTTACAAGTCACTGTGAATCGCAGCGCCGTGCAGCGGATATTTCTGTAAGAACTTTCGCTACTTTCATAGTCCACGTTCACAGTACACCGTTCGGTCTACTTCCCTCTAGCCTCCATGGTTCTAGTTAGGGATGTCGAAAGCACGGTCTTACATACAGGTCTGGAAACTCCAATGCTGGGAGCCACGATCATGTGTGTCGCTTAGTGAAGACAAATTTCGCTTCTAGCCGCCACTAGTTGTCGCTGTGGTTCCGGGACCCAGATACACATAACCTCAATACGGTGAGCAACGGAGTGAACGGTTAAGATGTGCATCGTTGAGTCGTTGACAATTATTAAATTATTTTCTGCGTTTCATACATTTTTGATAATTTGAAAGCATTTTTTTCAAAATGGGGAAGTTGTGTGTCGTACGGAATTGTAAATCCGGCAGCAGAACAGAAGCGAAGTGCTCGATGTTTTTCGTCCCAGAAGACACAGTGATGTGGAACAAGCGAGAAGAGGCCATTCCAGATAATTAAAGAATAAATAACAGGAATAGAGAAAATAAAATTCAATTAAAGACGGGAAAAATGTAAAATGTATACGAGGATTGATTTGTATTAATATATACCTTTATTTAACTGGAATGCTTGCAAGGAAATAAAAATCAATGTAATATGTTGTAAAGAATGTTTGAATGTTTGTGTATATTAATACTTACCTGCCTGTCAACAACTGGATTACCTGTAAACAAACCGAACGTGACATTAGGATGAAAAGACGAGAAAAAGTTTGTATCGTATTTATACTTACCTGGATTTGAACAATTGGAATACTTACAAAATTAACATAAAACATTACCGGATACAAATATCAAAAGGTTCATTTATATATTCATACTTACCTGGATTGAAACAGGTAGCTTACCCGCAAATAACAGAAAATAAACGCGATAATATGAAGAAAGAACAAGTTTCTTTGCATTTATTTATTTATTTTACCATGATGTTTACGTGACATTTCTGTTCATTTATTTATATTATACTTACCCCGATGGAATACTTGAAAACAAACAAAAGTCATTACATCAACGTGATAAGATGAATAATATAATAAACATTTTTTTCATGGTTACTTACCTTGATACGTTTAATTAGTTTCAGGAATAGAAGCTGGTTAATAAGATATATGATACCGTTGACAACCGATTCACAATGAAAAACAACACATTAATTAAGGGGCAACAACAAAATTTGAAAGAATTCATTTTGTTTACCTTGGTATGAAAAAAATGCACGTAAAAAAATGAAAAATATCAGGGAATTTTTTGTATTTGTACTTTTATTAAATTGCATAAGAAAAAAAGGAGACAAATGGCTTTCAACTAACAACTACAAGAATATGAGGGGAGCACAGAACCACTCCGCTAAAGTTTACATGGAATGTGATAGCTTTAGAATCATACATGCTTATCACGCTCGCTTGGATTTAGGAAGTTTACGGTTCGATTACGATTAATAAGATCATATTTTTTTTCGATCGTATTAATCGAAATTGACGGGACTAACGCCTTTTCCTGATTCTTTTAAAAGTGTTTCAAACTTATAAAAAATATCCGCGTAACGAACATGAAGGTGGAACAGAGACAGAGAGATAAAAGCATGGCCGACTAGTGCTGTCTCCGTCTGAACCCCCCCGGCCCCGTCGGGGCGGGTTTTCTGATCGCAACGAACCTAGCGGCGACTAGTGAACTAAAAACGGCTTCAATAAGCGACCTACCCCTTCCACCGGAGTTTCCAGACCTGTATCTGTATGTAAGACCGTGCACTAGACTACTAATAACCTAATAGATAAACATGTAGTTGTTGCTATTCTCGTAAAACACAAATATGATAATGTATTTTCTTACTTAGGGGTATTAACGAAGTAAAAATTAAATCGGTTTAATTCGACGAGTTATTTGTGGAACGAAGAGCCTATAAAATAATAAATAAATCGAACTTTGCAATTATGTAAAAAAGTTATTTTTTTCGACAATATTATTATTTATCGAGGGTTGGGGCTTACTGTGAATTTTCAATGTAATCTCGCATCGAGATAATGGATAGAGACAGAGAACATAGATGTATATGGAACAACAGGCCTTATGGGCGCATTTGGCTGGGGTGCGCTTAGTGCTCACCCCAGCCACCGTGGCGCTGCCCAATATCTGTGTGCACGCATACACTGATGCTGCGGTCGTAGCGCGCTCTTTCTCGCACCCAAGCGTTCAGCTATGCTTGGGGTACTGTTCAGTTTAGTGCTCACCCCAGCCACCGTGGCGCTGTCCAATATCTGTGTGCACGCATACACTGACGCTGGGGTCGTAGCGCGCGCTTTCTCGCACCCCAGCATTCAGCCATGCTTGGGGTACTGTTCCGCTTAGTGCTCACCCCAGCCACCATGGCGCTGTCCAATATCGGTGTGTACGCATACACTGATGCTGGGGTTATAGCGCGCGCTTTCTCGCACCCAAGCATACTGTTCCGCTCTCGCTCGCACCCACGAGCTGTGTACCCCGTGGTTGGGGTACTTGGGGTCTCGATTTAAGGCAACTACATTCCGGACCCCAAGCATGCACATTTTTCTTTTTATTTGTATTCATAACATACAATAAAGATGCTTCTTTCCTAGAAAGTTGTTACAGACTGTATTTCTCTTTCGATTTAAAAAAAATCACTTTTACTAAAAGCAGCAGGCAATATTGGGAAAAAAAGTTATTCAACTTCGATGAAATAAAATATTTATTTAAAAAAAAATCTCCCGCTCTAGGATTCGATCCATGAACCGCTAGCATGTAATGCCCCCTTCGCTTTCGAGCGAGC
This sequence comes from Netelia inedita, assembly GCA_964017225.1. Taxonomy (NCBI): domain Eukaryota; kingdom Metazoa; phylum Arthropoda; class Insecta; order Hymenoptera; family Ichneumonidae; genus Netelia; species Netelia inedita. Next base: position 22,213,335 of record OZ024924.1, read on the forward strand.
AGCCGATACAAGAGCGAGTGAGATGCACTTATCGGCAGGCACGCATAAGTGCAAGCGAGATAACATGGGAGTGGGGGTCAGCTGATGCGCCGAGTGTGTGTGGCACACTGATACATCGCCGCGCGCTCTACAGCCCATAAGTGGAACTACATTTTCCGTGCCAAAAATTAACACGGGCCCTGTTGTTCCATGTACATCTATGTTCTCTGATAGAGATAATGGATGATTTGAAAAAGGACTCGTAAGAAATTTCTACTTTTTTCGTAGCACTGTATTTATTAAAAGTCTTGGGCACTCGCTGACTCTGTTGCTATATGTAGGAATTTTCAGTAAAATTCTACGACTTGGGGGGCATTTGTGGGTTGTGGCACACTTGGGTAGTAAGAGAATAGCTAGCCGGCATTCTTTGTTTATACGTCGGATAATATTTTCTGCGAAAAAGCGGGCTAAGGTCGAATGAAAAATTGCCAATAACGATAAGTAGCGAGCAGCGTAAGACGTTTCATCATTCGTCGGATATCTATACCGTTATTACTGTGTTTAAACTTTACGAGTGCAAAAAATGTACGGCAAAGAAGCTGTCAAATTGATTTCGGAGCTCGATCTATCCGACGGTATACGCCCGTTCAATGTAAGTCTTCCCGGTTATAACCTATACTTTGTTAATCTTGCTCGTTATAATATAATGCTCGATAGTGACGATACGGCTTTTATTATGGCTTTGAAAATGATATTATCTGCTTCTAGAATCCTGTAATTGATCAAGTTCTCGACGAGATGCATACACTGTACAGAGCAAATTCAACGGATGCGTGGGTATTTCTTTTCTTTTGTAATCTATTTTAAGCTCAAGCGGAGAGTGGCCATAACCTCGAAAGCTTTACGCGCCAACGTTCTCAGAGATAATTTTCGGCAATAGCGAAACATTGTGTCTGGTTTAAGTTTAACCTGTAATTATCGGTTGGCTGCTTTTCTTGTAAATATTAAGCTCTAGCGTCGCTTTATTATTCTTTTCTTATCGACGGCCCATTAATTACAAACGCCGAAGTAACTTCGTTAGTAGCTTGTAACGCTCCTACGTTCGTACTTGTTTATAATCGTCTTTGGTCGAAAGGCTTTTGACAAATGTGCAATTTAAAGCGATACGATTCTTCGTATACGTATTGCGTAACAAAGTAACCCAAAAGCTCGTGACGTGTAATACTTAAGTTTTGAGATTTTGAAATTGTAAATTTTGATGAAACGTCGAGCGGCGTACTCTTGATTAATGTAACTTGTATCCTGTATTTAAAGGGATAGGCAAATTCGAGCGTGTTGTTTGTGGAAAAAAGAGAAACTCGTGAAATACGATGCCTAAATTCTCGGACGTGCCACCTGCAGATTGAGATTAAATTTAAATTTTTTCGAGACCAACCTCTGCGTCGTCGGAAAATCGATGCATCGTGTTGTACGGCTCTCGATCTCGTCCTCGTCGATGAGTGTAGCCTCTCGCGCAACGTCTCGAACGTTTTCGAGAATGACTTGATCAAAAAACTCGTCTATCTTTCTAATACTTATGAGTATACCTCTCGCATAATTCGCGAAAACTACTTCTTTCGTGCAATTGCACGAATTTTTGTATTTGTATTTATCATAATGGGAAATTTCGTAATTTTTCGACATTACCTTTACAGTAAAATACTAGAAAAGATGGCACTTATCTCTAAAAGTGTACTTGCCAATAGTTGCACGTTCGCTAACAGTTTTTATCAGTATTTGACGCGACCTCGATTGATCCCATTGCCACATTATTGGTCATTAGTTTCACACGTCATCCAACAATGATTGGCTCTCTTTAACCGTCATTTCATTTCACCCCCTTTTTTCTTGTCCCTTTGCAAATTTGGCTGTGACCTATGTACTAATTTTTCTTAATTCCTTAAGCCTTAATTTGCATCGGTAAACGAATAAATCCAGACGCGCCGATTGCCATCCATCATCGACCACCAATTATTTCGTCAGCCACTGCTGTCTCTTGTTTTATAAATACTTTTATATTTTAATCCTGTGATGCGCGCGATGCAAGTACGATTCGTTCGAATAATATCGAGATCAAATATGTAAATTGTGAACGTCTATACTTACCTATAATTTTTGCTGTTCTTTTGTCACAGTCACGAAACGTATACCAAAGAGCCTTTCTTAGCCGATTGTGGGCTTCTTATAAAGCAAGCTTTGCGATTGCAATGGATCGCGGAAAGAAAGTTTTTTATTTCCTTATATCATACACTTTTGATTTATACACGTTAAATGATGATTCTTGTATATCGTATTTAGTGTTAGCACGTCAACGTTGTTTCAAGTATATGCCAACGCATTATTATTGCTCGATGAAAATCAAATCGGGCTTGACATTTGAAAAGAAATCGAGAATCTTTTTGAGAATATCTTTAGAGAAGATCTCTAAGAAAAGCATTTTATTGATTTTTTCGAAAAACTATAACATACACTCAAAGACGAGGGAGAACTTATCGGAATAAAGTTGAAACATTGGGATAAAAAGTATGGGCAAAGTGAGCGCAATATGATCGAGGGTTAAAAATTGTAAATGTTATCAATACGCCGCGAATCGGGCACCGTCTTCTCTATATCTATATCGCATACCGCATATCGGCCTTAGACTTATAAACAAGTTTGTCAACCTGTGAGAATCTCTCATTTCTAATAAACACCAATTTACAAAACCCCGAGTGAATTAAAACCTAGTCGAGTATTTATTTACTTTCCTAAGCACGCGTAATTTGTCAATTAACCGTTTATCCCCGTTTTCTGATCGTGATTTTCATTCAACAGGCAAAGCATGATAAGCGGTGACTCTTCGCTGTATATGTCAGTTCAATTTCGTCACCTAGTATTGAATCGTAACAAGCGTTGCATTCTGGCATATTTGCACAATCGGATGAGAAGACTGAGGCAGATGAGATGGGAATTTGGAAGTATCCTGCCCCCAGAGGTAAACTCAAATTTACTGCTGCAGGAAATTCAATGGTTCCACACGTACAGTAAAGCATTGGCAACCTACATGAAGTCCATTGGCGACTCTCACGGCCTCAATCTCACAATGAGTATTCTGCCACCGAAATCCCTTTACATCGAGGTAAATCAATTATTTTTCAAACATTACATTAAAAAATAATTTGTACAAAGATCGATCGAATAATACCGTTCAAAATTGGATAATTTATCGTACGCAGTTTGAGAAATGCTTTGAGAAATTGAGCGCTTACGATTGGTGAAGCTGACATGATTATACAAACGTTATTTCAAATTTATATGCCGTACCGGCGTTGAGCTCCAGCGGGCAGCATGCTATACAAATACCATCCTTAGACTCGCATCTGGAAAAATTTGAAAAAGTTTGAAAAAATTTACTCTGACATAGTTAGACACTGGCTCGCCATCAACCACCGAGCCATCCGACACCAAATGACTCGGCTTCTATGTTTATGTTTTTCAAGGACGTATGTATATAAAAATATACGACTGGTAAGTTTGGGCGTTGCAACTTGATGTATTTTCGACAAATTCAAGCCTTGAATTCTTTTGGTCAATATATGAAAATCAACATTTCTCTAAGAACATACAGCTTCGTCATTTTCAACAGTACGTTAAAAACCCGTCATTCATCTACTCTACCCTACGTAAAAAAATATAAATGTTTCGACTAAAGGGTTATTATTGTCATGGAGATCATTTGCAGCCCTTAAGTATCTGTTTTTTCATAAACATTGATGATTTTATAGTTCCTGAAATAGAACTTTGGGTTTCACAGTCGATCGATACGTTCTCCCGAGGCTTCGGATTTCGGAAAAAGATTCATAATTTTCGTGTTGCAGTATTTGCAAACGAAAATTCTTCGCGTCGTATCATCAGGATTTTCAGCTATTTACAGGGCCTACTTTATGCGTATTAATTGACTGATTGTAAGTTGACTTCACTGACTTCCCGATAAAAGGGCGCGGCCGTGCAAATGGATCATAGTTTAAACGCTTCATGGAATTTGGTGTAATATGATCGTTTCGTTTGAATTTCGTTCAGTCGAGTTCGTTAAGATCGTTTCATTTTGTTGCGTTTGAAAGATGAAGCAAGCGTGATCTTTTTGCAATAATCAGATATTTCCGAAAGCTAAGCTTATCTAATATAGAATCCGCGACAGATCGCGATCAAACAAACTCGTTCTGTGGACTATTTATATGAGGGTGGATTGAAAAGTACGTGAAAAATGAAAACTACATAAACTACTAGTCCGAGGAAGTAAAATCTGGAGAATAGATGGGATCTGATTTTTGTGGGCCAATCGTGGATGCTTTTTTTGCAGTTCGGTTTTTAAACTGTCTTAGTAAGCATGTATACTACGTTCCCATAATAGCTTTAATCTTTCCAAAATAGTCATTAACAATTATCCCTTGCGAAACCTAAACAACAGTCGTCATAACTTTTCCGGCTGATGAAATGGTCTTAGTCTTCCTTCGTCTTCCTTTGTCTTCTCAGGCGTGTAGCAACGTATGCATATTTACGTTAGTCCAGAGTGACGAAAGGACGACTCACAGGATTTCGTTGTTTTGGTTAATTGTGAGCAATCGCCGCACTCATCTGGCAGATAACTGTCTTGTATTAAAATGTTATATACTCGTTCATTTGGAGTGCCCATAGTACTAGCGATTTCCCGCGACATCATTCCTCTATCATCCATCGACATGCCATGGATTTTATCAATGATTGCTGGAGTAGTGGCCTCAACAGGGCTCCTGTAGCTCTATTCTGTAACTCGTTGATTTCAGAACGCTATCTTAATGATAACGAATTTCACTGCGTGTAAAAAAAATTATTTAACAAGTTTTTCGAAAATTAATTTTTATAGGATAATTGTTAATTAGTACGAAATCGAACTTACTTACTTAGTTGTTATTTCAACCGTCCTAATTATTTGTTAGTTTTTTGAGCGCATATTAAAGGTTAATAATTTACGAGGTTCTGTCATAATGGTCCTTATCGCATATCGAGGGGGTCGCCAAGGCTCGCTATCCGCTCGAGCCATATCGATACCTTACCGACGAATTTGAATATGGATAACCAAATAACTCGCTAAACGTAGTGTACAAAATGACAGTTGTCATAATAACGTCTCGGTAAATAACGAAACGAAACTTGTCGTTATAAGTTCATAACGACAGCATAGCGAGTTATACAATATCACGTCGCTTACTATTCGTAGTTGCAGAATCGTACCGCGGTAACGCCGAAGCATCGCTATTCGTAGTTACAGAATCGCACGCATCGCGTCGCTTCGACGTTACCGCGGTACGATTCTGCAACTACGAATAGTAAGCGACGTGATATTGTATAACTCGCTATGCTGTCGTTATGAACTTATAAAGACAAGTTTCGTTTCGTTATTTACCGAGACGTTATTATGACAACTGTCATTTTGTTCACTACGTTTAGCGAGTTATTTGGTTATCCATATTCAAATTCGTCGGTAAGGTATCGATATGGCTCGAGCGGATAGCGAGCCTTGGCGACCCCCTCGATATGCGATAAGGACCATTATGACAGAACCTCGTAAATTATTAACCTTTAATATGCGCTCAAAAAAGTAACAAATAATTAGGACGGTTGAAATAACAACTAAGTAAGTAAGTTCGATTTCGTAGTAATTAACAATTATCCTATAAAAATTAATTTTCGAAAAATTTGTTAAATAATTTTTTTTACACGCAGTGAAATTCGTTATCATTAAGATAGCGTTCTGAAATCAACGAGTTACAGAATAGAGCTACTGGAGCGTTCAGCTTCACTTGTGCTCGCGTGTCCACTCCGAAAACTTTAAGGTAGTTCTATCGGTACAGTCAAATAAAAAGTGTTTTTCTTAGTTTATCTCCGTACCATATGATTTTTAAGGTAGTTCTAACACGACTGCATAAGTCAAAAGAAAACTGAAGCGAAAATTCTCAGACAAAGAGTTATATGGCCAAGTAAAAATAATGTTATTAGCTTACTTGAATATTCTAGACCATATGAAAATCTTGAACGTAAAAACAATTTAAATTAATTAATTCAATAAAAATTTGTTTCACGTAGTCCCAGCCAAAAATTGAAACGTGACAACGTTGCTCTACTCGTATATGCGTGTGATTCATTTATCTGCGTGTATGCGTGTCGAAAGTGAGGTATGGGTATCAGTAATCTCTGTACACCATGCTCTACACTTAGCCCTACAGAACCTGAAATATTTGATTGGCGACTAAAATAAAGAGAACATCAAAAAGATGTCTGAAAAAACATTGAAAGGGAAATTTATACGAACGCGAGAGCTGGTCGGAAGGAGAAAAGTTAGCACTGTCATGAGCGAGCGTTGGAAAGAGAAGCACAACAAAACAATCGACGAAAAACGCTTCCCCTGTCACAAGTCGCGTCGTCGTGAGAAACCCACGTTGCCGTGCGCACTAACGTGTTCTTCCAGCCTCAAAACAATATTTTTTAAATAGTCTATACTTTTTTACTGTATGGTTGAAAATTTGCTATAAAATATATGTTATTCTTCATATACTAAACTACTTTTGTGCCAAATTTCAAAAGCTTCGCATTACTCTTTCGTACATTTTAGTGACTGAATATCCGGAAAGTATTCATTTCGGTATGGAACGGTATGGTGAAACGGTCTCAAAATTCGTGGAAGTATTCTTCAATACTATTTTTAGTTTTTCACAAAAATTCATTAAATTGGCATTACTTTTGATCTGTGTTAGAACTACCTTAAGCTTAAGTTTATTAAGAAAAGTTGTTGAAAATTCATTCAAGAACAACATACTATACATTCAAGGTCATCCAAGGTGACCTATACTCGCTACGTACGTTTGTAAATAATGAAAAATAGTTTCTTAAGATTTTTTCTAAAAACTACGGGAAGCTTCTTTGAAGTATTATAAAGTGACATGCAAAATTTCAACAAGTTTTACCATTTCAAAGTCGAGATATTTAGGATTGAAAATTGCAATATTTAACACGTGCTCTTATGGGAGAGTGCCGAAAATTGTGATTTTTAGTAATAAATATCTCGATAACTACACGGTCAAATCTCTTCAAATTTGGCACACGTATGTAGATCATATCATAGAAGGCTTGTGCAATTTTTCAACGAAATCATAAAAAACGATTAAACGAAAGAACTACCTTAAAACCGTCTTCTGAGTCGATTTGCTTTTTATAAACTAACGTTTGACGAACGCACGAAATTTACTTTAATATTTTCTTTTTGATAATAACATGACTCGCTTGATACAAACGCTGTATAATACACTAACTGAAAATTACCTTCATACATACCAGTGGCGTCATCGATCGGATCTTGCACGGATTTTTCAAACAATCCTCGTAGATACATGCTTCACGTGGTAGTCGCAAGCTTACGAAGACTAACCACAGATATTTTGTCGAACATTCAAAATGTTGTAAAATATGAATTATTATATTACTCTATAATTTAAAAAAAGCGTTGTTAAGTTCGGACTTCAGCCCTTGGCGAACGGATCCCTGTCCTATTTTAGCGGTGTAACGCACCTCATCTTTACGTCTGTGTATGTAATGTGGTTCACTGTTAATGTTGCGGCTAGAATTTTGGTTGATCGAGATCAGTGAATAGAGACTCGCTGTTGAGGTTGGTCACGAGTCGACAGATGTCCAGTGGTTCTGGTTTATTGGTTATCACCATACACTTTCTTACACTTGTAAGTTTTATATGTGTTGAGCTCGCGGTACGCCCCGAGAATCTTTCCTGTGTATATGCACACCGCTCGCAACATCTATATAACGGCAAGGGTTTTATTCCTTGGACCGTTTTTTTTCAAGATGGTTTGGTGGTTAAAATGAGTACGTCGTAGGTCGTAGGCGCTTCTACCAAAATATACTATTATTTATTGAATAATACAGTGAATATTGCAAGATCGTTTAATCAACGGCAATATGGATGATGTCTTGACTATGGTACGACGGATACGGACTGACAGCTTCTTCTTCTTCTTCTTCTTCTATCAATTTGATTGGGTCCTCTCCACCACCAGAGGGCAACCCAATCTGGCCACAGGATACCCGCGCCGGCCAAGGTTGTCTAGTGTATCTCGTGGCTAGTCCACACCACTTTTTATCTTACATGTGACGCCTTTCCGGCGATCAGTCAAAAGGCCGGCCCCGTGAGAGGCGCCACTTTAGACCCGGGAAGGTTGAAAGCAATAGATAAAGTTACAGTACATTACAATACAGAGGATCCATGTTTTGCCCCGAATATCTGTACATACAACCTGCATTTGTTTCTTACATTGGTAAAGCTAACAATATATTCGAGTAAGATTAATTATAATCTCTGTCGTCACAACCTATCTCATATCACAGGCGGTTGAATTTGCTTGAATATAACTATGTGTCTTATCAAACATCGGTATCTAACAAAAGTATAATTTTCCACTTAAAGTTCCTTTTATCACAGCCTATCGTTCTTAACTTAAGTATCACCTTAATTTCATTGGATCGTCAGATATACGTTAAGGCACAGATCTTTTTAATATCTCTAGTAAATTTGATGATGTTATTAATTATTTCAGGGCGGTCGAAAAAGGCTAAACTTCTAATCTTAAAAGGAGGAAGGACACCTAATGTGAGAAGCTTCGATCTAAGTAGTTTCGATTCCTCTTTGGTCTCCGAGCATCCCCAAAATATGTGATTAATGCATTGTTTTTCGAGTCCGCATACACATCCCTTCGTATCAGAAAGGCCGATTCGAAATAGATGCTCATTTGTTTCAATGTGACCGGTTCTAATTCTGTTGATTATTGTGATTGACTCTCTATCTAGCTTAGAATTACCAAATCAAGGCTTTTTACTTATTGGGTTTCTAAGCATAAAATATATGCGCCCTTTGTTCTTGAATGATTCCGTCACTCTGTGCAATTCCTCCTCCCTGAGAGTTACGGCCGCCAACTTCGATATCGCTCTTGGCATACCGTTAAATTGTACAGGCAGTCCCGAGGTGCGAGCAAGGCCCGCCAGTCTATCGACAATTTCGCTTCCTATTACTCCGCGACGTGAGGGGCACTATACAAAGTTTGCTTCTCTATTATTGAGTTTCAATCTATTATATAACGATTTAATTTCTAGAATAAAGGGATGGGCTCTAGCGTTCACTCCGACGTCATCCAATGCATTCAGAACACTTAAGGAATCCGAGCATATGATGATATTATCTTGGATGTTATTTTTGTTGAATTTCAGAGCTTCACAGATCGCCAAGGCTTCAGTCTCGAAGATATTAACGGGTACACTGAATTTAAAAGCACTAGCAACCTTCAGTTGAGAAATATAAAACGTAGAGCCCAAGACAGGATCACCGTCCCCTTTCGATCCATCCGTATAGATTATCTTGGAATTCGGCCAATTTGATCTCTTTTGATAAAGAAACTTTGTGCTAGCCCTTTCGTTGGGTTTCGTTGGGTTTCAGGTAAATGATTGAGCTACCTATGGCAATATTCGATGTAATAACCATTAATTGCGGACTAATAGGAATTTCATAGCAGGGAGGAAGGTCAAACCTTCGCATGTTAACTAGTAGTGGACGGATTTTTAGCCAAGTTTTGAATAGAAATGATTTACAATATTTCGAGACAACTCCATTCTTACCGTCACGTTCTAAAAGGAATCTAAGCTTCGGGACAAGGGGATGTTTCGTCAATGAGTATGATTTGCAAATATACCTTGTCGCCAATTCGCATGCTCTGGAATAATCCGAGGGTTCACCAGCCTATATCTAATAATATATTAGTCGGAGTGGATCTGAAGCAGCCCAAGCTCAGACGCAGAGCAGCAAATTGGGAGGAGTCCAATTCCTTTAAAAAAGATGGAGGAACACACTGCGAACAAAAGAAAGCCCACTCAAGCCTTGCTCGTATTAGACCTTTATAGACCATTAGGAGTGTAGTAGGGTGTCTACCCCACGATTTATGTATCAATGATTTAAGAACCGAAATACCTCGGTATACATTCATTCATTTATTTATCACATGTACAGCTTTTGCCTTTTACATCCCTTCCTTTATCTTTAATGCTGATTGCAGACTTATTAACTATTAACAATTAACAGGAACTATTAAACGCTATTACTAATTACAAACTAAAGACCGCACTCCCCTTCATACCCCTTCGCCCCGTTGCCCCTGCCGTTTCTGCTCTTTTAGTCTTTCCCATGCCTTCAGGTACCCGCATATCGCCTTCACCGGTGCCCCTTTCAAGGTCTCTGTGGTCCATTTCTTTAATTCCTCCCCCTCCCTTCCTCCTCTCCAAGCGTCCACCCCGGTTACCCATTCCTCATTTATCCTCCCTCTCGCTACCTCGCATCCCCAGATATGTTCTAGGTCCTCATTCTCCTCGAGACAGATTGTACATCTCCAGTCTTCAAAACCCTTTTTCGACTCGTCCTACGTCTCCGCATCTTAATCTGGCCCACTGCTCCTTTACTTCCCCCCTTATTTCCCTGTTCTCCCAATATCTCTCTCTCTTTCGTATCCTGACTTTACATCCTTGTACCAGGTACAGAAGGTCGACTTATCCGCATTAGCCCAGTCTCCTTGAATGTCCTGGTCCCACTTCCTACTTACCCCCTCGCTCAAAAATTGTTCCATTCTCGCTGAGCCTCTTTCATTTAGCCACATCAAGTTGATTATTCTTCCGTCACCTACGTCCTCCAATGCCTTCCTAAATTCTTTCCCCCATTTCGACGGTTGCCCATTAAGTATGCTTGTCACTTCCTCTCTCAGGCACACCTTCGGCCATCTCCCCTCTTTCATTCCCAGTATGTGCAGAATGTAGCTCCCTGCCCTTTTCATTGCCTCTACCTCCACGCTCCTTCTTCCCGCCTCCAGCTTCCAGGCAAAGCTCGGCGTATTCCTTGCTACTCCAAGGGCCATTTTGACTAACTTCCCCTGTAGTTTTTCAATTTTTTCCCTCCTACTCCATCCCCATATTTCTACCCCGTACAGTGCTCCCGCTTTTGCTAACGAGTCGAACAGCTGTAGTCGTCCCTTCAAACTGTCCATCTTTGCTCTCTGCATTACTCCCCAGACTGCGTTAGCCGCCTTTTGCGCCCTTGCCACCATATTTCTTAAGTGACGTCCTACCGTGTTTTTTGTCGAGAACCAATATCCTAGATATTTAAACTCCTTGACCACCTCTATCCTCTCTCCTTTGTAGCTCCACTCCTCTCCTTTCTTCCTTCTGCCCCCGTTTCTGAACACCATAATCTTCGTTTTTTGGTGTTTACTTCCATTTTGGCCCCCTCTACATATTTTTCTAGTAATTTTATCATTTCCTTCATCTCTCCTGCACTCTCTGCCATTATTACCATATCGTCGGCATATTTGAGTACGAAGAATTTAACGCCGCCCATGACTGTTCCCCTCGCTCTTGCCCTCTCCCATATATCGTCCACATCGTCCAAAGCTATGTTGAATAGCGTCGGGCTAAGTGGGCGCCCCGCCTCACTCCCTTTCCCGTTTTAAAAATTTCCGTTATTCCTTCCTCCGCTATTACCTCAGTTCTTGTTCTCTTATAAGTTCCTTTAATCATTCGCATCATTCTTCCGCCCACCCCACTCCTTTTTAGCTTCACGAATAGAATCTCCCTGCCTATCATGTCGAATGCAGCCCTGAAATCTACGAAGGCCACATACAGCTCCCCCCCCCCCCCCCCCCTTATAATACCTCGGTATACATTAGAAGTTATTTCCTTCACGCAGGTCTCCCAATTGAGCTTTGAATCCAATATGACGCCCAGAAATTTTACAGTATACGATCTTTGAATCAACGAACCACTTAGGTTAACCCTAATATTGTTTGGGATTGATATTTTACGAGAAAATACTATAAATTTTTATTTTTTTGCGGAGATGTTAAGTCCAAGGCTCCTTAGCCATGTTGATAAATGCACAATGCCAGATTCAAGTCTTTCAAGACATATGTCAAGGTTTTTATTCTTTGCATATAGCACAATATCATCGGCGTATTGGAGAGAATAACAGTTCTCCCCAATAAAGTCATTGATTTTCCTCACATATATGTTGAACAAACAATGACTAAGTACCGAGCCTTGAGGGACGCCTCTATACAAGTCGCGATTTGCCACAAAATTACCCTCGGCATAAAAATTGGCATTTCTCTTGTAAATTAGAGTCGCAATTAGTCTAATGATATTTAAGGGGGGAGCCTGCTTTAGAGGCTTCAAAAAATCGATTTTTTCGAGGATTTTTTTGGGAAGGAAAGAAATATCCGATTGAAACGAAACTTTCAGGGTTTATTGTTATATATTTCAACAGACTTCTCAATTTTTTTCATTAAGATATATGTCACATTATGCTTGGTACAAGCATTCCGCCGAGGCGCCTCGAGTATGCATTTGTCGTGCGGCGGGAAAGATGCAAGTCGCAATTTTCATCTGAAACAAAGAACCCCAAAAAAATTATTTTTCAATAGTATAGCTTCTAGTTAAACCAAGAAAATTCAACAAAAAATGAAAAATTCAACACTTTTTCGCAAATTGAAAAAAAAATTCACTTTGGATTGTTTAAAAAGTTGGTTAATCTTAACTTTCTTAAGGCTTTTTAGGTTCAACTAGAAGAGAATTTAATCCCGAATACAATCCATTTTGTCTCGTTTCGATAGGACGTTTAATTTTTTCCCTATCTTTCCCGCCAATTAGGAAAAATCGTAAAAATGAAAACCGAGAAAGCGCGCGTCAAAGTTTTCGTATATAAAAAATCGTAATTTTCTTGAACTTACCGCATTAATATGCTAATCGGCGATTCCTGGTCCATAGAGTTGCCCTTCAGACTCTTCAAAAAACTAGTTTTCGCCCAGATGTTCGAGTCTGCGGGCTGTTCTGGCCTCTTTACTTGAAAATGAAGCGCGCCTGTTCTGTCGGGTGACGCGCTCCTTGTCAGCGCTCTTGGCGAAATTGTTGCATTGCTGTCCAATTTTCAAATCTAGTAACTGCATGGTTGTCAATACTGCACTGTAGCCTTCATTGAACATTCCTCCAGCGATGTAAGCAGCAATCTCGACGATTTTAATGCCTGAGTGAAGGTGTTTAGGTGTGATGCGCCACACAGTGGAATTGAACGACTCGTTCGCATTTTGTGTCTCCACCCAAACACCTCGTTAGCCGCTCGTCCTTAGATAATTCCTCGTACACAAGACGAATGTTATAATACGTACAATACATCGAGGGGCGGAGCGTGCGCGCTCCGAGTGATCTGGCCGCTCGTATACCTGCTCGACGCTTGCTCACTATTTCTTCGGTAACTCCGAAAATATTTCGAATTTGCTTCTGAAATTTTAGGGACACATTCTTGGATAGTTTAGGAAGACATTTATGCAAAAAAATCGATTTTGTGAAGCCTCTAAAGCAGACTCCTCCCTTAAGGGAACTCGGAGCTGCATAAGGTTTTCGATCAATCTGTCCGGGAGTACATTATCGTATGCTCTCTCCAAATCTAAACAAAAGCAGACACACACTCTCCTTTTGCGAAATAATTATAAATGTCAGTGGTCAATATCGCAATGTTGTCTGTACATGATCGGGACTTCCTAAATCCAAACTGCGTATTCGGTAAAATTAGTTCCGTTTCTAGGAAAAAATCAAGTCTGCTTTTTATAATTCTTTCGAATATTTTAAGCAAACAGCTTGCCAGAGAAATTGGTCTAAAGCCTCCAGAACCTTTTGGAATAAGGCAAACCTCATAATAGTTCCAGGATTGTGGGATCAATCCCCTGAACATAAATCTGCTAAAGATTTTGCATAGGGCGGATAAAACTTTCGGCGGTAAGTGCGTTATGACTTCGTTGTTCGTTAAGTCTCTACCAGCAGCCGAACTAGATTTTAGTCTTTTGACAATTGCAGATAGTTCCTCAAGTGAGCAGGGGATCCAGATACATTTTACTATTTCAAAATTCGCTCTAGCATGGATAACTGGAGGGCAATAGCTTCGTTGAAGGGGAGGTGCCAACTTATTTAATATTTCCGAAATCTCTCTATTCCTCTTAGTTGATCTTTTCTTCGATGGGCCAGGAGCGACCCCACTAAATAGTCTGATTTTATCGCAGACTTCCTTGATCGGCATGTCCGGATTTATAGAGTTAGCAAATTTCTTGAAAGATTCAGTTTTTTTCGTCTTTTAGAATTAGTTTGGTATTTTTATCTTTTTCTAGCCATAGTTTAAAATTATCTACACATTGCATCGATCATTCCACCAGAGCTTCGGGGTTTGCTTTCTTTTCAATTCGTAATTCGAATTGGTAACTATTTTCGCTCCGGAATCCATAATTGAACCTAGGATCAATTCATGGAAACGATTATAGCAGTTTATCGGATTGTCTTCCGCCACTGCGGCTTTCGTATTAAAGTCCTTCAAAGAGTCTGTAAATGCGTCCCAATTGACTCTTTTACTCTTAAGAACCGGGCGAATAACCTCGTTTCTGAAGGCAACACTTTTAATAAAAATATTTATCACAGCATGTTCACTTCCAAGAAGATCTGAAGATGTTTCCCAACTGCTAATCGCAGCCACAGAAGGGTTAACGATCGTAAGACCAAGAACATTGGTTTTATACCTATTCGTAAAATATGTTTTAGGCCCATCATTAATTATGATTAAATCAAAGCTCCTCAGCACCCGAGAAAGCTAAGGTCCCGAAGCATTCGTGGAATGACTGGCCCAAAGGCCTGATTGGGCATTGAGATCGCCACCAACAATAAGATAGTTGTTCTGGCATAACTTGATTAAGTTGTTTAAAAAAGTGTTCCATGTTCTCGTTTTAGTATACACTAACAACAATTAAGTTTTTCCCTCCCTCCAAAATGATCTCAACCGCAACAGCCTCAATTTCTCTTGATCTACTAATGTTATTCTTTAGGTTTGGCGTTCTATATGGAATATTCTTTCTTAGCCCTATAGGTACTCCTCCCCCACCTTTCGATCCTCTCCTATCACAGCGAACCAGGTCAAAGTTAGGAATTTATAAAACAGAGTCCTTTTTTAACCAGGTCTCTGATAATAATAGGACATCGCATCCGTCGATAAGAGCCGGCATCTCATGCGATCCAGCATCTGTTTGTTGTACTCGATGGACCTCGAATCAGTCCTTCCGCTTTTATTGTTGTTCAAGTTTTTCTCCCTCTCCGGGGGATAAGTAAAGCTATCTACCAGAAGAGTTCGATTCCGATTCTCTACTTCCATTGGGCTTCTCTCTCTCCACGTGACGGGCGGTTTGGAAAAGTTCGTTTTAGATGTATCTTCTGGATGTGACTTATTAATCATATGAGACCAGAAATTTGAGGAGTTGCTCACGAAATGAGGGCCTGCCAGATGAAAGCCGTCCTTGCTCTTAGATACCACAAGAGGGAAAGGATCGTTGCCGATCACCTTAGGAGACGCCTCGGAAACCTTTTTAGCCACCGGTACACTCGTGTCCGTTCTCGATGTACATGTCCCTGACCGATCCTCCAGAACAGTTCTGGGGGTTTTGTGTCTATTTACTATCGACTGACCGGGTTTCCAAGTTCTTATCTCAGGTTGTGACAGAGAATGAGACGAGGGGGATATAGCCAGGAGCTGCTCGTCCCAAGCCTTATCCCATTCCTCACGGGACACGGAGTTAATCATCATATTTGTATCAGTCAACCAACCCTCAGAACAAGGAGAGGCAGCCGATTTCCTTTTTGGGAGCCAGTCATCGCTCTATGAACAGAATGGAGGTTATTTTCACGAATCACTTTCAGCGCATTGGGTCTATCGATCATTAACTGTGCCATAATTTTGGCTGTCGTCCTTTGCAGCGTAAACATCGAGCATCTAGGGTCGTCGGCCGAATGGCCCCCCTCACAGTTCGCACAAAACAGCGAAGATCCACTGCAGTCCGAGAAGTGGTGGTGGCCACCGCACTGACGGCAAACTACACTACCGCTACAATCCACTCCCAGATGTCCAAACCTCTGACAACGATTACACCTTTTCGGTCTGTGCTTGAAAGGTTTAATCTTAATGATCATTTAAAAAATCTTAATCCTCTCAGGTAGTTCTGCGGATTCGAACCAAATTTTAACCGAGTACGATGGCTTCAAGATGCTCGGGGCACTCTCCCCGTGGACCGTTCGTTTGATGCGTTCAATTTTAATTATTCTTATAGGCTCACTGATCCACTCCACCCCTGCTAGAATTTCCTCCTCCGATAGAGTAGGGTCCACATCTCGGGCTACACCCCATCTACCTAACCTAGAGCTCGGGATGTACACCTTCTACTCCACCGGTACAAGTAACTCCTGATTCTCAACTAGCTTGTTCGCTTTTCGGTACGTCTCTCTTACTACTTCCACCGTGTTCCTTCCTTTTCTTTTAGTTTCAATAACCTGCGAGCTGGCGTCTCTAAGGATCTTTCCGATACGCATGGGATGCATCTCGCCAATGCCCGATAACCTTGCGCCGGGTACTTCGTCCCGCGTGGATCGATCATTCATCTCCATTTGAACCTCTGGGGCATGGAGACTAGAGTAAAGGAGTGTAAACGCAATGTTAACGAAGTGGTCGTAAAAAGCGAGGAACGATCCGATAATTACACCGCATGGCGGCGCCACTTCTGCTCAGGACCGTCCAGCGCGGTGATTTTGAATCATTGATCCGCGATGTGTCGTACATTTTGTCTGATTCAGGAGGTTCTATCATTTCTCACGTGAAAATTATTTTCCAACTTAGCTACATACAATTTTGTGAACACGAAGTTTGAAGCAATGTTCAACTACTGGCGATATTTTTCAACGATTTACCGTCTAGAAATTCAGATCTTTAATTTCAAAATAATAATTTTGTTATACATAAATCATATGTAGGCACATTGTTTTGTGTATAAAAAAACTATTATTTTGAAATTAAATATTTCAATTAATATAGTTATAATTATATAATATAGTTTTTGCATTGCAATTCACGATACGAATGTTAATCTCTCGAGCAAGAAAAAATTCCCGGCAAGTTTTTTTTCGTCGATTGTATCGCAAAAGGGAGGATTTTTCCCCCCAAAATCTCGACGTGGTAGTTTCCCCCCAGTCTTCCTTTACAGGTAGACGTTGTTGCCCTTCCCCTAAATCGTGTCAGTTTCAGTTGGTTTCAGTATACCAGCCGATCAGTAAAGACGTAGGGTCATTCTGACCTCCTGTGTGCAAGAAGTGCGGTAAAAAGTGAAATTATTTTTTGTGAAATTTTGATTGATGTTGTCAAAAGTAAGTGTGTTAAGATAGTAAAAGCTAATAGATGTATTTTTTTTTGCTCTAATACCATACATTTTTTATTTAAGATGTCGGACGGGGCAAGAAACTCATAGCGGGGAGTGTTTTTCGCTCCGAGAATTCGACGTGGACGATGATTTTGGTGAAAATATGTCAGGCGATGAAGGAGATAACATTTTTGAAATGAGTGAAGAGCAGACCGATAGCAGCGACGATGAATCCGACGACATCAGCGGGGAAAATAGCTCCCAAGATAAGTGCCCGAAGTGTATGTGGGCTATGTGCAACACGCACAGAGCGTATTTATGTGTTGATTGTACTAAATTAGAATAACACATAATACAAGCTACAAAATATATTTAATAAACGTTTTTTATGGTCAATCTGTCGTAGGAGTTATTTTTTCCTATTTTTCACTACTCCGAAAATGCCCATTTTCAAACATCCTGAAAAATATACTTTTTGGAAAGTTGATCAACATTATATTTTTTTCGTATCTACATACCTTCCTCTTGAAAAGCCCCAAAGGATTTTTTTTTATTTCCAAAAAAAGAAGTTATGATTTTTTTTCGTGTAAGCATGCAATTTTTCCCATTTTTCACTACTCCAAAAATGCCTATTTTCAAACAACCTGAAAAATATACTTTTTGGAAAGTTGGTCGACATTATATATATATTTTTCGTATCTACGTACCTTCCTCTCAAAATGCTCCAAAGTATTTTTATTTATTTGCAAAAAAAAAAGTTATGATTTTGTTCGTGTAAGCATGCATTTTTGAACTCATGCCCCACTTCGGACGAGTGTTTTGGCATTTAATTTTTAGTTTCGGCCAAAAATAACTTTTGGCCCATTAAATATGGATCATGTACTGCAAAAAATGTATCTACAAAGAAATTGAAAAAATGCATATTTACCGAGGTACAACGGTTTGAAAAACGCTAGGGGTCGATATGACCCCATATGCAGTTCTAGATCGGCAGCCGAAGTGTGCACTCGAAGGGTTAACATTTAATCCGCGAATTATAACAACAAACTTTTTTCTTACCTGCTTGTTACAATATCCGTTTCACTGTACTTTCTTTTTATTTTCGTCGCCTTTCAATGTAAAATTTCGTAAAACTCAATGCTCTGTACTATGTACACACTCTAGTCTCCAATGCTCTATGCAAAAAATTGTTTACGCGTCAGATGAAATGACAGATGACATATTTCGCGGGGGTCTATATCCCGCTCACTTCATTTCATCACCAACGCCACACTTCACAGTTGGCTCAGAGCGTTCACAGCGCTCACCGTGGCTCAAGTCGAACTAACATCGTTCCTCGCTTTTTGGGGTCACGTTTGGGACGATTCCGCCATAAGCGTTTACACTCCTTTACTCTAGTCTCCATGCTCTGGGGACTGAGATATTAGGATTATAAAAGGTGCCTCACTCTTTGAATTATATCGATTTGCACGCTCCGGGGACATCTTTTTGTGTGTTCTTCCTTTTTTTTATTTCCTTCTCACTGGAAGAAGTTGGAATTTCAACGTCCACGCTCCCGGGAGGGGCTGTTTCAGGCTTAGCTTTTTCTGCTTTGGGCAATTTTCTTTTAGTAAGAAATTGGTTCACCGTGGTATGGTTCGATTGAGATCCCACAATAACTTCCAGCTTGTGTTTTTGCCTTTCTCTTACCCTTATTACTAGTATTTTTAGGGGGTGAATCGCACCCCATGTCGATTAACCTAAACTATACTACTTGACACGAACAGTAGTAACAATAAGTACTAAGTATACCACAGTACGGAATAAAGGGTGCAAAACAAGGAACCTCCGAAAGCGTTCTCAGAAAAAAAAACTCGACGCAAAAAGAAAGATAGAATAAAGTCACTAGTATTTTTTTTAGCATTCAATTAAATTTAACCCAACCTTCCCCTAGTAGGGTCTGCAATCTTCGATCTTCCCTTCGGTTAGATCCCCCACGTGGCCGCTTTAGGTTGTGTTCGGTTTCAGATTTACAGCTGTATTTAGCCTCCAGTATTTGCCATATATGTAGAAATATTTGTCCAAATTTCCCTCTTCCGTTTCAACAAGCAAGGCCAGCGTGGATAAGCACGGAGCTAATCGTCGATTGGATTTTCATAGACGGATACTTTATCATTTATTCATTTTCATTTTCAACTGGTCAGATATGTGGAAACCGGATGCCCGTTCAAAAATCCACCGTCTGTTCTGGTCAATAGATAGATCGAAATTCCCCGGCTTCGAGCTAATGGCCAATAGAGGGAAGGCAGGGTCACAGTGCCGTACATATATTTGGCGGTAGGGACGCTCCCCCTTGAACGCTAGGTTCAAAACAAAAAAAAACAAAAAGGATGATGGTTGAACAATGAACTTATTCTATTGGCGGCAGATATATCTTTTTAACGCCACGCTTATATACGCCTTTGGCTGTTTGTACCGTTACCACTCTGACGACGATATCATCGCTAGGCTGCGTAGAAATTACCCTACCGGTGGGCCAATTTAAGGGCGGCGTGTTTTCTTCCCTGAGAAGGACAAGGTCTCCAATTTTGATATTAGATGGTTTTTCCAAAATCCATTTCGCGCGATGGTGCAGTTCATTCAGATATTCCTTATGCCAGCGCTTCCAAAAGTGTTGCTTTAGCTTTAGCTGTCGAGATCTGCAGAAACGGCCTTACGTGCTCTGCAACTACTTACAAAACGTACACAGTATGCGATTGTCCTCTTCATTTTTGCGAAAGACGAGAATCTTGCGAGTAGTTCATTTTCGATGACAGTGGACAAGACGACTATGGTGTGTCGTTCCGGAATTTCGACACCGTGTGTTATGTTCGGCGGCCAGCTATTTTCCTCTGCAGCTAGCCATGACGGTTCACTCGACCATATACTGTTATCAATGAAGTCTCGGGGACATTGACCTCGTGATAAGGCGTCCGCAGGATTGTCGAGTGACGGCACATGTCTCCATATCCACAAAATCGTATTTTCTTGTATTTGTGCTACTCTATTAGCCACGAATGTTTTCAATTTGTGCGGAGAGGTGCGTATCCATGCGAGTGCGATCGTGGAGTCCGACCAGGAGAAGGCCGCATCCAACGCAATTTTCAATGATCTGATAACGGTTACGTACAATTTTGCGAGTGGTACTGCCGCGCATAACTCGAGACGAGGCAGCGTTAGAGTTTTTATCGGCGCCACCCGAGATTTCGAGCAGATTAATGGTACCACATAATCTCCCGAAGGCGTCGATCGTAAATACAGTAAGGCACCGTAGGCGCTTTTACTCGCATCGCACAAGCCGTGCTGTATGTATTTGCTCCAAGTCGTGGCGACCTCTAGGGGAACTGATTCATCACAATCCTGGTTGATCTTCCACAGTTGCTGTAATATGATCTTTGCCATCACTATCATTGGTCCCAAGAGCCCGAGAGGATCGAAAAGAGTAGCGACTTGGGAAAGCATAGCTCTTTTGGTTATGCGCCGTTGCTCGTCAAATGGCTTCAACATGTATGTGAGTAGATCGTCACGAGGGTGCCAATAGTTTTTTGAGTTTCAGATTCTTTCGAACATATGTGAGGGTCGATGAATTTCTCTCCCAATGCTTCCAAAAGAGCTGGCTTGTTTGAGCACCATTTTCGTAAGTTAAAACCCCTTTTGCTTAACAAAGCGATGATCTCATCGCGCAATTTTCGTGCCTCTTCAATGTTCAAGGCGCCAGTCAACAGATCATCGACGTAAAAGTCTTCCTGAATAATTTTGCTCGCTAGCGGAAATTGTTCTTGTTCGTCGATGGCTATTTGTAGCAGAGCTCGGATGGCAAGAAACGAGGCAGGAGCCGTGCCGTAGGTTACGGTATTTAGCTGAAATACCTTGACAGCTTCGGTAGCGTTATCACGCCATAATATTTTTTGACATTTAGTACCGTCATCATGCAGCCTGACCTGTCTATACATGTTTTCGATGTCTGTACTCAAAACATAGCGATGCGTTCGAAACCTCATGATGATAGAAAATAGATCGTCCTGAATCGTCGGACCCGCATTTAGCACGTCGTTTAACGATACCCCGGTGGAACTCTTTGATGATGCGTCAAACACAACACGTAGCCTCGTCGTGCTGCTGTCTTGCTTAAACACGGGATGGTGCGGTATGAAGTATCCACCTTCAACGGCTTCAGGGCCAGATATCTCCGTCATGTGCCCGAGTGATTTGTACTCGTCCAGAAATCTTGAATATTCTTCACACGTTTGCAGATCCTGAGCTAATCGTCGCTCTAATGCATACAACCTTCTTTTTGATACATGATAAGAATCGCCTAACCCGCATTTTTTATCGTTAAACGGTAACCTGATAATATATCGCCCTCTCGGTTCTCTAGACACGGTATTGGTAAAATACCTTTCACAGGCCCTCTCCTCACTCGACAAGTGCTTAATATTGGGCACTTCCTCGGTTTCCCAGAATTTAAAGACCTGAAAATTTAGAGCCTCGATGGCCAAGTTACAAGCGACTTTATTTGACAAAATCTTTTGATTGTGTATTGCTCCTGACGCTATCCAACCAAGTCGCGTTTTTTGCCCTACGCACAGCAGTTGATAAAATAGTTCGGCTCCATTAAGCGCATCAATTTCCGCAGGCCGGCAAAAGTCGGGATACGTCAGGGGAATGTTCTTGGGCAGATTTAATTCGCGACGATCGATTCCCGTGGTTCGAAGGAATTCAGTGATTCGTGATACTACCAAAAAGGACAAATGTGCCTTGAAATGCCCATCCCTTGACCCGATGCTCGCCGCGGTCAAATGTATAATGTGAGTCAGACCTTGATGAAATCCCGAGACTGGTATATTAACCTCCCTTTTTTTTAGATTTAAAGCATCGCACAGTCGCTCAGTAACAAAATTGGACTGCGTTCCATTGTCTAATAAAACCTTACACTGGATTCCCTCACCCTTGTTATTTAGCATAAGGATCGTGGCGGTAGATAAAAGGACTTGCGGCGTGACAATAGCCTGAGGACTTGTGCTAGGTTTGCCCTCAACTGGACCCGAATTTGTGGAGTTATGCTCCGTTGAGTCATTCTCAAAATGACGAAGCGTATGATGCTTTCGTTTGCACTTTCTGCACCTACCCGACTTACAGTCATTTGCCAAATGATTTCCCCTTAAGCAATTATAACAAAGACCCAGTGACCTCACCGTGTTTGATTTCGTTTGCAAAGTGCGCATTGCACGCCTGCCTGCGCGCTTCTTTTGATTAGTATTCGTTCGCGTATTATTTGGTCGAAACTGATTTTTTATTGAATTACTCGCGGAATCTTGACTTGTCTTACTCTCTAAAACATGACGGCGATTTTTAAGAAATTTCCAAAATTGGTCGATCGACGGCATTGCAGTACCGTCCAGAGAACGCTCCCACTCCTTATGAGTGTTTCGATCAAGTTTTGAAGTTATTAAGTGAAGAAGCAAGGCGTCCCACGTATCGGTTGGTTGGCCAAGAGCCTTGAGCGCTGGTGTATGTTTTAAATCTGTATCGACTAGAGATCGTAAGTGCGATGATGATTCTTTCGTCATTCCCGTTATTCAAAAAGCGCCCGAATATGGCTCTGCACTATTAATCGTTTGTTGTCATAACGCTCTACCAACAACCCCCAAGCGATTTCATAATTTTGAGATGAAGTCTCTAAGGCCTGCATGACTTGCGCAGCTTCGTCTACCAATGACGATTGTAAGTACTGTAGTTTCTGAACAGGCGTGAGTGCTGTATTGTCGTGCACGATAGATTTCAAATTGCCATGAAATCCTAACCACGAGTCGTACTTCCCGTTGAAGGACGGCAGTTGGATCGTCGGTAGTTTTATGCTTGTTGCCGAGCTTTGGACAACCAGTGCCGCCTCAGCAGCCGGAACATTTTCGTTAAGCTCTGGTGGCCTGAGTGACTCGAGTCGCCATTGAGCACGTACTATAAACTCGAAATACGCGTCTTCAAAATTACCTCTTTCACCATCATCGTCAACGCTGTCTTTAATAAATTCAATTTTAGACTGAACTGTTTCAAAATCATCCCAAATGGGGTTTATTTGTTCTAAAACGCTCTGTTAATTGTCGTTCGTCTGGACGCTTAACCCAGTTCCCCAAATACGTTCTAAACCTAAACCGTGTCAATTGCGCCTTTAATGTCGCGCGCCTTTGCACTAGTATGCGACTTTCGTCAGGTATTGCGAATCATGAAAGAACGTCTGCGAAAAGAAAACGTAATGCTGTGCGCAAGCGTGAGGTAGAACAAGAAGGACCCAAAGCGCGGCGGACGATATGTGGCTTATGTTATTATGTACACAACTATTACTATATATAACACAAAAGCTGAGCTATGTACGCCATTCTCCTATCCTTTCCAATACACACATTTCGCCTTGGATTGTATGTGATGATCAGCTCTTCAGCACCGTCCTTACGTCTTTTCATGTGTTGTTGTTGTGCCGCGTCCGGCGCTCCCCTTTCCACCGTCGTATAGTCCAGGAGAATAAAATTAAGTTCTATTCTGGAATAACATAGGTTAGCCGATTTTTTTATAGGTTCATTAGGCACGGACAAACATATTTTTACTTGCCCCCCAAAAAGTTAGGTCCGGGTTTGTCCGTAACGAATGTTTACACTTTTGAGACCCTACATTTTGTTAAATAACGTCTTTGTTATGGGTTGTGCACGAAAACTGTTCAAACAAAAGTTGTTCGTCTCATCATTCTTGAAAAAACAAGCCGTCGTGAGATCGATTATCATTATTTGTTTAGTTGCAAAATGTACAGTCCCGTGGAAATAAAAATTTTACATTTTTTGTTATAAATTGATGAATAAACAACGTGTGGCTTTGAAACTCATGGTACAGGTAATGTAAAGTGCCTTCAAAATTATCATGCAAAGCTTTTTGCCTGTCTTATATAGTTGAGCAACAATCTGCAACAAGCCAAAATTCGTCGATCATCTGCCCTTTCTCATTTCAATGGCCTACGGGTTGCCAAAAAATCATGGGGTCAGTTCGTTACTAGTACGTTCCGTGAATGGGAAAAAAATTTTGTATACTCAAAAATCACAATTTTTTTACTTCTTGAATTTTGTTGCTTTTAAACAATTAAGAATATCTCCGAGAATTTTCATATTATTGTAAATAGTATGATAGGTTGTACTTGCCCTTTATTTGACGAGTAAATCGAATTTAAAAAAACATGAAAATCTTGATTAGAACTGGAGATAACGGTGTTTAAGTGTTGATTTGTTTATTGTTGTTGTAATTAATATTGAGGGGGGGGGGATATCAGGCATCTCTCAACACCCCAAGGAATCACCGCGAATTTTTTCAGATCTCTAGGTGCGTTGTATCTAGTAAAAAAAAATTGGTTTAAATTGGTCGAGCGCCGTCAGTCGGAGAAATGAGGCCGGTTGGCGCGGTGGGGGGCTCGAGGCTTCGCGCGCTCGGCCGTTCTCACCGCTTACTTAACAATTCGATAACTCTGTTCATAATTATCGTACAATATTTTCTTTTGTTTTAACCATGCTATTTTTTTCTCAACAATTCGAATCTGTAATTGAATTCACATTCACACACACACACACGCGCGCGCGCGCACGCACGCACACACATATTACAAGCGTCAATGATATTTAATATTAAAATACATACAATAATTGTGTTGTACATATTATATTATATTATAAAATTATTTATTTATTTATTTATGAAGACGGCTAGGGCGGAGAGTGGGCGGCTCCAACGCTTCTCGGCGCGCTCTGATTGGATCAACTTTACATATACATATCTCGTAAACTATTAAAAATATCCTTAATGTATATTTGCAACTTTTGTTTGTAATGATCTCATCTGCATCAAAATCCCGTTTGAGAAACCTTACGGAATTCAACCTGTATTCTCACAGCACCCCAATTAAGTTTTATTTTATTTCATTTTATCTTAATATTCGCAGATATTCTTTATTTAAAGTTGCTTATAGCAATATTTCGTAAGAATGTGACTAAAATATAAATGAAAGAATATTAAATATCATAAATATTAAAAATCCAATTACAGATTCGAATTGTTGAGAAAAAAATAGCATGGTTAAAAAAACATATATTGTACGATAATTATTAACAGAGTTATTGAATTGTTAAGTAAGCAGTGAGAACGACCGGGCGCGCGCAGCCTCGAGCCCCCCACCACGCCGCCCGGCCTCATTTCTCCGACTGACGGCGCTCGACGAACTTAAGGTATTACTATCGCAAACTGGGTTGAAATAGGATTTTCTTAAAATTTTGTGTAGATATTCTTGACATTAAAACGAACAACTTTTCTATAAGACGAAATATTTTCTGACGTCTAGAATTTGAGATATTTAATTACCAATTTCTTATTTTCTCCATCTAAACCCGTATAAATTGAAGTTGCGTTTCGTTTATCATAAATTACAAGAAAAATGGATTCAGGATTTTTCTGAAAAAAATTGAACTCATAGTCAGGAATTTAAAAAATTTTATGATACCAGAATGGAATATTTCTGACGTATAGTTTTTAAGAAAATAAATAAATTATTAATACAGATTATAAGAGTCCATCGGGGAGAAGTCGGCAATTATAACGTGTGGCAACACCGCTCTGCCTTCTGGAAATTTCAACACGGTAGGCTCACGCAGTGTGTATGTATGCAACACGACAAAATAGCGTCAGTGACCAGCGATGTTGCCACGTTTATGCCACTGAGTGTCGGACATTAGTGTACGAGCATGCGTATACGTCCGATATCAATGTGTGCAGTTAGGAACGTATCAAAACTTTTACTGCCCGATACTTTAAAAAATATTTAACTAATTTGTGAATATTTTTGTTTTAATTTTACTATACACTATTATGTTTTCATTCGAGAGTCAGAACTATTAAGATTGCATAGCATTTTAGATAAAACAATTTCCACCTCTTTTGGGTTGTTCGGGATAATTTTTCTCTGACCTCTCTTGCCCCCAATCTTAGTGGTGATATGAGCGATAGTAATACCTTAAGACAGTTCTATCGGTACAGTCAAATCAAAAGTTTTTTTTTAGTTTATCTCCGTACCATATGATTTTGAAGCTTAAGTTTATTAAGAAAAGTTGTTGAAAATTCATTCACGAACATCATACTATAAATTCAAGGTCGTCTAAGGTGACATATACTCGCTACGTACGTTTGCAAATCATGAAAAATAGTTTCTTAAGATTAAAAAAAAACTACGGGAAGCTTCTTTGAAGTATTATAAAGTGACATGCGAATTTTCAACAAGTTTCACCATCTCAAAGTCGAGATATTTAGGATTGAAAATTGCAATATTTAACACGTGCTCTTATGGGAGAGCGCCGAAAATTATGATTTTTAACAATAAATATCTCGATAACTACGAGGTCAAACCTCTTCAAATTTGGCACACGTATGTAGATCATATCATAGAAGGCTTGTGCAATTTTTCAACGAGATACTAAAAAAACGATTAAACGAAAGAACTACGTTAAACCAATTTTTTTCTTATTCAATACAACGCACCTAGAGATTCGAAAAAATTCACGGTGATTCCTTGGGGTGTTGAGAGATATTTGATATTTTTTTCCCTCCCCTCAATATCAATTACAACAACAATAAACAAACCAACACTTAAACACCGTTATCTCCGGTTCCAATCAAGATATTCAATTTTTTTAAAATTTGAATTACTCGTCAAATAACGGGCAAGTACAATCCATCATAATATTTACAATAATATGCAAATTCTCGGAGATATTTCTAATTGTTTAAAAGCAAAACATTTCAAGTAGCCAAAAAATTGTGATTTTCGAGTACAAATTTTTTTTTTCATTCATGGAATGTACTAGTAACGAACCGACCTCATGACTTTTTGGCAATCCGTAGGCCAATGAAATGAGAAAGGGCAGATGATCTACAAATTTTGGCTTGTTGCGGATTGTTGCTCAATTATATAAGACAGGCAAAAAAGCTTTGCATGATAATTTTGAAGACACTTTACATTACGTGTACCATGAG
This sequence comes from Netelia inedita, assembly GCA_964017225.1. Classification (NCBI taxonomy): domain Eukaryota; kingdom Metazoa; phylum Arthropoda; class Insecta; order Hymenoptera; family Ichneumonidae; genus Netelia; species Netelia inedita. The sequence goes on from OZ024924.1 coordinate 22,240,751, forward strand.
TTTCAAAGGCACACGTTGTTTATTCATCAATTTATAACAAAAAATGTAAATTTTTTATTTCCACGGGACTGTACATTTTGCAACTAAACAAATAATGATAATCGATCTCACGACGGCTTGTTTTTTCAAGAATGATGAGACGAACAACTTTTATTTGAACACTTTTCATGCACAACCCGTAACAAAGACGTTATTTAACAAAATGTGGGGTCTCAAAAGTTTAAACAATCGTTACGGACAAACCCAGGCCTAACTTTTTGGGGGGTAAGTGAACTTTATGGGGGCACAACCATAAAAGTTGGTCAAAAGAAAATACTAAAAAGTCTATTCGTTCGTGAAAAAACCCTGAAGAGAGTATACGCGGAACTATGCTAATAAATATTTTGGGTTTTAATGTTTGCAGGTCAGATGCCTCGTCGATTACGGTAAATTGGAAGTCGATAACGGGCAGGTGGTGAATCTGAAGATGAACACCCACCATCTGTTGCCACGAGCACAGGCCGAGCCTCTTGTGAGGCAAGGAATTCTTGAGCATATTAATTCGTAATGCGTAACACTGCATGTTCATGCTAAAGGACGGTACTCTATCAAATCATATTTTTCAAATATACGGCAGTACGGATCGACTACCGAAGCGAGTAAATTCTGGATGAAATTTTACCATACACGTGGCGAATATTATAAAAATACAAATATAATGTTTCCATAAAAACAAATACTCCATACGTAAATACTCTATTCTCATGCTGGAAGAGTATTTTTGTTTAAAAGGTTTTTGAATGCATTTCTTTTTTTTTCATTCCCTCGCCTCCCCCCACCTTACCAATATACAAAAACTGTTTACAAAATAATATGAAAGAAAGAAATTCTTCTATCAAGCATATATCTTTGCAGATATCCGGGTGTATATATACCCATTCAGAAATATGTCTGTACACTACACACTATATATACTAGCGTGCTCCAAAAGTTCCCGAAATTACCATCCCGCGATGCTCTGACAATGAGTCAGATGATTTGAGTTTTTTTTGTTACGTTGCTACCAAATTTCGTCGCCATAGCTTGACATTTGTAACAGTTATACCGTCTCGTGTACATCTATTTCTGCATGTGTTTTCGATTTTGTACAGTTGTAAGAATGGAGTTGAATTTGCAACAACGAAATGGTATTGAATTTTGCGTTAAAAATGGATTCCATGGTGTGAAAACCGTGGAAACGTTGGGAACCTGTTTCGGCAGTGATACTCTAAAGAAAACAGGCGTTTATGAGTGGCATGAACGCTTCAGAAGTGGTCGTGAATCCGTTGAGGATGACGAACGCAGTGGCTGGCCGTCGACACCTAAAACCGATGAAAACATCAATAAAGTGAAAGGAATGTTGACCAATAATCGCAAAGTAACTATCAGAGAGCTGGCTGGCAAAGGACTTAAACATTGCTTATTTGGGCGTTACGGGGGGTTTGCGTGAAGCAATTCGCCGAAAAAGAAAGGATTTGTTGATTTGATTTGATTTGATTGTTTGATTTGATAACGCACCATCGCATTGTACCATTGTTATGCATGAATATTGACCAAGAACGAATCGAATACCATCCAACAGCCATTGAATTCATCTGATATGGCTCCCTGCGATATTTTTTTCTATTCGATCGAGGAAAAAACCACTGCGCGGAAGGTTTTCTAACAGCCGAAAGGAAGTAATGAAAAAATCGAAGACGGCTCTGATGGCTATATCGACAATAGAGTTCCATAAATGTTTCGAGAGCGGGATCACGCGCTGGCCAAAGTGCGTTGCAGTCGGTGGAAAGTGCTTTGAAGGGGACAATATCGCTTTTGATGGATAAACTTGTATTTTGAATTATCTGAATAAATTCCGGGAACTTTTTGGTCAAAGTAGTATATACATAACCGAAGCAGTGAAATCGGTTCGCGCGACTCTGATGTTTTCGCTTCGTCTCTTTCTCGAACGAGGCCTCTAGTACAGGCAAATAGGGATCCAGTAACTCTTGTCGATTCTGCATTTTTTCCCAACCGCAATTTTTTTTGATAGATAGGTTCAGTATGTCGTACTGAATGTAAATCCACAAAATGCCCCCAAAATGGCGGCGCGGATATGCCGCCATTTTGCCAAAAACCGTTTCGGCCTATATCTCCGTAACCGTGCACTTGAGGCCAAAACTGCTAATAACCTTTATTATATATAATGAAATTTCCTATCTCTTTTGTTAAATATTTTTTTTGTATCACTTACCGTTTACGACTTATATGACTATTACTGTTCGTTTTCTGACTTTTTCTTTTTTATTGACCGATATCTCTTCTAATAATTGTTTAAACAAAAAACTGCTAATAATCAAACTTTTAAAGCGACAAATTTTCTACAGCTTTTACTTTGAACTTTTTTTTCTAAAATTAATATTTTTGAAGTTATACCGCGTTAAATGTTCGCGTTCGCGTCCGCGTTCAACGCAGCTACCGGGTGCAAGGTTAATAAAAATAAAGTATGCATAGTGTAACGATGAAAATTCAATAAATATGTGAAAAATATGCATGCTAGTGACATAATCAGCAATAAATAATTTGTCTTCTTACCTGCACAAAACAGCAACTACCTGTTGAAATATTTTTTAAATTTATATCTTATTTTATACAATTGAATAGTACTTTACCTCGAATCGCTCCTCGATTATTATCAAATAATTAATAATATACTGATGGCATAATGAAACAAACAAATAAGAAAACGGGAAATTTATTTAAAAATAGATAGGAAATTTATTTTCAAATAGATACAACTGAAAGTGAATCACGCATATTCTTCGACCCTCGTGCGTTTCGCGGGCGGTGAAGATTCAAATGCATCCTCCTCTTTCTCTTCGTCATCTTTTTTGGTGGCATATACAGATTGTAACGCCTCCATTAATTTTTTGTCGAGGGTCGATAAATTTTCTATCTATTTTTAAATAAATTTCCCGTTTTATTATTTGTTTGTTTCATTATGCCATCAGTATATTATTAATTATTTGATAATAATCGAGGGGCGATTCGAGATAAAGTACTATTGAATTGTATAAAATAAAATATAAATTTAAAAAATATTTCAACGGGTAGTCGCTGTTTTGTGCAGGTAAGAAGGCAAATTATTGATTGCTGATTATGTCACTAACTTGCATATTTTTGACATATTTATTGAATTCTCATCATTACACTATGCATACTTTGTTTTTATTAACGGGGTTCGACATATGCGAAAGCACCTATCCGACCTTTTTTGCTTCAAATTAAGATATCTCCAAAACTATTCAACATTTTTCGACGATCTTTTTTTAGTTTTGTTCAGAAATACTTTATTAATAATTTTGTATGTAGTTTTAGAAGATATTCAAATGAGAAAAGTTTTGGGACCAATTCAAAGTCGAAAAACATTGGTTCCGAAAATGCTCATTTTCAATATACCTTTTCTCAGGAACCATACGGTCGATTTTCACCATTTTTGTTGTGGGTATATATTAAAGTGTTATAAACATTGCATTCAGCTATTTTTTCGATATTTTGTTTCAAACTTTTTTGATGTTTTGAAATTTTTTAAAAATTTTGACCACGTTTTTTTACCATCAAATATTTTTTTCAAAAAAATGGCCAGACACAATATTTATAACACTTTAATATATACCCACAACAAAAATGGTGAAAATCGACCGTATGGTTCCTGAGAAAAGGTACATTGAAAATGAGCATTTTTCGAACCAATGTTTTTCGACTTTGAATTGGTCCCAAAACTTTTCTCATTTGAATATCTTCTAAAACTACATACAAAATTATTAATAAAGTATTTCTGAACAAAACTAAAAAAGATCGTCGAAAATTTTTGAATAGTTTTGGAGATATCTTAATTTAAAGCAAAAAAGGTCGGATAGGCGCTTCCGAATATGTCGAACCCCGTTAACCTTGCACCCGGTAGCTGCGTTGAACGCGGAATCGAACGCGAACATTTAACGCGGTATAACTTCAAAAATATTAATTTTAGAAAAAAAAGTTCAAAGTAAAAGTTGTAGAAAATTTGTCGCTTTAAAAGTTTGATTATTAGCAGTTTTTTGTTTAAACAATTATTAGAAGAGATATCGGTCAATAAAAAAGAAAAAGTCAGAAAACAAACAGTAATAGTCATATAAGTCGTAAACGGTAAGTGATACAAAAAAAATTATTTAACAAAAGAGATAGGAAATTTCATTATATATAATAAAGGTTATTAGCAGTTTTGGCCTCAAGTGCACGGTTACGGAGATATAGGCCGAAACGGTTTTTGGCAAAATGGCGGCATATCCGCGCCGCCATTTTGGGGGCATTTTGTGGATTTACATTCAGTACGTCATACTGAACCTATCTATCAAAAAAAATTGCGGTTGGGAAAAATGCAGGAAGAAATGTACTATTTGCCTGTACTACTCGGCGTTTGGCCCGCCTTGGTGTATCGGGGCTTTGTAGCATACGCGCGCCATACCATCTAGCGGTAGTCAGCTGTGGCTTTTAGCCAAATGCTGCGAGGCAAAAGGAATTCCTAAACGATAGATGATAAATAGAATTGCTATATGCTGTTGTCATGGCGATGATATCCTTAGGTTTACGTATGCAGACGCACAACAATTGTGTAAACGTCATTATATTAGAATATCTGACTGACAAGATCTTGGCTTATTGTGCACTGGGCTATTGGTAAAATTCTTACAAATATATGTATATATATATGCACAGCTGCTACTGATCTGTGTTTCAATGCATCGATAAGTACCCAGTACAGATGCAAGTAAAATATTCTTATAAAAGTAGATAGAAAGATCTTTTTTAGTAAACAATGTCATACATGAGAAAACATTATTCATACGTCAACCATTTCTGACGCATTATGCCAACTCAGAAATATGAGAAAAATTTGATGAGCTTAATTATATGCCAATTGCTTCCATTGGGCTGGAGAACTTATGATTCGCAATTGGCAGGTATCTCTCTTGTTTTTGAGGACCATAATCATAACTTGGAGCACTGCCAACTTAAATAGATTCTTCCGTGCGGACAACTCACTCGTCCGTTATCTCAGTTATTTCACGTGATGACCTTGGAAAGTAAAACATATAGGTATTGATCTTTTGGCAGTTATATTTCGATTAATCGCCGCACAGCAGAAAATGACTGGCGTTTTGCATCTCCATTGCAAATACCTTCTCATTTTTTGCGCCGGAATAGATTACTGGTTACGATCAAAAGTCCCAAAGATAAATAAAAGACCGTAAAGTTTTCAGACTAGAAATAATCATCCAATTATTTATCGACGATGATATATTCGCACTTATTATGTATACAAAAGGAATTGTACAATTATATAATCGGGATTAATCGATTAAGCCCAATATGTGCGGATGTATTACATTATTTAATAGTCTTTTGTCCACGAATACGATCAACTATCGCAAGTACACACTTTCTTATACATAATTACAAGTACGAAAAATAGTGCTTCGCATATATGAGAATGGGAGAAGGATACAAAGTTTGAATCTGTTTTTAAAGACACGTTCTTATTCCCTTAGAAAATAACAATCTTTATATTATGGTGTTGTCGTATTAGGGCGCCGAACAAATGTACGTTGTAAAAAGATCACTCAAGTAGCATCTACAAAAAAGGTTGTTGGTTCATGATGCCAGTTATAAAATGACTGTCAAATTCGATATTCGACGCTACATATATACTAATATCGGCTCGATACCTTTTTTACGATCACACCCTTTTGCTAGAAATAAGATATTCAAATAATATTCCCATTTTTCCCCAGCCGGACCACTATTTATATGCTGTAATCACTTGTCACTATCTTATGGGCGCCATATGTTCAATAGTTGCCTTCGAAATAAGTTAGGAGCATGTGGTAGCTCCACTACGTGGGTTATACAGCTTGAGTGAATTCGTTCAGAAAGTGAATTGCCATTCGGCTATGTTTGCGCGTATATGTAATCCCAAAAACGGTTTTATAATAGCAACACCTTTTTTATTCGGCAATGCTTCAATGATCCTTTCCATTTCGCTAGCTTGCGGTTATCTCGCTCTTATACTTATGCTCTTATACTCTGAATATAGTCATTAGTGATTTCCAGGATTCTGGCCGCAGAATTCATACTCTGTAACTTCTTCACGGCCAATTATAGCCAAAATTGTGTTTTCCTTGCACTTTCTGAGTAAATTGTATACGGTTGCCCGTCGTGTAATACACTCGGCTAAAAAGAGAATCGCCTTTATAACGAAATCTATATATTGAGTGGTTACTTTTGAATAATAGATCGGCCGAACAATCGATACATCAGGATCGGGAGCGTAAGTCGACCAAGGTCGTTTGGAATACTTTTGCAATTCAATGCATATACACATACGGAAACGCACATAAAAACACGCAGCCTCACCCACGTATACACGCAGGCAAGTAGGAATTTATATATATATATATACAGGGTGAATCATAATGGGTGGTCACCACTTTTTGATGGTATTTACCATGCGTCGTAAATTACCGACTACCTACAACTGGATTGCTTGACCGCTCCAGAGATGGCAGCTGCTTAGTGACAAGCAACTACATTCATGCATCTTCGCCGATTTCGATGACATTTGGTATGCTTGTAGAATGGATAAAAATACAAGATATGAAAAAACTTCAAATTGCAACAACGTTTATTTTTTCGCGTACTATACACTGGATATCAGGATGGTGCAGATAGCAACAAATCTCTTATTATTTATTGCAAATTTGTAATTTTTTCATACGTATCTCCGAGAGTTTTTAACCGATTGGGATGCAAATTAACATAAAGGTAGAGGATGAAAAAATAAAGTTGACGGGTTCATTATTTTTTCGATATCTCATAATTAAGGGGTTGAAACTGCCCCTCGATTTTTTAGTCAATTGCATCGTATGATCGGGTGGCCTTTTGCCATTCCGGGTTAAATTTACGTTAATATAAGTTCGTTTGAATACACGAATACATATTTGTAAATTCCACTCACCCCCTCCCCCAACCATACCCCTCGCGAACGTTCGAAGTTCTTACCGTGTGGCATGGACAAAAATTTGTAGATATAAAAATGGGATGAAATGAAAATGCAATGAGTCGAAATAGTCTGTACAAATTAATCCGATCATACGATACAATTGACTAAAAGATCGAGGGGCAGTTTCAACCCCTTAATTATGAGATAGCGAAAAGATAACAAACCCGTCAACTTTATTTTTTCATCCTCTACCGTTATGCTAATTTGCATCCCAATCGGTTAAAAACTCTCGGAGATACGCATGAAAAAATTACAAATTTGCAATAAATCACAAGAGATTTGTTGCTATCTGCACCATTCTGATATCCAGTGTATAGTACGCGAAAAAATAAACGTTGTTGCAATTTGAAGTTTTTTCATATCTTGTATTTTTATCCATTCTACAAGCATACCAAATGTCATCAAAATCGCGCGAAGATGCATGAATGTAGTTGCCTGTCACTAAGCAGCTGCCATCTCTGGAGCGGTCAAACAATCCAGTTGTAGGTAGTCGGTAATTTACGACGCATGGTAAATACCATAAAAAAGTGGTGTCCACCCATTATGATTCACCCTGTATATATATACAGGGTGTTATAAAAGTCTGGAAACGGTGGAATATCTCAAAAATAAAGCATTTTAGAGAAAAATGTTTCAGACAAAAGTTGTATGGTTCCGAATGAGCTAGAAGATGGTGCCATTGAATTGACCTTGAGGAGTCATTTGAAGGTCACGTGAAGGTCACCTCAATTTTTTTAAATGGCACCCCCTATTTTTTATTACATATTCTTGTAGCTGATCTCGAGAGCTTTCCAAAACACTATAATTAAATGTTTTTTCATCAATTACTTTTCGAGTTATAAGTCTTCAAAAGTACAATACCGCCGGCATTAGCGTTAACCGAGATTTAACATTTGGAGGTTGCACGGTCGGATTTACATCTCTTGTGTGCGTGTGTGTGCACGCACGCCCCCCCCCCCCCCCCCACACATACACACACACACACACACACACACACACACACACACACACACACACACACACACACACACACGCGCGCGCGCGCACACCCACACAAGAGATGTAAATCCGACCGTGAACCACCCCCACATGGTACATCTCGGTTAACGCTAATGCCGGCGGTATTGTACTTTTGAAGCCTTATAACTCCAAAAGTAATTGATGAAAAAACATTTAATTATAGTGTTTTGGAAAGCTCTCGAGATCAGCTACAAGAATATGTAATAAAAAATAGGGGGTGCCATTTAAAAAAATTGAGGTGACCTTCACGTGACCTTCAAATGACTCTTCAATTCAATAGCACCATCTTATAGATCATTCGGAACCATACAACTTTTGTCTGAAACATTTTTCTCTAAAATGCTTTATTTTTGAGATATTCGACCGTTTCCAGACTTTTATAACACCCTGTATATATATATATATACAGGGCGATTTTCCTAAGGTATAGCACCATTTATTCTGGGGTAGATGGGACCATTACAAACAAAAGTTGCAAATAAACATTAGGGATATTTTTTATAGTTTACGAGATATCAATTTTTGAAGTTTGTCCAATCAGATCGCGCCGAGAAGCGTTGGAGCCGCCCACTCTCCGCCCTAGCCGTAGATATAGCACAGTTTAGAGCGTTACATTTGGGATCGGAAAATTCAGAGCAGTCAATTATTATTATTTTATTACGCAGTGATTTTTATTTGGCGCGCTCGGCAAAATTCAGAGCAGTCAATGCCCGACAAATAAAAATAACTGCGGAATAAAATAATAATAATTGACTGCTCTGAATTTTGCAATCCCAAATGTAACGCCCTAAACTGTGCTATATCTACGGCTAGGACGGAGAGTGGGCGGCTCCAACGCTTCTCGGCGCGCTCTGATTCGATCAACTTTAAATATTCATATCTCGTAAACTATTAAAAATATCCCTAATGTTTATTTGCAACTTTTGTTTGTAATTGTCCCATCTACCCCAGAATAAACGGTGCTATACCTTAGGAAAATCGCCCTGTATATGTATTTATATATACATATATATATGGGGCATTGCACGTAAAAACGACCCGCCCCCTTTTAATCTTGCTAAAATTGTTATACGTCACACAACTCCACTAAAGAAATCATGTGAATTTTTTCAAAATTCTTTTTGAAAAAACCGACAATAGTTATGAATTTTGAGAAAAATGCTTATAACTTTTTCAATAATAGCTTAATCGAGACGTTTTTTCAAATTTTTCGCTTTTTCGTACTCTAATTTCGATTCGTGCTCTAAGTTTCGATGATAATATAAATTTAAGTTGATATATCTTTTTCTTTTTCATCATATCATTATTTATTTTATCATCAAAACAAAGTTAGATTACGAAAAAATGAAAATTTTGTTTTCAATTGAAAAAAAATTACATGGAAAAATCTGCCCATTATGAATATTATGGCATTAAACCCAGAATAAGTCAAAGTTAAAAAAAAGAAAATCAAAAATCCAAAATGACGGTTTTGGACAAATTTATGGGTTTCTCTGAAAATTTTTAAAATTTCCTAGAATATGACTTTACGTATTTTTTTCTGAAAAGTATCAAGGAAAAAACGAAAAGTTTGAAAAAAATGTCTCGATTAAGCAATTTTTGAAAAAGTTATGAGCGCTTTTTTCATAGTGCATAACTTTTTTTTGGTTGGATAAACAAAAGTGAAACAATTCACAAATGAGTTTTTAGTGGGGTAGTATGACATATAAAAAATTCAGTAAAATTACAAGGGGTTGGGTTCAAACGTTGTCGATTTAACGTCTAATGACCCATATAATTTGTCGGGCATTGACTGCTCAGAATTTTGCCGAGCGCGCAAAATAAAAATGACTGCGTAATAAAATAATAATAATTGACTGCTCTGAATTTTGCGATCCCAAATATAACGCCCTAAACTGTGCTATATCTACGGCTAGGGCGGAGAGTGGGCGGCTCTAACGCTTCTCGGCGCGCTCTGATTGGATCAACTTTAAATATTCATATCTCGTAAACTATTAAAAATATCCCTAATGTATATTTGCAACTTTTGTTTGTAATGATCCCATCTGCACCAAAATCCCGTTTGAGAAACCTTACGGAATTCACCCTGTATATATATTTGACTGTGTCATTTTTGGGCTATTTTTTTCATCCTGGTACCAGGCTTTAAACTAGCAGGAAGGTAAAAAAAGAAGTCTGTAGAAATTTGAGCTCTTAATATTAATATTTAGAAGTTGCTAGAAAACACATCTATTTCCCATTTAAATAACACAGGGAAATGTTTGTTTTTACGTTTGGAATTTTATACCACGGCCATGGCATATTGTACAAACAAGCTGCCGGTATATTCTTATAGAGAATTGAATGCTCTACGAAAAAGATCTCTTATACTTTTTTGATAAACTTAGCCATTCAAATGATATTCGATTTCGAAGTTCAAAATGTATGAAAATTCGTCGTTTATTTAATATTACAGCAAAACTATTGACTCTATTGAATAACATCGGATGACTTTTGTGTATATCATTAAATTTACTATGCGTTCTTTAATTTTGCATTAATAAATATTGGTAGACATTTTTTAAGGGTTTAAGGGTTTGAGCCGTTTAAAGCATCGTATTTTTTTGAACAAATTTATTGATTAAAAGTTATAAATATTTAATAATTGATTATATTGTGGTCATATATAAATCTTTATTTTTATTATTTTATTCTATATCAAAGCGTGGTTTACTTCAACTTCTGCTATCTTACGATTAGTGCATAACAAAGATTTGGAGTTAATGCAAATATTGTTTTATTATAATACATAGAAACCCTCTATTTCGCGAGCTACTACTAGTAATCTGGCTGACCATTTATTCGATGAGAACATTTTAACAAAAATAAACAAAAATGATTGAAGTGATGAAAAGTCAGGATGTTACTATAGTTATTTACAAACGTCAAATAGCTCATGGAAATAAGCTAGAAATAATATTAAATAAAGATATTAGTGGATTTGTCTAAAAAATTCTGTTAAATTATTTGAAAAGTTTGACTTGCCATACGTTTTTCTTACAATTAAAGGAGATGTCCTGTCATGGCCGCATAATGATAATTATCTAGAAATTTTAGCGTTCTTCAAGACATTGAAAGTTGTCAATGGGCGTGCATAGCGTGGAGTAGCATTGTTAGAAGAAGACAATGCCTGCTGCTTAACTAAAAATGAAAAGCAATATACGTACCTAGTACAAGTAATAAAACAGCATCGCAAAAAATATCCCACTTGTAATTAAAAAAAACACTCTAATTATTATTATTTCAATGGCATTTTTTTAGTTTGGTATGACAAAATGTAAAATAATTAAAACAAAAAATAAACAATATTTCCGGTGTAATAAATTATCAAATATTTATGATTTTTAATCAATAAATTTGTTTTGAAAAAACTCGAGGAAACACTGTTTTTCTCTGTTATTGGGAACAAAGAATGATATTTTACTTGTGATTATTTTGTTCATTTTTTTATAGATATTGCAACAAGTACTAGCTCATCAGAACCAGTTTTATGTCAAAAAATAAGGTTCTAAAGTCTTAGAAAATCATCTATCAATATTTATTAACTGTAAATTAAAGAATGTTGATAGTAAATTTAATGATCTACAAAAAGTCATTTGTCTTATTCAATAGAGCTGTATTATTTTTAAAAAACGATGAATTTTCATACATTTTAAACTTTGAACTCGAATATCATTTGCATGGATAAGTTTACCAAAAAAGTATAAGAAATCTTTTTTGTAGAGCATGTAATTCTCTATGAAATCATGTCATGAGTTTGTCTGTACAGTATGCCATGGCCTCGGTATAAAATTCCAACCATAAAAATAAATTGTCCCCGTGTTATTTAAATGGAAAATAGAAATTTGCGAAGCGCGATCCTTAAATATTAATATTCTAATAACGTTAAAGATTAATATTAAGTGCTCAAATTTTAAGGGGCTTCTTATGTCGCCTTCCTCCAAGTTTACAACCATGTACCCAGATGAAAAAAAAGTTTCTCAAAAATAACACACCCTAATATATATAATATATGTGGTATTGGGGTTTGGATTGGTCCACTATTAACCGCCGAATTATCGACAACACATAATTCGTCCGCCATACTGATATCAAGTTTTTTTTGTAAATATTTATAGTGTAGACCATTTTGCTCACTCAAGCATAAACGTTTTCGCAATATTCAAGATACTATTTTCATGTAGAGTCATTTTCGTTGTTTCAAGCTTACAATTGCCATCAGTCACTTAAAAGTATATATTTAACAACGTTCTTCTATGCAAAGAAGTACATATTTCCCGATCAAAAGTGGTATTTCGCATTAGGATAGTATCAAAATTTAGCATCACAATTATGATTAACTTTAGATTCGGGTATCAGTGCTATTCCAAATTTTTCAATACATATTTTATGATAATTCCATTGTAAGAACGAGCGTTCCTTTATAAATGAAGTAATAGTCCTATTTGACGAACTTTGTAAGTGGTGTAAGCTCGTGCACCTGAAATATCCAATTATACACTGCTTAATAGATAGTATATGCCAGTATTTAATAAAATAAGAGCCCGTTATCGATCCCTCAGCACTTATTGTTAGTGAGACAAGAGAAGACGACGAAAATTCAGCTTTATCTTACAGTATTATCGTAAATACACGATGTTTTCATATCCCGTATTAGAGTTTGCATTTGTTTATAGTGTGTTTTTTCTTCGGTTTATAAATCGATTTTTCACTGGATTCTCAGACTTCGATGAATTTTGTACACAAATTTATTCGCTAAATACGAGAACAATACTAAGGAGATGAAAAAATACTGTTCTGGAAGAAAAAGTAATTTGTAAGAATATCTATTTGTATCGCTATTTATTTTACTATATAAATTTCTTGTGTTATTTTTTCTATAATATTTTCCTGATCGATAACAGTCATACTTATTTTTTCCTGGAGCATGTGAGAATTTTGGTTCAAAAACCCGGCGAGTACAGTGTTAAAATAAAATCATGTATGTCTACGGAAAAATTAGATGTTAGAACTACAGACGATAATAAAGGTCGGTGCTATATGGCACCGTGGTTAATAGCGGAGTAACCCCTATATATACAGGGCGATTTTCCTAAGGTATAGCACCGTTTATTCTGGGGTAGATGGGACCATTACAAACAAAAGTTGCAAATAAACATTAGGGATATTTTTTATAGTTTACGAGATATCAATTTTTGAAGTTTGTCCAATCAGATCGCGCCGAGAAGCGTTGGAGTCGCCCACTCTCCGTCCTAGCCGTAGATATAGCACAGTTTAGGGCGTTACATTTGGGATTGCAAAATTCAGAGCAGTCAATTATTATTATTTTATTCCGCAGTCATTTTTATTTGTCGGGCATTGACTGCTCTGAATTTTGCCGAGCGCGCCAAATAAAAATGACTGCGTAATAAAATAATAATAATTGACTGCTCTGAATTTTGCGATCCCAAATGTAACGCTCTAAACTGTGCTATATCTACGGCTAGGGCGGAGAGTGGGCGGCTCCAACGCTTCTCGGCGCGATCTGATTGGACAAACTTCAAAAATTGATATCTCGTAAACTATAAAAAATATCCCTAATGTTTATTTGCAACTTTTGTTTGTAATGGTCCCATCTACCCCAGAATAAATGGTGCTATACCTTAGGAAAATCGCCCTGTAGATGCCCGGTCTTTCAATTCGACGAATCTTCATTACTCTTTTGGTTTTACTTTTTAATTTTGCCGCAATAAATTGCAATACCCGGTTACATTATATTATTCCCGACATTCTTCGTGTATTAAAACGGACAGGCTATGGATCCATAGTTTGGTCCCATACATTTACTGGATAGATAGATTATTTGAATTTGCTTGGTATATATCCGATTATGTCGTCGATTTTCGATATATAGTTGATTAGGTACATATAGTTAATATGATCGTGACTGAAGTCACATAAATATTTCGTCGTTATTTATGAATTTCAACATAGCTCTACGATCATAAATGAAACCTAATTCAAAAATAACGGTGTCGCGATTGTTGTCGATAGATCGTGAAAAAGGGCGTTTCCGTAAAAAATATCGAGATACATTAGTGTCCAGAATAGGAAGTCGTGTAAGTGAACGAAATATAGCCATCTCCCTCTCGACTATAGAGAGATCATTTTTTCTTCGTTTTATGTTTTCTTCTGCTTTACTATAGCTATGTCGACAGAGTCCCATAAAAATTATTACGCCGTGTTAAGTGGTAACAGCTTACGGTCATGTCCGAAACGGTCATGTGCCTTCTAAAATGAGTGAACCATTTTGATGGGATTCGGCGATGGGCGTTAATATAATGGTCCCAATTGTAGTAAGAACGAACGAGCATCAGCATGACATTTGGTAAAGGAGTTTAATGGAAGGTTACTCGAATTACTCGTTTGCTGGGGAACTAGCTCGTATACAATTACTGGTGTATACAACGGTACAAAGAGACGGCAGACAGCAATACCGATCTTTCAACTATAGAGGTTGCCTTCATGACGTCATTTCTAGAATATCACTCTGCGTTCGTTCCCAATAAATTCGTTTTTTCTTTTTTCTTTTAAATGTTCTGGTATGGGTTTGAATTGGGTTTGGGTTTGGCACACATGCGATTTACGTATGTGTGCCAAACGTGCGTGCATGTGTGGGCGAGTGTGTGCGTGCTTGAATCAGTGCGAGCGGGCGCGCGCGTATGTTGTCTTTTTGGGATGTTACACACACAATGTATAATTGTCTAGACTAATTAATAATTTGTTGAAAAATAAACGATCATCAGAAGGAGAAAATATAACTAAAGGAAAAACCGCTTTTAATTCATTATTCTATATACATCATTTTTTCGAGGCATCTTAGATCATTAGTAGTGTATAGTAAATAATATTAATAAATATACGTACGTATGTTTTTGGATATGCACAATTATTTATGAACCCAAGGACACCCAATTACACGTATGTGACAGTTTTAGGATATCCTTTCGATTTATTTATCTTTCGCAAATTATGATTTCCATTCGTTTCTTTCGACTTCATTGACACGATTTTTTAAATCACACATCAATTAACCATACACTAATAGTTTCAAAAAGATGTGCTGTCGCGAATTACTTTGGTTCAATTCTTATTTTATCGCTGTATGTTTTTTTGGTTATTCACCTTCTCGAATAGTATTTTCTTAACAAACTTGGTCTCGGAATTTAATGCTAATTGATATATACCCATTAAGTATCACTCTAAATACAGCCCGTAGGATAAAATTCAAATTTCGCCGTGTTGTTTCGTTTTCGTTTTCGACTGATCGTGGATCGTCCAAGCGACGTGTATTGACATTTACAAGGACACAAATTTATTGGTTCGACGCGGTCGCACGGTATTTTCTTTGTACATTTTTCCTACGAAATTCGTGCTATTCTTTTCAATTCTTGCCATATTTCGTACGACCCATTTATAATCATAGCTTACAGTACAAATTGTTTTTTGTAATTTTTTATACGAGTCGGATTTTTTTGAAAACCTCGTATTACAGCTTATTTACAAAAATGGGCGGGAGATATGGATAGGGATTCGGAAGATGCGTAAACATTTTTTGAAAGAACGAAAAAATATCACCATTTGAATCAATGAGACGCTTTCCTCTTTCGTAATTTCCGCAAACACCTCTTCTCGTTCTACACCTGATACATCTTTGACGAAGAATGAAGGAGTAAGGTTACGCTATCGATTTTGCTTTGCTACCGATTCTCTCGCTCTTTCTCACTGCGTCTCCTTTTGTGTGTTGTGGCTTGACCTAACGAGGTGTACAACCCCACCTTTGCAAGTACGCTAGAGTCACTGACAAATATCATACAATATACAGCACTACATTGTAACAGTTACAAATCGTGTCCAGCCAAAATGTACGCAACTGTAGGTAAAATAATATAAATAAAATGAAAGCGCAGCAGCTCAATTGTCATTCATGATGATTAGCGAAATAATAATAATGTGGGAGTTTCACGTGTATACCCTTCTTCTGGGGTTTTATACACCTATATTTTACTACCTATCTCTCAACCATATTCCTCCGACATCCTTATTAGCTGTCCCGGCTGCAACCGCTTCGCTTATCCCCCTAACTCCTGTATCGCATTTGCCGCGGACGGAGGGAAACTGTAGAAAACCTCCGCCGATACAGGTCGGTACTTACCTAGTCTCTCCCAGTGGCAATGCGAGTAAACTCAAGCACGTCTACCAGAGGCGCCTAGGACCGGCATCCCCTCAGTTGCGACGATGGGCCACCCGGTGTTCGACCAAGGCGTCACCATCCGCGCGATGAGAACCACCTTGCGGGAGCATCCCGGCAGAACACCGACCTCCCACTCATCACAGCGAGGTTTTTGTTGGGCATTTGTTTTGGAGGGATCCAAACCACCAGGATTGCAGAAAAAACACATAGAAAATGTTTCCATTGGTGTCGGCTGCGGGGATCGAACCCTGGTCCGCTGAGTGCGGGCCCAGAGCCTTACCCACCGAGCTACTGCGCTCCTTTTGATTAGCGAAATAATAAGATACAGCCGAAGTTACATCTAACTTAAATATACCGCCCTGAATTTTTACGGCAAGGAAAACGTAATTTCAATATTTTCATGATCGAACCCTTTTTCCAATGTCAACATTTTTTCAATCTATTTACAAAAAATACAAATAAAATAGAAAAGGAACTGGTTCTTTTTCGCACGTAGTCTGGTTTCAGTAGCCTCCTTTCAGCACACACAGATGAATTATCATCGCGAATGTAACAAAAGACGCAGTCAGGGCATATGACATTACTAAGCGCTTTGGAAGAATTTGGTGACTATCGAAATAAGGCTTCAATGTTTTTTTGTTATTAATTTTTGCTGACTCTTGGAAACACTTGGATCGATCTCGTCCTGTTTACCTAATCACCGTTTGCGACACTCGAGAGATTTCGTTTCCCTTCGTTCTCTTCGTTTTCAGGTCGTAATTGACAATATTTTTTTCTTCAAGTTAAAGTTGTACAAGAAAATCTTGCTGGTACGTTTTTCTTAATCGTATATTCTGTTTTAAAACGAGCAAACGACGTTGTTTGGAGTTATAAACAATCAACGTCGATTGCGTGTGAACCCAATGTCGTGGATCTGTCAGAATAAAAATAAATAAATGTGAGAAGCGCTAAAATAAACATTTTATATGAGGAGTTCCTTCAGGAAGTCCTCGGCGAGCAAATTCTACAAATATTCATCGAGACGTTCTCGCTCGTCAGGTGGACTTGGCTCGCTTATACTTAATATAGGTAGACCAAAGTGCTGATTGTTATCGACACTTGGAGCTTCGACGTTTTTTTTGGCGTAGTCAAAACTCTTCGACGGTCTCTCGTTATTCTCGACACGGTGAGCGTGATGATTCAAATGTGTTGCCGGCGGATTTGGAGCTGTCACGGACGATTGATGGTGATGATGATAATGATGGTGATGCGTTATTCGTGCGAAATCTGCTTCGAACGATCTTCTGTATGCCCTGAAGAATATGCAATTCCATCATAATTTCGGGAAAAAAATTTAGCGGTAGGCACTTCGTCAAGAAGACTTTAATGCGAAGCGTAAGTTTCTTCAGAATAAATTTCTACGAGCATGTTATTTAGTCATGATTGTTATCGTAAATATTCATCGATTATCTATGAGGGGGCCATGACGTGCTATTACTTCGAACAAATACAATGTTGCGGTTTCTTTAATTACAATATTTCAAAAATATCGCCCAGAATTTTAACGGATTTATAGGCTTTTAAAAGAGTGGTTTCTACTTTCGTTGGCCTAGAAAATTAAGTTTTTTTTACATATTCTTAAAGTTATTACCATTCACAGTGTCTGATAAAAATTTCCAAATAAAACCCATAAAATAGACTGTTTTACGTTATATAGTCATGAAATAATAGATTAGATGAAAGTACTAGAAAAAGGACCATTTTCTTGAAAAATGTGCACCTGTTTTCTTTTTATAAACAACGTGTTCATTTTTTGTGAAAACAGATATATTTTTTTCGTCAACATCTATTTTTTATTCTATCGTACTCTATGCACGAGCCTCTATAGATTACTAGGATGAACGTTTTTTTGTGTAGATCATTTCTCAAGCTTCAGGAAATTTGACCGTTCATGCATCTCACCGCGCTACAGAATTCGCCTAATTCACTCGTTTCTCTTCCCCCTTTGCAACTCCAAATAAGATTTCGTTTTTTCCCTTATTGAATAAAGATATATTAATATGCACACCACATTTTATTACTGTATACATATTTATTATTCGCCTTCCTACAAAGTCGATCTTTTGATTCAATCACGCGGAAACCTTCTTTAAACGCTTTTTTCTCGAAACAACACATTCAAAATTGGTAATCACCATTTCTCGAAAACTAACTTATTCATCCGTTATTTTGAATGCAAGGTGCAGTAGGTGATGCCGGAGTTGCCTTATTTTCCTCATCGTTGTTTTAGCAATAAAGAAACTAGTGACGTAATCGTTGAGAGCCGGTGTGTTTATTAGAATGATGACCATTTAAACCCAATTTAAAATTTCGAAAAACCGAGCGATTAACTCATGGATAATTGAATATATTAAACATATTTTCTTGACTTCTTAATGGCACGGAAATATAATTATCATTTCATTAATAATTAATATTTAATAATGAAGATACCACAGCATATTCTTAAAAATCGGATATTATTAAAGTCACGAACTTTGTCTGAAAATCTTCTATAGATAAATATAACAGAAATTCCGATAGTGATTTTTTGGCCCCTTCACCGGGGATAACTTTTTCAAAAGAACTCCATTCTAATCGACCTGGAAATACGACTAAAGAACAGACTTGATTAACTCTGAATTGCCAAGATGTACGTAAACAAATTTGAAGACGTTTCGAGTACAATATTTTGTTTACTACACATATATTCAAGCGTCAACGGTTAAAAACCCCCTTCACTCTAACAATAAGATATTCAATGGGCCGGTTTTCCTATTGATCTTCAAATTGATAATGCTTAGAAATAATAAGCTTCATAAATTTTTCGTAGAACACCTCTCATTTTACGAAAAAGATAACGAAATAAATCAGTGAGATAAGCGGTTGCAACGACAAATAACAATGCCAATTTTGTTAAATATCGGGAAATTGCAAAATACATTAAATAATCGTTACCTCTCGTCTATGGAAGCTGGCTGTCTGACAGGACATCTGACGTACTCGTGACTACCACCGACCCGCCATCCACCGAAACGTCTCGATATGAGTGACGAAGCGCCGGATGAAGTTGCAGCGAGAGAATCCCTTTTTTTTATGTAAACAAGAAACACAAGCAAACAAAATTATCTGACTGGAGCGGATACGAGATTAATAACAGAAATTGTCTTGATCAATAATGCACTGGCAATGAGCAACAAAATTAAACGGATTTTACCTTCAATAAATTTGTCAATATTTGACAGTATGAAAAAAAGCAATTTGAATCTTGAGAAGGATGGGACAGCTGATAAAAAATTCTTAGTATAATATTTATCTATTATATTTATTATTTTTAATATTTAAATTCAAAGAAAACAATAGTTATTGGGGCAACTACTGGAAAAAATTGATTTTCAATAACATTGAGTTCGAGAATTTGTTGACGAGCTCCATTTCAAAAGTATGACGGAGCAAAATATTATATATCACATTGCTAGAAATATTTGTTTAAACCTTACGATGAAATTACTTATTATTTGCAGTCACATTTAATTGAAAGATGATGGAATATTCAAATATACTAATTTTCAATAGGACTTCCATTTCCGGCGCGGTAGAGAGTGGTTGAGTGAAGAGTGAACAGAGCAAAAAGTGAACAAACGTGAAGAAAGAGTTAGGAAAAGGGGGGAAAAGGTGGCAGACCAGTAGGGCGGAGTGACAGAAATACGGGGAAAAGTAGGGAGGAAAGGAAAAGAAGGGATAAAGGAAAAGAACGGGAAGGAAAGGAACGGCGTGAGAAAGAGGTTAGGAAAATTTGCGGGATAGATCAAAAAAGCAGAGAGAGAGAGAGGGAAAAGAAGGAGTGATAGGTGGGAAAGAGAGGAAGGCAGAACAGCGGTGTGGCGTACACACGCTTCGTCGTCGGTAACACAGGGAGTGTTGGATTCTGGTCAATTTAACTAGTATGCCGCCGCCACAGCGGTGGCGCTGTGATCTTTTGCCAAAGACTATGTTGTCATCATGTATTTTTATATAGTTTAGATTAGACTCGGCTCGAGAGCTTTCTGGTTTTTTGGCTGACTGCGCTGTGAAAATAAAGTTGATTATTCTATTTCCTTCGTCTTCTTGAAGCAATCCTGTAGTTGCTGATACTCACGCAACCACAATTGGTGACCCCGACGTGATAAAAAGGATACATCCATAATTATTCGCGAGAAATGGCAACGATTAGTCGGACGCCTCCAAACGGTCCGGCAAACGGCCATGACACAATGGACAACGAACACGCGCGCGGTGCCGCAAACAATCCGGCACAAATCGCGCCGGCAGACCAGAGTTTACTCGATCTCGATATAGGGGTGGTGCCCGGAGATGGAATGGAGGTCGCAAACATTCGTGACGTCAAGTTGCCACCGTTCTGGACGAAGAATCCCAGTCTGTGGTTCTTGCAAGTCGACGCACAATTTCGGACGCATCGCATCACCTCCGACACCACAAGGTACGACACAGTCATTGGTAAACTCGAAATGGACGTCCTACAACAAATCTCCGATCTCGTCGACTCCCCGCCGTCGACAGATAAGTATCAAGCGCTCAAAGACGCGCTTATAGACCGATTTTCTGAATCCAGACAGAAACAACTGAACACTCTTTTATCAGAAATGGAACTAGGGGATAAAAACCGTCTCAATTGCACAGAGAGATGAACACACTGGCCGGCGGTAATGTATCAGCTCAAGCCCTGCGCACACTCTGGCTCCAACGGATGCCTTCCGCTATCCGATGCGCGCTCGCTGTAAGCGAAGATGTCGAGCTCACTAAGCTTACGACAATTGCAGATCGCATGATAGAGATGTCAGCGAACAATAGCAATCGGGTATACGAGGTAGACGTGGTGACGAGGCCAAGAGCGGGGTACGCGAACAGAGGCGAAGGTACTGAACGAAGACTCCGGGAACTCGAGAAGGGACTCGCTGAGCTCACAACCCTAGTGAGAGACAGCCTCACAGCAACTCAACGCGGAGGAGGCAGACCCCGATCGCGCTCAACAGAAGGAGAGAGAGAGAGATCGACATCGCGCAACAGGGACGCTAAAATATGCTACTTCCACAGGCGTTTTGGCATAGACGCAAAGAAGTGCCACATGCCGTGCACTTTCAGCTCCCTGGTTCCAACGAATCAACAGTCGGAAAACTAGGCGCGCCGTCGTCAGTCCAGTCGGTCAGCGACGGTATTCCGCTTAAGCACCGACTTCACATCACCGACCAAAAAACAAATACCCGGTTTCTCATCGACTCGGGGGCAGACATCTCAATAATCCCTCGTCGATTCTGCAGAGAACACCTACAAGAAGCAAAGACAAGGTTGTACGCAGCAAACAACTCGCCTATCAAGACTTATGGCTCAAGGCTCGAGGAGATCGATTTGAGTTTACGGCGTAACTTCAAATGGGTTTTCATCGTGGCCGACGTACACAACGCAATTTTGGGAGCAGATTTCCTCGCCAATTTCGATCTACTTATCGATTTGAAGAGGA
Source organism: Netelia inedita (assembly GCA_964017225.1). Taxonomy (NCBI): domain Eukaryota; kingdom Metazoa; phylum Arthropoda; class Insecta; order Hymenoptera; family Ichneumonidae; genus Netelia; species Netelia inedita. The sequence continues at coordinate 22,262,675 of OZ024924.1, forward strand.
AATGCCTTATCGACAACACCACGGGTCTTACGTCAAACGGAACGATCCGTCACACCCCTGAGTACAGTATTTCGACTATCAACGAGGAATTCCGGTTCAAAGATTTGCTCAGCGAATTTCCCGAGATCCTCGTCTCAGCGAGCGCAACTCGGTGAGCGAAACATACTGTGGTCCATCACATCGTCACTGAAGGGCCACCGGTAGCTGCACGACCACGGCGTCTTACCGGAGAGAAGCTGATAACTGCAAAAAAAGAATTCCAATTTATGGTCGAACAAGTATGGTGTCGTCCGTCCGATAACCCGTGGCAGAGTCCGCTCCACATGGTTCCAAAGAGATCAGGTGAGTGGAGGCCATGCGGAGATTATCGCCAATTGAACGCAAAAACAGTGCCAGACAGGTACCCCATCGCCAGAATCGAAGACTTTTCCAACAGGCTGCACGGGATGAAAATCTTTTCGACATTGGACCTCGTAAGAGCGTATCACAACATTCCCGTTGCAGAGGAAGACATTCCAAAGACCGCCGTTACGACGCCGTTTGGATCGTTCGAGTTCCTCGCGATGCCATTCGGTCTTTGTAACGCGGCGCAGACTTTTCAAAGATTTATCGACAACATCTTTCGTGGACTCGATTTTGTTTATTGTTATCTAGATGACATCCTGGTCGCTTCCACAGATAAACAAGAGCATAAGAAGCACCTCCGAATCGTGTTGCAACGACTCGTCGAGCACGGGCTCACAATAACCTTCGATAAATGTGTGCTGGGAGTTGTGGAAGTACTCTATCTCGGTTACACTATCAACAAAGATGGGACGAAACCACCCACGGAACGAGTTCAAGCCATCCTTGAGTTCAGCAAGCCAGAGACGATCCAGGAATTAAGAAGATTCTTGGGAATCCTTAATTTTTATCGCCGGTTCATTCCGAGAGCTGCGCAAACGCAGGTGTTGCTCAACGCCTACCTAAAAGAATCAAAAAAGAACGACAAGAGGAAAATTCCCTGCACGGAGACAGCGGAACAGGCCTTCGAGGATGCAAAAAAAGTTTGGCGGAGGCCACGATACTGGTACATCCGATACTGGGCAAACAACGCTCTTTTGACGCTGACCTGTGATGCTTCCGACTTGGCGATCGGAGCTGTTCTGGAGCAAGAGGAGGACGGTTCCCGAAAGCCACTCGCCTTTTTCTCAAGAAAACTTAGCAACGCAGAGGTGAAGTACAGCAATTACGACCGGGAGTTAACAGCCATATACAGCGCTATTAAGTATTTCAAACATTTCCTGGAAGGCAGAGATTTTGAGATTCGAACGGATCACAAAACGCTCACTTTCACCTTTACCCAACGCCCAGAGAAAGCCTCTCCGAGACAACTGCGATAGCTCGATTTGATCTTGCAATTTTCGACTCGGTTCAAATATATTCCGGGACCTGAAAACGAGGTAGCAGACGCCTTATCCCGAGTGAACGAAATAGACGCGACAGTCATCGTCTCAACGAGACAGCTAGCTGAAGAACAGACCAAGGACACCGATCTTCAAGGGCTCGCAAGCGGTTCCACATCTCTGAGACTACAGCTACTCAAGATGGACGACGACAATTTTATTCAGTGCGACACTTCAACAGGCACGATACGACCCTTTGTTCCAAAAAGCCTGCGAAAACGTATTTTCGACACCGTCCACAACCTGGCTCATCCAAGCGGAAGAGCGTCAAGCCGACTCATTAAAGAGCGTTTCGTTTGGCCAGGGATGAGAAAGGACATTCTGCAATGGGCTCGGGCATATATCCCTTGCCAAAGGTCCAAGGTACACCGACACGTCAGGAAGCCCGTAGGGGACTTCGAGGCACCGGACAATCGTTTTGACAACGTTCACCTGGATTTGGTAGGACCCTTAACGCATTCGCGAGGTTATCGGTACATTTGTACGATGATCGATCGGTTCACGCGTTGGCCGGAAGCGATACCAATCCAAGACGGATCAGCCGAAACGGTAGCAACAGTTTTCTATGCGCACTGGGTAGCCCGGTACGGTACGCCGCTCATCGTCACGACCGATCAAGGCGCTCAATTTGAAGCAACTCTCTTCAAGGCACTAACATCTCTAATTGGAGCTAGAAAAACTAGAACAACGGCATTCCATCCTTGCGCAAATGGCATCCTCGAGCGTTGGCACCGATCGTTAAAAGCCGCAATACGTTGCCACTAAACCGGAGACTGGGTCGAAATTTTACCGACAGTCCTTTTGGGTTTACGATCATGTTTCAAGGAGGATATCAAAGCTTCACCAGCAGAAATTTTGTACGGGACACAACTAAGGATTCCGGGGGAGTTTTTCTCCGACGAAGACAGGCCCGCCGAACCACAAATTTTCGTGGAGAAACTGCGGCGTCAGATGGAGCAGTTACGGGCCGTGCTGGCCGCCCACCACGTAAAACGAAAGCCTTTCGTACACAAAGAGTTGCACACCTGCACTCATGTTTTCGTGCGACAAGACGCAATTCGAAGGCCTCTCGAACCCCCATATGCGGGACCGTACGAGGTAATTCGCCGCATAGACGACCACGTTTTCACCGTCAAGGTCAGAAATAGAGAGGTAAATAGTTCCATCGAGAGATTGAAGCCAGCTTTCATACTAAACAACGAATGTCAACCTGACGCTGAAATTCAACGACATGCAACAAGGACATACCCTGCAAGACGAGTTTCCTTCGCAAGCGAGGAGCCTTCATCCGGGGGGGAGTAGTGTGGCGTACACACGCTTGGTCGTCGGTAACACAGGGGGTGTTGGATTCGGGTCAATTTAACTATTATAGTATGCCACCGCCACAGCGGTGGCGCTGTGATCTTTTGCCAAAGACTATGTTGGTATCATGTATTTTTATATAGTTTAGGTTAGACTCGGCTCGAGAGCCTTCTGGTTTTTTGGCTGACTGCGCTGTGAAAATAAAGTTGATTTTTCTATTTCCTTCGTCTTCTTGAAGCAATCCTGTAGTTGCTGATACTCACGCAACCAAAGCGGTGAGGAAAGTGCTGACATCGGACGGTCAGAGAGGTAGGCGGCAGAGCCCAGGAGGTAAAGAAGGAAAGTGAAAGTGCAAAGCGATATGGTAGACGGAAAAGAACGAGAGGGAAGGAGAGAAAAGAGATAGCGAGTCAGAGACTGTAAGAGAGAAGAGAGGGAAGTATCGAGGTAGCAGAGAAGGGCAAAGATGAAGAAGAGCGAAGTGGGCCTGGAAATCGGGGACTAGGAAGCAAAGAGAGGAAGGAAAACAAACGCAGAGAGGCTAGGCAGAGAGAGAAGAGACAGTACGGGAAGCACAGGCAGTCTAGGAGACCTAACGGAGATGTGGAAAAGAAAAAGAGAGGAGGGGATGGAAAGGGACAGGGAGGAAGAGACAAGAGAGGCAGGAAATAAGAACAGAAAAACCGAGAGGAGGGGAGAAACAGGAGGAAGGGACGCTACAAGAAATTATTAGGGGAATGAGAGAAGAGATGAGGAGAGGGAGAGAGGAGGCAAAGAGACAAGGAGGCAGACTGGAGGAGGAAATAAGACGAATAAAGACAACAAACGAGCAAATAAGCAAACAACTAGCGAAAGGAGAAGAGAGATGGAGGACAGAGAAAGCAAAGATCTGGGGGTAAATAGGGAAAATAGAAAGAAGAATGAAGGAAAAGGAAAGGGAAAAGGAGGGATTAGAAAAAAGGATTGAAAAAATAGGAGTAAGGGAAGGGGAGGGAGAGAAAGGAGAGAAGAGAGACAAAGTAGAGGAAAGGCTAAAGGAGATAGAAAGGAAAATAGAAGCAAGAGAAAAAGAAGTGATAAAGAGGAACATAGTAATGAAAAGAGTAGCGGTGGGCGGAGAGGAACCGGGAGAAACAGCAATGAAACTGATGGGACAATTGTCGATAAAGGCGAGGGTAGAGAAGGCAATGGCGATTGGGAAATGGGAGAAAGGGAAAGAGGGGACGATAAAGGCAGAAATGGAAAACGTGGAAGGAAAAAGGGAGGTAATGGAAAAAAAGAAGAGACTAAAAGGAAGAAAGGAAAGAGTAGAAAGCGAAATGACAAGGGAGGAAATGAAAAAACAACGGAAAATATAAGAAATAGCACCAGAGGAAGGGCGGAAAGGAGAGAGAGTACGAGTCGAACAGGGGTCGATTATGATGCAGGAGGTGTGGTGGAGATGGGATGAAGAGAGCAAGGAACTGAGAGATGAAAGAGGAAGGGCAAGACGGAGGCCAAAAGACACGGGAAGGGAAACGAGGGAGGAGGAGGAATCAAAGGAAAGGCAGACAGAAGAGAGGAGAGGACAGGAAAACGAGGAGAGGTGGGAAGAAGGAAGGAAGAAAGGATAATGACAGGGAAAGGACGGAGAAAAAATGAGGGCGAGGAAAAAGGACAGAAAAGGGCGATGGGGAGGAAAGAGGGAAAAAGGGAGAGAAAAGCAAAGAAGGATGGAAAGGAGGGAGAAAGGGAATGGAAAATAGCGTTCTGGAACGTTGCAGAAATAACAAATAAAGACAAAGATTTCTGGAAGACGATAGGAAGAAAAAGAGAGAGTATAAGGAATAGTGTGAAAAGAAAAAAGAGGAAGAACGAGAGGATGATAAGAGAGATAGAGGAGCCAAGGACAGAAAACAAGGTGTGGAAGATTGTAAATCGGGGGAGAAAAAGCAGAAAGAGGGTAAGCGACAATATAGGAAAGGAGGATGGAAGGAGCATTTCATGAGGTTATTAGGAGGAGTAGTAGCAGGAGGGAGGAGCGGGGAGAAAACAGAGAGAAAGGAAGACAACGAAGAGGAACTAAGTAAGGAGGAAGCAAGGAAAATCATTAAGAAGATGAGAGAAGAGAAAGCGATGGGGAACGACGAAATACCAAATGAAGCGTGGAAATATGGAGGCGAAAAGGCAGTAGAAATGCCATCGGAGGTACGCAGGAGGGTGTGGAGAGGGGAAGGATGGCCAAAGGGATGGAAGGAGGGGTTAACGGGGTTCGACATATTCGAAAGCGCCTATCCGACCGGTTCGAAAAATGCTCATTTTCAATGTACCTTTTCTCAGGAACCATACGGTCGATTTTCACAATTTTTGTTGTGGGTATATATAAGGTTGTCAAATATCTCCCTTCCGCTTTTTTGCTATTTATTCAATGCTTTATAAAAAGTGTTACAGTGATCGGATTTAGTTCAAATATGCGCCGTTTTGTTCGATAATCTGTTTCCATCTAGACGGCAACTTCATAATACCCCCCTCGTAGAAGCCCCCCTCCTTATTTGCGAAGAACTCGGACAGCCACTTTTCACAAGCCTCTTTTGAGTTCAACTTTACACCACCAAGGGCGTTCGCCTTGGATAGGAACAGGTGGTAATCACTTGGCGCTATGTCCGGGCTATATGGTGGATGCGATAAAACCTCCCATCCGAGCTCCCATAGCTTCTGACGAGTCATCAACGAAGTGTGTGGTCTGGCGTTGTCCTGGTGGAACACTACACCCTTCCTGTTGGCCAATTCTGGACGCTTCTGGTCGATCGCCTGCTTCAAGCGGTCCAGTTGTTCGCAGTAGATGGTAGAATTAAGCGTCTGGCCATATGGGAGCAGCTCATAGTGGATGATTCCCTTCCAATCCCACCAAACACACAACAAAAGCTTCCTGGCCGTCAATCCCGGCTTGGCCACTGTTTGGGACGATTCACCGGCCTTCGACCACGACCGTTTTCGGTTGATATTGTCGTATGTGATCCATTTTTCGTCGCCAGTCACCATCCGCTTCAAAAATGGGTCGAGTTCGTTCCGTTTCAGCAGCATATCGCAGGCGTTGATTCGGTCCAGAAGGTTTTTTTGCGTCAAATCATGCGGCACCCAAACATCAAGCTTTTTTTTGTATCCAGCCTTCTGCAGATGGTTTAAAATGGTTTGGTGACTAACTCCCATCTCCTGGGCGATGTCACGAGATGCCACATGCCGGTCTAACTCGATGTTTTCTATGATTTGATCGGTATTCGTCGTCACAGGTCTTCCGCCGGCTGGCTTATCCATGGTGTCGTTTTCACCGGCTCTGAATCGTCGAAACCATTCCTCCGCGGTTCGAACTGATAGAGTACCATCCCCCAAAACACCATTAATCTCACGGAACGTTTCTCTAGCGGATTTGCCTTTAACGAAGGAAAACTTTAAAATAGCGCGAATTTCGGCGTTAGTGAACTCCATGTTTACACGTCTATAACTGTTGAACGCAATATCCAAACTAATCATGCATATCGTCGTTTTGTAGGTTATGTCAAGACCTTTCAAATGATGTATAGTATTGCCAGATACGAGCTCTGTAGCGCTTTGTACATAGCCGCGAAATTCAAAAGACAAAAAGGCGGAAGGGAGATATTTGACAACTGAGGATATTTGATACGATCATCGCCAGGCGACTTACCAATCATCTTGAGAGAAATGCCTTGCTGCATCCTATGCAATCGGGTTTCCGCGCAGGCCACAGTGCCCAGTCGGCACTATTCCTGATCACGGATACTATCCGGAAGGGAATTGAACGCGGGCATGTCACGATCTTGGTGGTATTTGAATTTCGAAGAGCATTCGACACGATGAACCACGTGTCGTTCCTCACGGAGCTAAGGAGGCTGGGAGCCAGAGCTGACGTCTTGAGATGGTTTCGGTCGTACCTGTCAGGCCGCTCTCAGGCCATACTTGACCCTGGAAATTTCCCATCTTACCTTCCGGTCACGTCGGGTGTACCACAGGGGTCTACCACCGGTCCCATCTGCTTCCTGGTGGAGATAAACACCCTCCCCAATGCTCTTCGACACTGTAGTGCCAAACTTTTCGCCGACGACTTCGTAGCGTATATACAGTGTCCGCCAGCCCACTTAGAAGACGCTATCCTTCGCCTGAATGAAGACATCGAAGCAGTAGCCGCCTGGTCAGACCAACATGGCCTTCAACTGAATAGCGCTAAGACTAAGTGCATAATGTTCGGATCTAGTGCCAACTTGGTATGTGAGCCCCTTTGCACACTGCCACCGGTGGTACTGAGAGGAACTACCATACCGTTGTCCAACTCCATGCGATATCTCGGAGTTACACTATGTCCTGACCTGCGTTGGAATAGCCAGGTGTCACTGACCTCTACTCGCGTAAATTGCGCCCTTCACCGCCTGAAATTTCGAGGAGGTCACCTACCGCGAAGAGTTAAGCATCTTCTGGTCAACGCATTAGTTATACCCTACATCGACTATGCGTTGGTATTATTGAACGGGTGCCCTAAGTACCTCGACACGAAGCTACAACGTCTCATGAACCGAGCGATAAGGTTTGTGTTCAACCTAAAGAGAGACGTGCATATCTCTCCTTATCGCCGGGAACTGCGCTGGCTAACTGTCTCTCAACGCAGACAATATTTTATGGGACTATTGGTGCATCGCACCCTGAAATCGGGTAAACCGTGGTACCTCTATGATCCGCTGCACGAACTTCTTGTTGCTCCTCGCCGTTCGTCACGATTGGTAGTACCTAGCTCTGTCGCCCCCACGTGCAGAACTGAAGCCATGAGGTGTTCCTTCCTTGTCTCCGGTATTGAACTATGGTCCACGCTACCCGAGAAGACACGAGCTCTACAGTCCACGGATGCATTCAAGACCATACTCTTCGAATTGCTACGCGCGGCGACCTGAATTATCTTCACGTATTACAACGAATTTCTACGAGGGACGACCGGCGATATCTCCCATAGTACTTACTTATATTCTATATTATATACTTGTTAATTCATATGACCTATACTTTCTGTACATAAATGTACATATATTTTCATGCACCCCGTACATTTATATATCTAGTTATATGCAATACCTGCTGCAGGGCTTAACATTGTACATTCACTATACGATACATACTACATGAAGCCGGCGATATGTACTCTAATTGCATGTTATGTATAACTTTGTCCTTTTGCCATTCGGGCCTTGCGCCCTTGGCATAATAAACAGTTAATCAATCAATCAATCTCTCTCTCTCTCTCTCTCTCTCTCTCTCTCTCTCTCTCTCTCTCTGTCTGCCATCCGTCCCTTTGCTCACTCATTTTCCTCTCTTACATGTCACGCTTATGCTAGTGTTCTATTCTATTTCTTTCTCCCCTTTTCGTCGACTTCCGTTTCCGCTTCATTTGATCCAATCTTTCTTTCGTTCTTTCCTACCGCTCTCCTCTCTCGTTTCTTTCTGTCTCATTCCCTTTCCTTTTTTCCTCCGTCTCCTTCATCCATTTTTCTCCTCCTCCTCTCTCATCAAAAATTTCTCTTATCATTTACCCTATTCCTCTCCTTTCCTCTCCTTCTCCTCCGTATCTGTCTAATATATATTCCCACGTCTCTTCCTCTCCACCGCATATCCTACATTCTTGTTCCTCTTCTATTTTCCAGTATTGTCCTAATCTCATTTCGTTCTCTAATCTGAACCTTGCTATTCTCCTATATCTCTCCTCCGGCCATCCTGATCTTAAATACCTTGGTACCTCGTTGGCATTAATCTATCTATACCATTTATTGTACCTCGACTTGTCTATTCTGTCTCTTCATTCCTGTTCTTGTCTTTCCCTCTCTTTCTTTTCTACTCCTTCGTATTCCCCGTTCCCCTCATGTCCTTCTTCCCTTTTGCCCTGTTGTTTTACCTCCTCCCTCCTCTTTTCCCATCCCGCTCTTCCTTCTTCTCCTTTTTCTTCTCTCTTTTTTATCTCCCTCAGGCACAGCCTTGCCAGTTCGCTTCCTTTCCCCGCCTCCAGTTTTTCCTCATACTTCCATGCCCTCCTTCCTGCTCTTATTTTTATCTTTTCCCGTTTCGCTTCCTCCCTTACCATATACCCTCGCGTCTTCCAGTCTATTCCCATCGCCCATCTAATATATCTCTTTTGTACCCTTTCCATTTCCTCTCTCTCCTCCCATCCCCATATTTCTACACCGTACCCCATCACTATCCACACTAGTGTATCGAAGAGCCATATTCTTCTTTGCCAGTTTCTTTCGAATTTTCTTTTTCCTATCCGCCACACCTGTCTCATTACTGCCCCTGCCTTTTTCACCCTGTCTTTTATTTGCGCTTCCTGCCCCCCATTTTTCTTAAACACGTACCCTAAGTATTTTAACTCCTTTACTTCTTCCAGCTCTTCTCCTCTCCATTTCGAGACCGTTTTCTTCTGTCTCCCTCCCCCTTTCCTGAATCTCATTACCTTTGTCTTTCCTACATTCACTTCCATCTTCTTTTCTTCTACGTACCTTTCCATCCTCCTTATCATGCCTTGCATTCTTTCTTCATCCTCCGCTAGCATTACCACGTCGTCCGCGTATGCTAGCGTGCAGATTCTTTCCCCTGCTACCTTTACTCCCCCCCCCCCGCCCCTGCTGCATCCTCTCCTCCATGTCCGCTATCAGGATATTAAATAACGCTGGGCTCAGCGGGCACCCCGGCCTTACTCCATTTTCCGTCCAAAATCTCTCTCCCGTTTCTTCTCCCACCCTTACCCTACTGGTTGTTTCCTCGTATACCTCTTCTATCCTTCTCCTTAGTCCCTCTCTCACTCCTCTTTTTCGCAGTGCTTCCCATAATACCCCCCTGTCTACTCTATCGAATGCTGCCTTAAAATCAATGAATGTCGCTACTAACTTTCCTTTCTTTTTATTTACCTGCTTTCCTATGATATGGTTTAGTACGGATATGTTATCTATTGTTCCCACTCCTCTCCTGAAACCCGTCTGGTTTGCAGGTACTATTTCCTTCCTTTCTATTTCCTCTTCCAATCTCCTCCCCAGTATCGTCGTATATATTTTATATATCGATGGCATTAGTGTCAACCCCCGGTACTCGTCTGCCTTCCTCCCCTCTCCTTTCTTTATTATTGGTACTATTAACGGGATTCGACATATTCGGAAGAGCCTACCCGACTTTATTTGCTTCAAATTAAGATATCTCTAAAACTATTCAACATATTTCCACGATCTTTTTTTAGTTTTATTCAGAAATACTTTATTGATAATTCTATATGTGGTTTTAGAAGATATTCAAATTAGAAATGTTTTGGGACCAATTCAAAGTCGAAAAACATTGGTTCGAAAAATGCTCATTTTCAATGTACCGTTTCTCAGGAACCATACGTTCGACTTTCACCATTTTTGTTGTGGGTATATATTAAAGTGTTATAAACATTGTGTCGAGCCGTTTTTTTGTTTCGAAAAAACCATTCAGACCCGAGAAAAAAATATTTGAAGGTAAAAAAAACGCGGTCAAAATTTTGTTTTAATCTCAAAACGTCATCAAAAAATTTTGAAACAAAATATCGAAAAAATGGCAGCATTTTGGAGTAAAGGTAGCAGGGGGAAGAATCTGCACGCTAGCATACGCGGACGACGTGGTAATGCTAGCGGAGGATGAAGAAAGAATGCAAGGCATGATAAGGAGGATGGAAAGGTACGTAGAAGAAAAGAAGATGGAAGTGAATGTAGGAAAGACAAAGGTAATGAGATTCAGGAAAGGGGGAGGGAGACAGAAGAAAACGGTCTCGAAATGGAGAGGAGAAGAGCTGGAAGAAGTAAAGGAGTTAAAATACTTAGGGTACGTGTTTAAGAAAAATGGGGGGCAGGAAGCGCAAATAAAAGACAGGGTGAAAAAGGCAGGGGCAGTAATGAGACAGGTGTGGCGGATAGGAAAAAGAAAATTCGAAAGAAACTGGCAAAGAAGAATATGGCTCTTCGATACACTAGTGTGGATAGTGATGGGGTACGGTGTAGAAATATGGGGATGGGAGGAGAGAGAGGAAATGGAAAGGGTACAAAAGAGATATATTAGATGGGCGATGGGAATAGACTGGAAGACGCGAGGGTATATGGTAAGGGAGGAAGCGAAACGGGAAAAGATAAAAATAAGAGCAGGAAGGAGGGCATGGAAGTATGAGGAAAAACTGGAGGCGGGGAAAGGAAGCGAACTGGCAAGGCTGTGCCTGAGGGAGATAAAAAAGAGAGAAGAAAAAGGAGAAGAAGGAAGAGCGGGATGGGAAAAGAGGAGGGAGGAGGTAAAACAACAGGGCAAAAGGGAAGAAGGACATGAGGGGAACGGGGAATACGAAGGAGTAGAAAAGAAAGAGAGGGAAAGACAAGAACAGGAATGAAGAGACAGAATAGACAAGTCGAGGTACAATAAATGGTATAGATAGATTAATGCCAACGAGGTACCAAGGTATTTAAGATCAGGATGGCCGGAGGAGAGATATAGGAGAATAGCAAGGTTCAGATTAGAGAACGAAATGAGATTAGGACAATACTGGAAAATAGAAGAGGAACAAGTATGTAGGATATGCGGTGGAGAGGAAGAGACGTGGGAATATATATTAGACAGATACGGAGGAGAAGGAGAGGAAAGGAGAGGAATAGGGTAAATGATAAGAGAAATTTTTGATGAGAGAGGAGGAGGAGAAAAATGGATGAAGGAGACGGAGGAAAAAAGGAAAGGGAATGAGACAGAAAGAAACGAGAGAGGAGAGCGGTAGGAAAGAACGAAAGAAAGATTGGATCAAATGAAGCGGAAACGGAAGTCGACGAAAAGGGGAGAAAGAAATAGAATAGAACACTAGCATAAGCGTGACATGTAAGAGAGGAAAATGAGTGAGCAAAGGGACGGATGGCAGACAGAGAGAGAGAGAGAGAGAGAGAGAGAGAGAGAGAGAGAGAGAGAGAGAGAGATTGATTGATTGATTAACTGTTTATTATGCCAAGGGCGCAAGGCCCGAATGGCAAAAGGACAAAGTTATACATAACATGCAATTAGAGTACATATCGCCGGCTTCATGTAGTATGTATCGTATAGTGAATGTACAATGTTAAGCCCTGCAGCAGGTATTGCATATAACTAGATATATAAATGTACGGGGTGCATGAAAATATATGTACATTTATGTACAGAAAGTATAGGTCATATGAATTAACAAGTATATAATATAGAATATAAGTAAGTACTATGGGAGATATCGCCGGTCGTCCCTCGTAGAAATTCGTTGTAATACGTGAAGATAATTCAGGTCGCCGCGCGTAGCAATTCGAAGAGTATGGTCTTGAATGCATCCGTGGACTGTAGAGCTCGTGTCTTCTCGGGTAGCGTGGACCATAGTTCAATACCGGAGACAAGGAAGGAACACCTCATGGCTTCAGTTCTGCACGTGGGGGCGACAGAGCTAGGTACTACCAATCGTGACGAACGGCGAGGAGCAACAAGAAGTTCGTGCAGCGGATCATAGAGGTACCACGGTTTACCCGATTTCAGGGTGCGATGCACCAATAGTCCCATAAAATATTGTCTGCGTTGAGAGACAGTTAGCCAGCGCAGTTCCCGGCGATAAGGAGAGATATGCACGTCTCTCTTTAGGTTGAACACAAACCTTATCGCTCGGTTCATGAGACGTTGTAGCTTCGTGTCGAGGTACTTAGGGCACCCGTTCAATAATACCAACGCATAGTCGATGTAGGGTATAACTAATGCGTTGACCAGAAGATGCTTAACTCTTCGCGGTAGGTGACCTCCTCGAAATTTCAGGCGGTGAAGGGCGCAATTTACGCGAGTAGAGGTCAGTGACACCTGGCTATTCCAACGCAGGTCAGGACATAGTGTAACTCCGAGATATCGCATGGAGTTGGACAACGGTATGGTAGTTCCTCTCAGTACCACCGGTGGCAGTGTGCAAAGGGGCACACATGCCAAGTTGGCACTAGATCCGAACATTATGCACTTAGTCTTAGCGCTATTCAGTTGAAGGCCATGTTGAGCTGACCAGGCGGCTACTGCTTCGATGTCTTCATTCAGGCGAAGGATAGCGTCTTCTAGGTGGGCTGGCGGACACTGTATATACGCTACGAAGTCGTCGGCGAAAAGTTTGGCACTACAGTGTCGAAGAGCATTGGGGAGGGTGTTTATCTCCACCAGGAAGCAGATGGGACCCGTGGTAGACCCCTGTGGTACACCCGACGTGACCGGAAGATAAGATGGGGAATTTCCAGGGTCAAGTATGGCCTGAGAGCGGCCTGACAGGTACGGCCGAAACCATCTCAAGACGTCAGCTCCGGCTCCCAGCCTCCTTAGCTTCGTGAGGAACGACACGTGGTTCATCGTGTCGAATGCTCTTCGGAAGTCAAATGCCACCAAGATCGTGACATGCCCGCGTTCAATTCCCTTCCGGATAGTATCCGTGATCAGGACTAGTGCCGGCTGGGTACTGTGGCCTGCGCGGAAACCCGATTGCATAGGATGCAGCAAGGCATTTCTCTCAAGATGATTGGTAAGTCGCCTGGTGATGATCGTATCAAATATCTTAGCTGAGTGGCAGAGATTAGCGATAGGCCGTGTATCGGATGGTTGTAGCGGCTTATCAATTTTCTTGAGAGGTATGATTAGCGATCTTTTCCATTGCGAAGGATAAATGCTAGTCGCTAAGGAGCAGTTAAAGATGCGGAATAAGAATGTCTTCAACGACGACAATATAGGCGCTAGATAGGCCAGAGGTAGCCCATCAGGGCTGTGTCCCTTTGACTTGCGTAGGCACTTAACAATAGCCGCATCAACCTCAGGCATCGTAATGTGATCCGCGATAAAGTCGACATATGCCTCAGGAAGATTCTCGGTAATTGAGTCGAGCTGCTGGATGGAGCACCCAGGGTGAGCTCTCGCTACTGCCGTATAGTAGGCGTTTAATTCTGTGGCAGAAAGAGTGTCCAGCGGGGATGAGTGTCTGGGCTTTACGAATCCCTGGCGAGCGAGGAATTGCCATAGCTTGGCAGTATCGGTAACACCGTCCACGGCTGTAGCCAGGTATGCCTCCCGCGCTGTGCGAAGGCGATACTTAACCTCACGCCTCGATTGCCGATAGTCAGCCAGAACGAGCAACGACTTGGATGCTCTGTATCGTCTGTAGAGGTCATCCCTAGTTTTTGGAAGTTGCTTTAACTCGGCGGTCATCCATGGAGCTACCGGTCTAGCCACTGGCCTCACTTTCAAGGGTGCGTAGGTATCGAGGACGTCAGTGACAATTCTCTCCATGCAGGTGACCAGTATGTCCGGGTTTGTTTCGTCCTCAGGAAGGGCAGCAAGTCGATTGCAGGCATCTCTGTTTGCCAACTCGGCATTCCACTTTCGAAAGTCCCTGTACTGCACAGTCTTTGGCATAAACTTAGGCGCAGCAATTCTGACATTAGCAAACAATGCAAGATGGCCGGCGGCAAACGGTGATTCGGACTTTGCATGGTGCACAAGTTTCGCTGCATCATCAATGACTATAGCGTCAAGCCACGTTTCGGACTGAGCGGTAAGGTTCGTAACCCCATGTGGCACCAAATACAGTGAGTTTTCCGCTATGAACTGATGCAAGAAGTTTGCATCAGGTTTTCCTTTGAGTAGGTCAGCGTTGAAGTCTCCAAAGTGGACGACATTAGCGTAGTTGACACTCAGCAGGTCTATCTGTGTGAAGAATTCCACTGGCGCAGGACTATTAGACCGCCGACAGACAACTGACACTAGGGTTTTTGCTCCAGGACTGGTGAAAATCTCTAGACATAGGTACTCAACATCATCAATTTGAGTTCCTTCAGAGCAGCGTAAATATGTGGTCTTGACATCTTCGCGAACATATATGGCTACGCCTCCTCCCAGGGTATAGCGCGATCCATCCGGACAGAGTATAGATCGGTCCTTTCGGAACAAGGAGTACCCACGGATACTCACCGCAGTTGATGAGACTTCAGGGGTTAGCCAGGTCTCGCTGACAGCCAGAATATGAAGATTATCACGAGTAGTGAGGTGCGTGGCAGCCTCAAGGTGACTCCGAATGGAATTGGCATTTATGTACGCTGTTTTAAGGATTTGTTCGCCATTCTTAGGCGGCGAAGAGGTTGGCTGTCATATAAGACGCTCTAGGTCGGCTTCGCAGGATATAATTACCGGTTTATCGGCGTCATTAGCTTTGGCTTGAACGATACCTGATCTGACCCACGCTTTCCCCCGTTGCAGATCGCCTATTCTCTTGCGTGCTAGCTTGAGAAGCTTCAGTGTAGAGGGGTGCAAGAATTCGTTGACATTGATATCGTTGTCGTGAAAGCCAACCGGAATGGTGGTGAAGTCGGAGAGCCTTAGCCTTCTAGCCACACGTTTGGCGTCTACCACGGCATCGCGAACTTGCGTAGATGACATATGTACCAGCAACGATTGCCGAGCGACCGATGACGTGGATGGCTGAGATCCAACCGTTCTGGCAGCACTGGCAGCAGACCTAACGAATATCCGTGTCTTAATTACGTGTGCCACCAAGTGCGGGACTTTTAGCTTCGCGAATAGGCTGCTAATCAACTGCTGATGTTCGTCACTGCTGACTTCAGGTACACCGGTTATAATTATATCGGCATTTGGAGGGATAGCCGCAGTAGACACCGACGCGGAGGAGGTCCGTAACACGCCTAAGGCCGTTTTGAGGTCAGCCACATTTATCTGGAGATTGGCTATTTCTTCCGAGTTCCCTGAGACGGTGGTGTTTATGGCTGCTAGTCCCTTTGACAGGGCGTCCCCTGTATTTTGGAGTGCATCCTGCTTCCTGAGGACCTGGGTGACTAGCGCATTCGTCTGAGCGACTTGTGCACTCGTCTGAGCGAACTGTGCCATTAGCGTGTTAAATTTGTCTTCTGTAGATGAGGTCCAGCTCATAGCATCCTGCGGTTGAGTAAGTGGCAGGTCCGCCGACCTCGCCTCCGGTTGTGACGACGCGTCCTCAAGAGTAGCAAAGTTTAATCGTTGCATGGCTGAGTCGCACGTAGAAGGCGTAGAGCGTGTCGGTTCAACAGTAGATAAGATGTCGCCAGTGTCGCGATGCTTGAATTGTTGGCGGCAGCACTGCGGCGCAGTCATAGAAGCCGCTCGAAGGCGGGCGCAGCTCGGGTGAAATATTCTACTACACCCCGGGCATGCAACGCTAGTCTTGGCTACGGATTTTAGGCACCTGTTGCAGTATAGGGTCGCGACAGATATATATAAATATAAATATAAAAGTATAAATATAAAAGCATAAATAGCGATCGACAGACGCAGAAATAGCTAAGCACTGAAAATAAATAAATAATAAATAGGAGAAATGAAGTAAAATCGCTATTGAGTGGTGTCGCGGTATCTAGGCTAGAAGATTATACGCAAATAAATAAAATTGCAGTGAAGTAGTTAAAAGTAAGAACAAGAATAACATGAAGTAGCCACACCTTTAAGGCGAGAAGCAGGTGACATAAAGTCGCGTGAGATCACAGTCCGTAAAAATAAAAACTACAATAAATAAAATAAATACGTAAAATCGGTAAAATAGCGCAAGTAGAATAAAATAAATAAGTTAAATAAGATAAATAAGTGCACTCACTAAATAAAATAAATAAAATAAAATAAGATAAAATTGCTGGGTAAACGAATGGAAGGCAAGTAAATTGAAACGACTATATAAAATTCAGAAAAAGACAAGAATAAATAAATTCGCAGTCCATACTAAAGTTAAAATATAGAAGTTAAAATACAGTATAAATGAAGTCCGGAGTAAAATAGATAAAATAGAGTAGATGAATGACTAGCACAAGTAAAATAAAATAATTAAGTAAAATAAGATAGATAAGTGCCGTCACTAAATAAAATAAGTAAAATAAAATAAGATAAAATTGCTGAGTAAACGAATAGAAAAGCAAGTAAATTGAAATACGCAAACAAATAAATATAAATACTTAGACTTAAAACATGGATAGATATGTACAATATACAATAACAAAGATAGGTCAATATCAAATATCAAATAAATAAACGGACAAGTAAATAGTGAAAAAATAAATAAATCAATACGTAGATAAGATGAATATAATCTCAGGTAATAACGGAGGACTAAAAGTAGCAAGTGCAATGGTTTAGTTACGCTCGAAAGTCCCGCGCCAAGCTATCAGTATCTCGGAGTAAAATCGCAATCTATCATTATCGACACCGGGCAAGGATCTTCAGGTTTATCTGTGCGTACAAGATCCACGGTGCGCAACTTCAGGCAGTTGCTTGGTGATTATCAAGTAACAACTGACTATCTTAGGAAAAGTCACGATAACATGGCGATGACACTGGCACTTTTATCAGCGATATCACGATTTGGAAAATTTCATATCTATTGACAGGGCGTTGCGTTTTACTAGAGATTTTGCACTAACAACACTCGCCACTATCCACAGAACTGTTTTTCAGGGGTTTTTTATCAAACGGTACTATGTGCACTTAATCCTTCGTTATTACATACGGACGCGACTCTTGACACTTCACTTCTCCAAGAGAGATAGATAGATAGATGATTTATTTATGCCCTAGTAGCACTTTGGGGCAAATATTGTTATTACAAGCGTGTGAGAAAATTAAAACTAGTAGTTTATAAGAATATATAGCTGTAGCGTGTAGTAGTAGTAAGTATAGTATAGATTGACATAGTACAGTAAATAGTATTGTATATATTACATTATAGTACTTTATAGAAGTATGTATGAGTTTGTAGTGATGTATGTATGTAGTATGTAGTAGTATGTACTGGTATAAAGTAGAAATAGGTAGTAATAGGTACATAGTCGTATAATAGTCTAATATAGTAAGGTATATAGTATAGTATGTATTCTATGGGTATTTGTTACTACTATGGCTCTCAGAATTTGTAATGCAAGTATTACTTAGTGAGGTAAAGGATAGTATAATAATACATTAGTATATGAGGTACAGTATAAAGTAAAGTAAAGTAAAGTGAAGTAAAGTGACGTAAAGTGTAAAGTATTAACTAAAGCATATCAAGTATATAGTATAGCAGAAAAATAGAAAAATAGAAAAATAGAAGCAAGTAGTCTAGGAGATATAATCAAATCAATATCCTCAGATCATCGGCGGAACGAATCGTAATTAAAGGCTGCCCTTTATCTTTTCTAGCGAAAATGGTTGCATTCTTTGTCCACACATATTTGTATGAGGACTTAGCCGCGCGCATCTTCGCCAGTCGCAACAATTTATGACATTCCGCCGGCAGCAACTCATTAACGAACAACTTGCCAGTAGTGTTGTTGTTGCCGAAGACTTCGCTTATACTCAGATCCCGCCTCGCCCTCTTAGCTTTAATAATTTTATCACGAACCGCACTTGAAGTTAGGGTCACGACAATGGACAATGAGTGACGCAATGAGTTGCTGCCGGACGAAGTTGATGTCAGGTCACGGATCTCAGTTTTTCGGACCATTTTACGAGCCTCCAGAATGTGATTCGTTAGATTTCCGCACCCTAGAGCTATCATAACCCTTTCCGCCAGCACATGTGGTGAGTCAGTTAGTATTGCGGGGATACCCGCCACAACTAACTCGTTTGCAGAAGAATCACCGTGGATACTTGAATTAGATTTTAACTCAGCGATCTCCCTAACCAGTATTGCATTTTGTGCTTCAAGCGACGCAATTCGGTCCGAGTGGAGAGACATAGTTTGCACTAGCTTAGGGAGATCGTCGAGCTTGGCATCTAGGTTAGCAATCGACTCGCGAGAGTCGATAGAGAGAGAGAGAGAGAGAGAGAGAAAGAGAGAGAGAGGGAGAGAGAGAGCAAAGCAAGCATTGAAGCAAGCAGAGAAGGAAAGAGAAAGAAACGTGGGAGGGAAGAGAGAAAAAGGAGAGGAAATAGAGAATAAGGCAGAATAAGGTAGAATAAGGTAAATGTAATTAAATAGAATAAGGAATAGAATAAGGAGCGGAAATAGAATAAGGAAAACATGTAAAGGAGACAGAAGGGGTTGTAACCCTTAGGGGAGGCAATAAAGACACATACATATTGTTCTTATAGGAGATACTAGAGAATGATATCATTTCTTTCGGATTCGATAGAAAGAAAGGATGGATTACAATGGAAAACAAACACCCCATTGTATCGTTTTCTCTATTTCAATTTTCTTCATATTACTTAATCTTATTATGGTTTCAGATATTTTTGATGTATTAATTAATTTCTAATTGCAATTGTTGTATTTAGTACTGGATAGTTAGATAAAAAAGTGGAAAATATCTACAAAACGGATGGGTAAGACAAATTTTCTGCGTCTTTTCTCCGCCATTTTTAAGTTAAACTATCCTGTACGAAATCACGAGTTTGGTGGCCATAGAGACGAAAGTCTTGGCGCGGTACGGCGCGGCGCGGGGAGACGCGCGCGTGAGGCGGCAATCAAGCGGCGAGCGCGGGCAGCGACGGGCTCCCCCTCCTTCCTCGCCTCCGCGCCGGCAGCGAATGATTGATAGACCGCGCTGTCTCTACGGCTAGGGCGGAAAGCGGGTGGCTCCTACGCTTCTCCGCGCGCTCTGATTAGTCCATCTTTAAAAATTGATATCTCGTAAACTATTGAAAATGTCCTTAATGTTTATTTGCAACTGTTACGGATCGATCAGCCTAGCAACAACTTGGCTGAACAATCCATCGATGCACGCGTAGCTTCGTCATCGAATTCCCGAAAACATATCGACCCGTAATGGAAAACTCCCAATGCACCATGATGCCACGCGCTGCATGATCAGCACTGGCATATCAACGACCCCGGCGCAAAAGAAACACCTATGCACGAATCGACACAATCGATTTCCCAATCGGTAACTCGACACTTCCTGGTTACCCCCACGAAACTTTTCCAACACTTTCGCCCCAGGGTAACCAGGATCCCGATCGACCAAATTCTCACCAGTCTTAATTGATTGCTCTGTCTTGATAGACATAGCCCTCGGTCGACCGGTACGCATACCTTAGCGGCAAGTACATCTCGCGTATTTAGAGTCTCGCGAGTGTAACTTCGAGTTCGGGAAATCGAATCACATAATTAAGAACTCTATACGTGTAAGCAAACCCTAGCGGCGCTTCACGTGTCTCGTAATATTTCTGTACTGCGATAATTACCCTAGCGGCATTACGCGTCGGAATATTTCGAGCATTAAATACGCTTCAATATCATTGTACCATATCGAAACAAGTGTAAGAGTCCGGCGAGTCGTACCGCATTCCGAACGCTCGCCTTTTGCCGACTCGCCGAATCCGTGACATCGTAGTGGCAGCGTCGAATACGAGCGCGTGTGTGTAAGCCACTACGATCGCTCTGTGCAGGTGTACGAAATAAACAACTCGCCACCATCTGACGAGCCATATCGCAACGGCCCAGGAGAAGCTCTCATTTGACCTTCCCGACTTCCACAGCTATTCGCCGACGTCAGCAGATCAACGACGCAGACACACATACATATACACGGAATAAGGTGAGGTGCATTACGCCGCTTTAAAACGGACAGGATCCACGCGTCGAGTCTTCTGACAAACTCGACTAATAACAATCATAACTCTAAATTTTAATCGTAATTATGACGGAAACCCGTACGTAACACAACTTTTGTTTGTAATGGTCCCATCTACCCCAGAATAAATGGTGCTATACTTAATGAAATTCACCCTGTATATATACGCGACTGCTCTGAATTTTGCCGAGCGCACCGAGAAGCGTTGGAGCCGCCCACTCTCCGTCCTAGCCGTAGCCTAGCCAGGCAGTGCCCGACAAATAAAAATGACTGCGTAATAAAATAATAATAATTGACTGCTCTGAATTTTGTGATCCCAAATGTAACGCCCTACATTGTGTTATCTCTACGGATAGGGCGGGGAGCGGGCGGCTCTAACGCTTCTAGGCGCAATCTGATCATTCCAACTTAAAAAAATTGCATCTCATAAACTATTGAAAATATCCCCAATGTATATTTGCAACTTTTGTTTGTAATGGTCAAATCTATCTTAGAATAAATTGTGCTATACTTTATGAAATTCACCCTGTATATCTATGTATACGCTCGCTCTCATCGAGAAACGAAAAGCTGCGATTCGAAAACGACAAATATGTTCAAGCATGCTGTGAGCCACCGATCGAATTAAAAATTGGACAGTACATAGGGAATAATAGCCGAAATGGGTTCCTGATGCGTTTTCTGGAAATTCCGAAAAACAAATCGTACTTTTCGTAATTATCATAAAAAATATATACGGTCCGACCTCTCAATAAGAAACCAAAAGCCTCCCAAGGGGAAGAGTTTTTCTTATATATCGCATACCCCCACCAGGCGCGCGCTCCGCGCTCACTACCTCTGTCTGTCCTTCTCACTCGTTTTCGCTCGAAATTCTCGAGCTTGGAGTTCGAGTCGGAGTGGGGGAAGCGCTCGAGTGAGAAACTGGGGAAAGTTTCTTATTGTCGGGTTTCTTATTGAGAGGTCGCACTGTATATTAATCTACACATCGGACAGCTAGGTCCGCCAGAGCTGTCAGATCGCGCGTAAAAGTCACCCCCTCTCTAGTCGCTTACGCGGCTATCACACAATCATAGTAGCGTATGTCCGAGAGCGAACGACGCACAAACATCTTCGGAAAGATCCGAGCGTGGTCGAAGTTTCCCGACGGCGCCTTCGGTAGCTACACTAATACATGGACGCCGAGCACGTTTATTTATTGGTGTAGCTGCCGAAGGCGTCGTCGAGAAATTTCGACCACGTTCGGCTCCTTCCGACGATGTCCGAGCTTGGCTCGCTCACGGACACGCGCTACTATGATTGTGTGATGCGCGTGTAAGGGACTAGAGAGGGGGTAACTTTTACGCGCGATTTGGCAGCTCTGAGGTCCGCTTGGGGCGGTTGGAGAGGGTGCACGCGTTAAATATACCGGAACTGTGAATAGCAGCAATTGTTGAAAAAAAGGTTAAAGAAAGCAACTGGGGAGGGAAAGAGGAACAGGAAGAGGAGAGAAATCAGAGGTGATAATAGAGATAGTGAAAGGAAGTGAGATGAGTGAGATAGACGTAGATAAGGATCGGACGTGTGGAAAGGAGATTAGAAAGGTTGGTGGAGAAGAGACGCGAGGAGGATGAAAGCAGGACGAGCGAAAAGGAACACAAGCGCCGGGGCATAAGGTGGAATTACGTCGGTGAGACGGAAGGTAAAGAAGAGCAGGTGAATGGGGCGATCGATAACGAAAAGCTAGAAGAGGGAGCGACGACGAGAAGGAAGAGGGAGCGCCCGAAGAAGAAGGAAACGAACAGGGACATAAGAGAGTTCTTTGGCGTGATTGGATCTCCAGACGTAGGAAATGCAACAATATCGTCACCGGGAAAGAAGAGTAAGATTGAAGAAGGAAACAAGGTCGAAGGAATTAAGGAGTCCAATAGCAAGGAAGAGGACGAGAAAGAAGAAGAAGCCAGTGAGGAGGAAAACGTGGAGGAGGGGCAAGGGGCACAGGATGTGGAGTGGGAGAATACTCCTAAGGAGGTATATACGTGGATGAGAGGTGTACATGAAGCTGAGATAAGAATAAGAAGAGCCATGATGAATAGCCTGGAGGGGATAGAGAAGAGACTGAAAGACAGAAGGGAAATAAATAAAATAAAAGAAAAATGTGATGTGAAGGGCGAAAACAAGTGCGAACAGTGCAGAACCCGGTAGAAGGAAATCAGGGAGCATAATGACAAAATAAAGGAAGTGAGGGAAAGCGCAGAAAAGGAGAGGAGAGAGTGGAGGGAGGAGAGACATCGGCTCATGGACACAATAATCAGGATGGAATTGAGACGGAAGAAAAGGAAAAGGAGGTCGGGAAGAAATACAGGATGGAGCTGGAGAAGAACAGGAGGGAAAAGAGAAGATTGACGGTGTCAAGGTCAGCAGCGGAAAGGCACGGAAAGTACGGGGCAGACACATGAGGCAGAGGTTGGAGGATACGAGAAGAAGGATGGAGGGCGAGCAAGATCAGACTACCGAGTGGCTAGAGGGAAAAGGGGAAGGGCAGGGGAGGTGGATGCGAACAATAATAGTGACGGGCGATGAGAAGGAGAATCATTGGGAAATATTGAAAAAAACCGATGGTGTTAAACGAGCGTGAGTGGTGAGAGAAAAAAAATAGGAGGGAGAACCGCAAAAATACTATCCAAATTGTGACCAAGGAGTGGGAGGGTATTAAGAAGGGCGGAGTAGTGAGGATGGTAAAAGAAAAATTCAGTCAGGAAATCAGAACACAAACGACAAAAAAACATAAGAGAGGAGGATAAACGGTACTAAAGTTCAAGAACTGGAGTGAAAAATTGGAAACGCTGAAGAAAAGCAGGGATTTAAGGCGCACGTGTATCTGGATCAGTGACAACCTAACAAGAAGGCACATGGAGGTACAGAGGTGGTTACGGGCTGTCGCAAAACACGAAAGGAGATACAGCAGACAGGCGGAGGCGAGGTACATGAAGATATGCCTGGAAGGAGAATGGTGGGGATGGAGCGAGAGGAGAGGGGACATAGAAAGACTACGGGCAGATGAGCGATGGAAGCAGCCCTTTCGGACGGAGAGAAGAGGATTGCGCGCAGGATGAAAGACAATATCGGGAAGAAGGAGAAGAGAAGAGCAGTGAAGCGGTGGGACATAGAACAGAAGAATGTGGACAGCCGGGGGTAAAGAAAGGGAATTGCGAATTAAAAATAATAGTGTAGAATGTGGCGGGAGAGTTCAGAATTGGGGATGCGTGGGAATTTTTGGAAGAAGCGGATATGGTCATTTTATAAGAGACTTGGTTAGAGAAAGAAAATGAAGGAAAAGCAGGCGAATAAGATAGAGTCGCCAAATACCGTCCCCTTTTTGTTGAAACGTTGTAAAATAAAAGATATTTAAGATACATGAATAATAAAACTCGGGATGGTTAAAGTAAATCAATTTTTACTTTATAAAACAACAAAACATGAACAATCTTCGTTACAAACTCTTTTAGCCTAACTTTTACGAAAAAGTAACATTTTCAGGAAATCACATCTGGTTGCCTAATATCGTCCCCGGGGACGATATTTAGATCACAGTGAAGTTTATAATCTAACAATTATAAAAATTACTAGAATTATATTAAAGTGAAATCGTTATCAGTCTTTTGTTTTGTTACGCTAATTTTAATTATTATAGCATGTTGGCCATAAGAATTTTGATCCTGGATTTTCGATACAATTTTTATGCATCTATTAGAAGCATTTGGTGCATCGGATCCATTTTTCTCCCTTCATATCTTGGGAATAAGTCAGATGGCAAATGGGACATTCAGCATCATCATCGTCGCTATCGTCTTTATCAATTCCGACTCAAATGGAATCGTCATCAGATTGATTTTATATAGCGTCCCGGGAGACGATGTTAGGCAACGTTGGGGGACGATATTAGGATTTTGGTGTTTATGATATCAAGTTAACAATACTTGCAAAACACGTTACCTAACCTCAATTTTTTAAAATCATGTTACAGTCCGTGTAACTAGCAATCGATTAAGCAGAATTTTACCCCAAAAAGCCGATCATTCACAGGATTTCCAAAACTCAGAATATTTGAATAAAAAAACTCACCTTCACACTTTTATTAATTATTGATGTCTCGTAGCAGGAGTGACTTTTGACAGGCAGTTTTTTGCAGCAACCGTCTGAGACTTAAGACTTGGTTTCTCAAGTCAATGAGAGGTGGGGTTAGCTGTATCAGAAAAAAAGATGGGGGACGAAATTAGGCGAGGGGACGAAATTTGGCGACTGTACCTTATATGAGCAAGAAATTTAGGTGGAAGTTTGAAGCAGCATATAAAGATAAACAGGTGAAGACGGGGAGGGCAAAATGAGGGCAGGCGGTAGAATTAAGAGTAGAGCATGACAGAGGATGGGAAATATAGTAGTAGGAATATGAGCTAACTGCGAGCAATGACAAAATGAGGAATATAACAGCAGTTATAACGGTGTACAATAATATCGGAATGAGAAAAATAGAAAACAATTTGACAGGCAGAATAATGGAGGAGGCGAGAAAGAAAGAGAGAGAGTCAATTATTGGGGATTTAAATGCAAGGCTAGGAGACGAACAGCCAATGAATGAGGAAGGAGGAGAGGAAGGAGAAAGGGAAAGAAGAAAGTCACGAGATAAAGTAATAAATGCGGAAGGGAGAAGATTGTTACACCTTCGCAAGGATTTGGGATTAAAGGTGATGAATGGAAGAACTAAAGAGGACAGGGAGGGAGGGATAACATTTACTGCGGGGGGAGCAGTGCTGTGGCTCGGTGATAGATTATGTAATAGCACCGGACACTGGGCGAGGGGAAGACTTGAAATGGATGGAGTTAAGAGAGAGAATTGAATCAGATCACCTACCGATAGCATTTGTGATTGAAGAAATAGAAAAGGAAAAAGAGGAGGAGGAAGGTGAAGAGAACAAAGGGGGGCAAGAAAGTATAAGGCTGATTTGGAACGAAGAGAAAACGGAGAAGTTCGCAAAGGAAATACGAAAGGAGAGTGTGAAGGAATAATGGTAGGAAGGGCGGGACGGGGTTAAAGGAAAGATACTGACGGTGGCAGGGAATGCAGGGATGAGGAAAAAAGGTAAAAAAAGAAAGAGACTGAGAGACGTCCAAGATGGTTCAATGAAGGGTGTAAAAGACAGAGGCGAGTAGTATGGGAGAAGTTAAGAATATTTGTAAGGGAAAGAAGGGTAAGGGATAAGCAAGAACTGGTTGAAGAAAGGAGAAAGCTGAGGAGAGTATGTACAGAAGCAAAGGAAGAGTGGAGGTATAACATTTGGAAGGAGGTGGGGAAAGCGGAGGATATGGCAGGATGGTGGAAAGCGATAAATAGGTTCAGAAGCAAAGGGAGGTGAAAAATGGATAGTGCAATAACGAGCGAAGGGTGGAAGGAGAATTTTGATAGGTTGCTGAATGGGGGGATAAGACGACGGAACAGAGGGGAGAAGGAGAAAGCGAAAACATAGGAGGGGAAGGAGTGGAAAAAGAAAAAGGTAAAGATAAAAACGAAGAAGAAATAGGAGAAAGAGAATTTTACGAGGAATTCAGAAAGAAAGAGTTGGAAAAAGTGTTGAGGGGAACGAAAAACGGGAAGGCGGCAGGGGAGGACTGGACAAGTGTAGAGTTTTTGAATGTTTTACCTGAGGAAGAAAGGGAAGAATTGAGAAAGGCTCTGAACGAGATTTGGATGGGGGGAGGAATAGCTAAAGGATGGGAAATGGCAAGGATAGTGCCAATTTACAAGGACGTGGATAGATACAATGCGGAGAATTATAGAGGGGTGTCATTACTAGATGTAGGATATAAGGTGTTAACCAAAATGATGACGGATAGACTGAGCAGATGGATAGAGACGAACGAAAAACTGAAGGAGAGCCAAGTGAGTTTTAGGAAGAATAGAGGCACGAGGGATCAAATTTTTACGCTAATAGCATTAATTAATATAAAGATAAAATTAAAAGGGGGGAAAGTTGTATGTGTTATTCATCGATTTTAAGGCAGCGTTTGATAGGGTGTGCAGGGAAATACTGGTGAGAAAATTAGAAGATGTAACATCCGCGTAGATGTGCTTTTAATTATTTCTTTTTGTATACTTAGGTATGTATATTTTTCGAGAGACCCTTTTTCCCTTCAGGATGAGCAACCGTAATTTTATGCGTTTTCTAAGATAAGCGATAGAGGGCCACATGGCTGTACTCCGTCGACGCAACTCCGATTTGTCATATTTCTCGCGAGGCTCTTTTCCTATCGGGAAAAGGGACCGCAATTTTATGCGTTTTCTAGGATAAACGATAGCGAGCCATATGGCTACAAACCCGTCAATGTAATTCAATTCTTTTTATTTACATCTTAGAGATTATTTATGTTTTCCTAGAAAAACATATCCCTTGCACCCACGAAACTTTTTATCTTAACATCCCTCCAAATTCTCAACCGTCTAATCATATTAACGACCCTACCATAGATTTTAAGAATTTTAACGAATAAGAACGCAAATCTCCCTACCATAAGAAACTCCAAATCTCACAGAAAATCGCTGTCTTTCCAAAAAGAACAAGTTTCAAAAACAGTCTTCTCCAGTCAGTTAGCAGAGCTAGAAGTCGGTTTTCCATATCCAATCATCATACTTTTAACATTCATTTATTGACTCTGACTATCAACAACCTCTCTTATTATAATACCCGTTATAGTTAGTCAGTAAACTCAGTGCACTCCAACAACAACAATTTCATCACAGAACAACATTATAATTCAATAACAACGACACCCTCATCATTCAGCAACAATTCAATAACAACTCCATCATACAACGACTTCATTACTCAACAACAACTTCATATTCAAGTAAGCTCAGCCAACCAACGTAAACCGCGCTTGGAATAGTTGAACAGGAAACACTCTAAACTTTCGTATATTATTAAATAAACAGTAGCTATATTTTGTTATATAATTCTTCGGAATTCTTCTTTGATTCAATTCCAAGCTATATACGCTTCTCGTCCCACTCCCGTGCTATTACGCCTGCAGTAGGCAAAAATAGGCAAATTAATAAATACTAATGTACATTCACTCTGGATGTCACAAAGAGAAAGGGATAGAAGAAAGAATGTTAGAAATAATAAAGGAGATTTATAAGGAGACAAGGGCAGAGGTACAGCCAAGTGGAAAAGTGTCAGAAGGATTCAGAACGAAGCTGGGAGTGAGGCAGGTATATGCGTTGAGTGCGGTGCTATTCTATCTGTATGTGGACGACTTAGAAGATAAGTGGATACGAAAAATGAGGGCGGGGTAGTCATTGGAAGGGAGAAGATATTCGCAATAAAGTACGCGGACGATGTGGCGGTGGTAGCAGATTCGGCGGAGGGGCTTATAATAAGAGACTTAGAGGGTTGGGCAAGGGAAAATAGGATGGAGATAAATGTAAAGGAGACAAAGATTATGATTTTTAGGAATGGAGAAAAAAGGCAAAAGGGAATGGCCAAATGGGCACAAAAAGCTATGAATAATGTGTGGGGGGTATGGAAGAGGGCTGGATAGGAGATTATAGAGGTTGAATCTTCTAGAGATGTTAGTAAGAGCAGGAGCGATATAGGAAGGTGAGTTGTGGGGACTGGGAGAAATTGGTGTATTTGAAACAATTCAGAATAGGTATTGCAAGCTAGCGCTGGGAGTCGATAGGTATAGTCGACTATACAGGGTGAATCGTAATGGGTGGACACCACTTTTTGATGGTATTTACCATGCGTGGTAAATTACCGACTACCTACAACTGGATTGCTTGACCGCTCCAGAGATGGCAGCAGCTTAGTGACAGGCAACTATATTCATGCATCTTCGCCGATTTCGATGAAATTTGGTATGCTTGCAGAATGGATAAAAATACAAGATATGAAAAAATTTCAAATTGCTACAACGTTTATTTTTTCGCGGTACTATACACTGGATATCAGAATGGTGCAGATAGCAACAAATCTCTTATTATTTATTGCAAATTTGTAATTTTTTCATACGTATCTACGAGAGTTTTTAACGGATTGGGATGCAAATTAGCGTAAAGGTAGAGGATGACCAAATAAAGTTGACGGGGTTTTTATTCTTTCCGTATCTCATAATTAAGGGGTTGTAACTGCCCCTCGATTTTTTAGTCAATTGCATCGTATGATCGGATAAATTTGTACAGACTATTTCGACTCTTTGCATTTTCATTTCATCCCATTTTTATTTCTACAGATTTTCGTCCACGCCACACGGTAAGAACTTTGAACGTTCGCGAGGGGGATGGTTGGGGGAGGGGGTGAGTGGAATTTACAAATATGTATTCGTGTATTCAAACGAACTTATATTAACGTAAATTTAACCCGGAATGGCGAAAGGCTCCCCGGTCATACGATGCAATTGACTAAAAAATCGGGGGCAGTTTCAACCCCTTAATTATGAGATATCGAAAAAATAACAAACCCGTCAACTTTATTTTTTCATCCTCTACCTTTATGCTAATTTGCATCCCTATCGGGTAAAAACTCTCAGAGATACGTATGAAAAAATTACAAATTTGCAATAAATAATAAGAGATTTGTTGCTATCTGCACCATTCTGATATCAAGTGTATAGTACGCGAAAAAATAAACGTTGTTACAATTTGAAGTTATTTCATATCTTGTATTTTTATCCATTCTACAAGCATACCAAATTTCATCGAAATCGGCGAAGATGCATGAATATAGTTGCCTGTCACTAAGCTGCTGCCATCTCTGGAGCGGTCAAGCAATCCAGTTGTAGGGAGTCTGTAATTTACGACGCATGGTAAATACCATCAAAAAGTGGTGTCCACCCATTACGATTCACCCTGTATATGGAGAAGAGAACTTGGGGTGGCTACCTTCGAGTACACGATAAGGGAAAGGGCTTTGAGATATATAAAAGAAGTGTCAAGGATGGAGGAGACCAGGTGGCCAAAAAATTGCTTATGGGAGGAAATTAGAGCGATTAAAAATGGGAGCCCGTCGAAATGGGGGAGGAGTTTGGTAAAAGTGGTAAGGGATATGGGAGTAGAAAATTTAATAGAATTAATATGGGAGGGAAAGGATGTGGAAGAGATAGAGGAAAGAATTACGGAAGATTTGGAAAGGCTGAGAAAAGAAAGATTAAGAAAGGAGGAGGAGGAGAAGATAAATAGGTATCATACAGTGATAATTATAAATATACCTGTAAGAATGAGGACATATCGTGGAGTAATTGGTCGGAGGAGAGGGTGAAGGGGATGAATAAGGAGGTGTGTGCGAGAATGAGGCGTGGAAATATAGGAAGAGCGGGGAAGAAAGGGGAAAAGGAGTGACAATGGAAATTCGGAAATTCAAAATGGCGGATCCAATATGGCCGACCAAAATGCAGAAATGTCACTTAATTCGGATGAAACTCGGTACTAAGAGGTTTTCGAGGTCGCTGATTCCCAATATGAAGTCGAAATTCGGAAATTCGAGATGGCGGATTCAATATGGCCGAAAGAATTGCAGAAATGTCACTTGATTCACGTAAAAAAACTGTGATATTTCTGCTTTTTGGTCGGCCATATTGAATCTGCCATTTTGAATTTCCTAATTTCGACTTCAGATTCGAAATAAGCGACCTCGAAAACCCTCTAGTACCGAGTTTCATCCGAATCAAGTGATTTCTGCATTTCGGTCGGCCATGTTGAATCCGCCATCTTGAATTTCCGAATTTCGACTTCATTATCAGAATCAGCGACCTCGAAAACCTTCTACTACCAAGTTCCATCCGAATCAAGTGACATTTCTACATTTTATTAGAAGATACACAACTAATTTTTTTGACTTTCTTCATTCTCGGCGCTGCATCAGTCCGCCATTTTGAATTTTCACAAAAGGCCACATGGCATTAAAAAGTAGACACTTCAACGAAAATTTTAAGCCGTGGTTCATTGAATTATCTGAAAAATTGAAGTGGGCAGGAAAGAAGGCCGACACACGGAGAATGCCCCATATATATCGAAAAATCCATTTAATTTGTATACATGCTATGTGCGCATGCACCTTCCTCTGTTTCATTTTTGTAAATTCCAAAGACAGCGAATTCCTACAGCAGGCCAGCACGTGACTTCTGACCACACTGTTACAGGGTAACAATGATGAGTCAGCTACCGCTGGCCCTCGGCTCGAGTGTGCCATACGAGGTACGAGAGTTCAAAGATGCTGGACAATATCGCTCGCCTTTCAGAAGCCGTCAAGGAAAAGGTCGGAGTAGTCCATGATCTCGTAGGAGCTGATCATCCACGGAAACGACGAGGACTCATCGATGGACTAGGATCGGTTTTGAAATCGATTACCGGAAACTTTGATGCCGCAGATGCCGAGATCGCCGCCATCCGCGGATCAGAAGAATCCCTCAAAGAAGGGATGAAGAAACAACTCCAGGTCGTAGAAACGACGCTGGATATATTTAATCGGTCTTCTCACGCAGCCAACCGGAATTTTAGCAAGCTATTTAACATGGTGCGTTCGGTAGACAAGTTTTCTGATGAATAAAACTGGTACCCTACGAAGCAGGCAGCATTTCGACGAAAGTTTGGCGCTCATGGACAATTACGTGGAAACATTTCTAAGGGAAATAAAGGACGTAGCTGATCTATTCGCTAGCGTCACGTCAGGGACCGTAAGTCCTGCCATCGTCACACCACAGCGTCTGATACAATATTTGACCGAAGCACTGCCTCACCTGCCAAGAGGATACAGTTTCCCGCGACCTGTTACGAGAGAAAACGGTGCGGAAATATTACGTTTGGCGACCACGAAAGCCTTCCGACGAGGCGAGAGTGTAACGTTGTTAATCGAGATACCTCTAATAGAGCAGACGGAATTTAGAATAAATCGTACGTACCCTCTCCCGTCCAGGGGAGTGAATGGTACATTTTTCTATCTGGATACGGCCGAAAATCCAATAATAGTGGATAAAGAAAACAAAAATTTTCTGCAATTGACATGGATGGATCTGAAAACCTGCAAGGTCGAAGGGAATCGATACCTTTGCCGTAACAGGTACCCCACCATGGACATCGCCGAAGATGCGCCGTGCGGCGTACTTATGTTCACCGAAGGAATGACGCCCTCGGGACTCCGATGCCCAAAACGAGCCTTCACCTTGAGGGACATACTCCTCATGAGCCTACCACAACCTGGACGATGGTTGTATACAGCGCCACATGACGAAGTCCTGAGTATCGCGTGTGACCATGCGCCTTCGGAAAAGGTTATTCTTCAGGGAACGAGAATGCTCACACTCAGTGGGCGATGCACTGCCAGTACGAGAAATTTCAAAATCAAAGCTTCAAGGAGCAGGATGCAACTAATACGAGATAATAGTTACCTGCCAGCGCATAATTTGACTCTAACGGCAGACGAAGAAGCAGCGATGTCGCAGGCGATAGACTCCTGCGAGGGAATTACTCTAGAAAAAGTCATGAGCAATCCCGACGAGCTGAATAAACTTGGTACACGAATAAAAAACATAACCAAGCAACTGGATCACCATCAGCCTGCGCCGCAGCATCTGTATCACACTATCGGCCAATACTCCGTAGGGACCATAGCTCTGCTCGTTTTGGCTGGGTACGCAATCTACACCTGTATGAAGCGGAAACAACACGCGAACCCTTAAGGTGGACCCGATCCTATTCGTAGTATTTAATTTAATAATACAAACATAGCTCGCCGGAGACGAGCGAAATGATTCATTTTCATCACTGACCACCAATGCTTGACGTTTTTGAATTTCGCTGCTTTCCGAAGCTTACGTGTTACGTACTGATGTTAGCTTTTACAGCAGTATTCCTT
Source organism: Netelia inedita (assembly GCA_964017225.1). Classification (NCBI taxonomy): domain Eukaryota; kingdom Metazoa; phylum Arthropoda; class Insecta; order Hymenoptera; family Ichneumonidae; genus Netelia; species Netelia inedita. Next base: position 22,294,934 of record OZ024924.1, read on the forward strand.
CTCCGTTTCCCACTGCCGCGGAATTGATAATGTTGTTGCCGATTTTTTTAGCCGTAACCCTGCCGGTCAATTCCAAGAAGAGGATTCTCGAGGTATCATGATATCTGTACTGACCCAAAGTTTCTCCCCGGTTATGTCCGAGAATGGCTCTGCCCTCGTGATAGTCGCGATGTTAGAATATGATAAAGATTTAAAACGTAAATTGAGACGTATTGGCCAGTGGCAATCCGAGGAAGATTGGAGAAGAAAGAGAATGGATGAATTTAAATTACAGCCGACCGGTACAAGTTTTGTAGTTTATGGTGGACTTTTATTCCATCAGGACAGGGATGGTGGAGATTGGAGAATTGTCATACCAAAGAGGTTAGCTAGGGAACTCATCGAAAATATTCATGTGAAATTGGGACACCCTGGTGTTTATAAAACGGTCGGATATATAAGGAAATATTACTATTGGAAAGGCATGCAGGCTGATGTAAAGAAAAACATTGTGGGATGTGACTTGTGCCAGCGAGTAAAATTTTTATCACTCTCCATGGAAGGGGCTTATAATTTTGTCGAACCGAAGGAGATTAACGATCTAATCACGGTGGATTTCTATGGTCCTCTTCCCGTAGGGCGAGGTGGTGTTCGATACATCTTTGTGATGCTTGACGGCTTCTCAAAATATGTTTCTTTGTACCCGATGAAGAAAGCAACCTTTCGAATGTGTTTGAAAAAGATCTTCGATCAGTTTATCCCAAAATTCGGGAAACCTAAACGGATCCTGTCCGATCACGGTACTCAGTTTACCTCGGCTGAGTGGCGAACGCGATTAGAGTCCGAGAACATTAAAATGTTATTTAGCTCGATACGACATCCTCAGTCGAATCCGACGGAAAGAGTGATACGGGAACTGGGTAGGCTTTTCCGCACATGGTGCGCACACCAACATACCTTGTGGCCTAAAAGTGTCCCTCGAATCGAGAAAATTCTGCATCTCCCAGTCCATCAGAGCACGGGGTTCGCGTCAATCGAATTGCAATATGGCAAACCGATTCAAGGCGAAATTCAGAAGTTCATACAATTTCCCGAGTCGAAAGGTATCGATCGGGTATATCATGTTGTGCCCCGATAATAAGTAGTACGTTATAAGTAGTACATATAACGAGTACACGCAAACATTCCACTGACTCGGCATTGCGCAATGAAATCGATTTCGATCAGAGGCCGCGCGAATGCCGACTCAGCCGAATTCCGAATAAAAACGACTTCGAAAAGTAACCTTCAAATCTGGGAAATAAAGTAAACCAGATTTGGAGCACAAAAACAACGAAACAATGTTGACTAAGCTGCTCCACTTATATCATTATAAAAGAAGTAGCAAGCCAACATTAAAGCAGTCTGAATCTAAACTTAAGCCTGTACGTGCGGTACGACGGATTTGCGTAAGACATCCGTCTTTCCTTTCTCTCTGTATAACTTCAATAAATCACGATACTTTTACTTCTACGTTTCATTTGGGTTCTAACCCTTCATTAGAATATCTCAAAAAAAGTGCAGTACGTTAATCGTGCGGCACAACATTGGTGGCAGCGGTGGGATTCTAAAGTGAAACGAACAAAGTCGTCGCCATCGTAAGGACGACCCTTCTATCCGAAAAAAGAACCGTCATCGTCAGAGCGGAAACCAGACTCCAATTGTTTCGCACCGAACGATAAGAAGACGCACCTGAACGAGAGTATCTAAGGAACGACGTACAGGACATAGGATCAACCTGGGATGTCGAGAATAATCTGGCTGTAAGTCACATTTTTCTCTCATTACTAGTATCCTAAACCCTACAGCGCTACGGACGCCGCGAGAAATATAGGTGAAAATATACTCGCAATAAGTGACGCGCTAGTAAAGGAAAATGAGTACCACGAGAACCCCAGTGGACGGAGTTAATACGCAGAGGGGAACCGCGTTCGAAGAATCGGATGATCTTCACGACCTCGATTAAAGCGTGTTTGAACCCAGGCGTACCGTGCTGGCTCGTACACCCCCAAGAGGGGAGATAGTACCTCGAGGACCGTCGCGAAGGGTCCGAAGCGAAGAAAATTCGTAATACCATCCGGACATCAGCCTCAGGGAATCGCCGAGGGATGCAAGGCTCCGCTTAGGGCTACCGAGCGTCGCACTTCCTCCGGTAGCAAGGAATCTTCTCAATGACCTGCCGGTCGAACGAGAAGAAGTGGAGGAAATGGTGCACATACACATACAGCCTTCAGGACCGTCCGCTTCAGAGGACGCCACAACCTTCCGCCTAGATCCCCTAGAAAGGCTGGATGGAGAATTGGTCGCGGATGTTCGCGAACTGGTCGCGGACGTTCGTGAAATTAAAGAAGAGATACATCCGCAGAGGCCGCAGCAGCCACAGCGCCAACGGCCGGGGGTACAATTTTCAGACCCCTATGTGGAAGAACCTAGGTATATCGACCTGGGGTTAGCCTTACAGACTATCCCGAAGTTCGAAGGAAAAGATCCGGGCGATCTAGACGAATTTTTGCTCTCCTGCGAGACGGTGTGAGACAAGGTACATCCCAGAGAGCAAGATACGCTCCTCGCCCTGATCAGAAGTGGTAAAGTGTGTGGTCGGGCCTCGCGGGAAATGCGATACAAAACGACACACTCTTTGGCCGAACTGCGAACAGAGCTAGAGGCTCTGTACGGACGACAGAAAACACTAGCCACCCTGCAGTATGAATTTTGTCAACTACGACAGGGAGCAAAGGAAAGTGTCTCCGAGTATGCCGCGACGGCGGAACGATTGACGATGGAATTAAGGGGTTATCCTCACTTGTGATTTTGAAAAAATCGATTTTTTTTATTGCATTGTTTTGAAGTATAAGTATCTGAAAATATGTCCTGACAATTTCAAGTCGATCCGAACAAAATTAACTGAGATATGAGCGTTGAAAGAAAATAATCCGTTGTGTTAATAACCGGCTAGACTAGTCCCTTGGAGCGCTCGACCTTCTATTCGGTTTTAATCCATTGTTCGACAAAAAGGGTCGTATACCTGACATTCACAACGTTCATATAATAGACTGGAATTTGTAGAAACGTATTTTTGTTGTCTGTTAGGGTCTAAACTCGTCAGAGTAGCTCAAAAGTTTGACTAGATAAGACGTATATTCTGTCGTTCACAATATTATAAGCGCAGTTTTTATTCATTTTATATTTAAAAATGGATCGACAAAAAGGTTCGCGAGAAACAAGAAAAAGTGATAATTTACGGAAATCTCGACCAAAAAAAAGGAAGGGTGTTTTTAACCCGAAGCTGGCCGAATCGGAAACTGGAAGTTTCAGCACGTCTGCCAAGAAACTAAAAGATAATATTGATATGACTGTGAATGAAAGTCCTAATATTGAATATCGCATTTTGAACTTTTGGGTTGTATTCGCTGCTATTTCAAATTTAGTGAAGTGCAAGGCGTGTGATGGAGATATTAAATTTGAAACGGCAAATGCAAGAGGATTAGGCTTCAAAGTCGTTGTGAAATGTGACTCATGTGCGGATAATTTGATACCATCTTCTCCTTTTCTGGCCCATTCATATGAAATAAATCGTCGATTTATATTTACTATGCGAGTTCTCGGCATAGGATTGGCTGGAGCACAAACATTTTGCGGACTTATGGACATGCCAAGGTTTCTTACCGAGACTACATATTCAATAATTTTGAATAGTATTAATGAGTCTGTGAAAACATGTACAGATGTAATATTTAAAAAAGCCGTACGAGAAGAAATTGAAAATACACCTAATGCAGCCGACGATGCAACTCCTCAATTAACAATTTCCGGAGATGGATCGTGGAGGAAGCGAGGATATTCGTCGTTGTTCGGAGTTACATCAGTCATAGGCTACTACAGTGGAAAAGTACTTGATCTTGTGGTAAAAAGTGCGTATTATAAAATGTGTGAATCATGGAAACACAAATTAAATGATGTGGAATACGAAGAATGGTACGCAACTCATGAAGATAACTGCAGTGCAAATCACAAAGGCTCCTCGGGAAAAATGGAGGTAGACTCTATTATCGAAGTCTTCAAGCGTTCAATAGAAAAATATAATATCCTGTACCGTTACTATATTGGAGATGGAGATTCGAAAACGTACACTGGGATAGTAAATTCTCATCCTTATGACGACGTAGAAGTCATAAAAAAAGAATGCATAGGACACGTCCAAAAGCGCATGGGATCCCGCCTTCGTAGTTTAGTAAAAAAAAACAAAAAGCTTGGTGGTAAAGGACAATTGACAGGAAAATTGATTGACAAGCTAACTGTGTACTATGGACTTGCTATTCGACGCCATTCTACTTCTGTTCACGATATGCATGAGGCAATATGGGCGACCTTCGATCATTACAGTTCAACCGATGCAAATCCACACCATGAGAGATGTCCAACCGGTGAAGAATCGTGGTGTTCGTATCAACGAGCTCAGGCGAGAAACGAGGCTTTTCAACATGATTACAAACCACTTCCATCAAATGTATTGGATGCCATTAGACCTATATACAGCGATCTGAGTAAGGAAACTTTACTCGAAAGATGCGTCGGTGGCTTCAATCAAAATAACAACGAAAGCTTCAACCAACTTATTTGGAAAATCAGCCCAAAAATCGTCTCGAGTGGATCAATCGTTGTAAATTTAGCAGCTTATATTTCCGTTGGACTGTTCAATGAAGGTTCAAAATCATTATTATTTTATTTGAACTCAATCGGAGTGAGCTGTGGACACAACGCGCACGAATACGCTGATAAAATAGACGCAGCACGGATTGCACTGGCAGAGAGACGGGCGGCCGAGAACACTCGTGAAGGAAGAATGTTACGAAGGCAACACCAAATTTCCGTTTTGCAAGCGGCATCGTCGGTGGAAGAACTTCTGTATGGACCCGGAATAGATGACTCTATGTAAGTTTACAAAAAAAAATATTTTCTTCGGGTAAACTGAAATTGAAACTTTAAACGCGTTTTTCTCGAAATGGCATTTCTGAAGTCGGTGACCAAGATTACTCGAACACTTATGAATCGATCTTCTTGAAATTTTGCAAGCTTATTTAATACATAAAAATGTAGTCTTTAATCGTTCGATTTTTTTTTTCGAAAAGAAATGGCCGTTTTATAGCCAAAAAACGGGCACTTTTTTTCGTTAAAATTAAGCCATTAACTTTGACTGTCTGCCATTTTGTGAAAAATGAATATTTTTTTAAATCCTTCGATTAAAGACTAGTTTATACTTATATTTGACTAAATCAATCCACATTTTTTATTTCAGATGATCCACTTCACCACGATGTTGGTCACCGCAAACCATACACATGAAAAAATGTTTTCATTGCCAGCCATTTGCCACTAAACAATGTAATATTTTTCAATAAAAAAATTACTGAAAGTTCTTCAAGATGTATTCTTTCAGATGATATATTGATCGATTAAAAAAGTTTTGTAGTTTTCTTTAAAAAAATTCATGAAAAAGGCCTTTTTTTGGTGCTACAAGTGGGGTTAACCCCTTAAGTGACACATTGTGGTCGGGAGTGGACCCGCACGGCGCTCGTTATATCGAGGACGCAACCCGGAAAACGGCCCAAATGAATTTCGAGAACAGATTGGAAAAGGAGATACAAGTGATTGTGCGGTCAAGAAATTACCCGAGTCTACACGAGTCCGTGCTCGGAGCCATGGAAGTAGAGAAACTCATGGGACACGTGGGAAAGGCCCCTGCTGAGAAAAAGGACGCGCGCCGCTCCTTACCATCCATCAACGCAGTCCCCCCGAAATGTTTCGCATGCGGACGCATTGGACATCTGCAGAAGGACTGCAGACAGTCCATGAGACGACGCAGCCTCCCAACTCAGGCTCCGCATAGAATTAATGAAGTACATTCAAGCTGCTCATACTGCAAGACGACGGGACACGAATACAAGGACTGTAAGAAACGATTATCGATACCGCCGCGGGAAGTTAGGGACCGACCAGAACGGGCATCCCATCACCCGAAACACGACCACCGTACGATTGAATCGTACGATGCAAACATGATCTCGGCAAACCCCGATGATCGCTTCATAAGTCAGACAGGAAAACGAGATGGCGCAACTAGCGACTTTCACATAAAGTCGCCGGAGAGTCAGACAGGAATACTGACTCTGAAAGCCGACACCGGAGCGCAAATTTGTATCATCAACCGAAGCGCCGTAAAATCCGGGACTGAGGCCGAAGAAACAAATATTTCAATAACCGGCGTAGGAGGTCAGGAAATCAAAGCCTTGTGCGCTGTAAAACTGCATCTCGTAACTCCTAAAGGGAGAATCGCCCACTGGTTCCAAGTGATACCAGACAAGATTCCCCTGGGAGTTGATGGTTTCCTCTGGATGGACTTTATGAGAAAACACGCCGTAAATATCCTAGGAGGAAAAGAAATAGTCATTAACGAGCACCGTATGCCCTTAATACAAGGGACAATGAAAATGAAACTCCCGCCGCGCAGTGAGAATATCACGTACGCGGCCACCGGTTGCACTTTTGTCGGAGTGGCCGAAAAAGGGTATTGACCCAGGGAGTCGTACTGGGGGCTTGCGTCACGAAGCCACAGGGAAACAGCTGCATGGTGAGTGTAGTAAACACGACGGCCGAGGAAGTGGTAATCGTACGTCCAATAGTGGAAGTCGAGCCGCTGCCGTCAGCAGAAAAGTCAGCCGGCCTCGGGACGCACCCAAGTTCGACGCACGACGTAAGCGCGGTAAGCTCAACAGAATGGGTTACGCGTCTTGCAAAATTAAAAGGAATGGTGGACACCACGCATCTCAACCGAGAAGAATCAGAGTCGCTCTGGGAGATTTGTAAGGAATATGCGGACATCTTCCACCTAGAAGGAGATAAGCTGCCTTGCACTCACATGGTGGAACACACCATATCGTTAAAGGACGGGGTGCTGCCTATTAAGATCCACCCTTACCGGTTGCCAGAAACGCACAAGCAGGAAGTGCAGAGGCAGACCGAAGAAATGCTGCGAGATCGGATAATACGAAACAGTTCGAGTCAATGGAATGCCCCGTTACTCGTCGTCGCCAAGAAACCTGACGCAGCAGGACGAATAAAAAACGTATCGTCGTCGATTTTCGAAAGTTGAATGACGCCACCGTAGGCGATTTGTATCCATTGCCCAACATCACCGACATTCTGGATCAATTGGGACGGGCATGCTATTTTTCAACCCTCGACCTTGCATCGGGGTTTCATCAAATCCCCATGGCAAAAGGGGACAGGGAGAAGACCGCCTTCTCCACCCCCAAAGGACATTTTGAATTCCTCCGAATGCCTTTCGGACTGAAAAATGCTCCGCCAACCTTCCAAAGGCTGATGAATGCCGTGTTAACCGGGCTGGATGGCATAAAGTGTTACGTATATCTCGACGATATCGTAATATTCGGTGCGACCTTATCGGAGCATAATAAGCGGCTCCGGGAAGTTTTTCAACGGCTGAGAGAGGCCAAATTGTCTCTTCAGCCCGAAAAATGTCGGTTTCTGCGCAAGGAGACGCAGTACCTGGGTCATATTATCTCCGAAAAGGGAGTGCACCCGGATCCGGGGAAAATCGACGCCGTGAGAAATTTCCCGACACCAAAAAATGCGAAAGGTGTGCAATCATTTCTGGGGTTGGCCGGATACTACCGGAAATTTATAAAAGATTTCTCCAGAATCGCCAAACCTTTAACGCAACTGATTAAAAAGGATACGGCATTCGAATGGACGACACCACCGGATCAGGCGTTTCAGGAGCTGAAGACCGCCTTAACTACGGCACCGATATTGCAATATCCAGACTACAAAAAACCGTTCGTCGTGATCACGGACGCTTCGGATAGGCGAAGACTTGTCTATTTTCTACGCTAGCAGAACTTTGAATAAGGCTGAGCAAAATTATTCCACCACGGAAAAGGAACTGCTGGCCATCGTATGGGCGATAGGACAATTTCGCCCGTACGTATATGGCACACGTTTTAAGGTGGTAACGGACCACAAGCCTTTAACCTGGTTGTTTGGGGTCAAGGACCCGGGTTCGAGACTCATGCGCTGGAAGTTAAAACTCTCCGAACATAAGTTCGAAATCATTTACAAAGCTGGTAAGCGAAATACAAATGCTGACGCGTTAACCCTTTAACGTCAGAAAGACACTTTCCACAAGTCCTCTATTCGACGGGATTATTCACTATGAAATCGATAAGGAAAAAATTCGTAAAATAACTTACCAACTATTTTCGACATCGCTCTTTCGAATGGCGCTACTTAAATTGCGTTCAACCATTTTTTTATATCATATTTTTACAAAATAATGTAAAAAAACACGAATTATTGAGTGACAGTTTTTTTTCATTCGATATTTCGGAAGCCTTATCGTATTATTTTCGGACAATAAAGGCGTCCAGAGGTGTCCTCGATTGTTGAACTTTCCAAAACGGTATATATTTTTATTTTTCTCTTGCGTCATACCTGCAAAATAACGGAAAAAAGAATAACAAATTTTCTCCATTTTTAGAGCATTCATATGTTGTGCTGGGAACGAGTCTTTTACCGTCAATTCGTAAATTGGGTATGATTTCCGATGTTTTTTGCGTCGCTGATCAAGAATTTGACATTATTTTTGCAAAATTAATTAATTTAAACAAATTGTTTAAACAATTAATCTCAATATGACTAGTCGCATATGATTTTCGATGTTTTTTAAGTAGCTGATTAAGCATTTGACATTATTTCTGCAAAATTAATTTGTTTAAACAATTAAACAATGTAAACAATTCATCTTAATATGACAAGTCGCATATGATTTTCGATGTTTTTTAAGTCGCTGATTAAGCATTTGACAGTATTTTTCCAAAATTAATTAATTTAAACAATTTGTTTAAATTAATTAATTTTGCAAAAATAATCGAGGACACTCGAGGACACCTCTGGACGCCTTTATTGTCCGAAAATAATACGATAAGGCTTCCGAAATATCGAATGAAAAAAAACTGTCACTCAATAATTCGTGTTTTTTTACATTATTTTGTAAAAATATGATATAAAAAAATGGTTGAACGCAATTTAAGTAGCACCATTCGAAAGAGTGATGTCGAGAATAGTTGGTAAGGTATTTTACGAATTTTTTCCTCATCGATTTCATATTGAATAATCCCGTCGAATAGAGGACTTGTGGAAAGTGTCTTTCTGACGTTAAAGGGTTAAGTCGGATATGCGCGACTACGCGCCTACAAGCAAGCAAAACTCGGACAGCAAGGGAAACAGAAAATATCGGTGGAAACGACATCTGTCCTAAGCTTGAAGATGAAACCGGAAAAACGAAGAGTTCGGACTCGCGAAACTCGCTCGACAACAAAGCTGATGCGTACAGTCCGAGTGAAGAGGAAAAAGAAAAAATACTTGACGAGCATCACGGCGCTTCCTTCGGTGGGCATCAGGGAGTAGCTCGAATGATGAACAGAATACGGCTAAATTACGACTGGCCAGGAATACGTAAGGACGTAGAGGATTACGTGAGGAGTTGTGATAAGTGCCAGAGGAACACAATCCGTCCCATGGTCAAAGCCCCGATGATCATCATGGATACGTCAACAAAGGCGTTCCAGAAGTGCGCGATGGACATCGTAGGACCACTGCCAGAGACGAAAAGGGGGAATAAGTACATCCTCACTTTTCAGGACCTACTGACTAAATACGGTACGGCCGTCGCACTTCCCAACCAGGAAGCGAACGAGGTCGCTAGGGCTTTCGCTGAGAAAATTATCTGCCTATACGGTACGCCTGAGACCGTACTCACCGACCAAGGTACGAATTTTCTGAGCGCTACTTTCAAGGCAATCTGCAAACTGCTGCAGATAGAAAAGATACAAACAATTGCATATCATCCCGAGTCCAACGGTGCGTTAGAACGGTCGCACAGAACCCTGGCGGAATATTAAAAAAATTATGCCGATGAGGATCAAGGAAATTGGGACGAATGGCTGCCATACGCCATGTTCACATATAACTCCACACCTCATACGGCCACCGGCCATACGCCGCACAGTCTTGTATACGGGAGCGAGGCAGATCTGCCAACGGCACTGCAAAAGGAACCAAGGGTCACCTACTCATACGGCGACTATGCCCAGGAACTTCGCGAGCGTCTTCGAGCAGCTTGGACAGCCGCAAGAGAAAATCTAAAAGTCGCAAAGGAGCGAGCTAAAGTACAGTATGATTGGAAGAGTAAGCTGCAAGATTACAAGGTGGGAGACAAAGTGCTCTTATATGATGAGACAGTGCGACGAGGCAGATCAGCCGAATTGACGCCAAAATGGACGGGCCCGTACATCATCGAACAGGCTCACCCACCAACAAACTACGTGATCCGGAAAGGTCGACGCAACGTGCGAATACATGTGAACCGCCTGAAAAACTATACTGAAAGTACTAGCCTGAAAAACTAAGAAGCGAAAAAAAATTTTTTTTGTATATACAGGGTGAATCATAATGGGTGGACACCACTTTTTGATGGTATTTACCATGCGTCGTAAATTACCGACTACCTACAACTGGATTGCTTGACCGCTCCAGAGATGGCAGCTACTTAGTGACAGGCAACTACATTCATGCATCTTCGCCGATTTCGATGACATTTGGTATGCTTGTAGAATGGATAAAAATACAAGATATGAAAAAACTTCAAATTGCAACAACATTTATTTTTTCGCGTACTATACACTGGATATCAGAATGGTGCAGATAGCAACGAATCTCTTATTATTTATTGCAAATTTGTAATTTTTCATACGTATCTCCGATAGTTTTTAACTGATTGGGATGCAAATTAATATAAAGGTAGAGGATGAAAAAATAAAGTTGACGGGTTTGTTATTTTTTCGATATCTCATAATTAAGGGGTTGAAACTGCCCCTCGGTTTTTTAGTCTTTACTTAACTGAAGACGTGTAAGGAGGAAAGGAATCGATACTTTTGCCGCAACAGGTGTCCTTCCCTGGACATCACCGAAAATGCGCCCTGTGGCGTACTCATGTTCACCGAGGGAACATTGGCCTCAGGACACCAGTGCCCAAAACGAGCCATCACCTTGAAGGACATTCTCGTCATCAACCTACAGCAACTAGGACAATGGCTGTATGCAGCACCGCATGACGAGGTCATGAGTATTACGTGTGATGACGAACCATCAAAACCAGTTATGCTCCGGGGAACAGGAACTTTTACACTCAGTGGACGATGCACCGCCAGCACGAGGAATTTCAAAATCAAGGCATCAAGGAGCAAGATGCAACTAGTACGCGATAATAGCTACTTGCCTGCACACAATTTAACGCTCACGGCGAACGAAGAAGCAGCAATACCGCAGGTAGTAGACTTCTGCGAGGGAGTAACTCTGGAAAGAGTTGTAAGCAATCCCGACGAGCTGAACCAACTCGGTGCTCGCATCAGGAAAATAAATAAGGACCTGGACCAGAGTCAGCCTACACCGGTACACCTGTACCACACAATCGGCCAGTACTCCCTGGGGACCATATCTCTACTCGTCCTGGCTGGATACGCCATCTATACCTACTTTAAGGGGTCACGTACAGTTAGAATTTTCAAAAAATCGATTTTTTTTACATTTTCTAAAAGTAGCACATTTGAAAAGTATTCTGTGAAAATTTTAGATGAATCCGACTGTTGGGTATGGAGATATGTAACTTTGAACGGAGCCGTCTCCGGCGCACCAAAGTAGGCAGGTAGCGGTAGCTGCGCGCTCGACCTTCTGAGGCCGGTCAGTGCCTCTATTGTGACCTATACACACATATATATATTATTATATATATAAGAAAATGTACCTTTGAAAATTATATATATATTCCAAGGTACATTTTCGAAAAATTGCTGCTTTGAAGCAGTTTGCTGTGAGACGTAGAGCTGTGCGCACGTTATATTTCTCTGGGCATACAACAGTATTAAATTCGATAAAAATGGATAAAAAAGTTTCAAGAGAAGTGAGGAAGTCTCGAACAGTTTATAAGTCGAGATCCCGGAAAAGAAAACAGGTTTTCAATCCGAAAACTGCAGAGATAGATGATGGCGGAGCGAGTACGTCTGCGAAAAAACTGAAAAATCAACACGAATACCATGTCCCTAAAACTAATTCTATAGATTATAGAATTATTAATTTTTTTTCTGTATTTTCCGCGATCGCGAAACTGGTGAAATGTGCAAAGTGTAGCGGCGAAGTGTCGTTTGGCATCGTGAGCGAACGTGGACTTGGATTTAAAATTTCTTTTACTTGTGAAAACTGCGCTCCGGAATACATTGCATCCTGCGGGTTCATTAAACATTCATACGAAATAAATCGAAGATTTATATTAGCCATGCGTGTAATAGGAATCGGTTACAAAGGTGCAAAAAAATTCTGCGGTCTAATGGACTTTCCGCCCTTTTTATCCAGATCTTCGTACTCCATAATGTTGCAGCATATTTATGAAGCGAGTCGATGTATGGCAGAATTTTTCATGAAAAAGGCTTGCAAAGAAGAAATTCGACGTAATTCCGTGGACAAGAAAAATGAGAATACCGATTTAATGGTTTCCGATGATGGGACGTGGCACAAACGCGGATTTTCATCTCTGTATGGCGTCACATCGCTGATAGGACGTTTCACGGGCAAAATTATTGATGTGCTCGTAAAAAGTTCTTATTGTAAGGCTTGTGAAGTTTGGGAGGATAAAAAAGGCAGTGAGGCATATGAAGAATGGTATGAAACCCATGAAGATTCTTGTTCGGCAAATCATACGGGATCTGCGGGAAAGATGGAGGCCAGTGCTGTGATTGAAATGTTTCGTCGTTCGATAAAAAATCTTGGAGTGAGATATTTAAATTATATCGGGGACGGAGATTCAAAGACTTACTCCGAAATTTTAAAGGATTCTCCTTACGGGAATACTGTCGTGTCAAAAAACGAGTGCGTTGGTCACGTTCAGAAACGGATGGGTACGCGTCTACGTGGTTTGAAAAAAAAGACCAAAGGACTCGGCGGTAAAGGAAAATTGACCGGTAAATTGATAGACCAATTGTCTGAATATTATGGCAATGCTATTCGGAACAACTGCGATTCTGCTGAGAAAATGAAGACAGCCATCTGGGCTACATTTTATCATAAAAATTCTACGGATGAAAATCCGCAGCATGATAATTGCCCACCGGGTGCTGACTCATGGTGTAAATATCAACAGGCAAAGGCGCAGAATGAGTTGGAGTCTTTCGAGCACGATTACACCGCCTTTCCAGAAATCGTCGCAAATGTTCTACATCCTATTTATGAAGCACTCACAAACGATGAGTTATTACAAAGATGCATTGGAGGATTTACGCAAAATAGCAACGAAAGTTTCAATCAGAGCGTGTGGAAAATCATACCAAAAACTTTACCTGCAAGTTTTACAACCGTCAGCATAGCCGCCAATATTGCTACCTGCACATTCAACGAAGGTGCACGAGGACTATTATCTACTTTTGACGCTATGGGGATTAAACTAGGACCTCACGCCCACGATTTCGCCAAGGAAGAGGATTCTATTCGAGTTGCGACAGCTGCCCGACGATCAACACAGAATACTCGAGAGGCCAGAATAATGCGACGAAGGCTCAAAATTACCGCTCGGGCAGCTGACAAAGAGAAAGAAGGGACCGTTTATGGTGCTGGAATAGACGATTCACTGTAAGTCCCGACATAAATTTTTCTTCTGCATGTAAATCGTACTGAAAACTTTGAATGCGTTTTTCTCGAAACTATGTTTTCGAACACGGTGATCACTGTACCTCGGAAACGGCTTTACCGATCGACTTGAAATTTTGCTCACTTTTTCTAGACATAATTGTCCTCCGGATGAACGAAGGATTTTTCTATGCGATTATTTTTTTTTTTTTATAGCTGAAAATGTGAGCAAAATTTGGGTCGAAAACACAACTTTGACTTCCAACATCCACCATTTTGTGAACAATCATAAAATTTTCAAATCCTTCGATCAACCGGAGCATTATGTCATTAACTAATGATCCCTACTTTTATTTTGATTTCAGACGATCCGGTGACGAGCTGCACTGATCACCGCGGAGGACCTTTTTTTTGGGACCCCTACGTTACGTGCGGTTATGGAAAAATTTCTGCATATTTTGCAATGAAAAAATTGTATTATTTACTTAAAATATATGTCTTTTGTATGGAAAAAGATTTACGATTAATTATTTAAATGTGTCCCCAAAAAAAATTCGCAAAAAACCCCTTTTTTTCGAAGTCCTAACTGTACGTGACCCCTTAAGCGAAAAACGCAAACCTAGCTCGCCGGAGACGAGCGAAAATAAAATAAAGAATTTTCTTTTCCTTTTAGGGGGGAGGGATGTTGTGTCCCGATGATAAGTAGTACGTTATAAGTAGTACATATAACGAGTACACGCAAACATTCCGCTGACTCGGCATTGCGCAATGAAATCGATTTCGATCAGAGGCCGCGCGAACGCCGACTCAGCCGAATTCTGAATAAAAACGACTTCGAAAAGTAACCTCCAAATCTGGGAAATAAAGTAAACCAGATTTGGAGCACAAAAACAACGAAACAATGTTGACTAAGCTGCTCCACTTATATCATTATAAAAGAAGTAGCAAGCCAACATTAAAGCAGTTTGAATCTAAACTTAAGCCTGTACGTGCGGTACGACGGATTTGCGTAAGAAATCCGTCTTTCCTTTCTCTCTGTATAACTTCAATAAATCACGATACTTTTACTTTTACGTTTCATTTGGGTTCTAACCCGTCATTAGAATATCCCAAAAATAGTGCAGTACGTTAATCGTGCGGCACAACAATCAGATTACGCTGGCGCGAGAAAATCTAAAAAGTAATTTTGAGAGACGACGAAAATTTCAAAGACCAATTTCTAAGGTCCTTCTCCTGGTGGGAGATTTGGTATTGCTCAGAATGCGACATCTTTCTAATGCGTTGGATAGGGTGACTAAAAATTTGTTTCATCTCTTCGAAGGCCCCTATAAAATCATCAAACGTGTAGGTGAAAATGCATATGTATTAACCGATCCGCAAGATTCTTTGAAGGACATAGGGACGTATAATCGATGGAATCTTCGCAAGTATTATACAAGGACAGATCGGTGATGTTGGTGGCTCTGATGGAAGATAAATATTCTAGAGTAGGAAGATATTCTCATCATGCGTTTTCTGGTGATCCTGGAACCTGACGTATTTTTGTTTGTTTTTGTTGTTGTTTTGTTTGTGTAAAAAAAAGAATCCATGGGTTCAGCAGTAAAGTGTGCGATTTTGTGGAAGCGTATTTATGAGAAATATCACG
This sequence comes from Netelia inedita, assembly GCA_964017225.1. Classification (NCBI taxonomy): domain Eukaryota; kingdom Metazoa; phylum Arthropoda; class Insecta; order Hymenoptera; family Ichneumonidae; genus Netelia; species Netelia inedita. Next base: position 22,310,349 of record OZ024924.1, read on the forward strand.
GGTATGTGTAGTGTGAGAGGATGTGTCTGAGATTGTGTAAAGAGTGTGATGCGTGGTTTCGACAATAATCCTTGTACCGGGTGTTAAATAAACAGAGAAAGACTTATACGAAATATGGATGCGTTGGAAAATATGCGACGAGGACGAAGTTCGATAATATATTGTAAACTGTGTGACGCGTCGTGCATCAACAACCCTTGTATCGGGTGTGATGCGAATAGAGAAGAACTGTTCGAAGGGAGGATAATTCTACCAAGGTGTGACGCGGACGAAGTCCGATAATATATTGTAAACGGTGTGATGCGTTTTGCATGAACAACCCTCGTATCGGGTGTGATGCGAATAGAAATAACCGTTCGACAGGAGGATAAGTCCAAGAAGGTGATGAGGACGAGGTCAGACCATATTCGGTAACACACGGGATGCGTTTTTATGCCACAACCCTGGTATCGGGTGTTGCATAAAAAGGGGGTTATTGTAACGAGCGATTCGAGTTGAACTGCGCTTTGAGTGGTTTCGGCGGAAGGGAGATCGGATATGGATAGTGGGGATAGCCGGCACCTCATTGCCATCGAGAGATCCTCACTCTCTTTCGTCACAAGTCCGTCGTCGAGACCACTGGATATCAGAAATCCTCCCAAAGCAATCGTCATCAAGGAGCTCGACGTGACTCACCAGCCTGGCCAGCCGGCGTTTGTTGTTGGGGAATCAAAGAAGACAAGAAACGCATCAGGACCACCTCTCTATAGACCACGAATCAATCCAGCATCGAAGGAAGATGGAATAAGCGACGTATCAAAAAAAGAAAAGATACGTATTCCTGGAGAGGACGACCCGAGACGGGGCGTTCCATTAGGGTAGTTATAGGCTGTTCTATTAGGGTAGAGTCTGATATTTTTATATTTTATCTCTTTCTCCAATAAGTTAGCTTCGCCTTCTAATTTTTTGATATGACAATATCCGTAGTCCTCGTTCCTTGTCGACGTTTTTTCGTATTCTTGAAGATAGTGGAAAAACGTTACCCCATTGTTCTTTTGAATATCGTTTTTCCCCGTGGAATCCCAAGAATCTGAATTGTCGGAAGAGGGTACAAAACTCATCACTTTTCAAACTCCTTTTGGTAGATATCGTTTCTTGCGGATGCCCTTGCGGTGCATAAAAACCACCCCAGAAATTGTTTACAGATTATATAAAGAATTATTTAGCGACGTTCCGAACGTAGAAGTTTATATCGACGACATAATTATTTAGGCACAAGCGAACAAGAGCATAATAGTATATTGAAGAACGTTTTCAGCAAAGCTCGGGAAAATGGAGTCCAGTTTAATCTCGGAAAATGCAAAATCGGCAAAAGTAACGTCAAGTTTCTAGGACACGTTTTCACAAAAGAGGGATTTAAAATAAATTCTGACAGGATACTTGCAGCAACGAAAATGGAAAAGCCCCGCGACACGAAGGGAGTCGAAATATTGCTAGGAATCATGGAGCCTAGAGTAAAGGAGCCCGAACGCTGTACTATGGATGTGGACCCTGAAAGCGACGAAAAATATATATGTAGGCTGTAGTGGCGCTGCTGTCGTTAATATAGGATGACAGAGAAGGACTGAAAAAGAGAGAGAGGAGCGTATTGCAGATAGTGCAGTTATATACACCGGGTGGGATACGACATAAGTGTGCAAATTTCAACTCTCGACGAAGAATAACGAGACTATTGTTATCAATGATATTAGTGCCTGCTTTATTAGGCGTGTACGATTATTTCGACTGCTCCGTGTATTTCTAAAGCGCGTCAGATAATAGTGTAATAAAATATATAGAAATAAGGAGAAAAAAAGAAAATATGCGAGGAGGGTTCACAAGTTAAATATATTCAAATTACTAAATTGTTGATTTAGTAAATATTTATTATTAGCAGAGTTTCATCATCGCTCCCAATTCTTATTTTTCATGAATGTAGCTCACACACTGAGTCAGTCTGCGAGAGACACTGTCCGATGGCTTCGCTACATCGTTGCAGCATATTCTGTGAACTGAACAAAAATTAAATATTTAACAAAACATTTAAAATAAACAGATTGAAAATATACATAAGTGTGCATTATTGAAAATATTTACACATAAAATCATGCTTGCTTGAAGAAAAAAAATTGTAGTGGGAGATTTACCTTTGGAACCTTAAAGACCGACAACTGCCGTAAACCCAAACGTTTACATTTAGCCCTGTCAGCGTCACTTTACACAATCCCCGAATTACAATCGCAATAGCCCGTGCAGAAATTGTGATAGGGATACCCTACTGCCGGTCCGATTCAGATCGGGATTAGGCAGGGATACTCCAAAACAGATGTCCCTATAGGAATCCAGATGTTTTCCAGATCGGAAGAATTTTGCGTCGGTGACGAGATTTCTAAACGATGGCGCCACTGTACTTTTGGTGCTTACGGATCATATCCCGATCGGGATTAAGCAGGGATACCGTAAAACGGATGTCCCTATGGGAACCCAAATGTTTTCCAGATCGGTGACGAGATTTCTATTTTTTTAAAGTGATGGTGACTTTTACGGTGCATCAACGCCTCCACCGGAATAAAAAAGATTGGTCGCATTTGATGGTCCCCTTCAAACAGTACAACTTTTATTTGGAACATTTTTTTGTAACGTCGATAATTCCCGAGTAATTTCGGATGGCAGAGATAAACGGGACACCCTGTATATTCATTTAGCTATTCGGATATTTAGCATTCATATACTCGTACTAAATATTATTACACATTATACCGATTTAATAAATAATTCAACAAATAGGCAGTTGTTCATACTTTACTTGAAATATTAAATTTATTATTCTAAGAGCGACAGTGGCATAAGGGTAGCGTTCGAGACTCACATGCCGAGGGTCCCGGGTTCGATTCCCACCGACAGCATCGGAATTTTTCTATATGCTTTTCTGCGCTCTCGGTAGTATGGAATCATGAAAAAACCTACTCTGTAGGTCCACCAGAGTGGTTGCTTACATGTAATAATTTCATTTTTGACATTTTATTTTAGCCTGTATTTACCCGTGATCCTAAAGGATCCGGTTCTGGATCCCTAATGGAATCCAGTTTACGAATTTTACATTTGGTCCTTGAATCTGATCCGATATCGGACTAGATCCCGATTAGAAGCTCGGAATGCATGCCAGAATCCAGCTGTATCCTTGCCAACATTTCTGCACGGGACGTTTAAAATATTATTAATCACACTGAAAATTCTACGTACTATTAACAAAAAGACCATTTTTTCTTATCTGTTCATTATAAAATGTGGAACAAGCAGCTCACTACACTTTTTCGCACGTAAAAAAAATGAAATAATATGTCGCGGGTTGTAAACACTAAAAGACATAAGTATTATTCTTATTTCAGCAATGACCAGGCGTCGATACCGAATACTCCTCGCTTCATGGCATCACCAATGCCATACTTCATATGCTATACTGACAACACAAGCGCGCTCGTGGCTGAATTTCGAACTACAATCAACATATATCTTTTTCGTCGATTTCAGGGTCCAAATTTATCATGATTCTCCTATGCCGTTCGGTCGCCGTTCCTCGAGGCTCCATGGAAAAATCACAGAATACGAATACTCGTAATAAAAATTTATCAACGACTGAACAAAAAAGCGCCGCTAAAACTTTGAGACAGACGACGCTCGAAAAAAATTAATTGAGAGTTTCCAGATGTTTAACAATATTTTGAGTACCAATAAACCGCAAGAATATGACTGTGATATATATGATGCATTTCGCATGAAGTCATCCACCCTGAAAAGTGAAAGTCTTTCAATCGTCTTAATTTTTTTATGATCAACAGTCCTACTGATAGTGAAGCCTCAGTAAACATTTGAAGACTGTAGCTCAAGTGGTTGCCTAGCAATACGGGTTCAAATTTCTACCATATTGGCCGCCGTGACTACATTCCCAGGTCTTTATCTTCCCGAGAAATACTCCGGTTTTAAAAAGTCAAGAGCGATTTTGAAAGCATTTTCTGCGTACTTTAAGAATATGTTATTTATTTTTAACAAAATTAATCAGTTCATCAACAATTCTTAAGGTTAATGTTAAAAACGGCTTTTTATAAAAGATCGACCCCTTCGATTATTATAAAAACAATTATAAAATAGTAGGATTTCTTCTGAACAAAAGAGTATAGATGACAAAGATGGGCCGGGCCTTAGTTTTCGAGATACAGTACGATTTATCAATGAGCGGCCGTTCTTGCTGATAAATCGTGTTGTATCTCGAAAACTATGGCTCGAACCATCTTTGTCATCAATACTTTTTTGGTCAGAAGGAATTCTACTATTTTATAATTTTTTTTTTATTGAAATGTGAGTGGCCGATCTTTGAAAAAAGTCGTTTTTAACATTAATCTTAAAAATTTTGTATCAACTTATTAATATTGTTCCCCACCGAACGGGTTCCACCTTGACGTGGTGGTGGGGCTTAAGGCGGCATCCAGCGAAGCCCGGGATGGGGCTCCCCTCAAGGTGGACCGCCTACGGGCTCGGCTGGGTGCGGCTGTACTAAGAGAACCCCCCAAGCCAAGGCGTTCAAGCTACCGTGCCCAGGGCTGCGTGGCGCAGGGGGAGTTGCGTCGCAAACGGTGCCCTCGGATACCGGGCGATCTCCGAGTGTAACAAATCGCCTAGCCCCGGACAATCACGGCTCTGCCCGGGTGATACCGCATCACCGTGATACTCGTGGGGACAAAATGGAACCAAATACAGACCAAATTCCGTTAACGTAACAAGACGATTCCCATAACGAAGGAAAGACGACCCGGAAACGTTGGAGTGACGCTGCGAGACGCCGGTTCAATAAGCAACGCGTGGCTGAGAAGGGAGAGGGCACACCGAGGCCCACGAAGTCACCCAATGAGAAGGTCTCGGGGGGGAGATGCTGCGGCTGGGACGGCCAAACGTCCAAGGCCGGAGCATGACACACCGAGCCCCTCCACCAATCAACTGGGCAAAAAACCCAGGACTAACGGCCAGGGCTCCTATGCCCAGGCAACTAAAGGCCTCACTAAGGTGGCAATAGTGACGGAAGGGTACCCGGACGATCGCCTGGGGTCGGGGAGGTGGAAAAGATGAGGACCCTGATTAGAGGGCGTATCCTGGATCTTCCCCAGGGTACAAAAGCCCCCACTTTCACCGGCTTCTGGGGGAGGGACGGGACGCTGGTCGTTGCCTGCACAGACGAGCCAACCGGGGACTGGCTGAAGGGACTCTCCGCGGAGCTGAGGTTGGACGGAAAACCTCTGCGTATGCTACCGCTCGATGAGCTACCCAAGCGTCATCGGGTGGTGGTGCACGTGGAGGAGCCTGCCATCTCCCCCACGGAGGCCCTTCAGCTATTCGGAAGACAAAATGAGGAGATGTCCACCAGTGACTGGATTATCACCAAGGGCAGTGAAAGCAGGGATGCTACGTGCGCCCACTTCGCCTGCCTCATTGGGGACAAGTCGCTGGAGGCAGTGAAGAGGAGCGGCTTCAGGCCATTTTGTGGACTGAGCCGAGCCTCGATAAAGGTGGTGGGGAGGGAAAAGGAAAGGGGCGCAAACCCCCGCCCCTCCCCCCGAAACCTACACTCCCTACGGGCGACAGTGATCGGGAGACAAAACAGGGATGAACATCTCTGGACTCCCCATCATTCAAATAAATCTACACCACGCCAAGGGCACCTCGGCTATTCTGGCCAGGGCGTTGGCAGGGAAGCAGACGGGACTGGCACTCGTGCAGGAGCCGTGGCTGCTGGACGGGACCATCAAAGGCCTGGGAGGATGCGGGAGAATTCATTGCGCCCCATCTGAAGGAAGACCAAGGACATGTATCGTCACGAAAGGACTGGAGGCGACGCTGATTCCTCAGGTAAGCTCAGCAGACCTCACGGTCATTGCCATAAAAAATAATAAAGGATCAGGGGGAGTCCGCGGAAGTCGTGATAGGGTCAGCTTATATGCCCTACGACTCCGCTGACCCCCCCCCCGAGAGAAATACAAACCCTAGTTCAATATGCGGAAAGTAAAGGCCTGGAACTCCTAATTGGGTGTGACGCGAACTCCCACCATACTGGCTGGGGGACCTCAAATATTAATGTTAGGGGGGTAAGCCTGCACAACTTCGCTATGGAAACGGGGATAATCATTCTGAACAGAGGCTGTGAATTTACTTTCATGGACTACAGAAGACAAGAGGTGATTGCCCCTATGCACTCGGGGTCTGGCCGTTGTGGTGGAAAACTGGAGGGTCTCTCAGCATCCGTCAGGGTCTGATCACCGGCAGATCCTGGTGCCCCTACAACATACGACGACCACTGTTTGGCGACGTTGCCGTAGAAAAACGGAGTGGGAGAGATACCGGGCTGCTTTAAAGGCCTGGACCCCAAGAATACCCACTGACTTTCAGAGCAGGGAGGGGCTGGAGCGGGCTGCGACCGAGCTGCGTAATGTGGTGGTCGGCGCTTACGAGGCCAACTGCCCCCGGAATCCCATCAACAATCGAAACAAAGCACCCTGGTGGGACAAAGAACTGGCGGAAACCAGGACCAGGGTGAGAAAAGCATTTCATAAGGCTAAAAGAACCCGTCTGCCTGAACACTGGAAGATCTTTAGGGAACTCCAGTGTTACTACAGCAGAGAAATAACAGCCACAAAGCGGAAAAGCTGGCATTCTTTTTGCGAAAGAGTCGAGAGCGCCCCTGAAGCATCTAGACTCAGCAAGATTCTATGCCAGGACAACAAACCCCAACTGCGATGCCTGAAAAGCCCGGACGGGACTTATACGGAAAACACCGGGGAAACTCTCTGTCACCTTATGGAAACACATTTCCCGGGATTCCGCATCAGCGAAGGTAATACGCGACCGCATACCAGTACACGGGGCAGATACGTAGCGCGGGACTGGGGGATGGCAGCGAAGATTGTCTCACCTCAGGGAGTGGAATGGGCCATCCAAACTTTCCAACCCTATAAGTCGGCAGGACCAGATGGAATCTTCCCGGCTCTTCTGCAGCAAGGGCTGATTTACATCCTGGGCCCCCTTACAAAAATCCTAAGGGCAAGTATTGCACATAGGTACGTTCCTGACGTCTGGCGAGGGACTACAGTTGTGTTTATCCCGAAGCCGGGCAGAAACGGCCACATACTGGCCAAGGACTTTCGACCCATCAGCCTGGCCTCCTTTATATTAAAAACTCTGGAGAGGCTGGCTGATCGGTTCATGAAAAACGGTCCTCTCGTAGAGTACCCTCTGAGCGACTCTCAATATGCCTACAGGGAGGGCAGATCGACAGACACTGCCCTACACCACCTCGTGAGCAAGATTGAGACCCAGTTGGCAGCCAAAGGCTATGCCCTGGGGGTATTTTTCGCCTTTGAGGGGGCCTTCGACAGCACCTCATATGAGGTCATAGAAGAAGCAATGTCAAGGCACGGAGCGCCCATGGCGCTAGTGGACTGGACACGAAGCATGCTGACGGGCAGGTCGCTGACTGTAAGTCACAACGGATCAACTCTCAGGGGGTGCCGGCCAGGGGCTGCCCGCAGGGGGAGTTCTCTCTCCACTGCTGTGGTGCCTGGTGGTGGATGAACTGCTAGTTGAACTTGTAAGGCTAGGAATTAACACCTTTGGCTTCGCTGACGATGTAGCCATAATGGTCAGAGGCAACTTCTTGACAGAACTGAAGGAACTGACGGAGAACGCCCTTCAGGCCACCTGTGAATGGTGTGTGACCAGAGGTCTGAAGGTTAACCCTCGAAAGACCCAGGCCACGACCTTCACTAGGAAATACAAGCCAACCATCATAGAACTCCTAAGAATGGGGGAGGGGACGGTGACTTTTTCAACGGCAGTTAAGTATTTGGGAGTCTATCTTGATCGCAAGCTCAACTGGAACTACCACCTAACGGAGAAGTGTAACAAATTCTACATTAGCTATTGGGCTTGTAGAAGAGCCATGAGCAAGACCTGGGGGCTAAAAATCAGAATTGCCTTATGGCTCTATAAGGCGATCTTACTCCCCAGAATTATGTACGCCGCGGTGGTCTGGTGGCCGGCGGTGGGAAGAGTCGCCTATGAGAAACGGCTTACCAGCCTACAGGGTAACTACCTAAGGGCAGGGACCGGTGCCATGGGGACGACTCCCACGGCTGCGCTGGAGGTGGCCTTCGGCTTTTTCCCGCTGAACATCAGCATAATAGGGCAAGCCAGACTAACGGCGTACAGATTAAAATGTTTGGGTGGATGGAAAAGCACGGGGTTGGGACACACTGATCTCGGGCTCGATCAGAAACACCCACTTACATTGCAGCAGGACAAGGTACCTAGGAAATTCCAGGTAAACAAGCCCTTTAAAACACAAATACGATCCAGAGATGAGTGGAAGAACGTAAAAATTCCGACCGCTCCTGGAGTCGATATTTGGTACACGGATGGATCAGGGGTTAACGATAGATTCGGAGCTGGAGTTTACAATCCCGGGTCCGATACTAGGATTAGCCTCCCCATGGGAAAACTAGCCACGGTTTTCCAAGCCGAAGTGCTGGCCATTCACGAGTGCATGAGACAATGCCTAGTCAACGAAATGGCGGGCAAACACATTCTAGTATACTCCGACAGTATGGCGGCCATCAAGGCTGTCGCCAAACCGTACGCCGACTCCGCGTTAGTATGGAAATACATGCTACGTCTGGAGGCGGTGAGCAAGAAAAACAAAATTACCCTAAATTGGATTCCCGGACACCGGGGTTCGCGGGGTAATGAGATCGCCGACGAGCTGGCGAAGAAAGGGACCGAAATAGAACCTGACAGCCAAATCGTTGGCGTGCCATTTGCTCTAGGCAAGCGCCTGATACAGAGCAGGCTAGTACAGCAGCAGAACCACCTCTGGAATACGAGGGAGGGCTGCAGACAGGCCAGACTTTGTATGAACAACCTTTCACAGGGGAAAACCCGGGAACTACTAGGCTTAAGCAGAGCCAGAGTACGACTGGGAATCGGACTCATCACGGGTCACATCGCCCTTAGGGCCCATGTTCACACAATGGGCCCCTCAGAGGTAAGGGAATGCCGACTCTGTGGCGAGGAGCAAGAGAGCAGCGCACACATTTTGTGCAAATGCCCTGCTCTCGCAATCCACAGATACCGGCTCTGGGGGAAAATGTTCCTAGAACCGAGAGAACAAAACAACCTCAAAATTGCTCAGATGTGTAGCCTGGCAGAGAAGGCTGGGCTGATACAATGAGCAATTCGACGAACAAAGAGTGGAATAGCACAGAGGATCCACTGGATCTAGGTGCCTACTAGGGGACACAGTGGCCCCATCCACTAGTTTACTACTACTACTACTACTACTACTACTATTAATTTTGTTAAAAATAAAAAACATATTCGTAAAGTACGTAGCAAATGCTTTCAAAATCGGTCCCGAATTTTTAAATCGGTGTATTTCTCGGGAAGATAAAGACCTGGGAATGTAGTTACGACGGCCAACATGGTAGAAATTTTAACCCCTATTGATAGGTAACCAGTTGAGCTAGAGTCTTCAAATTTTTACTGAGGCTTCACTATCAGCAGGACTATCAATCATAAAAATTTCAAGGCGATTGAAAGACTTTCACTTTTCAGGGTGGATGACTTCATGCGAAATGCCTCATATGCTAAACGTCTATCAACGAAATTCCGAAAAAAAATCCGAACCAGTATCTTCGCCCTATTTATCTTATTCGCCGATAGCATATTCCAGCCACCGTAGTTCAACACCGCCTTCAACCTATACTATTCTACGATCTCCAGCCAATACCACTTCATCCTCTCCAGTCTACAGTATTCCGGCATCCCCAGCCTGTACCATTCCGCTATCTCCGGTTATAAGCATTCCAGAAGATAGTGTACATTGGCACAACTCAGAACCCCTCGTTAATATTTTATCACAAAATGTAGCTAACATATCCCAAGAACCCGCAAACAGACTTAATATTTTATGCGAACAAAATAGAAATATAATAGATGCTGCATTCTTTAATGCTCAACATAACACACACCGATGACTATTTGCTATGATGAACATTTCCCTGTATACGTTTCACACAAATTTTTAAAAGAATATGAAGTTCATTCTTATGCGCCTTAATTTGACCTTGCAGCACAGAGTTGATGGCTTCACAAATTTCTGGCACTATCTTCGAGATGGCTTGATGCGAGACCTTGAAG